>JAUIMM010000555.1:20205000-20822500 GCA_031769625.1 Taudactylus pleione
GAGCTACACAGGGGCACTACTACTACAGGGGAGCTACACAGGGCACTACTACTACAGGGGAGCTACACAGGGGCACTGCTACTACTACAGGTGAACTACACAGGGGCACAACTACTACTACAGGGGAGCAACACAGGGGCACTACTACTACAGGGGAACTACACAGGGGCACTACTACTACAGGGGAACTACACAGGGGCACTACTACTACTACTACTACAGGGGAGCTACACAGGGGCACTACTACTACTACAGGGGAGCTACACAGGGGCACTACTACTACAGGGGAACTACACAGGGGCACTACTACTACAGGGGAACTACACAGGGGCACTACTACTACAGGGGAGCTACACAGGGGCACTACTACTACTACAGGGGAGCTACACAGGGGCACTACTACTACTACTACAGGGGAGCTACACAGGGGCACTACTACTACTACAGGGGAGCTACACAGGGGCACTACTACTGCAGGGGAACTACACAGGGGCACTACTACTACAGGGGAACTACACAGGGGCACTACTACTACTACTACTACAGGGGAGCTACACAGGGGCACTACTACTACTACTACAGGGGAGCTACACAGGGGCACTACTACTACAGGGGAACTACACAGGGGCACTACTACTACTACAGGGGAGCTACACAGGGGCACTACTACTACAGGGGAGCTACACAGGGGCACTACTACTACAGGGGAACTACACAGGGGCACTACTACTACTACAGGGGAGCTACACAGGGACACTACTACTACAGGGGGACTACACAAGGGCACTACTACTACTACTACAGGGGAGCTACACAGGGGCACTACTACTACTACTACAGGGGAGCTACACAGGGGCACTACTACTACTACAGGGGAACTACACAGGGGCACTACTACTACTACAGGGGAGCTACACAGGGGCACTACTACTACTACAGGGGAGCTACACGGGCACTACTACTACAGGGGAGTTACACAGGGGCACTACTACTACTACTACAGGGGAGCTACACGGGGGCACTACTACTACTACAGAGGAGCTACACAGGAGCACTACTACTACTACAGGGGAGCTACACTGGCACTACTACTACAGGGGAGCGACACAGGGGCATTACAACTACTACAGGGGAGCTACACAGGGGCACTACTACTACAGGGGAACTACACAGGGGCACTACTACTACAGGGGAGCTACACAGGGGCACTACTACTACTACTACAGGGGAGCTACACAGGGGCACTACTACTACTACTACTACAGGGGGGCTACTCAGGGGCACTAGTACTACAGGGGAACTACACAGGGGCACTACAACTGCAGGGGCACTACTTTGAAGGGCACAACTACAGGGGCACTCCTACTACTACAGGGGACCTACTTTAAAGGGCACAACTACAGGGGCACTACTACTACTACAGGGACACTACTTTAAAGGGCACAACTCCAGGGGCACTACTACTACAGGGGCACTACTATTACTACAGGGGACCTACCTTAAAGGGCACAACTACAGAGGCACTACTACTACTACAGGGACACTACTTTAAAGGGCACAACTCCAGGGGCACTACTACTACAGGGGCACTACTATTACTACAGGGGACCTACCTTAAAGGGCACAACTACAGGGGCACTACTACTGCTACTACTACAGGGACACTACTTTAAAGGGCACAACTCCAGGGGCACTACTACTACTACAGGGGCAGTACTTTAAAGGGCACAACTACAGGGGTACTACTACTAGTACAGGGGCACTACTTTAAAGGGCACAACTACAGGGGCACTACTTTAAGGGGCACTGCATATGGGCACAACTACAGGGGGCAATACATATGGGCTCAACTACAGGGGGCCCTTCATAAGGGGCCCTGCTTACTGGGCACTGCTACAGGGGGCATTGCATAATGAGCAGTACTACAAGGGGCATTGCATAATGGGCACTGCTACAGGGGGCATTGCATAAGGGGCACTAGTACAGGGGCATTGCATGAGGGGAGGGGGGTCAGTGAAAGAGCGGATCTGTGCTGTGAGGGGAGGAGGTGGGTTCTGCGCTGAGAGGGTCAGTTATGTAAGGAAAGAGGGGGCTGTGATCTGGGGGGGAGGGTTAGGTTTAGGCTGCGGGGAGGGGTAGGGTTAGGATACTTACCGGCAGGTATCGATATCCTAACCTTGTCGGGATGCTGGCATCTGTATCCTGAGCGCCGGCATCCTGTACCCAACCCATACATACATACATACAATGTTTCAAGGCCACAGCTGACCTTTTCTTAAGGGTGCTGTACAGGGGAATGAATCAGAAATTAAAATATAGTGCTATGGAATGTTTGAGGGAGGGGGGCCCCAAAACTGGTATCTTGCCTAGGGCCCCATGAGATCTAAATCCGGCTCTGGCACTTACCCATGCTACAGCATTAAATATGACGTCTTAATTTGGCTACAAATAATCAAACAGACGTTTAACTTGTATATATAAAGTGTATTTCATATTACTGTTTCTTTAAGGATCTTTTTATTTTGTTAAATCTTCCCCAGTCTGTATTGTCTGTATCCGATTTATGCTCCTGGCGCCAGTAAGTTTTATATCCTGGCCACCTTTCCAGGCCTAAGATGAAGTGCTTTCAAATATTTCCTTTCTCTAGTTTTGCATTAACCCTTTGGCTTTGAGCGGTTTATACATCCCCTCTCTTTATTAGTCAACCCAGCTGGTAGGTGAGTAATGGGTTAATGCCATTATAATAAAATCTTTGGATAAAAAAATGATACCGCTGGGAGCTCAGCTGTCAGCACACCAAGAACCTAGAGGACACCAAAATAAACATGATTAGGGCTGTACGACTATCCAGGCAAGAGTTCTGTGCCAGTGTCAGAGATATATATCAGTAGCTTTGAGCTGTGTAATGTCCCCATCCCCAAAATACTGAGGGACCTGCAACTGTGGAGACCTTTTCCAAGGTTTCATGATTATTATGGCATTAGTCAGTTTGATTTACAATGAGTGTTTACATCATGAAATAAGTATATAAATAAGTTTGTGCTCTTTGTGGTATTTTAAGTTGAGTAACATTCTGTTTAGCTATATTCAGCTGTTTTTCATAAAGTTAAATAAGACACCTGTATTTTTAAGTGTAATAGTTCAGATAACCTACATATCATCTCCTTGTCTCCATAGCTAGAGTCATTTTGTCAAATGCTCAGGTTTCAACGAGTTCAGTTCTCCGTCATCATAGATACCTATGCAAACAGTAGAAGTGGGCCAATCGCTTAACACCTACTCATCACAGCTTTTGTTGCATCCGTCCAATAGGTTCTAGGTTACCTCGGAGCCACAGATCGGCTTTGTAAAGTAGGCTATGAGGAGGTGCTGGTGGAAGAGGCAATGGAAATGTTCCAGAACTCTGAGATAAAGGTAAACAGAAGACAGTTTGCGGATAAATATACCAATGTAAAATTCTGTAGTGAGAAGTACAAGGTACATTACATGGAAGATTATGGTCATGTGCTTATTTCTGTTCACCGCAACAGACCTTTCAGTAGAATGCCCAGATTTACCCATATAAACATAATATTGAAGTCCCCTTTTTTATATGTATAAATACACATATATCCATAGCTGTATCAATAGCTACCAGGTCCTCTGTGACCAATCTGCACTTGGACTCTCTAAATTCCACTACAGAGTCTCACAAAGCAGTATGGTGGGGCAGACGACATCAAACTTGTGGAGTAATATGTTATTATTATCATTGAGATACATATGCATAATGTATATTAAGCACCCACCATATTACGCAGTGCTACATAGAGGATACTGAACCATTCACATAGCCCCTGCCCACGTGGGCTTACAATGTAAATTCCCTTCAACGCAGCAACCAGTTAATCTTTTGGTATCTTTTGGAGGGTAGGAGGAAAGTGTAGCAGCCACAGATAGACAGGTCTAATAATAGCTGTATCCCTATATTCCCACTAACTACACCTCCGGAACTGCCTTTCCTTTGATTATTTTAATGGTGTTGTACACACCTTCTGTAAGTGCAGAACCCTGCCGTTGTCAGAACCAAAAGTATCTTGTATCACATAATTGCAATAGTGTAGAGTGCTGCTTAGCTACCCCATATTTTAAACATGAATGGGGAAGACATAGTGTGTATATATACATTATATATATATATATATATATATATATATATATATATATATCCTCCCAAACCAGTGAACCGGTCCTTCTATAAATCCAGAGTATTTCCAAATATAGGAAAAAACAGAGGGCACTCACCAAAGTAGTAACGCTTTCTCATTTAATCATATAGAGACCAATCCAAGCAGTATCATAGTATCGTCATCAACGTTTCAGTCCCGTAGGACCTTTGTCAAGACTGCAGCATATTATGCATCATATAGCCAGCAACAGCACACCTCTAGCGGCATGCTTGACACATAGTTATCTGGATTTATATATATAGTCTAGGAAGAGCATTTGTCAACTTGTAGAGATGGGAATAGTTATAGATTGAATAGATATTATGTCCAGAATTGAATTCCTCAAGTGTATTTGCTAATTAGCACTTACAGAAAATGTTATAATAAACTGCACAACTGGTTGTACAATTCTTCCTGCTATAGTGCAAGACCGTGAGGTGGTATAAAGTAGTAGCATAAACAATCCTTAACGCTGGAGATCTGTTCTAATACTCGCAGGCTAAGCTAAACCTTCTAAACGAAATAGTGCCTAATCGGGATGGTCACATGGCATACACGTAGTGACAGGATAGAGCAGGCAGTGATACTGGCAACATGCGTTTCACTGTTACTTGCTTCTATAAGGCTCTGTGCACCATATATCAACCATGCTTCTTTTTCTGTTTGTTCTAATGTTATAGGGGTCTATTCATTATCCTTTCATTTCTACAAAAGTAGGTGACATAGCTCCTATAAAGCCTAAGAAACAAAACGATAGCAGAGTTACCTGAATATTAAAAAAATATTTTAAAAAAGGACTAGTATTTAGCTACTAGCATAAGGGGAGCACTGGGTGGGAGTGTGAGAGAATCCTCTTGCAAGGAAAGATCAATAAGGTAGTGTGATAGGAGCACTGGAGAAGTTAGGGATGGCATGTATGTGTCCCAGATTCCTGTAATATGTATTTTAACCCCCAGGAAGAGTCTGTTTTACAAACAGATCTGAGTGTCGTCTTTTGGTAAGAGCCGGAGAATGGGTGCTGGGGGTGTGGATGTGAGAGAGAAGGGAGGGCTCCATCCACAGGGCCGTTTCAGGTGTTAGGCTTTTCAGCCTGAGAGCAGGCTAATTAATGATTACACCTGGAAGTAGCTCAATATAGCTGTGTAAGAGTTTTGATGCAGGGTCTCACACACCCTGGGGAGAACAAACACTGAGGTTTGTTCAGAGACACTGGGACCTGTTGAAATTTCTGTGTTTGTGGTGAGGTAGCAGACCTTGCCACTTATAGAGAGGAAATTACCTGTCTAGTCAGTGCCCAGCTGGGCTAGGATTTATTTTATGTTTGGTTTATTTGACTGTTGGTGTTGCACAATAAAACACTGGTGCCGACCAGCTTGCACGAAAACCCATGACTGGAGTGCTGTTGCCTGGCTGCTGTGTGCAAGGAGGTGTCCATCTACCCCAGGAGAAGGACCCCCTACCCCGATCATATCACAGTAATTAACAAATTTGTTGACCTCATTTAAAAGGTATTTCATGACACCAATACTTCTATATAGCTCACGTGGAGAGGTAGAGAAATGTTATTACACCAATATAGTATTTTGCAGTTGTGTCCTCATTTTTGATGTCTATGGATTTAATATTACAGATACAGATTATTGCAGAGAGTAAGAAGGCAAATTTGGATGTTTAACTCCTTGGATCAAATTATATATAAAAGAGTAGACTCATGTAAAAAACAAAGTCAGAGGGTGAAATAATGGTCGTTTTAGCTACTTACAAACTGTTGAATTTGCCTATATTGACACTCGGCTTAGAGAGGAAGGAGTAAAGTCTACTAGATGGTTGGGAAAAGGAACAATGTTCTGGTATGATTGCCAGTGAGAGCCACACTCTGAATGTGCCATACAGATATATCAGCCATAAAATCCAGATTGTATGTCCAAGTGTAAGGAACAATTTCCCCATTAAGGAAAGTGAGGCATAATTGAGGTTCAGTTCTGTAAAGGGACTCATACGTCAGTGCCCCGTTCAACATGTTGAAAAATTTCGATTCCCCGATCCCAACCCGAAAATGGTTGGAATAGGCGAGTCTGGGATTTTTAACATGTTGAATTTCCCTGATCCTCCAATGGATTGCCAATCATCAATGTCCGGGGATCGGCAATTTTGTTTGGCAATACGCAGATCGGATCGGCAGAACTGGGAATCATGGGCCCCCTTAAGACAATAGACAGTTTTAATTTGATACACAAGGTAGAATGAGTGTATGTCAGGAGTAAATCTAGTTCTATGTTTGTTCCTATTCAAAACATGGTTTGACATAAGAATAAGAGGCAAGTAGAAGTAGGGGGAGGGCAGAAGAGGTATCTGAAGGTGACAAAAAAGGCAAAGGGAGTTGGAAGGTGGGGAAGAAATAATCTCTGAAGTAGGATTGTCAGGAGAGAGGGGGGTGGAGCTATAAGAAAAAGAATGAATATGAAGTGGAGGAAGTCACTGAGATTTCCTACAGCGGTACGAGGATAATCCCCAGGCAGTATGAGACGAAGATAGTGCAACAGGATTCCAACAAGATTCCTTCCCCTACATTTTTAATAGTTAACATTATTTATTTTCCAGTGAAAGGAAAAAAAATGGATTTTAATAGTTGTAACTTTGTAACAGGGTTGGAGATACATTAAAAAGCAAATCTTCAGATCTAGAGATTAGTTGCTGAAATAAACAGACCCATGATTAAACAAATTGTAAACCGTACCACAGTGGGGGGGTTTCTATGCTTTTTAACTTGCATCACATTACTTTATGGCTGTAATTGTCTATAATTATATATGACAACAGCCTCGGATTTCTGGGAGTGCTGCAGACGAGGGCAGGTCATGGTGACACTAATGACCAGCCGATCCTGACATGTAACCTGCCCTCTGCATCTCCCAGGAGGCAGATTTACAAAGTCATCAAGTATGGTTCTAATGTCACTTACAGTCATGATACTTACAATCTGTTGTGAATGAAAATAGAGGTTGTGATCAGACCAAGCCACTGTATATACTGTAAAAAGGACCTGACCCTTCCCCGCCCCCTGCCCCTATAGCGATTTTAGTTTGCAGTTCCCTTTAGTATGTGTGCTGTCCTGCGCTGCGCTGGCCCAGCCCTGTATAACAGTTCTCCATGCTGCCCTGTCTGGGAAAATTATTCATTTCCTGTTAGTTTGAAGCCAAATCAGAGATCAGGGAGAGACTGTGAGAAAGACCCCAACCAATTCCTGAGAGCACAGATTTTCCTTCATCGCAGGGTCAGAGTAGCAGACGGGCCTCAATGAGTACCTCTGTATTAGGGGAGAGGATGTGACACTATGTACATCTCACCACAGTTTATACGAGTATATCTCATCTCATCTCATCTCGGGGACCGAGTTTTGCTCACTGGCTGTACCTTTATTTACTTTTACCATTCTGTAGAATAATTTAGTTCAACATTAGCATGTAAGGTGTTAATTCAGTGTAACACTGCAGTAACTGTACTGTAGCACCAAGCGCCAGGAAATAAATGTATTAAATGCTAACTGTGCAGCAATAAAATGAACACGTCATTATTGGGGCTAAGGGAGAGTTGAACACAAGTCCATTTGCCAAGCGTATGCAGGGGCGTAGAGCGCTGGGCCTGGGGGAAGGGGGCATTGCCAGTTTGCGGGAGGCGTGGCGACGCCTTAGGATAAAAAAATGATCTAATAAAATCATTTTTGAATTTTGGAGGAGGGTGCTGTAAGCACCTCAGCCCAGCGCAGAGCCAGTGGGGGGCACGATCATTGTGATTGCTCCCCCCCAAATGCATAGGAGACTGCTGCGGGCATTCTCCCGCTGCAGCCCAGCACACAGGAGCATGTGCTGGGCTGCTGTGAAGTAAGAGGAAGGGGGGGTGGCACTGGGGGCCTCCAGCAAGCCCGGGTAAATAGTGCCCGCCCCCTGCCCCCACCCCCCTCGGCGCCCCTGAGCATATGTTCCGTGTTTTTGTCCTGCAGATATGCCTGATTCATCTGAAGGGACATAACTGTGCTGTAATGGAACGTTCTGATGTAGGCAAGGTTCAGAGAAGGTGTGTCAGGGGAATTGGGGGCTATGCAGAATTGCACATATACGCATAGTTACACCTGTTTTCTGACAGATCTTTTACACCAAGCATAGGGCTGGTGTAAGTGCACACTGATAATGACAGCTTCCAAACCTTGCGTACAGATAATAATGATAAGAATTTTATTTATATAGCGCTGTTCTCCTATAGGACTCAAATAGAGGTACAAGCCTGCCCTAGTCACTCGGTGTAGTGCAGACCTCAGTGAGTGCGGTCCATACTACACAGTTACACACACATCGCAGGCAGCCATTGATAGCCAGACAGACTCATTGGCTGCTGCTCCCACTGCCAGAGCCGGGCTGGAGCTCACTAATGAGCTCTGGCTTCCAGCTCCTGCGGTGGGTGATGGGAGAGACGTCATTACTTCATGACGTCTCTCCCATAATACCGAGTGGGAGGACGGAGTCAGAGGCGGGCACGGCAGGAGCAGGGATTCAGGTAAGCTAGTGAGTGTTTTATGTCTGTTTGTCTGTGTCTGTCACTACATAAGGTGGACCACTACTGGCCGGGTGCACTGTATAAGGGGTACCACTACTGGCTGGGGGCACTGCATAGGGGGACCACTACTGGCCGGGGGAACTGTATAAGGGGCCCTGCATAGGGGGGACCACTACTGGCCGGGGGCACTGTATAAGGGGCTCTGCATAGGGGGGACCACTACTGGCTGGGGGCACTGTATAAGGGGCTCTGCATATTGGGGACCACTACAGGCTGGGGGCATTGTATAAGGGACACTGCATAGGGGGGACTATTACTGGCCAGAGACACTGCATAGGGGGGACCACTACTGGCCGGGGGCTCTGTATAAGGGGCCCTGCATAGGGGGGACCACTACTGGCCGGGGGCACTGTATAAGGGTGCACTACTGGGGGCACTGTATAAAGGGCACTACTACTGGGGACATTACATAAGGGGCACTACTACTCGGGGCATTAAGGTGCATATGTAATGGAAAGGAATGTTCCCAGAGTGACGAGAAAGGGGTGTGTGTCATGTTGACATGCCCCATTTTTCAGTGGCCATGCCCCTCGTGGCATGTGACCACGCCCATTTTTATTCGGTGTGCGCTGCTCCATTTTTCATTTTGCCCTGGGCTCCAAATACATTAGTTACACCACTGATAGCCAGTATACTACCATACAGCCTCACATGCACCCATATAGCCAGTATACAGTACCTCCATACAGCCTCACATGTCACCACATAGCCAGTATACCTCCATACAGCATCACTTGTCACCACATAGCCAGTATACCTCCATACAGCATCACATGTCACCACATAGCCTTATTATATATAGTAACTCCCACCCAGGTACTATATACAATATGCAGTCATATGTCTATGTTCAGACATGAGACCATAATATATAGCCTTGTGTTGCCTCATGTCCTATATAGCCCTATCCCCACTGTGCAAGTGGGATTCTGATAAGAAGTGGCAGGACCAAGGTGACTTTTGACATTATAACATTTCAAAGTTAAGGGTGCATTATTTCTTTTAATACTTAACTAATATATTTGAACAAAAAAAAAAAGTCTTTTGAAACGTATATTACCATTTTATATACTGTATTTGCAGGATTTTCCCATATAATAACAAAAATAATAATACTACTACTAATAATAAAAATTACTATTATCTTTGCATTCTAATTTATTACAGTATGCTGCATTACTGGACATAGTAATGATTTTGTTATCATAGTCTTTTGATATTTGTATTACCATTTTATATACTGTATTTGCAGGTTTTCTTTCCCATATTATTATCACTATTATTGACTCTGCATTCTAATTAATTATAGTACGCTGCATTACCGGACACAGTAATGATATTGTTATCATAGCCAAAATATATATATATATATATATATATATATATATATATATATATACATACACAGTTGGTTAAACAAGTATTTACACCAATCATATATTATTACATTATTATATTACAGAAGTAATAACAGACATGATAAACCCATGTACATAATATCTGTGTAATCAGGGAGCCCGAGTGTCATCCTTTCAGTCTCTATAGTGACAGGGGTCATTTCTGAAAGCTGGTGCAAAACATATAGGTGGTGTTGCTGCCCATAACCAAATAAACTGCAAATTGGCAGAATCTGATTGGTTGTTTAACGTAACACCTTTTAACTAGTTTTGATAATTGCATCCTGGTATTTTCTTTGGACGCAGCTGCTGTGCAAAAATGTGCTAATAACTGCAGGAGGTGTCTGAAGGGAAAATCATTTATAGCTAAGAACCAGGGACTTTATCCTACATGGAACCTGCTTCCTACTCATCTATGGAATGAAGGAAATGATCAGCAGAGGGGATGTAAAGGGGCACATTCTCACCTTATAGAACACGTGGAACACTTAGACATTCTTTAATCTCTTGAGGGTTAAACCATGACAAATGTAATTAGCGCTTGTATTTCCAAATCTGCAGATAATAAAAGGGGGAGATGCATCAAACCTTCTAAAGAGGACAACTGGAGGCTTTGCCTAAAGCAACCAATCAGATTGTAGCTATCACCGTGCTAGAAAAATGATAGATGGTATCTGATTGGTTGCTATTGGTAACAACTCCACTTGTCCTCTTTACAAAGCTTCATACATCCCCCTATGTGTATTTTGTACCCTTGCATGGAAATAGTTAATACTCCAGTCCTCTTTCCTCATCTTGATTTAATAAGTTACACAATAAAGCGGATGATCTCTCTGAAGTGAAATCCTTCCAGGCCAAACTCTTAGCAGGGTGCCTTAAAATAGTGCACAGGGCTAGGGGGGGTATATTGGACCATGTTCAAATATGAGGGACAGCTTCCATCTGAAAGTTTTTAATGTCTTAAAATGGAAATAAGTAAGAATATTGAGAAGCGGGCTTACTGGAGCACACGTTGCTTGCTATGGGTACCTGTGCTTTCCGCAGTACAGATATATATGCCCAGAGCTCCTCTTATGCTGTATAAGGACTCAGTAATTAGCTGACCTCCCAGTGTAACACTATTCTGCTACCCGACCTCACATTTAGCTCTTTACCAGTCTCATTGTTTTGCCACAGGAAGTCTGTAACCTGGAATATTGATTGTATTTCTAAAGGATTCAGGCTATTGATGGGTTTAACTAAGAACATTATTATACTGATAATACTGGGGAACAGTCAATCTGAGTGCATTTGGATTCATTTTGTGCCCCTGATCATGAATATGCCATGCTTGTTTTTCAATTGGCTCTAGTTTTTGAGATATGCATATGTATTTAATATTTTTGAAAAATTAAATTAAACAATGTTAAAAATAGTTAAAAAGATATTTTTTTATTCTGATTAAATTTGATTCGTAAAATGTTATAAAAAGACACAGGATAATTACATACATAAGTGTATGAGAACCGTTTTTTGCAGGATTTTCTTTTGTATTCTTGTTGCGGGCAGTCCCTCTGCAGACGCCAACAGTAATCGCCCATCATGTGACGATCCAACCTTCCTTGATATCTTTTTTCCATTACCTGAATATCCTGGTGGAACCATTCACCCTGTTCTTCACTTAAATCTCCTAAATTGGACGGGAAGTGATCTAAATGGCTGTACAAAAAATGTACTTTAATACTCATGTTGGCACCTACTTTCTCGAAACATTTTAGCACATTGTGGACTAATTCATGATAGTTGTCTGCCATGTGATTGCCTAAAAATGTTTTCAATGACAGACACAAAACTCAGCCATGCTTCAGATTCGATTTCAGTCATAGATGTGGTAAAATTTAGATCCTTCACCAGTTTCCGTATCTGTGGGCCGTCAAAAATTCCTGCCTATAATTTTTCAAAACGAAGAGATGGAAATGTTCGACAAATATACGTGAAACAATCGCCTGACTTGTCCAATGCTTTTACAATTTGTGTCATTAAATCCAGTTTGATCTGGAGAGGCAGTGCACTGCCACGCCTCCTCCCAGCGTTAGTGAGGAGATATGAATATGTTATGTGTTGCTCCTCCCTGTATGCTGGGAGGAGGCGTGGCTGTGGTCTGAGGATGTCCCAGCAGGATCAGCAGTGCACTGCCACACCTCCTCCCAGCGTTAGTGAGGAGATATGAATGTGTTATGTGTTGCTCCTCTCTGTATGCTTAGAGGAGGCGTGGCTGTGGTCTGAGGATGTCCCAGCAGGATCAGCAGTGCACTGCCATGCCTTCTCCCAATGTTAGAGAGGAGATATGAATGTGTTATGTGTTGCTCCTCTCTGTATGCTGGAAGGAGGCGTGGCTGTGGTCTGAGGATGTCCCAGCAGGCCCAGCAGTGCACTGCCACGCCTCCTCCCAGCGTTAGTGAGGAGATATGAATGTGTTATGTGTTGCTCCTCTCTGTATGCTTAGAGGAGGCGTGGCTGTGGTCTGAGGATGTCCCAGCAGGCTCAGCAGTGCATTGCCACGCCTCCTCCCAGCGTTAGTGAGGAGATATGAATGTGTTATGTGTTACTCCTCTCTGTATGCTGGGAGGAGGCGTGGCTGTGGTCTGAGGATGTCCCAGCAGGATCAGCAGTGCACTGCCATGCCTCCTCCCAACGTTAGTGAGGAGATATGAATGTGTTATGTGTTACTCCTCTCTGTATGCTGGGAGGAGGCGTGGCTGTGGTCTGAGGATGTCCCAGCAGGATCAGCAGTGTACTGCCACACCTCCTCCCAGCGTTAGTGAGGAGATATGAATGTGTTATGTGTTACTCCTCTCTGTATGCTGGGAGGAGGCGTGGCTGTGGTCTGAGGATGTCCCAGCAGGATCAGCAGTGTACTGCCACGCCTCCTCCCAGCGTTAGTGAGGAGATATGAATGTGTTATGTGTTACTCCTCTCTGTATGCTGGGAGGAGGCGTGGCTGTGGTCTGAGGATGTCCCAGCAGGATCAGCAGTGCACTGTCACGCCTCCTCCCAGCATTTGTGAGGAGATATGAATGTATTATTTGTCTCAAACGTGACTACCAGCTACGTTATCACAAATAAAACAAATTCTTGTTATTGTTGAAAGAGGGTAGTTGTTAAAAAAACAAAACTAAGTGGATTCTGTTAAGTAAAGCAGGCCTAGACTAGTAAGGTACTTCAAATGGAGAACATAATTTAATTTTATGTTTCATCAATTTCAAAAATGGAGTAAATTCAGCTATAGCGAAGATCTAATGCAAAAATAGGACCTGCAAGTACTCTCAAACCGATCTTAAATTCTTGGCAAGAAAAATAAATACATTTTTGTTCCCCAGTGTAATGATATGACAGGTTTAGTGCACTTCAACTCAGAGCAATAAATTGGTAGCTCTTATGAACCGAGCATAGATATTTTATAGCAAAAGGTCCACGTGGTTCTCTTTCTAGTATGTGGGACTAACTAAACATATGCAGTGCCATCTGGAGATCACTTCCCATAGTACCAAAGTACTAGTCCCATTGCCACATTCACAGGGCAGGGTACAATATAGTCTTCCTCATCCACTCATACAAATCACCTCTACCTGTGCTGGAAGTGCCAACATACGATGGGCCGTATTCAGCAAGCAATGCAAAGGAGAGAACGCACCCACTTGGCCGATGGTTTTGTACTGCACATGCGTATGCATTGAACAGCACGTGCACGAAGTAGCCAGTGCGGTCGGGTAAGCGTATGCAGCGTGCACGCAGACCCCTTCCGATATTGATTGAAGTGTTGTTTGTGGGTGGTGATGGGGGCGGTCGGGCAAACGCTGGCGTGCCTGTGCATTGGGACGCCGTTTTAGGGGCGTCCATAATTAAGCCAATGCAGCGACGCACACTGTGATGAGACTCCGTGCACACAGGAAGTTGGCAAGATCCTGCGCGAGGTTTGGTCAACCACTATTATGCAAATGTGGTCGATGGTTCTCGATGTTACCGATGTTTACGCTATCTTGCGTACTCTCCAGGCTTTGAGTAAAGGGAGATGGGCAGCTTAATATAGGGCTGGGCGTCTGCGTCTTATGCTGCTGTCTCCGTGCGTATGCATTGATTATCATATTCTCACAGCAGACGGGAGAGTGCGTTCTCTTCTTTGCGTTGCTGGCTGAATCAGGCCCTATATTACCTAGCGCCAGTGGTGGAGAGTGGAGACCACTGCATGTAAATACACACTCAACACTAATATCTAATATGTATAGTGTAAAGTATATTTTGTTAATGAAATGATGGTTAGCTGAACATTATCTTTGTGAGTACCTAACCAAAATACAGTTATTTTATTTATAGTTATTTATATAGCGCACACATATTCCGCGGCGCTTCACAGAGAATATTTGGCCATTCACCTCAGTCCCAGTGGAGCTTACAGTCTATGGCCCTCATTCAGAGGCGGTCGCTAGAAGCGATCGCTCTCTCTGAATGAGGGCAGCCGTTTCTTTTTTTTTAGTGCAGCCTCCTGGTCGCTAGCTAAGCTGTGGGTTACCACCCACAGCTTAGCGACTGACCAGGGTGATGGTCGTGATGGTCAAGACCATCGCGACCATCGGGGCTTGCGACGAGACCCTAAGGTTGGATCTCGGCAACCGCAAGCCCCAGGGAGCTTCTTGCTCTGATCGAGCAGGAAACTCCCCACTGACATCACTGCTGATGTCAGTGCGACCACCCACAAAACGGCAAGCGTTCCGTGTAGCCACCCCCCTGCTCCGCCTACAAAACGGGCCGAGCTGTCGATCAACATCGACAGCCGGCCCTTTTGTAATGAGCTCTGGAGCGAGAGAGTTTCTCTCTCGCTCCTGGGCTTGTACACCTCAGTGCGGCCGCAGGACCAAAACATCGACCCGGTTGCGAGCGATCAGTGATTGCGACCGGGTCTGAATGAGGTCCAATGTTCCCTACCACATGTTCACACACAGACACACTAGGGCTTGTTTTGTTGTTGTTGGGTGACAATTAACCTACTAGTATATTTTTGGATTGTGGGAGGAAACCAGAGCAACCAGAGGAAACCCACGCAAGCACAGGGAGAATATACAAACTCCACACAGTTAGGGCTGTAGTGGGAATCAAACCCATGACGTCAGTGCTGTGAGGCAGTAATGCTAACCATTACACCATCTGTGCTGCCCATGTATAAAATACATGCAAGACATCACATACAATCTGCTAAAATGAAAGAGCAGATATTTTTACAAAGAACTGATGTCAATTCTCGCTATAGGACAGCATGTAATGTATTTAGTATAAGGTCCCATAAGCACTCACTTAGGCCTCATACCCATTGTATTATACTAGCATTTTACAGACCATTGTAGGCCCCCAATGCATTTCAAAGCAGTAGGCACAAACATGGGTCAAATTGCTTCCCATAAAACGTTAACAAAATGCAATTAAAATACCAGCGGGTATGGTTACATTACATTAAACACAATATTTTCTAGTATCATTTTCCATGCATTTAATATTCATTTAAAAGTAAAAATGCATTTGAAAAATCTGTGTGAATCGATTGGAGTCACTTCACAAGTGTCCACACTCTGTGTCTCATACAGGCCGCAGAATACCTCCGCCTCTTACTTCAGTTCAATGACATGGGCTTCCAACAGGATGACATCAAGGAAGTGCTCCTGATTTATGACAATCACCGAGATCGCTCTCTGGAGGAACTCATGATGAGAGCTCAGTGAGAACATCCCACTGGAAGCGCAGCACCAAGCTGACAACAGCGCATTGACTGCTCACTCCAGCTGCATGTGTTCTGGATGACTAGTTCTGCAAAGCTTTTTTATCTGTTCCGTAGTTTCCTGTCTAATGCCAAGACCCCGGTTGAGCAGCATATAAGACATATATTTGTGATTTTATGTGAGGATGGCAGCATATAACCGCTCAATGGAAACTGTTTCTGACATGCAGTTTTGAAAAATGTAACATTAATAGAACAATCTGCAGTGTATAGTATATATAGCATTCTTCAGAAAATCAGCTATAAAGCACAATTACTGCCATTTAAATTTAAAAAGCTTTAAACATATACTAATATAATGTGATTGAATCTCACTGTACAATGGTTGTCTTTTTTATGAATATGTATGTACTGGATGTGTATATATATATATATATATATATATATATATATATATATCTTCTAAAAATGTCTGGACGACACTCAATGGTGTTTTTAGGCCAATATAGTAAAAAAAAAATATATATATATATATATATTTAAACAATACTTGCACATAGTGGTACGACCGTACGATTACAACATTGTAATCGTACAGTCGTTTCTCATCCTGTATAGTGCCTACAGTGAACGATATGTCGTTCAGTGCAGGCACCCTCCCTCATCCCTGAACATGGCCAATCTGTCGTTATCGGCAGATTGACCGTCATGATCAGGCGATGATTGATGTCACAAAAGACCAGCGGGAGCGTGCATCGCTGGTCGTTTCCGACATTAAACTGCCAAATTTATGCACGATTAATGAGCGATTGAATGATAACGATGCCGTTATCGTTCAAACGCTCATTTATATCTGCAAGTTTATACGCGGCTTTAGTAAATCTTTTGTACTCCCCACCAATTCAAATGTTCATCTTAAAGGTTGGTCTGTAGATGAATGTCTTTTTAATTCCTCCGGATCCTGAATTTAGACCCTCCCACCAGAAAATATCCCCAAAACAGCCCACAGCCACTTATTGTGAAATATTTTTGAAATATTTATTATAAAAAATATTATCAATATAACATATGCTTACATAGCATGCATAATCAATGCAATATGATCCCACTATTGGTGTGATGTTACATGACTTCCTGTTCCACCATTTTAGGGGGGTGAGCTTTTGACAGTGGCGTCACCTAGTGGAGGTCACTTATCATCATATCATCATAGGTTCATACGTGTTTCGTCTCCATATGGACTTCCTCAGGGGTCGATCTACAGTAACTGCTGTTGATACACTTCTTTATACTAGGATACATTTTATCCTAATATTCAATGGGAAGAAGTGCACTCTGTCCTCTCTGCCAGCAGAAATATATATACCAGACCTGCAGCTAGCGCTCTCGGCTCCCGGTGCAGGCCATGCCCCCTCGATATGACGTCACGCGGAGGGGGCATGACCTGCACCCAGCGCTGGTAGCGGGTGATTACAGCAATGCCTCAGGATGCTCTGGGGGGCTGTAAGGGCAGCGTTGTGCTGCGGTACTGCAGCAGAGATTCTGGCAGCAGGGTGCAGTTACAGGCACCGATCGCACACATTTAAGTTAGGGCCCTGACATATACATTGATAAATGATCAAAACACACTATAAAATGTAGCCCTTAAGATAATTATTTTGGTTTATCGTTCATTTTTTAAGTTTACTACTGATTTCACCCAGTTTACTTTAAAACCACAACAAATCAAAGAATCTCTATTAAAGAAGCTATCATGGCAGTCTACACATTGCTTCAATCTTTTAAAACTCAAACAAAGGTTACAAAGAGTAAATACAATTTCAGTTTATATGAGAGCTTTTAATATTTTTAATTATTGGCATTTATGTAATGTAGTTGCATGGTTTAAATTTAAAATCTGCACAAGTCTAAATTTGTATTGTGTTATTCTTGGAATCTGTACTAGCGCTGTCATTCCTGTAATAGCAGTGGTATTTTGGAGTAATTTGCCAAGCAATTCTTGATTGAGAAGGATGCAGGAATAAATAACATATAAAGGATGTAAGTCCTTCACAATTCCCCGGGTGTAAGGAAAGTTCACACAAGTGTCTGTGGGCACCATACATAGATGGTGATAACAGAAGTGCCGACGCACAATTTAACCATTAAAGGCATACTGATAACAAAAGAGAACACTTGTCTAGAACGCGCTGCCATAAATGCTATTTATATCATATCTGGAAATATCATAGTTAGCCAAGTTAGTTCATCTTTTGATCAAACAGTGAATGCCCACATCCTCTTGTCAACTTATACTTAAACATGTATTAGACCATGCACTAACAGAGGGGGGGGGCGGGTTGTACAAACTCTAAAATGCGGTCAAACCTCCGAAAATGGCCGCTTTCTGAGGTTTGACCGCATTTCCTATATGTTTCAAGCTCTGGAAATGGCATTGCTCAGGTACTCAATCTATAGATGGCGTTGTGTAGTAGAAGGCTATGAGCTTCTTTTAGGATAATTCCCAGAGAGGATCCCTCCCAGTGGCCCACGCATGCTCTGTAGGACTCCCGGGGTACAAACCTAGAAGTCCTCGGACCGCAAAGGGCAGCTCTTATCGGAAGAGATGTCCTTTGTGGGTTTAATCGCAAAACTACATGCACACCATGTTAATAAAGGCTGCTATGCATGCGGTAGGTGGCGGAGCATGATACATCTCGCCCAGAGTGTGATAGCCAAACACACCCTGTTTATGTTGCAGTGTTTCACCCCCACTTATTACCACCTCCCTAATATACAAAAAAAAAAACACAAGTGCACTCAACCAGTGTATACTGAGAAGGGTGCAAATGAGTCTCTTTTCTTGTGGATCATCTTGAGGGTGGAAAGAAAGGTCCTAAACGTGTAGGGCCCTTAACTGTGGCTGTCACTGCTCTATTGGTTACACAATGCAGGAAAGTATGGGCTAAGGGCATCTGCCAATCTGCAAGAATTCCCTTTGCTCAAAGTCTTCATCTGTCCAGATTGACCTGTGTTTATTTATAAATGCACCTTATGTACAAATACAGACATTGGTCTCTAAGCAACTGTCTTTCTTATGCTGGCCATACACTCTGCAATTATCGGGACGATCCGACCGATATCGGCGGATCGCCGTGATAATTGCAGCGTGTATGCGGGCGACCGAGGGTTAAATATTGCTCGGTCGGGCATGCTGGATTGTCCAGCATGCCCGTCCGATGCGATATTCACCCGGGAAACTGTCGGCCGCATCGGGCAGTGTATGCCCAGCGCGGCCGACAGACAGACATTTCCTGTGTTCCTTCCTACGGAAAGAACAGGGAAATGTCTCCTCCCCCAGGGGCGGAGCGCGGATGTCGGGCTATACACTGAGATTTCTCTCACAGTGTATGCCGGCGACATCTGCGGCTGGCAGGCAGCCAGATAAAATGTCTGTCGGTCTGACAGACATTTTATCTGGCAGTGTATGCCCAGCATTATAGCGCTTTTGCTAAATGTTGTTGGGACATTTTGTTGTCTCTCGTGGACCTAGAATTAGTTACTTTTGAGTCTATTATTGCTGAGAGCTTGTTATTATTATATTGTAATAATTTTTCACTGCCTCGTGTTGTTATTGCTTTATTAGTTACACATTCCACCACAGGTGCATTATTGATACAAAAGCGAAGCAAGTAAGCTGAGACTAATCTGATCTATTTTAGAAAGGGGTCTAGAGTTTGGGACTCCAAGTCCACGGTCCTGCTAGATAAGCCCTGAAGAGTCTCTGTATGAAAGGAATATGTCACTGCATAGTATTGCAACATATGAAACAGATACTAGAATGCCAAAGTTTTATAAAAGTAGGATTTACGTGAAATTGTGTACTAGAAAGAACATGGTAAATATTCGCAGAGGTCCTGTGACTGTAGGAGAGTGATTATGCTGTTAATGGGCTGCACCTATTACAGTCAGAGCCGGATCTAGGCACGTTCCACCTGAGCGGCCGCGCAGGGGCGCCACCCTTTGTGGGTGCGCTGATTCCCCTCTGCCCACCTCGCTGATTCCCCAGTGGTAGTGTCTAGATGACCTTCATGAAGAGGACCCTGTCATCGGTTACTGTCCAACGTCATTCCCTACCATCCACATGGAAATAGAGGGGGAATATAATCTTGTGGCGAGCGAAACAAGCCAATAAGCCCGCGAGGGGACAAGTTTCTTCTTTAGGTGGATTTTATGGGCATGGAATCGCACTTCCGCCCTCACTGATGTCACTTCAAGGTGCTTAGCATGAAGGGGGAAATAAGCTCTACCAGCTCCCAGACACTCTGTGCTTAGAAAACATATACACAGAACGAGTCTGTCACAATCACTGAGTGACAGACTCCGTCTGGATCTGGCAGCGCTGGGTGGCCATGTGACGTGACATGCCATCGTCCCAGCCAGCGCAGTCACACTAGTCTGCTCTGCTGTTACTGCTGCTGTGCTGCAACACAGGACAGAGGGAGAGGAGCACACATGCCACGCCGCCCACACGGGCCAGGACGCGATCAGGAGTCAGGACTGTCAGTGACAGCCACGCACGGTCACAGTGCACTGCAGTGAGTGGACTCAGATGGCGGGATGCAGGAAAGGTAGAAATGCGGTCAAACCCCAAAAATGCGGGTTTGACCGTATTTCTCTTATGCACCAAGCCCCAGAATGTGATGCACTCTGGGACTTGGTTGCGGTGGGTAACGCCATCTTCCTGATGGCATTACCCTATAGAAGTATGCGCAGAAGAACACCAGAGGGGCTTCTGGGTCATAGACCTGAAAGTCCCTCCATTGCAAAGTGCCGTTCTTACAGAGAGAGAGTGGTCCTTTGTGGCATTTGTCATGCATACCGGCGTTGGGTAGGGCTGAACAGTGACTGAGGGGGGTAGTGGAGGGGCACTGTGATTGCAGTGAGCAAGGGGTGAGACTGGGGGGTCTGCGGGGGTGCTGGCTGAGGTGCACTGTGACTGCATTGAGCAGGTACTGACTCTGTTTCACGACCCAGGTTTCGCGGCGTGGAGGTTTGCAGTCCTTACCGATGAGGGCGCTGTAGCGCGGCCCTTCTGGCAGGGGAGCTGGCACATGGAGATTGGCATTGCGTGTACGCAGAGGTCTGCCAGCGTTGGGTCATCCTGACAGGGGTAAGACTAGTAGCGTCTCTGCATCACGGCTGTCTGGGCGCCACCATTTTGTCTTTGGCCATGTGACATAGCTGACCAATCGTCTGTGGGTCACCTGCTCTCTCTGGCCTGTCACGTTCTGTTGCTGGGTACTTAAGGGTGTTTGGATCACCCTGTAGTTGCCAGTGCAACATGTTTCACAGCATCAGCTGTGAGAGAGTTCCTGTGCTCCAGTGCTTGCCTTAGCTCCTTGTCTGCCTCTGGCTCCCTGCACAGCTCTGCTTTGCCTTGCACTCTGCTGGAGATCACCCTGCACCTTCCACCAGACCCACTCCTGCCTGAACCTGTCTTCTCAGTTAACTCATTCCTGTACAGCCAACATGACAGCATTTCTGGATATCCCTCTCAAGCCATTATTCTGCATACCCGGATTTCCATTTCACCTTTACAGTCTATCTGGATTCACCTTATTCATCTCTGTCACCGTGCTGGACATTTATTTATTCCCACTCACTACAGTTTCCTCCTGCTACAGTTATGATGAGACGCATGCTGAATAAGTGTAAGGCTATGTAAGAGTCCTTCGTTTTTTGTAATTGGTTAGAATTTTGGTCAACTGTTGCTAGGTAGATTCGTTTGGGGGATTTATTTGGTTGGTTGGTTGGTTTCTGACCATGTGTGAGCTCATGGGAGTGGCTATATGTGGACTTTATAAGGCTGGTGTACGTCCAGCAACTTCCTTTCTGGATGGTGTTTGTCCCTTGGTGCACATCTGGACAGTGGTGACATTTAATTTCCTTTCACCTTGTTTGTTTCCTGTCACTTTTCTTTTAACCTTAGTTTCCCTGTTTTTTTCCTCCTATCCTCTCCTCCTCTAATAGTTTCTTGTGCCTTCCCCTTATTTTTTTTTTTTTTTCACTTTTCACCCCCTTTTTACATTTCTCACCCTAAGCTCTTTTCTCCCCTCCGTTCATGTATCCCCCTGACCTCCCCCTCCTGTCTGGTGCCGCTCTAGACCCCAGCGCTGCTTTTCCAGCCCGGAGTCTCTCTCCGGCCTTGAGCTTGGCCACGCTCCCTAATGCGGAGATCCGCGCCACCATGCCGATTTCCCTCCACTAGGCGAGCAGCCTCCATATCTCGTGTGGCCGCCGCTCGCCTTGCGCACCCTCACCTGACTCCTCTACATGTCATTGCTTCCTGCGGCCACGGGTGACTCCCGCGGAGCTCCGCCGACGGCGCCTAAGCCTTGATGCGGCCCCTTATGTGTTTTCCCCGCAGGGCCCCCCCTTCCTTCAGCGCAGTGCGGTATCATGCTGCGGGGGCCCCGGTGCCATGCGCTGCCTGACGCGGCCCCAACCCCTCCTGCGGGGGCTACATAAGCCGCTGCGGCAATTTTGTTTGCTGGCCCCACCCACCTACACGCTGTTCCAGCCATTTCCCCCTCTGCGGGTCACTTTTGCTGGGGGGGCTCTTTAACAACCTACCTTTTCCCATGGAGGTTGTTTACCCCATGCCCCTCTATTGCCTGCCAGCATGCATTCCCAGCCCCCCCCCCCCCTTCCTTTTTTTTTATTTTTTATTTTTTTCCTGTGTCTCCAGTACTCCCATCTATCCCAGCCCTGCCTTTTCTTCCGGTTCCCCCCACCTGGTCCTCCCAATTTTTCCCCCCTTTATCAACCCCACCTTATCCTGGCCCAGGTTTCCCCTCCTCCTTTTCATCATCCATTCCTTTTTCCCATTATGCTGCGCCTGTTTTATCTTCCTGGTTTATTTACCCCCTGCCCTGTCATAGCCGGAGCTTTTCTGCTTCACTCCATGTTGCAGCCCACCTTCACCGTCCCCACAAAATGTGTTTCGCCGCTTCTCCTACTTTACCTCCTTCTCCCGCTGCCCCTTCTCCGCCTGTTCCTGCACTTCCCCCATCTCTGGTTCCAGGTACCCCTGTTGTGGTTCCCGGTAATGTAACATTGTCTGTGTCTCACCGTAGAGTTTTGCCTTGTGTTCCCACGATGTTCTGCTGGTGATGGGATCTCGAGTGGAAGCGCGCTGGCCGGTATTTCCACAGGTGTAGTGATCATTGCCCCTGATGTTGCGGTGCCTGTGGCTGGTGGTGATGGAATGCTGGGGTCGGCTGGTGGTGAGTCTGCTGTGCCTCCTTTGCTGTTTATATTGATTTTTCTGTGTATAGCGATAGTAGCTCTTCGTCAGGGTCGCCGCCAAGCCCGCGTAAGTTGTTGAATATGGTTGCGCGGCGTTTAGTTACGAAGGCAGCTAAGCAACAGTCAGCTCCCTTTGCCATTGTGGCACCAGTTGAGTTTTCTTGTATGGTGCACCGTGCTATTATGGCATTGGACAGGGTTTTTGCGTAAGCGAGTTAAGGACCGGTTTCGTAAGGGTACGTTTGTGCGTGTTTTGTCCCTTACGGATGAAATGTGGGTAGCCTTAGAAAGGGCCAAGAAACCTGGGGGGCGGGTGAGGATTCTTGCAGCAGTTAACACCATTGGCTTAGTGACATCCTAGTTTTTCGGCCTGCTACCTCAACACCCGCCCTATGGAATGCAGTAATTTTATTAGATATATTTATCTGGTGCATTATATGTTCGTGCGATTCATGGGCTTTGTTTGCAGTGATTATGACAGTTTTGTTGGTAGCGGGACGCCACTGGGCCGTAGAGCTGTTGGGTTAGCAGTTACCCATGTGGCTAAGGCGCCTGCGGAGCGGTTCAAAGGGCAGAGTTGACAAATTAGGTTTATTCTCCTTGTGGTATTAGATGAGTTGTCTAAGTGGTTGGGTTGGTATACTTTGCGGGAAGATCCTCCAAGTGTGCTGGAGGGTTTTTAGTGCGGGTTACCGGTAGCTAGCGCATTGAATGTGGTCGCCCCTCCCCCAGGATTTGTGTTCGGCCAGAGAGCTTCCCCATGTGGCACGACAGAGAGTGTTTTGCTGAAGTGGCTTTGGGCCATATGTCCAGGCTTTTTACCGTTCACCCTTTGCCGGACCTGTACATTTCCCATCTCGGTGTCGTGCTGAAGCAGATAATGAGTAAATATTGTTTGATTCAGCATTTGTCATATCCTCATGGGGGCTCTGTGAACGATGCAATCCCGCACTTGCTTTGCCAGTTTCACTACCAGTTGTTCGATGTGGCGCTCGCATTGATATAGAGCACAAGTTCTCGGGCTCGGTCCTCGGGATCACGGGCAGTGCATGTTTTCCAGGTCTCCTCACAGTATTGCAATTGAAATAATTAGCTCCACCTGTGGAACCTTTTTGCCAGTGAGTGATGTATACACCTGTGCTCCTCCGGGATGACCGGGGGGGGTGTGACCTGTGTGTGGGGTCCTGGGGGCTGAGTTTGAGAGCTGTTGATATAGGGCCCTCAGTCCCTACATTTTATGGGTTTTGAATTGGACGGTCCATTTTTGTTGACAGGTGCCTTCCATGGGCTGCGCTATCTTGTGTGCACATATTTGAAAAGTTTAGTACGGGCCATGCAGGAATAGTGCATTATTTGGACAATTTTGTTTGATGGCCCATCAGTGCAATTTGTGGTGAGGTTTTAGTTTTCCGTGCAGGACCCTTTTATCGGGTGCTTGGTGTTGCAGGTGCCTTGGACTAGGAGGAAGGCCCGATTTCCTGCTTGTCTTACCTTGAAATTAGAGTGGACACATTTGCTGGTGCTGCCGGTTTCCAGGCTGATAAGGTGCAGCGGTTGCTAGTGCAGATTCAGTGTTTGACTTCTCGGCAGGTTAGGTAGCGTCAGGTGCAGTCGGTCCTCTGTCAATTTATGATACCGATGGGGCGGATGTTTGCAGTAGGATAAAGCGTGCTATTGCGGGGGTCTCCAACCCACATTTGTGTGTCTGACTTTACAGGAAAATCCTGAATGCCCTAAAGGTGTGGGCTTCATTTTGGGGGATTTCAATTTTGGAGTTGATTTGGCCCTAGCAGCCGGTTGACAATGCTGAGTTACATTTGTTCACCGAAGCTGCTGGTTCAACTGACTATGGAGCGTTCTATCAAGGGGACTGGTGCGCTGCTCCATGGCCTGTGTCATGGATATCACATGGTTTCGGTCCAACCTGCTGTTATTGGAATATTTCCAGTTATAATGGCTGTGGATTTGTGGGATGATAAATTGTCTAAACGGAATATCATTTTTGGTGTGGCAAGCTGAGAGTGATGCACGCTGTTAATAATCTGCATTTTTCTTCTCCTATGGCGCTGTGTCTGTTGAGGTTCTTGGTTTTGAAGTGTTTGCATGCGATTATTGTTTTTTAGGGCGCGACATGTGCCGGTCATTGAAAGTGGCATAGGGATTCCCTGCCCCATTTTCACTTTGATTGGTTTCGGATGTTGGCCCCTGAGGCTAATCTGATTGGGAAGACTTGTCTGTCTTCTGTATGGCAGATTGTCTAACCAGTTTAGTCGGCCTGGCTCAGAGGTCCCTGGTTCCGTCTGCTTTGCGAGGCAGCATGGCGTGACTGGGGCACTCATCTGGTAGGTATCCTTCTGCTGGTCAGTCTTTAGATCAGCACTTGGTTGGGTTTGTGTGGGGTCATTATTAGAGGGCCGATCTGAGACGGTCATGGCTTCCACGACCCCACATCATTTGTGCTGTCTAAAGCCCTTAAGCGTTGGGCTAAAGAAAGCCCCCTGGTGGGTGATTCTTGCCGCCCCATTGATGTGGCACTGCTGCTACGTCTGGTAGGGGTGATTTCGTTAATTTCCTTTTCTGACTTTGAATCTGTTTTGTTCCAATTTGCATTTGCGCAGGCATACTTTAGTGCATTTCGATCTATTACTTAAGCATGTGGTACTTTAGGCCGGGGCTGTCCTGTGCAAAATACCCCATTCTAATACTGATTAGTTAGGGCGCGGGCGTTGGGTTAACATAGAGCCTTATACTATTACTGAGTTTTGCCCTTTGTGCTTGGCTGGTTATATGAGGGTCTGCGCCCGTCAGCCGGCCATGAATGGTTATTGCATGTGGACTCCTCCCTCTGGGTTTAGTTCCAGTCTTCTGCTGTGTGTAAGCGCTGTTTAGGACAGTTGGGTTTTGATGTTGCACAGTATGGTACTCGCTCTTTCCCTATTGGCGCAGCTGCTTGCGCAGCGGGTAGCAGGTTACCCCCATATGCCATTCATGCTATTGGTAGATGGAAGTCATCCATCTTTTAGTCATATGTTAGATGTAATAAGCTTTAAATTGTGTTTTTTCCTACCCAGAAACGTTGTTTACCCGCCAGTTTTTGAATGCCTAGCATTCAAAAATTGGGGGTGTGAAGGAATTTTTCATTTTTCCTCCAACAAGTGCCGCAATTCAATTGGCTTATTATTCACGGCTCCCGGGAGGTTTTTTAGACTTTCTCCTTCGCTTGGGTATTGCTACTAACATTCTCCTTCTATATTACCACTCTATCCTTTTCTTATATATTTTCTATTACTGCAGCGTTTTAGTTCTGTTTGTTCTTTTACAGCATTGCCCGTGTCTTCTGAGCAAGTGTGGCTTGGGGGCCATTCATTTATTTATTGGGCTGAGGAGCATGGGATGGCAAGAAGCACGGCCCTCTCAGGTGGCGGTCAGGTTCAGTGGTCTTAGGGTTCAGGTTATGCATTGGTCGGCTCTTTGTACCTTCTGTTTATCATTGAAGCACTTTGGGCGCCCGTCATAGTTAGCGATTCACCTTGGAGGCAATGTTATTGGACAGTCAGAGCTGTACTTGTGGATGAAGGCTGACTTGGCCGCCCTACAGTCATGGTGGCCTGAGGTGTGCTTGGTGTGGTCGGATATTGTCCCTCACCACGTATGAACGGTTTCTAGAGACCTTTTGACCTGGGATACGCCTCACCAGTAAGATTAATATGGCTGTTTCTCGTTTTGCCTCCGGGTCTTGTGGTTTGTTGGTGTGGCACCCAAGTTTGTGGATGGAACAGGCTCAAGTTTTCTGCTCTGATGAGGTGCATTTGTCAGGGTTATGGTAGGTGTGTTTTTGGGTGCTGTGTTTTGGTTTTGGTGGCAGGCTGCAGTTCTTTGAACCTGGCATTGGCTGGAAGGTGCTACAAACCAGCGGCCACGTAAGGTGTAAGAAAAAGCTGTGGAGCACATTTCTTTTGAAGGGCCATAGTATGGCCTACCTCTGCGGGAGGTCTTTGGGCGTCTGTCTCTACGGACACGCTCATACTATTCACTATTATAGTGGGTTGTGAGTCTTCACAGCTCAGCTTACAATGACCACAGGGGGGGGCGTTTCAGTCGCTCCCTAATATTGGTTAAGTTACATATGTCTGGAGCTGTTTGTAGCATCCTTCTTTGCCTCCCAAAAGTAAACTAAAAGCTCAGCTCAGGGTCATACCTTCAATAAAAGCAAGTTATGACCATTTAACCAAAGCAGTCTGTGTCCGTGTCTTTATTTTAGTATAAGTTAGTTGTAAGTTGTTATATTGTTTTTAATTGCAATAAAGTTATGGACTCCTTATAGTTTGTTATTACTGGACTTTAGTTATCTTATTGTTCATTTCTACCAACATCCACATTAAACAACTTACTTTTCAGTTTAAACCTGTTCAGGTGTTTACTCCAGTTTCCACCCCGAGTCCACAACAAACACAGACTCTAACACTCTGGGCTATGTGTTTTTTTTATACAGTGGGGGCATTTATTGCATCAATGTGTGTTTTATTTTATTTTTCCTGCGGGGTATTTAGTGAATAAATGTGCACTTGTTTTTCCTGTGGGGGCCAATGTGTGTGTTCTTTTTTTTTTAAACTCAGTTAATAAAAGAATTATAAATAAAATATATGTGTATATTTATATTGATATTTGAATCAAGGGGAGTAGGGCGGCAGGGCACTCCATGATATCTTGCACAGGGTGCTAGTTGACCTAGAGCCGGCCCTGATTACAGCTACATTATACTCTACTAGCTAAAATTAATAATGTTGTTCTTTCTCCATGTCTGGATTAAATGGATCCTTATAAGGCCAGTCTAGTCTCCACATCCCTCTTGCCAAGATGAGGTCATAGCTGTATAGCTTTAGCTTGTGATCCTGAACTATGATAAAGAGGTACTGGCAGGTTGGAGGTAGCCAGGACTTGGCAGAGGCACATACTGACCTTCCATTTACCTGCAGCCTAACTGCTTCATACAGCACTGGAGTCTCTGCTGAACTGGGTCATGACTTGTTGAATATGCTGCTCACAAATGCTGTGTAACATTCTGCAGATGGAATACATATAATTACCAAACACATGATACAAGGCTGCAATGTGACAAGCTCGCTGTACTGGAGGAAGTAACTCAGCAACGTGTAGGAATAGCCTTATAGAGATGTTTCCAACACAACTTCTCAATCGATCCTGTTTGAAGAATTCACAGATCATGCATTTAGGGCTATTATATACAGCCATGCTTAGGAACAAATCCTGCATATTTTCTGTTTAAAGACATTTGTTTTGAGAGAAGCAAATAACAACTCGATCCTTCCAATGCAATATATTGAATACAGTGGCAAACGCAGGATTCTAGAGGGGGGTTTCCAAATGCTTGATTTTAGGGTGAGTGTGACCAGTCCATGAAGAGGGCATAATTAGCACTTATCCAGCTTTAATATGTTACATACAAAGTGTATTGTGTGTCATAATCCCAGCATATACAGGACCAGCGATCACAGTAAGCCATTAGATGCGACAGTAGGTCCATCCTGCCTGAGCTGAATGTTATTATGTCAGATGTGGGCACAATTCCAGAGCATTGGAGCAAGTTTGGGAGTCTGGGGGAACAGCAGAAGAACCTAGCACTGCCCTGGACATATATGTACATATTGGTCTCCTTATGTACTGGATAGTGTATTATTATACAGTATTAATAATTAGCCCTATAGATGGTCTATAGCAGTGCACCCCTAACAGTGCATGTTTTCCGCATCTTCTAGTTGGTGCACAGCTGTATTTATTACTGACTGACACATTTTAAAAGATCCACAGCTGGTGCTAATTATTTCATTTGTGATACTGAGAACAACATGCAGCACTAGTAACATTCTATTATATTACTATTTCTATTGTGTTCATGGTGTTGGCTGGGGAGGGGGGTTTCCAGGCAGATGGAAACCCCCCCTGCATTTGCCTATGCAATAGCAGGAAATCATATTAATCAAGACTTCATAACTTGCCATATAAATTCATAAAACTCTATAATAGAATGATTATGATGTAATTCTAGGGATGTAGTCAGGAAGCCGGCGGTCGAAATGCCGTCTGCCGGCTTCCCGACAGTGAAATCCCGGTATGGGACTAATGATGGGCGTCTAAATACCGACGCCTATCATTAGCCCCACGGCGAAATCCGAACGTAGGTAAGCCGGGCATCAGGAGGTGACAGCTGCGGGGGGAGGGCTAGGTTTAGGGACTCCTGGGGGGTAGGGTCAGGCTAGGGGAAGGGGGAGTTAGCGTCAGGCAACCCCGGGGGGAGGTTAGGTTTAGGCACCCCCGGGGGGAGGGTTAGGTTCAGGGTGTGGAGAGGGGGGGTTAGGTTTAGGCACCCCTGGGGGGAGGTTAGGGTTAGGCACCACTAAGGGAGGGTTAGAGGTGTTACTTACCTCTATCGGGATCTTCATGTGCCGATTCCTAATTCTACTATATAATTTTATGAATTTATTAAAAGTTAAGTTTTAATTTAATAAGAATCCAAACAGGAATGCTCCCTAATATGTAAGGAAAGTGTAGTATTGATAGGATATTATCCATTAATTGATATACTAATTTGTGCACCATATCCCCGAATCCTTTTTCCTATATCTACACAGTACTGTGTTGTAGTTTGCTCTGTCCCATAGTTATGTCCTCTGGTTCCTCTGCCCAAGATTTCTTCTCCCAACTTTCCAAAGATGCTAACTACTGTCCAGGATGGAGCGTGATCTCCACATCATATACTCCCGCTCCTCATGTGACTTTCCTCATTTGTCCGATTTTTCCTGTTGTAGTTGTTTCTAGTCATTGTTGTCCAGTGTTGGACTGGGACATGTGGGGTCCACCTGGGGAATGTGGTGGTAGGGGCCCATGTGTATGGGGTGTGGCCAACCACCACAGAGACTTGGCCAACTATTACAGAGGACATAGGGCAGGATAACCTAAGCATTGCATTAGCTGTGCGGTACATCCCGCCTGTCTTCGGGTACATACCGCGGTATGTAACAAGAATATCACAAAGGACAGCTCTCCCGATAAGAGCTGTCCTTTGTAATGCTGCCGGGCAGAGGGACTTCCGGGCTTAACACCCGGAAGTGTCCTTCTCTCTTGTGGTCCTCCTTGCCTCCTGCAAGTATAGACCCGGCCTCCTGGCCTGCAGCTTCTATAGCTGCCACAGTCCCACTTGGACTGTCTCCTCTGGCAGTCTAACTGGTCTGCCTCACTAGCCCTCACCTGGGCTCTGGGCCTGATTCAGCACGGATCGCAAGCCTGCGTTCACATGCACCTGGGCAATGTGAAATTATGCAAATGAATGCAATCGCACTGCAGCTGCAGCATAAGATGCAGACACCCAGCACTACATAAAGCCGCCCCCTTACCTTTACTTACATCCGCGTTAGTTAGCAAAGCAGCGAAAACATCGGTAAGATCAAAAACCATCGGACCCATACGCACAGTTGTGGTTAACCTGACCTTCACTCACAAACTGCTAAACTTCCTGCATGCAGTGAGTACTCAGGCTGCGTATGCCGACGCAGGGGCTTAATTATGCACGCCCCTGTAATAGCGTTCAAATGGACACTTCCTGTCAATCACTGTGTGTAGACTCTGCTTGCTCACTGTGATTGCTTCCCAATCACGGTGGCCGATTTGCGCTCATGCACTGCGATGCATATGCATGCGCAGATTGCAAACATCGGCCAGGTGCATGTGAACACAGGCTTGCGATCAGTGCTGAATAAGGCCCCCTGTCCACAAGGCAGCCTCTAGGCGTGGTCACATTTACTTTTTGTACCCTGTGTGGGACGATCACTCCAGACCCATACAGAATCCATGGCTCACTATCGCCACCTAGCTTGGTATTGCCACTATATATGCAGTATAAGTCCTGAGAGCTGACACTTTTTGGGTCACGTGTATAATATATATATATATATATATATATATATATATATATATATATATTATATTGGGCTGTATTGACAACATATTCTCATGTATTCTCAAGTATTTTGGCTCCAGTATGCAACATATTCGCAAGTATCCCATTATTGCTGCTAATGCTTGGCACATTGCACTTTACTTGATTTGTGACTGAAAATTATGTAACCATTGCACTGGAGTCCATTTTTTGATTGTATGCACTATTTAAGAGAATTACACATTTTTTTTGCATGAACTTCTGGAGTGCTGGTTTTTTCTAGTATCAAGGCTTTGGTACAAGACTTGTATTTATCCATTATGACTTAGCACCCTCCATTGAATTCGTCATTTTTTGAGTGTGCAGGATTTGTTTATCATCATATATATATATATATATATTGTGACACAGTCAGGTTAGGGGGTCCCTCTCCTGGGTAGAAGGACTCCTTTCTTACACACACCCACAGCAGCAGGGAAGCGGCACACCAGTCTGGATGCAAGTACAAGCTGGTCGGCGCCAGTCTTTATTGTACAATGTCAGAAATAACATAAAGAAAACATAAACATAAATCCTAGCCCTGTCGGGGCACTAACTTCACAGGTAGTTCCCTCACTACCAGAACCTGGCAGGGCCTAATGCCCTCACCAACAACCAAGGCACAGCACAGCACTTACAAATAGGTTTTCAAGTGTCTCTGGGCAAACTCCCTGCCTGCTCTCCCAGGTGAGACACTCAGCCCTAAACACACTAGGCTTATATTGGCCACTCTCAGGTGGAAACCCTAACAAGCCTGTTACCAGGCTGCGAGAACTAAAACCTGGAGTGGCCGTGGGTGGAGCCCTCCCTCTCCTCTCACCCACAACCCCCAGGTCCCAAACCGGCTTTTCAAAAAGCCGAAACTCAAGCCTACTACACTGCAGACTTTCTCCTGGGGGTTTAAAACACATAAGACAGGAATCTGGGACAAATGCACCTGCCACAGACCACTTTACCAGTGATCCTATCACATATCCCCCCCCTTTGTTTCGACCTGTGGGGCGGAACAACTGAAGCCCCCAAACAATGAACGCGTGACAACACGTCTGCATTGGCCAGCTGGCTTCCTGGCCTGTGTTCCACTGAAAATTTAAAAGTTTGTAACGCCAAGAACCATCTCGTAATTCTCGCATTACTGTCCTTATTTTCGGACATCCACTTCAAAGGGGCATGGTCAGTGATCAATTTGAACTTTCTTCCAACCAAGTAGTACCTGAGAGCCTCTAACACCCACTTTATGGCCAACGCCTCCTTCTTCACTGTGGCATAGTTTCTCTCATGTACATTCAACTTTCTGCTAAGATAGAAAATAGGGTGTTCCTCACCCTCCTTGTTCTGGGACAGGACCGCTCCTATACCTACTTCTGATGCATCGGTTTGTACTATGAATTCCCTTTCAAAATTAGGAGTCATCAGGACTGGTTGGGAACACAACGCTACTTTCAACTCCTGAAAAGCTTTCTCTGCCTCAGGACTCCATTCTACCATGACTTTTTGTTTGCCTTTGGTCAGGTCAGTCAGTGGGACTGCCATGGTGGCAAAGTTGGGTATAAACCTCCTGTAGTACCCCGTAATTCCCAAGAAGGCTCTCACCTGCTTCTTATTCAGAGGCCGTGGCCAGTTTTGTATGGCATCAACTTTATTGAGCTGAGGCTTTATCAGGCCTCTGCCAATGGTGTATCCCAGATATTTTACTTCCTCCATGCCTAGACAACACTTTTTTGGATTGGCTGTCAAACCTGCCTTATAGATGGAGTCCAAAACTGCTTGTACCCTGGGTAAGTGAGACTGCCAATCAGGACTATGAATGACCACGTCATCCAGATAAGCAGCCGCATACCATCTATGGGGCCTTAGAATCCTGTCCATCATTCTTTGGAAGGTAGCAGGTGCCCCATGTAGCCCGAAGGGCAACATCTTGTACTGAAACAAGCCCTCTGGCGCTGAAAAAGCTGTCTTTTGTTTGGCGCTCTCGGTTAACGGTACTTGCCAATACCCTTTGGTTAGGTCAAGAGTGGTTAAATACCTTGCCGTCCCTAGTCTCTCAATCAGTTCATCCACTCTTGGCATCGGGTAGGCATCGAATTTTGAAATACTGTTCAACTTTCGGAAGTCATTGCAGAAACGCACACTCCCGTCGGGCTTTGGCATCAACACAATGGGACTTGACCATTCACTATGTGATTCTTCAATAACCCCTAACTCTAGCATATTTTTTATTTCTTTCGACACCGATTCTCTTTGTGCTTCTGGTAACCTATAGGGCTTTAGATTAACTTTAACCCCTGGGTCAGTGATGATGTCATGTTTAATGACCGAGGTTTTCCCCAGGTACGTCAGAGAACAGCACCCTATTTCTGATCAGAAACTCCCTGACCTCTTGTTGTTGAATTGCCGACAGGGTTTTTGCCACTGTCACTTCGGGAACTAAGGGCCCTGGATTTACTGGAGGGGCTCGGACGGCCGACAGTACCGTTCTATCTTTCCAGGGCTTTAACAGATTTATATGGTATATTTGTTCCGGCTTTCTTTTCCCCGGCTGGTAAACTTTGTAATTGACCTGTCCCACTCTTTCTAAGATTTCAAAGGGCCCTTGCCATTTAGCCAAAAGTTTATTTTCCACAGTGGGAACCAACACTAACACTCTGTCCCCAGGAGCAAAGCTGCGTAACCGAGCATTGCGGTTGTATACCCTCTGTTGAGCCTGTTCCACAAAATCTTCTCCCTTCTTAGTCACCTGATATAACAAATCCTGACACATTGCCATGTGGGGATAGGACAAAGGACTATCAGGGTCTACGGGTTTACCATCAACTACTTTTACATTCTCCCTGGCTTTTACCAAAGTAGGGTCATTCAACGGCTCCACGGCAAAGAACTCTCTTCTGACCTCTAAATCAGGCAGACGATCAACTGGCCCAACAACACTTCCCACCTCAATGGGAGGCACATCAGTTGGCGGGCCACCGTCACGCTCCGCATTCTCTAGTTCGCCAATCATAGTAGAAAAAGGGAATAACTCTGACTCAGAAGAAACTCCCTCCTCCACTACATCGACAACCTTCTCAAATGGATCGGGGTTGTTCACTTCTGGAACAAAACGGCTTTCCCACAACTTCCAGAAGTGAGCAAAGTCTCTCCCCAATATTGCATCGCACATCAGACCATGCACCAAACCCACAGAAACTATAGCCGAACCACATGGTGTCTCGATGTTCACCTCGGCAGTAACATAATATCGAGTATCCCCATGTATGCAGGTCACACCAACAGTTTTCCCTGTATGCCTCAAGGGGTTCACCAGCTCAGCTTTCACAAGTGTCACCAAGCTACCAGAGCCTAACAGTGCCTCTACTCGGTTGCCACCTACAGTGAGTACACACATGTGCTTATCAGTCTCAGCCTGCCGGTCAGCCGTACGCCCTGCGGTAGACATGAGCAGTATCACATTGCATAGGTTCAGTTGTAAGTGAACAGTTAGCGGAAATATGGCCGAAGTCACCACACCGGAAACACTGAATCATATTAATGTCTAGTCGTTTACGGGGCAAGAACCTTCCTGGCCTGGCAGGCCTGTCTCCAGGTTCTACACCCTCAGTCTTAGGTACATTCCACCGCCCAGCACCCTTCTCCCCTGGAACAGTCTTACCAGTGTCTGTAGGAGGGCTCGGTGGGGCATACTCATCAGCTCCTCAGCCGCCACGTACCTCTCCACCAGCTCGACCAACTGGTCTGTGGACTTAGGGTCTGCATGGCTCACCCACTTGCGTAGAGTCACAGGCAATGATCGCAGGTACCGGTCCATCACGACCCTTTCCATGATCTGTGGTCCCGTCAGCGTCTCGGGCTGTAGCCTTTTTGAGGACAGATGGACGAGGTCATGCATCTGTGAACGTGGAGGCTTGTCCATATGGAACTCCCAGCGGTGGACCCGTTGGGCACGAACAAAGGTGGTGACTCCCAAGCGAGTTAGGATCTCCTGTTTTCGTTTTTTATAGTCCTTGGCATCAGCCAGGCATAAGTCGAAATAGGCCTTTTGTGGCTCCCCCGACAGAAAAGGTGAGACCAGACTTGCCCACTGCTCCTTGGGCCAACTCTCCCTTTCAGCCATTCTTTCAAATGCGGCGAGATAGGCCTCCACATCATCGCCCGAAGTCATCTTTTGGAGGAAGTGACTGGCTCGTACGGAGTGAGTGGTGGTGGGAGGACCAGTAGTAACATCTCTGGGCCGGGCGACCAGGTGTTGTACCACCTCTTTTATGGCCTGGCAGGTTTCCTCGATGGCGACCTGTTGTTGCCTCTGGGCTGTCTCCAAGGCCAACAGTTGCACCCTGGTGGATTCCTGCTGAGCTCTGGTAGATTCCTGCTGAAGTTTGTTTGTCTCCTGCTGAGCTGCTGTAGCTTGGAGCAAGGCTTTAATAATGTCCTCCATTTTGTCCTGGGGTGTAGGTTGGAAGCTGAACCTTGCCTCTCTGAGCATTGGCTGACGCCTCCTCTATGGGACTCTAAGGACACAGTGTTATTTCCACACTTACAAATTGGGTGTCTGTCCCTTTAATTTTTTAAACGGAAAGTTTTCCTCTCGCTGCAACTTCACTGTGTGTGAATGCCTGCATTCTCCACCATATTGTGACACAGTCAGGTTAGGGGGTCCCTCTCCTGGGTAGAAGGACTCCTTTCTTACACACACCCACAGCAGCAGGGAAGCGGCACACCAGTCTGGATGCAAGTACAAGCTGGTCGGCGCCAGTCTTTATTGTACAATGTCAGAAATAACATAAAGAAAACATAAACATAAATCCTAGCCCTGTCGGGGCACTAGCTTCACAGGTAGTTCCCTCACTACCAGAACCTGGCAGGGCATAATGTCCTCACCAACAACCAAGGCACAGCACAGCACTTACAAATAGGTTTTCAAGTGTCTCTGAGCAAACTCCCTGCCTGCTCTCCCAGGTGAGACACTCAGCCCTAAACACACTAGGCTTATATTGGCCACTCTCAGGTGGAAACCCTAACAAGCCTGTTACCAGGCTGCGAGAACCAAAACCTGGAGTGGCCGTGGGTGGAGCCCTCCCTCTCCTCTCACCCACAACCCCCAGGTCCCAAACCGGCTTTTCAAAAAGCCGAAACTCAAGCCTGCTACACTGCAGACTTTCTCCTGGGGGTTTAAAACACATAAGACAGGAATCTGGGACAAATGTACCACACAGACCACTTTACCAGTGATCCTATAACAATATATATATAATATATGGAAAAGAGGTTTAAGAAGACATGCGCCTGATAGTGTAGTATTTAAAAGAATAATACCGAGTGCTCGTAAGAATATGTGTGCGTACCAAAAATAAACACTTTTAAGCTTATCTGTGTTCCAGGGATGAGTAGTCCACACTGGATAAGTTTAGATGGGATGTCATCAACTTGATCACCTTAGGGGGAGCTTGTATAAGCTCATGGGAGAGAGAGTATATATAGTGTAGTATATTTTTGCAAATGATATAATAATTATAAGTAGAGGCTGCGTACCGGATAATGCTGAATAAATAGCCCGTAGTATGTTCTCCTCCAGGGACCGCCTAATACCCTCTAGGAATCCCTCTTAGGTGCTTGGATGTTCAGTGTATGAGAGCTGAATACATATGCAATCATGATTGCATATGTATTCAGCTCTCATACACTACACTATATATACTCTCTCTCCCATGAGCTTATACAAGCTTCCCCTAAGGTGATCAAGTTGATGACATCCCATCTAAACTTATCCAGTGTGGACTACTCATCCCTGGAACACAGATAAGCTTAAAAGTGTTTATTTTTGGTACGCACACTTATTCTTACGAGCACTCGGTACTATTCTTTTAAATACTACACTATCAGGCGCATGTCTTCTTAAACCTCTTTTCCAGAACCACTTCACCCGCTAGCCAAAACGGACCCCAAGAGGACTGCAGCCGCCTTTTAATTAAGGATCGGTGACTTTGAATCAACTCTTTTACCGTTCACATATTTGCACTAGTTACACGTTCATTTGTATTAATAAGGGTATCATCTTTTACTGTGCGCTACCCTCACACTCGTTTCACCATATATATATATATATATATATATATATATATATATATATATATATATATATTAATGAAGTGCCAAAAGCCAAGTAGTGGTAGATGGTGTCCCCATACTGTGACATCTTGGAAATGCCCAGACCTGCATTAGTTGTAATTTGACTTCTCGTGAGTCAGTTTGAAACCCTGCTAGGCTGCCCATGGCAAGGCAACTTGAATCATCGGAGTTCAAATGGGGCATGATAGTGGATGTCCGATGGATGGGACATTCCATTTCTGAAGTTGTGTGGATATTCAACATTCCTCGATCTACGGTGTCCCATGTATGTGTACCGAGAATACCTCATGGAAGGCATTACCACCCACTGTGGACAGCGCAGTGGCCAACCATGGGTGCTTCATGATTGTGACCAGAAGTGTCTGGCCAGAATTGTCCATGGTAACAGGCAGGCGACACTGGCTCAAATCACATCCACATTCAATGCAGGAGGTACCAGATGTATATCCAGCAGGTCAATGGGGCACATGGAGCTATAGCTACAGGCCACCACATAAAAATAGGACCATCATCAGCATGATGATGATCAGCTACCTAGCTACCTAGTTGATCACACAGTCCACCATAAATGATAAGTATTAAAATATTTTTTCTAATTTTTTCAGCATTTTTTTCTATTTTTATGTATTTAGTGAGACAATGGGGCTGATAATGTATGGGGAGCATTACTACTGGGGGCATAACTTCAGGGGGTATGTCTACTGGGGCACTACTTATGGAATTGCATAGGGGCACCACTTCTGGGGGCACTAGTACTGGGTGCACTGCATAAAGGGCACCACTACTGTGGGCACTGACACCACTGAGGTCCTCATTACGCATACCCCCAGTTCATCACATTTAATAGGGGCCCCCACAGACCTTAATCCGGCCCTGAACAGCAGCATCTTTCTGATGGGGCGGGCACTTCACAACATTAGGCCATGCACCCTGTCCATACACCCGCGAATCACTGCAATGAGGGGGCGTGGCTTACCTTGTCAGTCACGGCCGAGCCCATCAATGAAAGAATGTGCTGTGCATTGCTGCCAGGAGCCGGCCAGGGGCGGTCCAGAGTGGCCAGGTTCTGGCCAATGTTTGCGGCAGTGTGGGGACCCCCAATGTGTGGGGGCCCCTGGGCGACTGCCCTGTCTGCTCTGCCTACAATCCGGGCCTGCTCTCTATCATTTAGGTTAAAATAAGCTTACACTATAAGGTCAGTAGATATATTAACGTATACAATTGATAACTGGCAGTTCTATTGCTAGTCACATGATTGTCAGATTGCGGTTCTGCAAACCTGTTTATCTCACCCGCCAATGTCACTTTGCCACATGGCGTGCTCCTGCAGTGCAAATGCCATGTGTCCTTCCAAACATGGATTCCAGCACTACAACGAGGCTCAAAAGCCATATTGTTTACATTCTAACTTGGCTGCACCAATCTCCAGAATGTATGAATCACATGACCAGTTCATCTACAGCTGAGCTGCATAGAGATTCCAATTGTCATATCCATTCTACCTGCAGAGGATGTATACAATAATGTGTATCTATACTTCCACATTCAGTATTAAGCACCACTCCTTTGAGTGTTCTAGAGTGGGTGGTGTTCAGCCACAGCCAGGCAGTACACCAGTGCATCTCGCTAGTTTTGCTATGTCCTGCCTTCTTGTTCCTGTGATTGTGACCTATGAGTAAAAGCATCATCTGTGCATCCAGTTTCACCCACACCAGTTCTCACCAACATAGTCCAGTGCAAACTTGCCTACACTCGGAAGTCGCGGGAGGCTCACTGTTTTACTGGTAGCCCCCGCACCCCCGGAATTGTAGGTAGATCTCCCGCATTCTTCCCACTTCCTAGTGAAGTGAGCAGGATGGGTAGATTTAATGGGGAATTTGTGGGTCCGCGAGGGGCTATACGACGCGATTTGCGTTATTTAGCCCCGCCCCCTCATCTGGGACCCACGAATCGCCTACTTTTCTAATAAAAGGGTGGTACCTAATTACTTCACCAGTCCGCCCCCCGAACCGGCCTGCAGGAGGGCTGCTCCCGGAAAGCATTCATAGGAAGTTGGTAAGCATGCTCAAGTGGTTACAGTTCTGTGTCCACAACAAATACAGAATCTGGCAATGATCAGCTTATTGAGGTTATAAGTCACAACCTATGTGTGTGTGTGTCTGTGAACATATATATATATACTGTATATATATTTATTAAAAATAAAAGTGCATGGCTGGCACGGCTGTGCTGGTCGGCAGGGTGGCTCCTCTCCACTCTCGCTGGGGCGGTCAGATTTCCGGCGGCACAGCAGGAGTAGTTAACCTCCTTAGAGAGAAGGCGCTGGGTGTGAGATGAGGGGAGGGGAGGCAAGGGAAGGAAAGGGGAGGGGCCAGTCTGCTTCCTTCTGCCTCTTCGTTATGGCTCGTGGCCTGGCTGGCTTGCCATTGCCATTAGTTCTGCCCCTGTTGTTAACTCAGAGCCATCCCTCAGGTTTGTAGGGTACTGGCCGAAGATCCAAGTTGCATGTGCGATATAGTAGTGCTCCCAGTCCTTCCAATGAAGAGTCCACATACAACACATAGGATCTCCCAGGATCAGCACTGGTCAGATGAGCATTTTGGTCTTTGAATGCCTGTGTACACTCAAGGGTCTGTTGCTCTGCAAATGGCCATGCACAAAATCAGAAAGTTTGCCACGTCACCCTAGCTTGGAGCTCATTGGTAAACTGATTATCTTCTGTACAAATTATATCAGTGGGGGCCTATGGAGGATGTCTCTGTGGTAAAATCTGCAAAGAGTAGCCCATAGGCTGCTACAGGCTAACACCATGCTTGGTAAATATGGCATATTATGGGGGCTGCTTTTGCGGTCAGAAATGGAGGGACCATGGCAGATATCTGCTGTATAAATCCTGGGGATCCTTAATATTTGTGAGTACTCCCCGAAAAGGAGTGTTTTTAGGGGATATATTGCAAATATTTTTGCCCCATAGGGGTAAATTTACTAAAGTGAGAGTTTTAGAAGAGATGTTGCCCATAGGCAAATGCAGGGGGGGTTCCGTCTGCCTGGAAACCCCCCTCCCCAACCAACACCATGACCACAATAGAAATAGTGATATAATAGATTGTTACTAGTGCTGCATGTTGTTCTCAGTATCACAAATGAAATAATTAGCACCACCTGTGGATCTTTTAATATGTGTCAGCCAGTAATAAATACAGCTGTGCAACAACTAGAAGATGTGGAAAACATGCACTGTTAGGGGTGCACTGCTATAGACCATCTATAGGGCTAATTATTAATACTGTATAATTATACACTATCCAGTACATAAGGAGACCGATATGTACATATATGTTCAGGGCAGTGCTAGGTTCTTCTGCCGCTCTCCCAGACTCCCAAACTTGCTCCAATGCTCTGGAATGGTGCCCACATCTGACATAATAACATTCAGCTCAGGCAGGATGGCCTTACTGCCCCATCTAATAGCTTACTGTGATTGCTGGTCCTGTAAATGCTGGAACTATGACACACAATACACTTTGTATGTAACATATTAAAGCTGAATAAGTGCTAATTATGCACTCTTCGTGGACAGGCTCACTCTCTCTAAAATCAAGCATTTGGAAACCCCCCTCTAGAAATCCTGCATTTGCCACTGTTGCCCATAGCAACCAATCAGATTCTACTTAACATTTAACTAGCACCTTCTAGAATAGGGATGGGGAACCTCAGGCCCGGGAGCCGTATAAGGCCCCGGAATCATTTGGTCAGGCCCTCGGAGCTTTATTCTGCTAGTCTCATCTGGCTAGCAGGGTGTCTAGAATGGCACCCTGCAGCCAGAATCTATGCAGCAATCCCGTCTGGAGCATCCTTAGGAAGCTTCAGACGGTCACACTGCTGCCCTTACAGCTCCCCGGAACATCCTCAGGATGCTCCAGGCATTGCTGTAATCACCGGCGATTGTGGCCCCGCCCCCGTGTGACATCACACAGAGGGGTCGTGGCCTGCACCTGCCCTGTGAATAATATTTTATAAATCAATATGGCCCTCAGCAGAAAAAAGGTTCTCCACCCCGTTCTAGAAGATAATAGCTAGAATCTGATTGGTTGCTATGGGAAACATCTCTTCTAAAACTCACTTCTAACAACTCTCACTTTAGTAAATTTACCCTATAGAGTGAAGTGGAAAAAGAGGCTGTATATTTGGCAAAATCTCCCTTTTTACCAAGCAGCAAGTCTTTACACCCTCTGATACATAGAGCCCTCAATATTCTATTCTGTATATTGCTGGCAGTACTGTCATTCCAAAGGTTAAAGGATTATTCTTTGCTACCAGGATCCCGCTCCCCTCCTCATACTTGGGCTAATCTCTCAGTATAAATATAGAGATGGCATTCTCAGTGCTGCCCTGAATATGTCTCCTCAGCAGTACAATAAAAGCAGCCTCTGTGTAACAGCTTACTAGTGATGCATTCGCCACAATAATCCCATGTTTTACTCTGTGCAGAGACGACCTGAAATGCCCTCTTCTCTCGTCTCACTCCAGAGCCCTCAAATCTTCTATACAACTGCAGTTCTCCATACTATATTGTAATGACAAATCTAGGCCATATTCCCATATCTGCAGTGCAGTGTCACTCACAGCACTAAACACGCACATGCCGGAAAACATATAGGACACGATCTGGTTCAAGTGTCAGTTGCAGTGTGTACAGAAATATACAGCTGACACATGGAATAGTTCTAGTGGCGATTGCTTCAAGGTCACCATATAATAGCAGCATTACTTCTTCTGAAAGGAATATATGCTATTTTACATCTTTTACTTATGAAATGTCAGCAGAGTACAAGCAATACGACAATGCAAAAAACATCTGTGCAAATTATGCTGACATATGTTTAGTAATAAAGCCGCAGGGATTTCCCATTAGCGAAACTGGGAATAGCCTACGTTACTGACCTAATTTTGGTTTAAGGGAAGGACAAGGGCTGGGTGTGGTATATTTTGGCAACAATCATCATCTTGACATGGTCATAATGTCAACATGCACCATGCTGATATGACAACATTGACCACAACGACATTAAACATGTCGACACTGATTAAATGTTGACATGATTAGAATGTTGACAAAACATGCCCGGTGGTTTAGGGGTGACTTTCCTGGTACACTGAGTCTGACGGTGATGTCAGGATGACTTCTGGTGGATCCTGCATGGCTTCCGGTGGTAAGTATGACTAATCCTAAACCTAAAATCCTAATCCAAACTCTCCCCCTCCACCTAGCAGGGCTGTAACTAGGGTGGTGCGACATGTGCCACGGCACAGGGCACCGCAGGGCAGGGGACGCTGTTTGGGTCTTTATGGGGGGTTTCCATATATATATATATATATATATATATATATAATTGTATAAATATATCTATAAAGGGGAAGAAGCCGGCCTGATTATAGAGGTCTGAGTGCAAGTGAAACCAGCTGTGAAGCTCCAGAATTCTTTGGAAACTGGTTGGCTTTATATTTTGCAAATATAAATTCTGGGACTTGTAGTACCTTGAGACTTTGCATCTTATACTGTTCGAAGCACTTAGAGAATAGTGTTTGTATATATATATATATATATATATATATATATATATATAAAGTATATATACATATGCACACACACATACACACATATAGATATACACACATATACATATGACACATACATTACACATAACACACACATACATACACACACATCTGCAGGGTATAGATGGGATGGGGACAGGACCTAGCAGGCTGGCAACATGTTTTTAAGCTTTGAGAGAGGGAGCAAGGCCAAATTACACAATTCTAATGGGATCGCCTCATATTGGCTCTGCCTCCTCCTGAGGGACCCGCGAATCGCTGCATAACATGATGCCTGCTCTCGCGTCTGCGTGCGCTACTGGGTCTGTCAATTTTCTGTTTATAAACATTTTCGCTTGTAGCTCTCTCTTCTTTTATCCCTGGCATCTCCAAGCTGCCCCTATCTCCACCCGGGCCAAAATCTGGCCACCTCCCCAAGCACCTTTAGTCACATCCTCTTTTATTTAACACACATTTCAAAATACTGTCATGCCCGGGACTCAAACCTATCACATTGCTGTCAGACACCTTACACATGAAGCTATCTGCCCCACAATTTCGGATGGCAGCCCTGAATACAGCCACCGATGCACGACCCACCTCGAATACCCTTGCCAGTGAGTTGAGATGTGTTGGAAGCAGGAAAAATAAGTAGGTGTAAAGATCTGAGTGTCTTTCAGAAGGGCCAAATTGTGATGGGTAGAAGACTGGCACCAGGATGCCCTATGGAAAGAAGGCAGCTGGCAGAGGCAGTGTGATGCTCTGGGCAATGTTCTGCAGGCAAACCATGGGTCCTGCCATTCATGTGGATGTTACATTCATGCATACCATCTACCTAAACATTGTTGCAGACCAAGAATATCCTTTCATGGCAACGGCACTCCCTGATGGCAGTGGCCTTTTTCAGCAGAATAATGCGCCCTGCCACACTGCAAATATTGTTCAGGAATGGCTTGAGGAACATAACAAAGAGTGGTGTTGACTTGGCATCCAAATTCCCCAGATCTCAATCCCATCGAGCATCTGAGGGATGTGCTGGAAAAACAAATCTGAGCCAAGGAGGCCCCACCTCGCAGCTTACAAGACTTTAAGGATCTGCTGCTAATGTCTTGGTGACAGATATCTCAGGACACCTTAAGAGGTCTTGTGTAGTCCATGCCTTGATGGGTCAGAACTGTTTTGTTGGTACGAGGAGGACCTAGATAATATTAGGCAGATGGTTAAATGTTATGGCTGATGGGTTTGGTGGAAGAGGCTGGGGTATAGTATTCACAGCCTATAGTCTCCGTCTCGAAACTCCTCTGAATTTTACTTGTAAAGACTGTAAAGCTGGGAGGTGCACAGATTCTACAAACTTACTGTATAGCTTTTTGCACAGCTATAAGTATATATACAGTAGCCTATAACATATGTTATATGAAAGTTTTATGTCTGGCTATAGCTGTTAGAGAGCTACCTCTGGAATGACAGCAAGATCTGCACAGTCACTTGAGTAAAGAAGTTGTTTACTTGCAGCTATTGAGTAATACTAAATGACATTACGTGCAGTATATCTTCTACCTGCCCACAATTTCACCTTCAATAATTGGATTGAGAGTGACACATTTTGTGCTACAGTACTTGTCCGGGGTAAGATGTAGTCTATGGATGGAATTTATAAGCATGTCAGAGTGGTTGAGCTTAGACATTTTAAAACAATTTGTAAAACTTTTTGCCCACTCGCTTTTTCCTATGGGCGCATTGAGCTCCACTGTCCTCTGTTAAGCTGGCCATACACTAGACCAACTTTCATCCAACCAGCCAACTAGTTGATTGGTTGGAATGAAAATCTGGTAAGGGATGAAAGCAAATGACAATCAGCAATTTGCTCCCAAACGCTGGAAAATGGACAAAAACTGTTGTTTGAACAAATTGTGTAGATCAAACATTTAACAAATTTGTCTGACGACTATTTTCATCTGTTTTCTGGCATTTAGGAGCAAATTGCTGATCATCAGTTACTTCCATATGTTACCAGATTTTCATTCCAACCAATCAACTAGTTGGCTGGTTGGATGTAAGTTGGTCTAGTGTGTGGCCAGCTTTAGTCTCTCTGTCCTCTGTTAGCATTAAATTGCCAGAGAGCCAGTAGGTGGGGGATATAACTCCCTTTGGGTGAAGCTTTGGATCCAGTTTCTTATTCCCAGTATATATGTATAAGTCTTTGGTTGGCAGCTGATCAGTCTCCTGTATCTGTAAGTAGGTCATTAACGTACAGTCTCTATATTACCCATAAGTTACCAATTGCCACTGTCATGCCAATTAGATAGGTTTAGGCTTTGGACTAGATAGCTCATACTTAGCAAGGGTAAATGTGTAAAAGAGAAAGAAATTCCAGCTAATAAAATAAACATTTCATCTCACACTTGCAGCGAGGACGTCATTGTCTCGGATAAGCTAGAAGAAATCCTTCCATCTTTCTGTGGTAACGGGGAGTGTCCCATTCATACAGTCATCAGGACTCACTCACGGTTTAGGGGTTTCCTATGCAAAGCAATCCCTAATCTGGTTTAGTAAGCATTCCATATGATATAACATTCTAAATGGAGAAATACAACAATTTCGACAAATACATGTATGTCCTATTCAGTATAGCCTCTTAATTGCTCCTTACATAAGAATCCATCACCAGGTACAAGTGAGAGCACTGTAGGGATAGTCCTTTAAGACCTCTTTTTTTGTGAGAAAAATGATTGTACTGTACGTTTACAGCTATTGTGTGGCCATGTATTGCATGTTTCTATATCATTTGGCCGCTGTATAAAGGAATGGTTTTCAAATTTTCATATTATACATTATCATGACTTCACAAAAAAAATCAAAACGACAGCTTCCACTATTCTAATGTGACTGGGAACAACGAGGATCTCTATGGTACTACTTGTATCTATGTTCTTCTGCATTGCACACATTAACCTTCTCTGTTATTATTAATATGACCACATTCTCCCTGGGAAATGTATGCAACTAGTGTGGAACCCTTCATGTACCCATAGGATAACCTTGCTGTTGTTGTATTGCTTACTGAAAATTAATTAAAAATAATCTTGCAAATGTAAATAGGATATGGATACCCTTTAGTAACATCAGTTCCCAGGATCTAGAGGAAATGAGTCCCAGAGTAACTAGCAGCCTGACGGAGGTCACCAGATGTCCAGCTCACATTTTCCTAAGGATTGCCCAAATTTTTGTAAAGCATCAAATCACTTTTTCCTAAGACTTATTAGACACGCTCATATTCAAAACAAGCGGCTATCATCAAATTGTTTTAGGTCAAAAGAAGACACTATGTAAAGCAAATTTTAGATATAAAATTAATTGATCTGTCTGTTTGACTGTCCGGTTATGCATTCGTACACCCCTACACCAATTGGGATGAAAACAATGAGAGGTGGTCCAGTTGGATCCTGGACAGGTTTTAGGGGGGTTAGGGTTGGACCTCCAGCTGGTGTACGCTGGGCAGAACTTTGACCCTGGGAGCCTGTTCTGAGCATTCCACTGGATGGATTTGGACAACATTGGATACCAGAAAACATACTAGGTGGTTGAGGTCCTCGCCGGACCAACCATTGGTGTATGCTGGGCAGAACTTTGACCTGGGGTGCCTATTCTGGGCCTTCCACTGAAAGGATTTGGATGAAAACTTCACAAAGGTGAAAGCAATGCAAGGTGGTCCAGTTGGATCCTGGGCAGGTTTTATGGGGGTTAGGGTCCTGGTTGGACCTCCCATTGGTGTATGCTTGGCAGATCTTTGAACCTGGGAGTCTGTTTTATGCCTTCCGCTAGATGGCTTTGAATGAAAACTTCACAGAGTGGTAACATTGGATCCCAGAAAACATACTAGGGGGTTGAGGTTCTGGTTGGACCTCCCGTTGGTGTACGCTGAGCAGAACTTTGACCTGGAGAGCCTGTTCTGTGCCTTCCACTGGATGGATTTGGACAAAATTTAACAGAGTTGTAACATTGGATCCCAGAAGACATATTAGGGGGTTGAGATCCTGGTCAGACCTCCTGTTGGTGTATGCTGGGCAGAACTTTGATCTAGGGAGCCTGTTCTGGGTCTTCAACTGAATAAGTTTACATGAAAACTCCACAGAGGGGTGGCAATTGGTCTGGGATGCCTAACTTAATAAGTTGAAGATTTAAACCTGGGCAACGCCGGGTACTTCGGCTAGTAAAAGCATAAATATACCAAGTGGCGGATAGCATGCCTCACAACCGTACGATATATATCTGAGACTGACCTGATTACAGGGGAATGTCCTGGTATCTTGTAAGTCTTCCGATTTGTGGGAGCAGAGATACTCCACCACGATCAGTGTTGTTTTGCTAAAAACACAGATCTTGGGCATGGCTGCGCTGACTATGACGCGGACACACACCCAGTGTGCTGTAGCCTCGCCCCATGCCCATTCTGACATGTTCAGTATTTACGGCAGAGAGGCTTTTGGTGTGTAAAATAAACTTGAAATTTAAAAGAGGCAATTTAATTAGCCATGAATAACAGTATCCCCCCCCCCCTTCCCCTCCGGAATGTTCCCCCGTCCTCTTGCAAAGTTTATTGGGGTGAAAATGCCTGTTCCATTCGTGCCAACTCAGTAAAAAATTTAATTATTTTACCCAGCCTGAAACTTTTTTTAAAATGAATAGGGCCATTGCCAAGATCCAAGATAAAGGAAAGTATTATTATTTATTTATTAAAAGGAAATTATTTATTACATAAAGGAATTTTATGACATAATTTTTATGTTTTATCTGCCTTATTTAGTCATATAATAGAGTTGTTACACAAAAAAGTAATAAAAGCTTTTTTTTTTCTTTCAAACATTAATACTGGAAGCTCAGAACTAGTTTCCAGATCCACACACACTCCAGGCTGCTCACCGTGCTCAAAGACCTGAGCGGGGCCCTCAGGGAGATAAGTAACCCTTACTTGTTCTGGATATATTTAGCTGTGCCAGATAATTGTCACCAACACAAAAACGCAATGATGAAATGTGTAAATAAGTAATTATATCATAGCAATAATTATTGAAAAAAAATACACTTTTTGTCAATACCCATTATGATGATAAATAGAGCCCACAATAATAATTGGAGGTATGCTTAAACCAAACGACAACTATTCATCTTATTAATATTAACTACGAAAGAAACCTTGGTCCATCCAGTACCCACTGCTCCACCCCACTCCCGGCCACGTACTGGTCCCCATTACACTTAGCCATTCTTGGCGAATTCAATAGTTATCCTCCCTGCACAATGGTCTGTCCCCCATCTCGTCGCTGCATTGGAAGCCGTTGGTGGAAGAAGAGGGCATGTACTGCTGGCTTCCACTGTGCATGTCGGTGATGGGACAGACTTTATCTGATTATTATATAGATAAATACTGTATACTGAAATATAAATTAAATCACATCTGGTATATTTCACAAGTTCTCCATAAGTTCTGGGGTGTGTCATCATTAAAGTTGCTGATCATGTGTAAAACTTAGGAGGTGTGAACAATATTTAGGGAGCTTATCACCAATGCTGGTACCATAATACGCAAAAACTTCACAAGATTTTTGCACAGAACTGGCCACTGCTATGAGCGACTGTGTCTGTAAAAGCCATATCATTTCCAGGTATTCAAGGTACAAATTCACGATAATGATACAGCGACACCACTCGCCAGTAATAGCGAACAGTGTCTGGACAATTTCTTTCAATTCAATGAAACGTGTCCTCAGATCTGTCTATATCTGGATGACTTAATGGGTTAATAAATGAGAAAGCAAACGATTGTATGTACATTCATTGCATTAAATTAATGCAGATAAAAGCGCTGTGAGTATACTCACAGAACAACTGAACAAATGGCTTCCTGTAAAATCACAGCAGGAAATCCCTCAAATCTGGCCCTTATCCTCCTTACACATCTCTACTAATCTAAGTATACATAGAGCCCTGATTTATATATACAGAGACTGAAAGAGATTATAACCGGAGGAAAATCAAAGCAGCGCATTAATGAGGCAGTACGTCACTGCTAGCATATATGGCCACGAGAGGTTTTACATTTAGCAGCATTTTCACCCATAAACCATTTATTAATAGATTAGCCTCCATAGCTGTAAGACTTTTTTTTTAAAGTATTTGATCTGCATAGCTCCCAACTTATGTGATGTTTTACTATTTATCTAGGAGAGAGATAAAAATGTGAAAGATAAAGGGGTATATTTACTAAAGTGAGAGTTTTGAGAAGCAGATATGTTGCCCATAGCAACTGATCAGATTCTACTTAACATTTAACTAGCATCTTCTAGAAGATAATAGCTAGAATCTGATTGGTTGCTATGGGCAATATCTCCACTTCTCAAAACTCTCACTTTAGTAAATATACCCCAAAGTACTAACCAATCAACTTAATACTTACATTTTACAGGCTGTGTTTGATAAATGCCAGTTAGGAGCTGATTGTTTGGTGCTTCCTCTCTCACAATTTTATCTCTCTCCAAGCTTTGATAAATGTCCCAATTCTGTAACACTTTCAACCTGGGATGTGACGTTGTGACTAGGGAGAGAGATGGGTTCCTAAGCAGATCAGGGGATACAATTTGGATGATATAATAAGTACAGATGTGCGGCTCCGGATCTCTGAGAACCGGACCCACCTGAACTTCCAGAACCAAGACGAGAACAGAGCTGGGCTCGGGTGTTCCCGCCTGACTCAGATCTGAAAATGAGGCAAAATGCGTCATCCTCCCGCTCTCGCGATCGGTGCCATTTTCACTCCGGCTGTAGAGAGAGAAGCTAGCAGACGTAGTCAGTCACGGTCAGTCACTCAGTGTATGTGTCCAGTTGGGGTCTTGGCCTGAAGGCTGTTGCTGTGTTGTCCATAAAGGGGCGTAGGATGCAGTATATAAAGGGGGGCTTCTTCAGGGGATGCTGCTGCTGCTGTGTCACTTGTCCTGTCAATTAACTGTGGCTGCTGCTGTGTTGTTGTCCTGTCCATCAGGCTAGGGCTGCAGTCCATAAAGGGGTGCTGTGTTGTCCAGGGGGGGGGGGTACTCTGTCAATTAGGGGTGCTCTTCCCAAGTTTAAAAAAAATAAGTGTTTTTTGTGTGTGTGTGTGTGTGCATTAGCAACTTAGCTGTGCAATTATTGTACGGTGTCCACTTATTTGTGACTCTGCAGGTGGTCTGTCCGAACTCGGCAAGGGTGCTTTGTTGTCCATCAAAAAGTGTTGCTGTCTGTGTTGTTCATCAAGGGGCTGCTGCCTCATTCAGGGGTGTCTTCCCCAGTGTAAAAAAAATAAAAGCGCTTTTTTTTGTGTGTGCGCTATTATTGTACGGTGACACTGCCGCAGTTTATAGTCTACATATTTGTGACTCTGCAGGTGGTCTGTCCGCACTCGGCAGGGGTGCTTTGTTGTCCATCAAAAAGGGGTGCTGTCTGTGTTGTTCATCAAGGGGCTGCTGCCTCATTCAGGGGTGTCTTCCCCAGTGTAAAAAAAATAAAAGCGCTTTTTTTTGTGTGTGCGCTATTATTGTACGGTGACACTGCCGCAGTTTATAGTCTACGTATTTGTGACTCTGCAGGCGGTCTGTCCGCACTCGGCAGGGGTGCTTTGTTGTCCATCAAAAAGAGGTGCTGTCTGTGTTGTTCATCAAGGGGCTGCTGCCTCATTCAGGGGTGCTCTTCCCCAGTGTAAAAGAAATAAAAGTGAAATGAAATTAATAATATCAATATCAATCCACAAAAAAAAAAATAATTTTTTTGTGTGTGTATGCGTCAATAACTTAGCTGTGGTATTATTGTTTGGTGACACTGCCGGCAGACCGCGGTTTATCGTCCACCTATTGTGATACTATAAGTTGGAGCACAGTGTGTTATTCTTATTTATAAATAATTAATCTTGTGACACTAAATAATTAATCTTGTGACACTGTAAGTGGTAGCGCAGTGTAATATTCAACTTTTCACTTCTTTCCTCAATTGTGAATAAATGATCAGTCTACACGCCGACTACAAGACAACAACAAAGTGCTAAATAACATGCGTCATGAATCAAGAACAAATCTTTTACAGTGGTAAAGAAGAAAATATCAAAGGGCAAGTTAGCTACAGAAAGACATAAAATTGTCAATATGGCAGTTTCACCACATGAAGTAGCAATGAAAGGCTAAAGCCTTGGCCTTTATTTATGACTGGTGGTTCTGCCTCTTATGATGATATAAGCACAAGTGAACATGCTGACATAGAAATCGAGGATGCTTCAGTGGAAGTGCACTAGGATGAGCAGGATATTTGCGTAGCTGACGGTAATAAGGGTATTGATGATGAGGATGCTGAGGATATTGTTGATGAGGATGTTGTTTGTTGTGTTGACTTATCTGCATCACCAGTGTTTTTTTTTGTAAAGTTTAGTTTTTCGGCAGATGCACTTGCTGGGGAAACAGAAGTAGAAGCTACCGCTGCATCACATGCCACTTGAGCTGACAATTTGCTTACCAACAGCTTTTTGCATCTCTTCAGATCTGTGTCCATTGGGAAGAAAGACACAATGTCTTCATTCCTTCTGGGATGAAAATCCACCCCCAGCAGCAGCAGGCATAGCACTCAAGGATTCTCAAGAAAGACACCACGTAAGACTTAAACCTTAAATATTAAATCTTGCATTTGCTCTGTTCAGCTTGTCCACATATCTGTGGTTAAGTGGACAGTGTGGAAAAACAGCATTTTGGAGATCACTAATTAAGTTTTTTTTAATGTCGCTGTACAGGTTGGGAAATGCTTTTCTAGTGAAGTGGAATCTTTGCAAAGGATTGTTTAACAGTCAATTGTTTTTGAAAGCACTAATAGTAGTCTTCCTGGCCCCCTTCTGGGATGAAAATCCACTGCCAGCAGCAGCAGGCATAGCGCTCAAGGATTCTTCTGGTGCAAGGACTGATGTGACTGAGTAAAATATTTTTTGTAAATTCCTCCCCTCCCTCATAAATTTGCTTCGGAATCAAAAAATTAAATAAAATTTTACTACCAATCAACCCTTCCTGTCCCTGCCTTCAACTACATACCTACTCCAACTCCCTCAAGTCTCGTGCTTGTGCCGCCCACTGCTGCCGCTTAGCTTAGTCAACCAGCTAGCTTGGTGCAAATTTTGTGCCTAAACCGGATGAAAACAATATTGTGAGCTGTGAGGTGGTCAAAATTGGCTGGAAACAAGTGGAAATTAATGTTATTGAGGTTAATAATACTGTAGGAGTGAAAAAAAAATAAATGTGATTTTAGCAGATTTTATCAATTAAAAAAAAAAAATTATCCAAAACCAAAACACACAATGGGCGGTTTTGGCAAAACCAAATCCAGATCCAAAACACAAGGAGATACAGTTACAAAAGGAAAACACGGGGGTCGGCACACATCCCTAATAATAAGTAGCCCTTTCCTTTACTATAATGCACCTAAAAAAACGTGACGTGCTATGGCTGCTGATCCTTACCCAGAATCCTTTGCAGCAGGCTCGTGTGACCAGTGTGGTCTGATTGTCTGTTAAGATTGGATATGTTTGGGAAATGCAGATTAACTAATGTATTATATTAATCCTTAATATATTTCCAATATACTCGCATGACTTATAAAGTTTAAACAAATATGCATTGACATGGTAACCAAAAAATAATTCCCATGACCTCTCTCCTGCTGACTGACGCTGGCCTATTACTAACTTCCTCTCTGCATTTTTCTTTATATCCAGTAGTTTGGGTGCAGCAGACTTCCTAGTCACAAACACACATCTCTGGTCTCCTGTGGAAATACACAGCCTCCATCAGTACTGGAATGTATCTAATACATATTTAAAATGCTCAAATAATATATGCAGCACAGCATTCCTCCAGAGCACATTCACACAAACAAAAATGCAGGAAAAATAATAAATGAAATACATGTAAATAAGTAAATAAAAAAAAAAATAGGGTAACATGATACAAGGAAGTTTACACCATTAAGTCTATATTGTCATGATTATACAACTGCTTCAGCACAAACTGTCATCTGAATTATAGGATAGATGCTTAGTGATTACTTTGGATAACAGAACGGTGCGGTGCGATATGTAGATACTGTTTATTTGTATGTGTTCAACTGAGAATAGCAGAGCCTGGGAAGCCCACATCTCTGGCATTACACTCATTAACCCTTTGTGGTCATGTAATCCCCGCTTTGTAATGGAAACCAGATGTGACCTCTGCTTGAGCTGCCTGCTGCAGCACGAAATCACACGACAACTGCCAGTTATGTAATATATTGGTTACATGCACAGTGAAACAGTGTAATGTGCGACTTTACAACAGTGTCTTCGCTTTCACCTATGTTAACGCCACCTCTCCAAATATATCACACAAAAGATAGCCCCATCGGCACAAGGTTGTGGGGGTGCCTGCTGCAGGCATATCACTCTGCATGCAGGGTGTGCAGTGCGGGGTCCCTTTGACCCAGGGACATATGTTCACCCCCCACCCTGCACCCATTATAGATATGCCAATGGCATATCAGACCTCTGATAAAGCTCAGACCACACTTTCTTTTAAGCAGTATTTATTGCAATAGTTATGTCATAGGGGGAGATGTATCAAGACTTGGAGAGATAAAATACCAACCAATGAGCTTCTAACTGTCATTTTTCAAACACAGCCTGTAAAATGACAGTTAGAAGCTGATTGGTTGTCACTTTATCTCTCTCCAAGGTTTGATACAGCTCCCCATAGTGTGAGTATGTGACCTACAAGGAGAGGGCAGTGATATTCAGCCCTTGTATGTTATACAAAATTGTTTAGGACAGTGCTCTGCACTTCTTGCAATCACTCATGTTAGTTGAAGTTAAAATCTCGAGCTAGTGGAAGCTGGCACTTGTGACAGCCTTGTCAGATGTATCTGGCGGTGTGCTATGCCTGGCATGTATGATCACATGAGCACTGCTATCTTTAGCAATAGACATGTTAGATGTTCCAAGGCATAGATCAAAGGCAGTAACCTGCCAGACAGGAAAAGCAAAAGAAGTCCAAAGACACCCATGCTTCTTACAGCTTAGCAAAATGACCAAGCTCGATGTTACAGTGGAAGAAACAGTTTTTGCCACAGACAAGGACCTGCTGATGGAGCACAGTGAATATTTCCGTGCTCTCTTCCAATCTGGAATGAGGGAAAGCACCCAGGATGAAATTCAACTTCACAACTTGGGTGCAACGGGTTTTCTGATTACTCTCAGGGTAATAGCAGGAGAGAGGCCTCTCCTGAGCTGTGAGGAAATCTTGCAAGCTGTGGAGTGTGCGGCCTTCTTACAAGTTGAACTCCTTAGCAAGCACTTGGTCAACCTGATTGATTTAGATAATTGTCTGGTTATGTATGAAGCTGCTGCCACCTATGGACTACTAGACCTGTTCCATGCTGCGGCCTTGTACATTAGAGATATTTATGAACAGTTGGAGGAGGATATAAACTGCTTGCCTGCTGAGTTGCTTCAGTATGTGGACTCACTTATGCCCAGCACCTTTGTAGCAGTAGGCGCCCATACGCCGACCCTGGAGTTCCTTGAGGACACCTCACGGACAATGTGCTTTCTAAATGAGCAGGAGAATCAATGGGAGAGCCTAGGCTGTATTCCAGACAATGCCAGCACTTTTCTAGCAGGTGTTGCAACATTAAACAATAAAGTTTTTGTTGTGGGTGGTGCTCGGGGAGCAAACAAACAAATAGTGGAGAGAAGCTTCTGCTACGATGCAGACACGCACAGCTGGAGTGAGTTTTCCAGTCCACATCAGCTCCGCTATGAGGTGACACTAGTAGGGCATGAAGGACATTTATATGCCTTCGGAGGGGAGTATGAGAGAGTTCCTTTGGTTTCTGTGGAGAAATACTGTCTATCGTCCCAGATTTGGAGCTTTGGCAAAGAGTTACCTCAGCCGACAGCAGGCCCACCAGCTGCGAAAGCTATGGGACGGATTTTCATCTGTCTCTGGAAACCACAAGACACAACCATCATTTATGAATATGATACTGGGAAGGATGATCTAATTCCTGTATCTTCAATAAGGCGACCGCAGAGCTATGGTCATTGCATGGTGGGACACAGAGACAACCTTTACATCATGAGAAATGGCCCATCTGATGACTTCTTACGATGCACACTGGAGAACTTTAACCTCAGTACACAGCAGTGGACAACACTTACTGGGCAATACGTTAATAGCAAAGGAGCCCTATTCACAGCTGTGATAAGGGGAGACACAGTCTTTACCCTGAACAGGATGTTGACCTTGCTCTACAAGATAAATGCTCACAGCTGGAGGCCTATAAAGGAGAAGGCTGGATTCAACAAAGGAGGATCTCTACATACATTCTTCCTGAGACTACCCGAGAAGACAAAGCTAACGGCCAGCAAATTATACAAGAATCCTCACCAGAGTTTCTTATAACTGTGCACCACTTTCTCTCTTATCTCACACCTCTTATACAGATCAGGAATGCCTCAGGATGCCATATTCAGAGATCACACCTCAAATGAAAAAAAAATGCTTTGTGGCTGGAATATCCTTACATAAAACCCAGTCTCTTATGTACCTGGGGATTGAGATTCATTACATCAAGCAGGTCCCCAAAACTCCTGTGGGTGCCCATTGCTGCTCCCCTCAATCTTGCATCCTCCACCTCCTTTAAATAAAATCTTGGTCAGCAGGATGAAGGAAAGTGTGGCACACATTACTGGACTCTTTTCCCTCCTGCCAACTCGGCCTTTCTTTCAGTCAGGCAGCATGTTGTGCTCCAATCGTGCAGGAACGAGGGGAGCAGCGATGGACTCATGCAAGGTGTTGTGGGACCTGACAGGTATCCTGCTGGACGCCAGATAAGTAAGCTTTGGGAATTGGGATTTACTTACAGATACCCCTCCTGAAAGTTTTCCATAAAATGTTCCATTTAAAGGCATTCTAGGTTTACTTTTTTATGCTCACTTTGTATTTGTCTAATGGAAATTTTAAAGTATGACTGTTATAAGATACCACCTAGTTTCTTTGATGGTTCTACCAATTGTCTACTTGCAAAATTCACTATTAAGTGCAGTACCATTATTTGGTTTATCTTCCCCACAATTGCTTTATCTCCTCCCAAGCTCTGATGTCAAGATGTAATTTATTCTTACAGTATAAAAGCTTGGGGGTTGACCTGGTGACAAAGGGATACATGTCACACCATTTGGGACAGTATATAAAAGATATTGGTGTGTGCCCAAATCTGGAATAGCCCAAAAACATGACAGGAAGCAGACAGAGGGGTAGCATATACAGCCTCTGAATTTACTCATCTCCTAAACAGAGGGATTCATAACACTGTGTCTACTCTATATATATTATGCTGGGAGCAATGTATAATTAAGCATAGAAATAAATAAAAGTTTTGAGGTTACAGTCCATTCATCATACAGATAAGTGAAAACATAGGTTACACTGCAAAAATGGGTATGTCAGCATTTACATTCTGCCTGTACTGAAGTCATTTCATTCAATGTCTCATATATATATATATATATATATATATATATATATATATATATATATATATATATATAATATATATATATATATATATATATATATATATATATATATATAAAGTTCCCGGGTTCAGGGGCCTGTGTGTTCGTTCTGGCTAATGTCTTGAGCCATTGGATGGCTTTTGATAGGGTTTATACTATTCTGTACAGCATTGATCGAGGAAGGTTTAGGTGTATGAACCATTCATCTGTGACAAAAGGGAGCTGAGCAGTGACAATTTTAATGAAGCAGTGTTACGATCCGCTACCAGGATTTCTGACAGCCTTAGCATTAGCAGTTACTAGTCCTGGCTGTTGCTAGGCAGCAGGGAAGCTGTCAGCTGCAGCCAGTCTGCAATCTAGCTCTCAGTGTGTATGCAGTTCGGCTGTATTGCAATTAGGAGGATGGCTGCATTTGTTCCTCTTCCTGTTATATATTGCATTCACTCCCAGCATTCCCTGCCGGTGACAGCTTATACCTTGTGTTGCTGCCTAGTCTGTTCCATGTGTATTGTTGTTCTGGTCTCCTGCTCTGCATATGCCCAGTGTCTGTTCCCAGTTTAAACGTTCTCGTGGAACTTTAGTTTTTGTTTCTACCAACTGCAAGTATTACCAAACCTACACAGTGAATATTTGCCTTGCACACCTATGCTGACACAGTGAATATCATCTCTGCTGTAGTGTTTTTGCTAATACAAATATCTGCCTTTCACAAGTGTGTGTGTGTGTGTGTGTGTGTATATTAGGGGTGAGCGGGTTCGGATTTCTGAAATCCGAACCCCCCCGGGGCCCCCCCGATCCGAGTCCGATCCGAATCAGGCTCGACTTTTCCCGCCTGACTCGGATCTGAAATCGAGGCAAAACGTCATCATCCCGCCTTCCGAGTCTCGCGGGTTTTGGATCCTATATAAGGTACCCGCGTCGGCGCCATTTTCTCACTCGGCTGTGGACAGTGAAGAGGGAGGGTGGAAGTTAGGGCTGTGTAGTGTAGTGTAGTGCTGCTGTTGTCCACTACTTCAAAGTCCATAGGGGCTGGCTGTGTTGTGCTGTGCTGCTGTTGTTAATAGGGGCTGTGTCCACTACTTCAAAGTCCATAGGGGCTGGCTGGACTGTGTTGTGCAGTCAGTTCTCCATAGGGGCTGTGTCCACTCCAAAGTCCTGTGCAGTGTCCCAGTCCTAAAGGGGTGCTGTAGTGTTGTCCAGGGGGTGCTCTGTCCATCAGGGGTGCTCCCCCCAAGTGCTAAAAAAATAATATATTTTCTGTGTTTGTGAATTGTGTGCGCAGTAGCCGCACGTGCATCAACAAAGTAGTGCCAAGCGTGCGCCTGTGTCATAAGTAAAGGGCCGGCTGGCTTGACCGTTAAAGGGTGCTGTAACCCCCGAAAGTACACTCCAATCCAAACCAAAAAAAAATTATTTTCTGTGTTTGTGAATTGTGTGCGCAGTAGCCGCACGTGCATCAACAAAGTAGTGCCAAGCGTGCGCCTGTGTCATAAGTAAAGGGCCGGCTGGCTTGACCGTTAAAGGGTGCTGTAACCCCCGAAAGTACACTCCAATCCAAACCAAAAAAAAATTATTTTCTGTGTTTGTGAATTGTGTGCGCAGTAGCCGCACGTGCATCAACAAAGTAGTGCCAAGCGTGCGCCTGTGTCATAAGTAAAGGGCCGGCTGGCTTGACCGTTAAAGGGTGCTGTAACCCCCGAAAGTACACTCCAGTCCAAACCAAAAAAAAATAATTTTCTGTGTTTGTGAATTGTGTGCGCAGTAGCCGCACGTGCATCAACAAAGTAGTGCCAAGCATGCGCCTGTGTCATAAGTAAAGGGCCGGCTGGCTTGACCGTTAAAGGGTGCTGTAACCCCCGAAAGTACACTCCAGTCCAAACCAAAAAAAAATTATTTTCTGTGTTTGTGAATTGTGTGCGCAGTAGCCGCACGTGCATCAACAAAGTAGTGCCAAGCGTGCGCCTGTGTCATAAGTAAAGGGCCGGCTGGCTTGACCGTTAAAGGGTGCTGTAACCCCCGAAAGTACACTCCAGTCCAAATCAAAAAAAAAATATTTTCTGTGTTTGTGAATTGTGTGCGCAGTAGCCGCACGTGCATCAACAAAGTAGTGCCAAGCGTGCGCCTGTGTCATAAGTAAAGGGCCGGCTGGCTTGACCGTTAAGGGTGCTGTAACCCCCGAAAGTACACTCCAGTCCAAACCAAAAAAAAAATTATTTTCTGTGTTTAGCCGCACGTATATATCAAATCGATATAACATAAATGGAGGACCAAACTTTCTCCGATAAAAATAAAATAGAGAAAGATCAAGAACCACTTCCTCCTAGTGCTGAAGCTGCTGCCACTAGTCATGACATAGACGATAACATGCCATCAACGTCGTCTGCCAAGGCCGATGCCCAATGTCATAGTAGAGGGCACATACAATCCCAAATGGCAAAGTTCAGGAAAATGACCTTGAAAAAGACATTTAAATCAGCTGAAGAGAAACGTAAACTTGCCAATATGCCATTTACGACACAGAGTGGCAAGGAACGGCTAAGGTCGATCCCTAGTATGTTCATGACTAGTGGTTCAGCTTCACATGACGATGGAAGCCCTCCTCCCACTAAAAAAATCAAAAGAGTTAAGCTGGCAAAAGCACAGCGAAGAACTGTGCTTTCTAAGAAGATATCACAAATCCCCAAGGAGAGTCCAAGTGTGGTGGTGGTTGCGATGCCTGACCTTCCCAGCACTGGACGGGAAGAGGTGGCTCTTTCCACCATTTGCACGCCCCCTGCAAGTGCTGAAAGGAGCACCCACAGTCCACTTGCTGATATGCAAATTGAAGATGTCACTGTTGAAGTACAACAGGATGAGGATACTGGTGTAGCTGGCGCTGAGGAGGAAGTTGGCGAGGAGGATTCTGATGGTGATGTGGTTTGTTTAAATCAGGCTCCGGGGGAGACAGTTGTTGTCCGTGGGATGAAAAAGCCCATCACGGTCATGCCTGGGCAGAAGACCAAACATTCCACCTCTTTGGTCTGGCAATATTTCTATCCAAATCCGGACAACAACTGTCTTGCCATATGTACCATATGTAAAGGTGAAATAAGTAGGGGTAGGGACGTCAACCACCTAGGAACATCCTCCCTTATACGGCACCTGCAGCGCGTTCATAAAAAGTTACTGTCAAGTTCAGAAACTTTGGCTAAGACCGTAAGCAGTCCAGGGACACCTAAATCCCGTTGTCCTGTTGTATCCAAGCGCCTGCAAACCACACCGTCAACTCCCTCCTCATCAATTTCCTCCTTAGTCAGGATCGGAAGTAGTCCTGCAGGCCATGTCACTGGCATGACTGACTCTCCTATCCGGGATTCCTCTGGAGGATCCTGCATTGCTACGCCTACTGCTGCCGCTGCTGCTGTTGCTGCTGCTGGGAGTCGTTCATCATCCCAGAGAGGAAGTAGGAACACCACTACTTTTACTAAACAATTGACCCTCCAACAGTCCTTAGCGAGGAGGATGAAGTACGACAGCAGTCATCCTGAAGCAAAACGTATAACTGAGGCCTTGACTGCTATGTTGGTGTTAGACGTGCGTCCGGTATCCGCCATTAGTGCAGTGGGATTTAGACAATTGATGGAGGTAGTGTGTCCCCGGTTCCAAATCCCGTCTAGATTCCACTTCACTAGGCAGGCGATACCGAGACTGTACAGAAACGTCAGAAAAAGTGTCCTCAGTGTCCTGAAAAATGCCGTTGTACACAATGTCCACTTAACCACGGACATGTGGACAAGTGGAACAGGGCAGACTAAGGACTATATGACTGTGACAGCCCACTGGGTAGATGTATCACCTTACGCAGCAACAGCAGCAGCGTCACCAGTAGCAGCATCTCAGAAACGCCAGCTCGTTACAAGGCAGGCTACGCTGTGTATCACCGGTTTCAGTAAGAGGCACACCGCCGACAACCTCTTAGAGAAACTGAGGGAAATCATCGCCCAGTGGCTTACCCCACTTAGACTCTCCTGGGGATTTGTGATATCTGACAACGCCACCAATATTGTGCGGGCATTACATCTGGGCAAATTCCAGCACGTCCCATGTTTTGCTCACACAATAAACTTGGTGGTGCAGAATTTTCTGAAAAGCGACAGGGGCGTGCAGGAGACGCTTTGGGTGGGCCGAAAAATTTCAGGCCACTTTCGCCATTCAGCGACTGCGTGCCGAAGACTGGAGCGCCAGCAAACACTCTTGAACCTGCCCCGCCATCACCTGAAGCAAGAGGTTGTGACGCGGTGGAACTCAACCCTCTATATGCTTCAGAGGATGGAGGAGCAGCAAAAGGCCATACAAGCCTATACATCCACCTATGACATAGGCAAAGGAGGGGGTATGCACCTGACTCAAGCGCAGTGGAGAATGATTTCCGTGTTGTGCAAGGTTCTCCAGCCCTTCGAACTTGCCACACGTGAAGTCAGTTCAGACACAGCCAGCTTGAGTCAGGTCATTCCCCTCATCAGGCTTTTGCAGAAGCAGCTGGAGAAAGTGAAGGAGGAGCTAAGACGGAGCGATTCCGCTCGGCATGTGGGACTTGTGGATGAAGCCCTTCATTCGCTTTGCCAGGATTCCAGGGTGGTCAATCTGTTGAAATCAGACCACTACATTTTGGCCACCGTGCTTGATCCTAGGTTTAAAGCCTATGTGGTGTCTCTCTTTCCGGCCGACACAAGCCTGCAGAGGTGCAAAGACCTGCTGGTGAACACGCTGTCAGCTGAAGCGGAACGTGACACGTCAACGGCTCCTTCTTCATTTTCTCCCGCAACTGGGGCTGCCAGGAAAAAACTTAGGTATCCTAAGCAACCCGCTGGCGGTGATGCAGGGCAGGCAGGACCAAGTTTGGACATCTGGTCCGGACTGAAGGACCTGGCAACAATTTCTGACATGTCTACTGTCACTGCATATGATACTGTCACCATTGACAGAATGGTGGAGGATTACATCGGTGACAGCATCCAAGTAGGCATGTCAGACAGTCCATACCTGTACTGGCAGGAAAAAGAGGCAATTTGGAGGCCCCTGTACAAGCTGGCTCTATTTTACCTGAGTTGCCCCCCCTCCAGTGTGTACTCCGAAAGAGTGTTTAGTGCAGCCGGGAACCTTGTCAGCGAAAGGCGTAGGAGGTTGGTTCCACAGAATGTGGAGAAGATGATGTTCATCAAAATGAATTATCAGCTCTTCCAGGGAGACCAGCCTCCAGAAGGTACAGAGGGACCTGTGGTGGTGGATTCAAGTGGGGACGAGTTAATACTTTTTGAGGATGAGGATGTACACACTGAAGAGGGTGAGGAATCGGTGGATGAGGAGGATGAGGATGACATCTTGCCTCCGTAGAGCCAGTTTGTGCAGGGACACATTAATTGCCAGCTTGTTTTGTGGGGGCCCAAACGAACCAATCATTTCAGCCACAGTTGTGTGGCAGACCCTGGCGCTGAAATGATTGATTTGTTAAAGTGTGCATGTCCTGTTTATACAACATAAGGGTGGGTGGGAGGGCCCAAGGACAATTCCATCTTGCACTTCTTTTTTTTCTTTGCATTATGTACAGTTTGGGGCCTAGTTTTTCTAACTGCCATCCTGTCTGCCAGTGCAGTGTCACTCCTAGATGGGTCACGTGTTTGTGCCGCCCACTCGTGTCGCTTAGCATAGTCATCCAGCTACCTCGGTGCAACCTTTTGGACATAAAAACACTATTGTGAGGTGTGAGGTGTTCAGAATAGACTGGAAATGAGTGGAAATTAAGGTTATTGAGGTTAATAATAGCATAGGAGCAGAGAAACCAACAAATTCTGTGATTTTAGCTGTTTTTATGCTTTTTTTAAAAAAAATACAGATCCAAAACACAAAACCCAGAACCCAAAACACGGAAGGGTGGTTTTGGCAAAACCAATCCAGATCCAAAACACGAAGAAAGATCCAGATCCAAAACCAAAACACAAAAAGTGGCCGGTGCACACCCCTAGTGTATATATATATATATATATATATATATATATATATATACATATATTGTGTTAGTATCACCAGGAGAGATCCACCCACACAGAGCACAAAAGCAATGTGGGAAGATGTGTAATGGCTGCCATATCACCAGAGCCCAGGTGAGGCTGCTGGTGGACACAGTCAGACAGTCTAGGTGGGGCTGCAGTGTGAGTGAAGCAGACCAGGTGGTCAGGATCATACCTGCAAGGAGGCAGGGAGATCCCTATACCTCTGCCATTGTCCTTGTGAGAGGCGGCAGCCAACAAGCTAAGAAAGCTATACCAGGCCAGGAGGCCAGTGTCCAGTCCTGCATGTGGCAGGAAGGACCACCAATCTCAGAGACTGTGAGAGACTTTCATGCAGATTAGCTGCTTCTATAGAGAGGGTTCAAGAAGTGAGCTAGTGCCCTAAGAAAGGGCTAGGTTGTTTATTATTTTCTGTTTCTGTTTACTGGTTTCCATACTGGAAGTAAAGCACCATTTTCATTTATTATTACTGGAAAGCAATGTGTGGACTCTAATTCTGCACCTAATCACAGCACCACTGACCCTAATCTACCGAGCTAATTACCCCATATCACAATAATATATATATATATATATATATATATATATATATAATGTTGTGATGGATTCTGTGCAGCTGCTACACCTGCAAGTTTTTCTGTGTGGATTATTGTTGCTGTCTGCTAAATCACCTGTTTGCTATCCAGAATAACTGTCCTGCAATTAACCATGTGGGTGCTTTTATGTATATTATAAATAAATAAATGTGTGTGTATATATGTATGTGTGTATAAAGTAAGGGTTAAATGTAATAATAAAAAAATTACATAAGCCCCCCCCCAAAAGACATAACCAGCCCCGGACTGCTCAGCCAGTCCTGGTTACTAAAATTATGGAGTGAAAAACGTGTAGGATTCCCCCGTAATTTATAAACCAGCACCTGGCTGCAGGGCCAGTCCTGGTTTTAAATATAGGGGGGAAAAATATATTTAAAACCAACACTGGACCTAAACCGACCGGGGTGTAATGCCACAGCCAGGAGACACTATCACCGGGTCTTCATGGCAAAAGCATTTACACTCCAAGTTGGTCATCCCAAGCCGGGGATCTCAGGGGCAGTGGAGACCCCTCAAGAAGGGGTCCCCCTCCTACTGAAATCCCAGGCTTAGGCTGAAGCCCGGGTTTCTTCCCGCACCCCTGGGCTGTAGGTATGGGGTAATAATGGTGAAAATAGTTCAAAATGATTGTATTTTACAGTGGAACTACAGGTGCCAGCATGCGTACCCTTTGGCACTTGTGGAGCTACAAGTGCATGCAGGCGGCCGGCACCTGTACCCCCACTGTAAAATAAATAGTTAAATAACCACAACACTCACACACCGTATACAGTATAACTTTAATACGTACACCTAACCCACTCACACATACTTACCTGCTGCCAGCTGGTCTGTCCCCTTCTCCTTGTAGAATCCAATGGGAGTATCTGGAGTAAAGATCCCATACTCACCTACATCCTGGCGCCGGTCTCCGTAGCATCCACGTGTCTTGGCAAAAAAACAGAGTGACCCGGACCAGGCACTTACATTAACAGTGTATGTGTGTGACCACATACAGTACACCGCTAACTGGCTCCTGACTGCTCAGCGTGAACTGTCAGGAGCCGCCAGCCAATTAATGGCCGCTAACTGTAGAGAGGTCGCTGATTGGCTCCTCACTGACTGACCAGCTTACGTGGAAACTGTCAGGAGCCGGAGCCAATCAGCAGTCACTCTACAGCAGTGGTGTCAAATTCAGGCCTTACAGCTGCTGTGGGACTACATATCCCAGCATGCCCTGCCACAGTTTTAGCATGCCCTAATAGCAAAACTGTGGCAATGCATGCTGGGATATGTAGTTCCACTGCAGCTGAAGGGCCCGAGTTTGACACCATTGCTCTACAGTTAGCAGCCGCTGATTGGCTGCCGGCTCCTGACAGTTCACACTGTGCAGTCAGGAGCCGTTTAGTGGTATATGTGGTCATACACATACACCGCTAATGTAAGTGTCTGGTCCGGGTCACTCAGTTTGGTTTATTTGCCAAGACCTAGGGATGCTATGGAGACTGGCACCAGGATGTAGGTGAGTATTGTTTTTTTTTACTTTCAGGTACTCCCAGTGGATTCTACAGGACAAGGGGACAGACCAGCTGGCAGCAGGTAAATATGTATGAGGTAGGTAGGTATGTAATATAGTACTATACATGGTGTGTGTGTTGTGGTTATTTAACTATTTATTTTACAGTGGGGGTACGGGTGCCGGCCACCTTCTGGCACTTGTAGTTCCACAAGTGCCAAAAGGCAGGCATGCTGGCACCTGTAGTTCCAGTGTAAAATACAATAGTCACGTTTTTCCCCAAAATATTTTAGGAACCAGGAATGGCTGAGCAGCCCGGTGCTGATTATGGCCCTCATTCAGAGCCGCTCGTTAACAGCAGTACGCACGTTGCGTTCCGATGTTGAGAAAGCGCACATGCGTCGGTGTAACACTGCGCATGTGCGTACGCATATTGCGAGTTTTTTTGTCTCGTTCGTCAAATTGCGTACAGGAAGTGACATGTCAAATGTGATTGACAGAACAGGGCGTTTTTGGGCGTTGACGGGGGTGGAGATGGAAAAACGCAGGCGTGGCGAGGCGTTTTTTGGGCGTACATACATTATCTGATGCGAACGTCAAATGTGTTCGTACCAAGTCATACGTCACTGGATGATCCTCTTTCCGTTCAAACTGCTCGCACAGCTTGGGGTCTGGATTACTTGACCACATTGGCGATGGCCTTCTCCTCTGTCCCGGCCCTCCACGATGTTGCATCGATTAATCACGGCTTGTCAGAAAAACAATCAGTTTTGTATTGAAAACCAGCTTGTAATGTGTTTGGAAAACAGTTTTTTTGGTTAGCACAAAACCGTAGCTGCTAATTTCAGGTTTACTCAATCAATTCGCGTACATTTGTTGGTCTTTTTTTGGGGGTTGATATTTGGTTTTTGTGCTATTGTAACAATAATGTCATCATGTTTGTGTGTATTTTTCCAAATTGTCGGGCGAATTTGCATCCTTATGTAAATTTTAAAGTGTTCCTTAAAGTGCCCTTTGTTTTTAATTCAACTTTAAATTTTTGGGGTGCTCGTTTTTGCCTTGTGGGCCAGGATTAAATGTAAACCATTTCTAAAATAATGTCAGAATACAATGTCGAACATTTTTTCACAATTTATTGGAAATTAAAATCAATTTCTGGCACATTTTTGGCCCAAACATTTTTGGCAGTGTTATTCCTAAAAAAAATATAATTTGTGCAAACATAAAAGGTATGGAAACTTAAATCAAAAAATTAAAAACAATTCACAAGAAAGGAGAGGGAAGTTTTGGCCAGAAAGGAATATGGGGCAAGCACAGAAGGAGTGTGGGAAAAGTAGCCAGTGCTGTCAACGTTTTTTCCCCCGTTTGGCTGGGGGAGGGAGGGCGCCAGACCGGGTCCGGGATGTCATCGGGCTGGCCCGTCCAGAGGCAGATGTTGTGGCCTATGGACTAGGCACAGGGCTAGACACATTTGGAGGATTGGCTGATGTTGTGCCAGAGGTGGAGGATCCTGATGTTCCGGCAGGAAGGGAGGTCGGCTCCACCATGTGCTGGCGAACGAGCTGCTCCAGGGCATTGGCGATGCGGATGTTGGCCCTGGTATTTTCCGCCAGGGCCTGACCAATGGTCACGTTGGCCGCAGCATTTTGCTCCAGGGCCTCAGCCACCCGTACCAGACTGGCGTCCATCCTCTGCAGAATCTCCGTATGGAAATCCGATTTAAAATTGAGTTCTGTGAGGAGGGACACTGCCTGCGAGGGGGATTGCCCTGGACTGGCTTCTGCAGGGTCCTCAGCCGGATGTACTGGTTCCTCCCCTGCAGAGCCAGCAGAAATTCTGCGGCCAAGGCTCCCCTCTGGAGCAGACTCATCCGCCTGTGTCTCTGTTTGAAAAATGAGAAAAGAGTCACATTAGAATCTACATATTGGCACAATAACATTTCAGAGTTGGTGACATCACAATATTTACCTGGGACAACATGAGGAGCCGCAAAGTCTGGCAAGTCCGTATCCATGTTGGACACGCCAAACACCTCCACAGCCTGCACACACCCCTGTGCCAGCTCTTCTAAATCATTCAACTCCAATGACACAGGGGTGGGACCCCCACCTGTCCCCCTTGCATGCCTAGCCCTGTCCGCCATTTTTTGTTTCAGGCGATATTTGAAGTCGCTCCATCTGTGGGTGAAAAAGGAACCATTATTCTGGGGTTTTTTTGGATTTTGGTTTTAGGGGGGGTCAAGTTTTTACTTACCGCCGTTTGACATCCCGGGCTAGACGGACATAATCACCCACCCTATTGACAGCACTGGCTATCTCCTCCCACATTTTCCACTTCTGGCTTACGCCCATATTCCTGTCTGCCTGTGGCAGGATGTCCACACACTTCTGAACCAAAACCTCCATCTCCTTTCTTGTGAATTGTGGCTGCCTTTTCTTTTTCCCTGCTTTGCCCGGAATACTGGGCCCAGCAGCCTCTTCCATGTCATCCTCCTCACCTATTTGTTTAAACGTTGAGAAATTTAAGCTTGACAACTTGCACTATATTATGTTTCAAAATAATCCTTGTTTGGAAATGCATGAAATACTTACCGGCAGACTCTTGGCCATTGTTTCCCTGGTCTGTAGCCATTTCTTATCTCCCAACAAGAAATACACCAGAACGTTTTTTTTTTGTCGTGACGTATTTATACATGCGTCCTTATTTTTCGCCCGCATCATTCATTGTGCGTTTCTATGATCCCTCCTTAATTTGTGCGGGAAAATAAACACTATTTATGGCTTGGGGCGTCTCGAGTCGAGGTGGCGGTTGTTGGTTGTTGGAGGTTACGTTGGTCGGAGTGGATTGTTGACGGGATTTGGATTTGGCGTTGTTTGGAGTGGTTTTTGGTTTGTCTTTTGGAGTTTTATTTTCCGTTCGCTTTTTTTGCTGTAGTTGTTTTCTTTGTCGTGGTTTTTTTGTGTAAGTTTTTGCCCGTCTTACTTTTGTTCACTTTGTGTCTCCTTCTTTTTGTGAAGTTTGGCTCGTTAATTTCTTTAAAAATCTCCTTTGTTAGGTTTCTTTTGGCTCTGCCCCAACGACCTTTTTATCCGGTGACTTATATATCCTCTATTGGTAAGTTTCTATTTTCCCTTGTTTATTAAATGGTCATGTTTTTTATAACGCAACTTTGTTTGACCTTACACTTTTAAACTTTGGTTTTGTGATTCCGAAATGTCTGAACTAATTTGCTTTTTTTTATCTGCGTATTTTTTGCCTTGTATTTGCGAATTAAATAGCGCATTTTTATCTGCGTATTTTTTGCCTTGTATTTGCAAATTAATTAGCGCATTTTTATCTGCGTATTTTTTGCCTTGTATTTGCGAATTAATTAGCGCATTTTTATCTCCGTATTTTTGCCTTGTTTTTGCGAATTAATTAGCGCATTTTTATCTGCCTATTTTGTACCGTGAAATTGGTTGTGATTTCCCTTTAGCAATTTTTAAAAACATTTGGGCCCAAATTGAGGTAGTCTGCGCACTGTCGTTTTGCTCTTTGCCCAAATGTGTGTTTCTCCCCTTTTCTGTTTTGTCTTGCACCCAATTTAGATTCCTAAATGCCCACCCTAAATTGTTGCATTGTTTATTTGTTATTATTTATAGGTTGGGAAAATCATGACAATACCCCGGCATGTAAGCATCATTGGATTGTATCGTCAAGCTAAGTAATTTTTCAATTATTTTTGGAAAAAAAAACCTTACATTCAATTCTTGCAATTTCAGGTTGATCTTGGTCGGATTGTTCTGGCCATGCTCCCGGAATCCGACCAACCTCAATCTCGTCCCAGGCGTAGGCATCGTAGGCGTGCAAGGCCCCAGATATATCAAACACGTGTCACCCTTTTTGGAATGCCTGATGATGAGGTGTTAAGACACTACCGTATTCCGCCCCAAATCATCATAGACACTCTCTCATTAATAGAGAGTGATCTTGAGCGGCAAATTGACAGTCCTACAGCAATACCACCACTTACGCAATTTATGGCGGTGTTACATTTCTGTGCCTCAGGATCGTTTCAAACAATGGTGGGAATAGTGGCGGGAATCTCACAATCCTCCTTTTCCCGGATCCTGAGGGCAGTGATGGAGGCCCTTTTCAAGCACCTCCATCATTTTATTAAAATGCCTTTGGATATGGGTGCCCTTAGTGTGGCCAAGGCCAATTTTTACCAAATAGCTGGCTTCCCACACATCATAGGGGTTGTGGATGGTACTCACATACCACTTCAGCCTCCAGCACGGCTGGAGGCCATATTTTGCAACCGGAAACACTATCACTCCCTGAATGTAATGGTGGTATGTGATGCCTCCCTCCAGATCCTGTCCCTGAATGCAAAATTACCCGGAAGTGCACATGACTCATTCGTCATCCGGCAATCAGGGATATGGCACAAATTAAACAACCTACAAGCTGGTGATGCGTGGCTTCTGGGTAAGTGGAGACCTTTAGTACATAACAATGTTAAGCTTGATACACAGTGATCCTGATGTTGTCACTTTTTTTTCACAGGAGACAGTGGCTACCCTTGCACGCCCTGGCTGCTCACTCCTTATTTGGCTCCCACACCAGGGCCTCAAAGTAATTTTAATGCCACACTTACAGCCACCAGGCAAGTGGTGGAGCGCTGTATCGGCCTTTTAAAAGGCCGATTCAGATGCCTCCACCGCTCTCGTGGCGAGCTCATGTATTTGCCGGATATGGTTTCGAAAATTGTGGTCCTGTGTGGGATATTTCACAACATCGCCATAAGGAGTGGTGTCCCAATGCAGCCAGAGGATGCCTTGCCTGAGGATGGCCCCCCGAGGTTGGTCGGAGGTCAGTATGTGGGGGGGCCATACACGATGATGTGGTGGCCAGATATTTTAGGTAATTATTGGCAACAAAAAAGTTTTTAGACACAATGTGGTAAGGATTTTTGGAGACCATCTAATTATTTTGTTTTTTGTTTCCCATCTTCTGTTTGATTTCATAATCTTTGGGACTCAAACGATGACTACTTCCTGCTACCCCAAAAAAACCTTCATGGGGACACATTGGATATATATTCTGGAACCAATATTGCAACGCAACATTTGTTGAATCATGTTGGCATGCTCCTTCGTCAACCAGTTCTTGATTTTTCATTTCTTTTTTCATATGGTGTTTGATGTGTTGTATTTTTTGTTTTCACTGTGTGTATTGTTTGTGAGTCAACACTTTGGATTTTTAGTTATGTTGTGAATAAATGTTTTGAGACTGTGTAATTTTGCTAATTTTATTGACCATTACAAGCAAGTGTAACCAGGTTCACCCACGTTAAAATTTATTAAGGGTTAATCCTGTAATGACGCAATTTGATCTAAATTTAAATATGCTTTCTGGGTCAAAATCAACACCAAAAGGAATTCTGTACAATCAGTAGGCTTTGTAATCTCGGCCTAAGCAGGTTGCCCCCCAAATTGGAACATGTAAAATGTAGTAATATATAAATTGTCACACGCAAAAAAAGGCCAAGCAGATTGTTACTGTTAGGTGTTTCATGTGCCTGTTTCCCTTAAAAATACAACACACAATCTTAGTGACATTAATTTCAAATACTTGCTGGAAGAGTCTACTTATGTCAGTGTAAACAATCTAAGATTTGGAGACAAGGAATGAGACAGAACGTTAAGTTTAAATTTTTAATTAATACAACTATTTTTTACAAAAAAAAAAAAATTAGGGACGCAGGATCACAGACATATGGTCAAGGACCACCAGCAGCCCGATGACGTAGCCCCGCATCCTTTCGACGCATCCGGCTAGGTCCGCCAAACGCCTCTGGTCCTCTGTGGGTTAGAAAGTGTGGGGCTTAATACATAATTAATGAAACCCAATGAAAAAACAAGCCAAACAAAGCTAGCCAAAAATTACAATATTGTGACCAAAAGCACATTTAACCCAAAAATGGACACCCAAAAAATTGCACCAAAAAACATCAGATTTGGACAGGTGGAATATGTGTATGGGGAAATCAGCAGTAAAAGGTAAAGACAAACAGAAATCTACACCAAATTCTGACAAACCAAAAAAAGTAAAAGGCACAGACACAGGATTAGATACAAACATTTAAAAAAAAAAAGAAAAAAAAAAGGCAAACATACCGTTCAAAATCACGCCCGGTCCAGAAGCAACTCCCTCGTCCCGAGGAGGTGCCAACATTCCCCAACGAGGTGGGAGGGGTGATTTGGGATTCAGGGGAGGGGGTAGTTACGAGAGGGGTGGTTGGAGGGGAGGGGGAATTGGGATGGAGGGGAAGGAGCCCCAACACATGTTCCACAGGGTCTGTGCAGGCTGGGGAGGAGGGGAAAAGTAGGGAATGTTGGGGTGTGAATGTTTGGTTGGGGAGAGGGGCCGAGAGCGCCGTCTTTGACGGCGATGACGCCGTAGTCTTCGCTCTGCCCCTAAAAGATGGGAAACAAATTGTGGTTATTTTCGACCCTGACCTTGTTAAACGCTAATTTTTGACACCACAAATATGTAAACATGCACATGCAGATATGAGTACAAAGAATAAATAGGCCATACATGAAAACATGCACATGCAGATATGAGTACAAAGAATAAATAGGCCATACATGAAAACATGCACATGCAGATATGAGTACAAAAAATAAATAGGCCATACATGAAAACATGCACATGCAGATATGAGTACAAAGAATAAATAGGCCATACATGAAAACATGCACATGCAGTTAGGGCCACAAAGATAAACATGAAAACCACAGTCAAAAAAACTTACTTTCCGCGATCTGCATGCGAAAGCATGCCAGCAAGCGGGGCGTCCGCCGTTGCAGGTCGGACCACCTGCGCTCCAGCTGGCCGATCTGGCGGCGTGAGCCAAAGGAACGCAGGCGGCCACATACCTCTGCATATGCGGAACGCTTTTCCCTATTGGTGATGGGGGGAGGCTGGCTGGTGATCCGCCTGTCCATCACCTCGGTTAACACCATCAGCTCGCGCCTGGTGAATGCCGAGGCTCTCATGATGGCAATGGTGTATTTTATAAAAAACAATTTTAATAAAGACCCGAAAACAAATTTGATTGGCTAATGTATTTGGGTAATTAACAGGACAAATTCTATTGGTTAGTGTATGAGTCATGTGTTCGACAGGGCCACAAATCTTTTGCGAGTTATGATAGGCTTGATGCAGTGACATGCGTAAGCTAATTTAAATAAAGAAATGAACCCAGTAAAATATGCGTGTTTAAAAACAAAGAAAACAAATGTTTAATTGGCTCAAACATGTATTTTGACAAATAAAAGTGAATGTTTAAGCCGTACGTATTCTGCGGGTAAACACAAACACGGACAAGAGTAAAGTTTATTGCATTGCCAAAAAAAAAAAAAATGACGAGCAATTAAGATAATTGATATATTGATTGGCATGATACGATTGAGGGAGGTAGGCAGAATAAAGGAGCAGGTAATCGGAATCTGACAGGCCCACTTCCGGGTTGAACTTGTGCGTGCGTTCCCTGCAAGCCACATTGGGGATGTACGCTCGCTATTTGGCACGCTCGTTAGTTAGAGGAGGGGTTGGTAGAGTTTGGGGAGGATGTCTAGATGCGTTCGAAATTACGAGTGCTTGAATTAACATATTTCTGTACGTACGCCGAACGTACTAACGCCCACTTGCGTCCGGGTCTGAATGAGGGCCTATGTCTTTTGGGGGGGAGGGACCCTACAACATTTTTATTTTATTTTAACCCTTTAGATAGTGTTTACATGCAGAAAATATGAGATATGGTAAGAACTTACCCTTGTTATCTCTATTTCTACGAAGTCCATAGGGTTCCACAGGATACCTTGGGGTATAGGTGATGACGTCAGGCACAGGCACCACTGAGTTAAGTTTTTTCAGCCTCCCAGGATGCACTGGGGTCCCCCTCCTATACCCCGACCCCGACCCAAGTCAAATCAGTTACGTAACATGCCCCAGGTCAGAGGAGGAGAGGAAAGAGAGAGAAGAAAGATTTGGAACACACAAGAAACACATTCTCACCAGAAGGAGACAGAAAAAAATGGTGACCAGATCTGCAGTACAGGTGCGACAGGGCGGGAGTCCTGTGGAACCCTATGGACTTCGTAGAAATAGAGATAACAAGGGTAAGTTCTTACCATATCTCATATTTTCAACATCAGGGTCCATAGGGTATCCACAGGATACCTTGGGGATGTCCCAAAGCAGTGTCCTTTAAGGGTGGGGACACTCTTCTGCTGAAAGGAGAATCCGCTGCCCGAAGGAAGCATCCTGAGAGGCCTAGGATCAAAAGCATAATACCGTACGAAAGTATGGACAGATGACCACGTGGCTGCCTTACAAAGCTGAACCACCGAGGCACCACCACGAGCTGCCCACGATGGACACACAGATCTAGTGGAATGAGCCCTAACCGAGGATGGAACAGGAAGGCCTTCATGAATATAAGCCTCAGAAATAGCCACGCGAATCCATCCTATCAAAGTTTGCTTAGTGGCAGGCCAACCTTTCTTTCGGAAGCCATAGAGGACAAACAAGAAGTCCGACTTCTGAAAAGAATTGGTGCGTTCAACATAAATTTTCAGAGCCCGCATCACATCCAAGGTGGCCTCACCAACCAAAAGGTCTGGTGAATTAAAGGCCGGTACAATAATTTCTTCATTGATGTGGAAACTAGATACCACCTTCGGGAGAAAACTAGGGCGAGTGCAAAGCACCGCCCTGTCCCTATGAAAGATAAGAAAAGGGGGCCGACATGAGAGGGCCCCCAATTCTGAGACCCGTCTGGCCGAAGCAATGGCCAGAAGGAATACAGTCTTAGCTGTAAGCCATTTAAGATCCACTGAGCCCAGTGGTTCAAAAGGCGGTCCTTGGAGAGCCATCAGGACCACAGCCAGATCCCAAGGAGCCACCGGTGGAACAAAGGGAGGCTGAATACGAAGAACACCCTGCATAAAGGTGCGGACACCAGGAAGTGTAGCAATCCTACTATGAAACCACACCGACAGGGCAGAAACCTGCACTTTCAGAGAAGCCTGGCAAAGACCGTGATCCAAGCCCGCTTGTAGGAAAGCCAACACTCGGGATATCCAAAACACCTGAGGATCATAGCCTCTAGGGCGACACCACTCATAGAAAGTATGCCATACTCGATGGTAAATTCTTGTAGACGTAGGCTTCTGAGCTCTTAGCATGAGCTTAACTACAGAGCTGGAAAAACCCCTGGACGATAAGAGGGCTGTCTCAACAGCCTCGCCGTCAAAGACAGCCGACTGAGGTCTGGGTAAAGACAAGGACCCTGTGTCAACAGGTCCGGATGTAAAGGGCAACCACAGAGGAGCATCTGCGGAGAAACTCCGAAGGTCTGAGAACCAGTGATGTCTGGGCCACTCTGGAGCTATCAACAAGAGCTTGCCGCCTTCTTGTTTGAATTTTTGGATCACCCGAGGAAGAAGGGAGAATGGAGGGAAGAGATACGCAAACTGGAAGGTCTACCGGACCGACAGAGCATCTACTAGAATTTCCTCTGTGTCTCTTGTTCTTGACCCGTACACAGGCAGTTTGTTGTTGTGTTGGGAGGCCATGAGGTCTATTTCCGGAAGGCCCCACTTGTCCACCAGGAGTTGAAATACCTCCTGGTGAAGAGACCATTCTCCCGGATGTACGTCCTGCCAACTGAGAAAGTCTGTTACCCAGTTGAGGACTCCCAGGATGAATACCGCTGAGGTGGCAGGGAGATTGCCCTCTGCCCAAGTCAGAATGCGGGACACCTCCGCCAGCTCTGCCCAACTTCGGGTTCCTCCTTGGCGGTTTATGTAAGCCACCGTGATGGCGTTGTCCGATTGGACCTGCACGGGTTTTCCTTGTAGGACCAGTTTTGCGTGTTGGAAAGCATTGAATACTGCGCAAAGTTCCAAGATGTTTATTGGAAGCTCAGTTTCTGCCAGAGTCCACCTGCCCTGGAACAAGTGTGGACCCGTGACTGCTCCCCAGCCTCTGAGGCTGGTGTCCATTGTCAAAAGGACCCAGTTCTCCACCCAAAAGGGACGTCCTCTGTTCAGGTGAGTTGTTTGCAACCACCAGTCCAGAGACAGACGAACCACCGGAGGAAGCACCATGGTCTGTGTCTTTATCCGCTGAGGCAACCCATCCCATCTGGACAGGATCAATTGCTGCAGAGGTATGGAGTGAAACTGGGCATATTCCACCATGTCAAAGAGTGACACCATGGAGCCCAGTAACCTCATCGCCGAGTGAATAGACACTCGGCGGCACTGAAGACAACTGCGTACCTTTGTCTGCAATGCAGAGATCTTTTCCTCCGTCACAAAGATCCTCTGTTGTTGAGATTCCAACAAGAACCCCGAGATGGAGAATCCTGTGTGAGGGAACCAGGGTGGATTTCTTCCAGTTTATCAACCAGCCGTGATTCTGCAATACTGACATCATCAGCTGTAGATGAAGCTGGAGGATCTCTGGAGACCTTGCTAACAACAGAAGGTCATCCAGATAAGGTAATAAGTGGACTCCCTGCATCCGCAGGTGGGCCGCCATGACTGCCATGACTTTGGTGACAACCCGAGGCGCCGTTGCCAGACCAAAGGGCAGAGCCTGGAATTGGTAATGTTTGTCACGCACTGCAAACCTGAGGAATTGTTGATGCGTTAAGACAATGGGAACATGCAGGTAAGCATCCTGGATGTCCAACAACACCATGAAATCCCCAGGCTCCATTGCCAGTATAATGGAACGCAGGGTCTCCATCCTGAACCGAGGCACCCTCGAGGACTTGTTGAGGGATTTGAGGTTGAGAATTGGACGGTAAGACCCATTGGGTTTCTGCACCAGAAAGAGATTGGAATAGAAACCCATGCCCCTCTGGGAGAACGGAACAGTCACTATAACTCCAGCCTTGAGCATAGAGTGCAATACATTCTGTAATTCCAGGGCTTTGTTCTGATCTGACGGAAGGCCTGTTGTGAAAAACCTGCTGGGAGGTCTGCAACGAAAGGAGAGGGCATACCCCTGAGAGACCACCTCATGTACCCAAGTGTCCTTGGTAGTCAGACACCAACACTGGGCAAACCGAAGCAAACGGCCTCCCACTTTGGGATTCCCCAAGGTCGGCCCGGGCCGTCAGGCCGAAGGCTTATTGTCCGACTTGGGGGCAGGGCATCTTGTACTCCAAGCTTGTTTCTTGGGCTTGGTAGACTTTTTGGGCCCGCCCTGTCTTGGAAAGGACTGCACTTTGGACCTACCTTGGGCCCTGTAGGGCCGAAAGGATAAAGTACCCGACCCTGACTGGACTGTAGTCGATGGGAGACACACAGACTTGGCTGCTGCCAGAGTAGCTACTATCTTGTCTAGATCAGGGCCAAACAGGACCTGACCATTAAACGGCAAACATTCCAAGCCCTTCTTGGAATCGGCGTCCGCTTTCCAAGAGCGCAACCATAAGGTGTGACGAGTGGCTACAGCTGTAGAGGAGATTCTGGAGGTGAGGAGACCGATATCCAAGGCTGCCTCATTAATGTAATTGGCCAAGTCTATGAGATTTTCAACTAACTCTGCCTGCTCCGCACAGGAGTCAGAGTCCAGAGACGCCTCCAGACTATCAGCCCAGCGCTCCATGGCTCTGGCCACCCAACACACAGCCATAGCCAGTCTGGACGCCCCTCCAGCAAGGGAATAAATGGACTTAAGGCATATTTCAACCTTGCGATCCGTAGCATCTTTCAAGGAGGACATGGAGGGTATGGGCAATGTAGCACTCCTTGCTAGGCGTGTCACATGAGAATCCACTTGCGGAGGAGATTCCCACTTAGAGAAATAATTATCCGTAAATGGGTATGCAAAAGCCAAACGTTTTTGAGGCTGGTACCATTTACCTGGATTTTTCCACGCCTCCTCTAAATGATCCACTAGCTGACCAGAAAGAGGAAAAACCGTGGCATCGCCCTTAATATCCTTAAAGAAGGCGTATTTAGATTTGACCACGGGGGGATCGTCATCCTCAATAACCAAGGCTGTAGGGACTGCACGTATAAGGCCAGGTATATAGACTTAGAATCCATTTCTTTAGTATGGAGGGGCTCCTGGTCAGAAAGGTCAAATATCTCACCATCATCAGACGACACATCATCCTCATCATATTGAACAGTCTAAAATGGTAATGGTTGTGTATGCTTCTGCAATGATGACTCCCCCTGTAAAATGTCCGACAGGTGTTGCACCTTAGTGGACAAGGAATTAACCCACACAGGCTCTTGTGAGACCTGGGGGGCGACAGCGGGAGACTCTGGGGTACCACTAACTGTCTGGGGAACCCCTGTATGGGTGATGACAACAATGACTGCTGTGAAAACCCCATCTGGGGAAATGCAGGGGGCGTCGCTAGCTGGCCCACAAGGGTTGTAAGTGCCTTAGCAAAACAAGCCCAGGGCGGCTTCTGCACCGGCGCAGTCACCGAAATCAGGCGTGAAATTAAATAACATGCCCTACATAACCCGTCAGAGTTACTATCACCCTCCGCTATTGGTACATTACATGTGGTACACTTTAGCTGGAGAGGAAAGTCACGTTCACTCTCAGACATGATGAGTGTAACAGAGCTGTATGTGACACACCTCACAGGTAAATACTTGTATAGTGAGGCAATGAACATCATGCAACACCGCACCGCAAGGGCTTTAGCAGAGGAAGACAGGGATAGTAAAATGGCTGACAGTCAGAAAGTGAAAGTACAGGCAACAGCGCTAGCAAGTAGTCACATACAATGCAGAAGAAATCCCTGCACTATCAGCGTTGAGCTCAACTACAAGGACACAGAGTCTGGTAGGAAACAGCGCTGCATACACTAACCTTACAGTGGAGGAGAGGTATGCAGGGGGACCCGGACCGCGATGCCACCGGAGTTCAGCTTCCAGCAGAGCTTGCCAAGCTTGTGAAGATGGCCGCCGAGGAGCAGAGGAGGCGGGCCCGGGGGGAGGAGCGCTGACACAGACGGACCAGACCTCTGTGGAGAGGCCGTGTGCAGTGGGGGAGGCGCCGTCTGTGAACAGAGAAGGCGCGCTCCCCCGGCTCAGCCGTGGCCCACTGTCCCAGGGGCATAGTGGAAGCTTAGGTTAATACCTGGCTCCACGCTGCAGCCAGTCCCCAGGGAGCCCCCTGCCTGGGGACTTTGGACTGTGTGGCCGGCGGGGACCCTCTGCGGGACCACGCCGCTTACCTGCCCCCCTTGTATCCGGCCACAGTCCTGGTTTCTGGGGTCACCATTAGCTGTGACCCCAGATACCCACCAGCATCCCCGGATCAGTACCGGCGTTCTGGTACCGGCTGGGTGTAGGAGTGACAGCATGGACGTCAGTACTGACTGTCCATGCCGTACACTTAGATGTGCAGCCCCAGCTGCATGAAGAACAACTTCAGGGGCCATAACAGCCCCCCTCTGTAACAGGTGCTACAACTCCGAGCCAGGCACCAACGAAACTGATTTGCCTTGGCTCGGGGGCGGGGTATAGGAGGGGGACCCCAGTGCATCCTGGGAGGCTGAAAAAAACTTAACTCTGTGGTGCCTGTGCCTGACGTCATCAACTATACCCCAAGGTATCCTGTGGATACCCTATGGACCCTGATGTAGAAACATACACAAATCACACTTATCTGTGCATGTTTGTGCCAAACTCGCAGCTCAGGAGGTGGAGTGTTTTGACACTTCAATTTATCAGCGAGTTTGTTACAATCTCACCCGAGTTTTACAGTGAAAAGAGGAAATCTCTCCCAAACTCACCCAATTTTATATTTAGTAAATTTGCGAGTTGAAAAAAATGCCTAAACCCACCCGAGATTGCAATCTCGACCAAACTCGAATCTTAATAATTTTACCCTTAGACTCTTCAGAGAGTCGGGGAGAATGTTACTATTTCAGAGTGTCTACCTGACAATTAGGGAGAGTTGGAAGTATTAAACTTGTCAATATAGTTACAGAATATAAACTGCAGAAATCACAAGATTAGTGTCTGTTAATATGTAACCATGAACATATGTGTATATACTGATTGCAATAGCACTGAAAATACAACTGAATGCAATATTACCAGGGGGAGATGCACTAAGTCTTGGAGAGTGATAAAGTACAAAGTAACCAAGCTCCTAAGTATAATTTTTCAAACACAGCCTGTAAACTCACAGGAGCTGATAGGTTGGTACCTTATCACTCTCCACTTTATCACTCTCCAAGGCTTAGTGCATCTGACTCCTGATGTGAATGACGCACACAGAAAATCCTGAAATCTGTCACAAGCATTTTAATTATTTCCTGCATGTCACTGACCAGTTCATAAAGGGTTTCCTCTTACAGGAAGTGGGATAAAATGCAGGAACAATTCAATTAACTATAATGAATCATCCAGAGACAGTGATTTCTCATGACATTAACAAGATATATCATCGGTATTAATAGCTGTTCTATAGTTGTGGTGACAAAAGTTTTGTCATGGGTCAGTTATTGCCAACTTTTCTGTCATTGAAACAGTTTGTGAAGTTTAGATTGAACATTAATGGAAATATGTGGACATTTTATCTAGTGGTAATGGGCCTGATGAGTCTTGGACGCAGCTACTGTGCAATGATATTCTAATGCCGCAGGAGGCGCCTTGTGTAAACCTGCTTCTATGATCTGCAACTGCGTCTGAGGGTGCAGCCATGGGATCACTCTACGTGACCTTCAGGTTACTCAGGATGGCCGGAGGTTTTATGCCAATGAAGCTGCATACAAGGACATAGACACTGGCTTTATCTCGCCTATAAAACAGGGCCGATTCACCCACGTTTTTTGGGATGCTGCCTGTTGCCACCCACGATCTGCCCATACTTACCGGCATCTGAGGTTTGCGCCCTGGGAGAAGTGGGCAGTGTTGGGGGTGGACTATCACATCATTAGGCCTTTTCCCCTCACGACGGGAATTGCAGGTATTTGAATTGGGTGAGGTGCCAAATGACGCAATTAGCATAGATTTGTGTCGATAGGCCCTGTCCCCTCCCGGCAGATCGCGGAACCACGGTAAGATTCTCCACATTCTGCCCACTTCACTAGGAATCATATTGCGGCATCTGGGCACTGCAAGCGAGCGAGCAGAAGTTCTGCACGTGTGCAGTACAGATAATTCTAACATCAGAGTTGTACACAGACCATGGGGAGCAGATTAAAAATTATCTGGAAAATAAAATCCTAAATCCAGTCTAATCAGTTATAATATTAATACAACCAATCTACTAGATACATATATACATACAGATGGTGGCCATGTTGTAGAGAAGAATGGCCTGATCAAGCACCTTTAACTCTATGCATTATTTGCGCTATTCACATCTACCCGTGTGTTCTCCACAGTTCATGTGGCGCTCCATCTACCCTAAAGAAATGTGCTGTAAATTAGTGGCAATAGAACTCTTGTTTACTGTGAAAACTTGTGATAGTCTTCAACTATGTTACCACTACATTCAGAAGGTTTCCAGTTTTCTGAAAAATGGGCTTAACTTAGTATTGCTAGAATAATCACTGTGATTGCCTGGGATGTATGGGTGCTCCTCATAGTGTACAGGTGGCACAGGAGAGGAGTTATCACACAGCAGAGGAACAGCAGTGAATCACACAAGGAGATGTAGTATACAGTATTAGTGGATGTGCTACAACAATGCCAACCCTTCTGTTATCTATAAACCTAATCGTTCAATCGCTCAGTAAAAAGTGTGTACGCACCATTAGGGCTACAGGGGCTGATGCAGAGTTGAATGCGAGACTGTCTTGTCGACGGGTTTTGCATCTTTGTGCACCACACGCTTCTTAGATTAATTTATTTTATGCATCTGCATATGATTCCAAGTCGTATACATCTCACATGCGGCTGAATGGGAGTAACTGGGAGTCAAAGCTGATTTACCTATGACAGCCAAATACTTTTTTTTTTGTCATTTTGGGCAGGATGTATCAAATGTAAAATTCCACTAGCCAACGCCATCAATAGATCAGAGTGGCAGTTGTCCTCTGTGTTGTTCCTGTTTTCAGGGCTTTGGGCCTGCGATGGACCTCTGTAAGACTAGGCTACCCAAGCCTGTGTCTGTCCACACCACAATCCTCGGTAATTGCCCGCACCACTTTGGAGTTGTGAGAACCGGTGGCAGAGGGCTCTGGGATGCCTGCCCAATCCTGCCTGCCAGAGCTTGGAGTTTTTTCCTTACAGACTTGTACCTCCTCCTGTGTGACAAGGAGATTTGGTTTGGGTAGGTATGGCAGTTGGAGGTTTTTATGTTGAGGTACTGGTTAAAACAAATGAAAATAAGGTGAAATTATTGTATGTGACTGTTTTTCTTACTTTGTATGTTTAAAACATTCATATTATCTGTAAAGATTTGAGCGATTTTCCATTGTAAATAATTTTTTAAAATTCAAAACATTCTGACACATAATAGTGAGAAAATGGATAGGAAGAGGCTACACACACAAATGAAGTGTGCAATGACATTTTAATAATTAGACAATTGTTTTGATGTTGCTAATTTCTAGGGTATCAAGCCTTGGAAAGAGATAAAGTAGAGAGAAATAAAGTACCAACCAATCAGCTTCTGTCATTTTACAGGCCGTATTTGGCAAATGACAGTTAGAACATAATTGGTTGGTACATTATCTCTCTCCACTTTATCTCTCTTCAGGCTTTGATAAATCTCCCCCTTTAATTTAGCAAGCGAAGGGCTACTTTCCCAAAAGTCTCTGTGATCACGTCTTCCTTTCAGAGATTTCTCCAGCGTTACCCTAGTACTTTATGCAATGTACCGCCATTCCCTTTGACGCCTATGCATTAATAAAAAAGTAAAAATTAGGTTAAAAAACAAGCAGATAAGTAAATTTAAAAACCAGTCTGAATTAAGGCCTTTTGGAAATAGTGTCAAGTGCATAGGTCCATTGCATTTCTTTTTGTAGCTGATCTTATGTCCACATCTTTGCAGTTAAAGTTTTCCTTAACCTGTTGGGAACCGAACAGGTTAAGGAAAACTGGAACTGCAAAGATGTGGACATAAAATAATTAAAAAACCTAATTTTTAATTGTACTTTTTTATTAACCACCTGCCTGGCATGGTCGCATCAAATGCGACCACACCAGGCTGAGCTTTCCCTGAGACATTGACGCATCTGATGCGACCAGTCAGAAACGCCCCCTGTGGGCGGCTGCTGGAAGTTAATCTTCCATCAGCCGCCAATCTCAGAACTCATACCATGAGATCCCCCAAAACATGGTATGAGATTGGGGGAATCCATATATATGTATGTATCTTTTTATTTATCGTTTTTATTGTGTGAATTGTGTAACTGACACTTGTAATAAATATGTTTATCCCTTCTAAAATGTCTTTCTTTTATATCTTAATGTTGGGGTAATATTAGACAATAAGGGTATAATGTGTTTGTAAACATTTCTCTAAGAATAGCGCTGTACACCACCATACATTTTTCCTTTCATACAAGAGTATCAAGTAATTGGTGTTTCACTTACTTTTATGGGAGTGTCTGCTTTAAGTTTTTAGTTAACTGCGCAATAATAGGGTCATTCCCATATTCATTATATACAGTAAATTCGTGGCTGCTTAAAAAACAAATGACATGCATGTGCATTTTGCATTAACTGTTCGTTGGCAGTGTTAGGGTGCTGGTGATTGGGAAAAGAAATACCAAATAGTGGTTGCTCATAACAGCTTAATGGTTTTTCGCAGGTCCTTCTGGACTACAGAAGAAAAGGAAAAAAGTTTCCCTACAGAACACTGAAAAAAAATCAGCAAAAAGGCCTGAATAGTACATGATATTAAAAATCCAGAGGTCTTTGTTGCATATATTTGCAAGTATATGATTAAGCGCCGGGCAGCGTCAAGGCTCCTCTATACCGGCGTCACTAACAGTATATAATAACAGCACCCACTCTGGGTTATAATTACAAACTTGGAAAAAGAAGACAGCCGTGGTAGAGGGCACTGCAGATGTTTGCGAGGGGGGTAAGTATAGTTAAATACCTGCGCCATCCATGCTTACAAAATGAAAGATACTGCTGGCTGCAGGCCACAATAATAACCGCACCCAAGTGTATACAATTAATGATGATGTTACAGAGGGAGCTGCCAGGAGTTTCCAATTATTTTTCTTATCATAGCAGTGAAAAAAATCACTTATTGCCTCAGTTTATCAATAAAATTTCACCGGGCAGCTGAGCAATATTGGGAGAAGCATGCATTGGGAGAAGGGGTGCTGCTCTCTCCAAACTCTGGCACTGTGCCCCCAAATGGGGTTGCGCCCCCGTTTGACCGCACTGGTAGAATGGCCCTGGAGCCGGCCTTGTGACACCCGTTCAGATCCAGCACCTGGGGCATGTGCCCCTCTAGACACGCCCCTCCCCCTCCCAAGTAGCAGCCCTGAGATAAAAATAATTTGATGCATAAGTGCATCTACTGCACAAAAACAATATCACTCTCATCAAACATCAAGTGTGCCTCCTACAGAACTCTCCTTATATCAACCTTGGCACAGAATGTGGGTGGGCTTAAATACATAGTGGTTACTTAGTCTGTATCCACCAGCGCAAAGTGTCCCCAACAATGTGTCGGAAGCTGCTGGGCACACAGTTGTCCAAAACTCAGGAAATTAGTAGTATAAATAAGAGTGATGTGTCCAGCGCTAACATTGTGATAGAGTAATATAAAGAAACAGGATGTAGAAATATGTTAGGCTGTAGATAAGAAAGAAGCACAAAGCAAATATGTTAAAAAAAAGAGGAGTAATTTAATGAAACTGGGTATGGAGTAAAAAACAAGGAGTCACAATGCTCCCTTGTGCAATGTCCAAATGTCCAGTATAGCAATAGTGGAACTAGGAGGATATGACCTATATTGTATACATGGGTTATAAGAGGGCTTCAATATGTAACAAATAAAGAGCGCTTGTGAATAAACATGTATGAATGTAACGCAATACCTGTAAAAAAAAAAAAAAAAAAAAAGGGGATTAGTAAAAGATGTTTAAAACCCTTTTTTAATATTTAGGAAAGTCCATAATTGACATCAGGGTTCCGATAACATGCCTTGCAGTGCGGTGTGATACTGGAGTCAGACGTGAAAAACTAACTGTCTCTCCCTATATCTGCCTACCTTTAACGGCTTCCGCTCCGTCCGGCTGGTTCCCTGCACGGGGTGATCGTCTTCTTCGTCCGTGTAAACGGCCCGATGCTGCAAAGGTGCAGTGTGATGACGTCACTATGTCTCTGCTGTGTGTCAGATGTGCGCTAAAACCAACGCGTTTCAGGCTCCTGGCCCTTTTTCAAGGATAGCGTTCCATCCTGTGTGCTCCATTTTATTGAAAGATTTAATTGATTCAATTAAAAACCTAATTCTATAATTAGGTATAATTAGGTATAATTTCCTTTTAGAAATAAATAAAAATTAAGGTATTGCGTTTTTGTGTTTTTATTATGAGAATGGTATTATATTATAAAAAGTGATGTAAAAATTAGAGAAATTTAAGCAATGTATAGAATTAATTGATTAATAGGTATTTAAAGGAAAGCATTTATCTCTATATCCATATTTAAACCTGCAGGTTGCAAGGTTTGCATCCAGAAAATCCATTTTGTTTCCTTTTTTCTCAATTCTTTTGAAATGTCACCTCCTCTCCAGTTAGGGCAGATTTTCTGTATGCCCATAAATGACAAACCAGAGGGATTTCGGTTGTGATGGTCTAGAAAGTGTTTGGACACGCTATGTGTCTGTAAACCTTTCTTGATGTTGAAAATATGCTCAGCAATTCTTATTTTTAGTTTTCTTTTTGTCTGACCAATATATTGGAATCCACAGGGACATTCAAGTAAATAAATTACTGCTTCTGTATCACAAGTGATAGTATCCATAATTTTGTAACTCTTATTTGATACATTTGATTTGAATCCAGTTAATGGTTGTGTCGATTGTTTTCTTAAAGTTTTGCATGGTAAACAGTTCAAACAGAAAAAATGACCTTTTTTGTTCCCAAAGTTGGCTCCATTATTTAAATGAGTATGACTTTTCACCAATTGATGCTTGAGGTTGCATGCTTTTTTGTAAATAATTTTTGGTTTTGTTGGAATGACTGATTTCAATTTATTGTCCAGAAGCAATATATGCCAATGCTTATTCAATATAGATTCAATTACATGATGTTGACTATTAAATTGTGTGACAAAGGCTATATTGAAATCCTCCTTTGTATTGCGTTCTTTATATAAAAGTGTATCCTTCCTCTCTTTAAGCGATATCTCTTCTAAGGCCTCTTGTAATTTCTGTTCATCATATCCTTTTTTCAAGAACTTGTTTTTCATTGTTTCACTTTGTTGTAAAAAGATGTCATGTTGTGAACAATTCCTTTTTAATCTACTAAATTGTCCTTTTGGGATATTCTGAATCCATTTCGTGTGATGATTACTGGTATATAACAAGGTATTGTTTCCACTGATGTCTTTCGTGTGGGTTCTTGTTTGTATGGTGTTATTGAAAATGAAGATTTCCAAATCCAAATAAACTATCATGTTCTTGCTAAAAGTTGAGATAAATTCAAGCCCAAAACTGTTATTATTAAGATACGAGAAGAAATCAGCTAAGAGATCATCAGGGCCATCCCAGATGAAAAATAAGTCATCTATATATCGTTTCCAAGATATGATGTTTTTCTGATAGGGGTTATTCTGCCAAATGTATTGCTCCTCCCATTTTGCCACAAAGAGGTTGGCGTAGCTGGGTGCGAAAGACGAACCCATCGCAGTTCCTTTTACTTGGTTGTAGTAATGACCTCCATTCCAGAAATAGTTTTGATGCAAAATGAATTGAATACAGTCCATGATGAAATTAATCTGTGCATTGTGTAAATTCGAACAGTTCGAAAGAAAAAATCTCGTCGCATCACATCCCAGGTTGTGGTCTATACAGGTATACAGTGAGCGAACATCACTCGTGCACAGTATGAAATGACTTTGCCATTTAATGTTTTCCAGATGTTGTAGAATATTAAGTGTATCCTTCAAGTAACTTCTTTGTTGTTGTACTATGGTTTTGAGAAAAGAGTCTACATATTTGGAGACATTGGAGGATAAAGATCCTATTCCCGATACTATCGGGCGTCCGGGAGGGTTAACTGGATCCTTATGCAATTTGGGTAATTGATAAAAGGTTGGAACCATAGGGAATTCTATAAACAGAAATTCATACTCCTTTTTTGATAGAATACCTATTTGAAGACCCTCCTCTAAAAGTTCTTTCAATTCCTTCTGATACCTCTGTGTTGGGTCTCCTTGTAGTATTTCATATGTCTCCGTGTCCGATAAGAGGTTCAACACCTCTGCTTCATACTTTTCTTTGTCCATAATGACAAGTCCACCGCCCTTATCCGCTGGCTTCAGGACAATGGAGTCATCTTCTTTCAATTCTCTAAGTGCCTCCTTCTCCTCAATGGTTATGTTAAATTTCTTTTTTTCCTTACCCGTTAATTTTCTGATGTCATTCTCAACCAATTTTTGAAAGCTTTCAATATGAGGGCCTTTAACATGAGACGGAAAAAATTTTTTGACGGAGGTTTAAAATTGCTGTGAATATATTTTTGTTCCAATGTTGTATTTTCTTCATTTGGTGTCTTTTCAGCAAAAAACTTCTTGATACATAGTTTTCTTATAAACTTGTGTGTATCAATGTACACATTAAATTGATCTATGGTGGAGTGAGGGGCAAATTTTAATCCTTTATTTAATACAGAGATTTGATGTTTCGACAACTGTCTCTTACTAAGATTGTATATGTTATCATCTTCTGTTTCCGTAATGGCATTTACTGTAACGTTCTTCTTTCTTTTTCCACCCCGGACACCCCTTCTTTTGGAGAAAGTTCCGTTCGTTGTTTTTTTGCTATTGTGGGAGTCAATTCTGGTGGTTTCTTTGTTTCCCAGAGGAGATCTAAAAAATCTTCATCAGTGTAATCATCTTCCTCCTCCAGTGGTGTTGCTCTTTTGCCGTATCTTGGTGCTGTTGTTGTAATATTTCTGTTTTCTCTTGCTTCTATATTACTAATGAGGTTATGATATTTCAAGTTTTCTTCTGTTCTTGCTGACTCTTTTCCCTGATTAAATGATTGTTTGTTTGTCAAATATGTTGTAGTATTCCTATATTCAAAATTCCTTGGATTGTAAGGGTGATAAATTTTTCTTTGCAAAGGTGTTGGTGGCCGATTCTTTATTAGTGGTTCTTTATGAATATCCCTTCTGGGAAATGTCTTGTTTTGTTTCTTATTATAATAATTAGTTGAGCGGTGAGGTTTGAATGAAGTGTTTTGTGGCTGAAAACCTGCCAATGTTGTTTTTGGTTTAATCTGTGAGGATTTCCTAAAATTCCTTCTTTCATTATCAACAATATGTTGTTTCTCCATATGGTCTCTGTGGAATTTTTTCTGTTTTTGATTCACAATAGATTCTTCTAATTCTTCCATTTTAACATTAGTCATTTGCATTAAATCTATATATTCTTTCATGTTCACCAGTGGTTCAAATTTCTTTTCCACTTTCTTAATGTTTTCATTAATACATTCTAAGGATTGACTTCTATCTTGAATAATTAATGTAATCAGCTCTCTAGAGCAATTATCTAAAATGCTATTCCATTTCAGAAAAAAATCAGGAGTTGTGGGTTCAAAAGTAGGATTTTTTTGTATCCTTAAGCCCCTAGGGATTAAACCCAATTCTATATATTTTTTTAAAGTAGTCACTTCCCACCATTGTTTAATCTCGGAAGTGTAATTTTTCTCTAACAGTAGAAATTGATCATAAAAACGTTCACTATCAATTTTAGGTTCTGGTATTCGTTTATTTAAAGTGAAAACATTGCCTAAATTATTCCGCCTTGTATGTGTAATATAACTATCCATGTTTTCTTAAAGTTTTGCATGGTAAACAGTTCAAACAGAAAAAATGACCTTTTTTGTTCCCAAAGTTGGCTCCATTATTTAAATGAGTATGACTTTTATAGGGAGACAGTTAGTTTTTCACGTCTGACTCCAGTATCACACCGCACTGCAAGGCATGTTATCGGAACCCTGATGTCAATTATGGACTTTCCTAAATATTAAAAAAGGGTTTTAAACATCTTTTACTAATCCCCTTTTTTTTTTTTTTTTTTTTACAGGTATTGCGTTACATTCATACATGTTTATTCACAAGCGCTCTTTATTTGTTACATATTGAAATTATTTTATTAGGAGCTGCTTTCAAAATAACATCCATAGTGCAGAATATATATTTTTTTATAAGAGGGCTTCGTTAGGGTGCCTCTTTCCGTAGTACACCAGGGGTGTCTACGTGAACCTTGTTGGCAAATATAATGGTGCGCTTGCAGCGAGGGGAATGCCCCTAAATAAGGGGGTAATGTCCTTCCTTGTATCTGGGTTGTAGGTTATATGGGAAGACGGGTTGTCACTATAGTGCTAAGAGGGAGACGTAGGCACAAGTGTCATACGGAAAGGGACCCCCTCAAAGGGTTACCTTATGTAACCTACAACCCAGATACAAGGAAGGACATTACCCCCTTATTTAGGGGCATTCCCGTCGCCGCAGGCGCACCATTATATTTGCCAACAAGGTTCACCTAGACACTCCTGGTGTACTACGGAAAGAGGCACCCTAAAGGAGCTCTCTTATAACCCATGTATACAATATAGGTCATATCCTCCTAGTTCCACTATTGCTATACTGGACATTTGGACATTGCACAAGGGAGCATTGTGACTCCTTGTTTTTTTACTCCATACCCAGTTTCATTAAATTACTCCTCTTTTTTTTAACATATTTGCTTTGTGCTTCTTTCTTATCTACAGCCTAACATATTTCTACATCCTGTTTCTTTATATTACTCTATCACAAGGTTAGCGGTGGACACATCACTCTTATTTATGGGCTTAAATACAAATGGTTCATGCTATGCTTTTTACACAATAGTTAATACATCCCTTGATGTTACATTAGTAGCTACAGCTTGGGGAGCCCTCCCAAGGGTTTCAGGGCCTGATTCAGAGGTGAACGCTATTGCACGTGCAGTTGTGATTTATTTGTGTAGTCGCTGCAGTGGTAACATGCAAATGCTAGTTTCAGCCTCCTCCTTTTGTATTAGTGTGCGCCGGACTGTGCAAGCCCTGAAACTGTGCAAGCCCTAAAACTTTCTGTGCCCGTGGACAGTGTGACTTTGCTGGTGCTCCACCATCGGTGCACCATCGCGTCCACCACTGACACTTGCACCAGTCTATGGCTACTGCAGTGTCTCTTTCTGAGCTCATTCTAAACATGGCCTCTGTGGCTGCATATTTGGAAACGCAGCCATGTTCACTGACACTCCTTGTACACTCCCATAAAGTGCCCCTGAGATGCCCTTTTTTGCGTTCTCTTCACACCATCTCCTAGTCACCGCCCAGAAATGCCCATGTTAGTACCTAGCTGTTTCTAATGCCTGCTACTACCTTCTTAATAAATGTTCTGTAGATGGGGAACAAAACTATAAGATAGAGAGAGCATGTCAGATTTTGGATCCTCCTTGGAGAGCAATTCACTTCTGTCACAATGCGCCTCCAGTTATCCAAACACCGTTTTAGGTACGCCCCCTGCATCATCGCTCGGATATTTTAAGAGCTGCTTATGAGAAACACTTAAATGATATAAACATTTACATACTTTCTCCTCTCCCAAAGCTGCTCTGCTTTGTTGCTTCCAGTCCAAAAGTCATTAAGAACACAGGTCTCAGCCGAGCGACCCACATCTGCTGCTACTTGTTCCAGTGATTAATGGGGGATAGATGAAAATTACTATATTTGTATGTCTCTAATAACTACTTTGTATTGTACCACATTCACAGACTGACATACTGAAATACACAGACACTCACAGATACATAATTATGAACAGGCACGTAGAAACATATGCAGTAACTAAAACACACACATATGCATTGTAAACCCATTACTACATATACAGTATAAACACAAAGTTCCTGAAATTATAATGATATTAGGTAGTGGAAAAGGCAAACTTTAGAGGCTTAAAATATGGAATACTGTGTTACATGACTGGGTCACTTTAAAATTTTTAAGAAAATTGACCCACATTGGGTCCTATGGATGAAAATAATGCCATACGGTATACGTAATACATCAAACATGTACAGGAACAGCGACCACAATAGCTGTTAGATGTGGCAGTAAGGACAGCCTGCCTAAGCTGAATGTTTTTTTTTTAATTTCTTTTTGGATGTGTGAGCCATTCCACAATCCAAGTCACAGCTCTGCGGAGCATTGAAGCAAGTCCAGGAGACTGCAGGAGAGGCAGAAGAACCTGGCTCCGCCCTTATACACTGATGTGCACGTAATACAGTATTAATCATTAACACTATAGTTGGTTTATTGTATAGGCTGTAGTGGAGAGAGTCTGCAAAACAAAGTTTATATATCAAAAAATGATCATTTATAACTAACTTTAGTGTTCTTGAAAAGTATTTATGTAACATCCCATAACAAATACACATACATAATATAACCAGTAGGAGACAGAACGGAGCTTTCTAAACACACATTTTCCCATGTCATGGTAAGACGTCTGTCTCTTCTTGCTGGAAGCTGCTCTCTGGTTTCTCTGGTCCAGTGTACCGATTGAGCGCTCAGATCCTCACACACTACAAACTTGGCACTAGAAGCCGTTGCCACTGGGCTTGTTCAGCAGCTCTATTCCGTCCCCTATACTACATGTTGTGGCTACTGCGCTAGTAAAATCGTATTATATACTACTATTATTGTGGTCATGACTAGCACTGCTGCCCCTGGAATGGGGTGAGGAGATGTTCTGTCTCTCACTATGGGCTCTATTTACTACAATCCGCATATTGAATGCAGATTGTAGTGTGATATTACTGAGTGAATTTGCATTGCGAATTCAGGCAATATCACAGGGATTTACTACAAATCCCTTGCAGGGACAGAGTTTGCAAGAAAGCTCTGTCCCTGCGAATCCCCTCCGCAGCCTTATCACAGTATTTTCGCAAAAAAATACAGTGAAATTGCATGCATTGCGAAAGCCCACACAGATATAAGGGCTAAAATGTCAGCATCTGTATGAGTGCAAAATGTGGTACTTAGCAACGAAAGGAGTTGTGCTGATCATTACGAGCCTCGTAAATATGTGTTAGGTGCAGCTATGTGCCTAGTTTTGCACAGAAGTTGGAAACATGGAAGACATCTTCTCTAATCCGCTCTTCCACTTTGGAGTGATGTAGAGATTTACAGGTGGACACACAGGTGGGCACACAGCACCTTTCCCTCCTGTAAAAGGACCTGATTTCCCATATGCCCAGGTCATGTTGCTGATTTTTGCGCCTTCCAGTTGCATTTTGGTGGAAAGCGGTTTGTGAGGTTTCTCTTCTAGCAATGTAGAGGAACACCTTCAAACACACAATGTGACAAAGCAATAAGATGATGTTCCCTCATTTTTTATTAATAAATTAAGACATAAATGAGACCAAATATAACATAGGGAGAGATTTATCAAAGCTTAGAGATAAAGTACCAACCAATCAGCTCCTAACTGTTATTATTCAAACACAGCCTGTTAAATGACAGGAGCTGATTGGTTGGTACTTTGGGGTTAGATGTACTAAGCCTTGAAGAGGGATAAAGTAGAGAGAGATAAATTACCAATCAATCAGCTCCTAACTGTCATTTTTCAAATACAGCCTGTGAAGTGACATATACATATGTTTCATGTGCTCTTTTATTATGTTCTGGTCAGATAGCAAAAATTGAATGCAATTTAAGCAATCTCACTGCCTAGAGGCGCCTCTTACATCCGTGGTTTTCTTTCTGGCGCAGTTCTGTCCAGTTTACGCATAGCAGGCTGTTACAACTGACCACTTCTATGTTTAACATTAAAAAATGTGATGGCTAATTTTTAGTTGCAGGCATAGTAGCAGTAGTTGCCGGCAGCCACAGAAGCCTGATTTACTATTATGCCAATGCGAGTATCTGTAGGCCTAATGCAGGGGTTATTGCGTGTGCAAGCGCATGCCACAGCGCCGATTGATTTTACTCCGGCCGCTGCAAACATCATCATTAATGTTTGCTTTTGCAGCATCCCCATGTTAGGTGCAGGAGTTCTGTCAGAAACAGGCTTCCCTTCTCCATTCCCATGACTCAGAATCAGTGTATTTCATATCCCATGACACTCTAACAAAACCGGGAGGTTCTGTGCGCTCACATTGTTGCTGCCCAGTTGCCGTCCCCAATAGTCCAGTTTTACAAAAAGACTGTATAGGCCGAGTTCCATACAATTCAGAATAGGACAAAAATATGCAAAAATATGTACATTTGCAAATGCGCGTGCGCTGTATGCAAGGACTCGCCATTTAAGACCATGCATAGAGATCTGTCTGACTCAGAAGCAGCCCCTTGGTGTCCAGTTGCATTCTGTTACATACGAAATTCACCAGAAAATCTAAAAATGTTCAAAATCAGATGCTATCACATTTCTTTATTACCACATATTGCCAACAGATGGCGATACACAATGGAGAAAAGGCATTCTTCCATTTTCTTTATTAGACCCCTGCCAGGGACGTGCAGTCAGGTTAGACAACTCCTGAGATTGATATAAAAATGATTAGAATAATACAAAGAAGATATTTACAACTTATAAATAGAGATGAGCGGGTCCGGTTCTCCGAGAAGTGGACCCACCCGAACTTTGAGATCTGGACCGAGATCCGAACGTGACTTGAGGTTTCCTGCATGACTCGGATCTCAAAATGAGGCAAAATGTCATCCTCCCGCTGTCGGATTTGGATTATTTAAGGTCCCCACAATCTGCGCCATTATCACTCCAGCTGTGGAGAGAGAAGCTGCCAGTCACTCAATGTGTGTGTCCAGACGGGGTGTTGGGCTGAAGGTGGCTGCTGTGTTGTCCATAAAGGGGCTTAGGCTGCAGTATATAAAGGGGGGCTTCCTTCAGTGGGTGCTGCAGCTGCTGTGTCACTTGTCCTGTCAATTAACTGTGGCTGCTGCTGTGTTGTTAATAGTTATCCTGTCCATTAGGCTAGGGCTGCAGCCCATAAAGGGGAGCTGTGTTGTCCAGGGGGAGTGCTCTTAGGGGTGCTCTTCCCCGGTGTAAAAAAAATAATAAAAGTGCTTTTTTTCTTTTCTTTTTATTTTGTATGTGCGTGTTAGCAACTTAGCTGCGCTATTATTGTTCGGTGACACTGCTGCAGTTTATCGTCCACGTATTTGTGACTCTGCAGGTGGTCTGTCTGCACTCGGCAGGGGTGCTTTGTGGTGCTGTCTCTGTTGCTAATCAAGGGACTGCTGCCTCATTCAGGGGTACTCTTCCCCAGTGTAAAAAAAAAATAAAGTGAAATAAAATTAATATTATCAATCCACAAAAAAATAAAGAAAAAGATAAAGTGCAAACACATTTAATACAAAAATGAGTACCATATTTACATGGTACATACAGTGCATAAAGCAGGCTGAGGTAACCTGAAGCACACCACCTGCTGTTGACAAATAACTTCCAGTAGGCCCAGCAAACATCACAGATGCTGGGAGTTCTAGTTCAGCCGGAGAACTACAGACTTCCTCTGATGTAAACAGCAAGTCTTGGTCCCATTTTCCCTTACAACCTCCCTGAGTACAAAGTAAATGTCTGTTTACAGTATGTTCTAGCAGCACCTCCACAAGCAAGACCACCTAATTTCTATTAGATGTATAAAAAATAAAAAACCTCCTCCAGATCAAAGATGTATTTTAGGAACTTAAGTACTTGATCCTAGATTGATCTTCCCTCATAATTTTTTTTAAGAATCAAAACATTAAAATAAATAAATTAAACACTAATCAATCCTTCTGTCCTTTCCCTGTCTTTAGTCCATAAACATATTCCAACTCCGTCGGGCCTCTGACCTAGTTAAGAAAACATTCTTTGTTTTTAAACTTCCTAGGGGTCGCATAGTTTATTAAACTTCCATCCTGTCTACCACTGCAATGCCACTCTGTGCCATGTTGGAAGCTGAACTACCACATGTTAGTGCCGCCCACTACTGTCACTTAGCTCAGTCAGCCAGCTAGATGCAACTTTTTGGCCCTAAACTAGATGAAATCAATATTGCGAGCTGTGAGGTGGTCAAAATTGACTGGAAATGACTGGAAATAAATGTAATTGAGGTTAATAATACTGTAGGAACAAAAACAGGCCCAAATTATGTGATTTTTAGCTGTTTTTATAATTTTTTGAAAGAAAAAATACAGATCCAAAACCAAAACATGCAAGGGGCGGTTTTGGCAAAAACCAAATCCAGATCCAAAACACGAGGAGATACAGATCCAAAACCAAAACACAGGGGTCGGCGCACATCCCTACTTATAAACATCATCTTTGTTTATTGTAGGGATGTGCGCCGACCCCCGTGTTTTGGTTTTGGATCTGTATCTCCTTCGTGTTTTGGATATGGATTTGGTTTTGCCAAAACCGCCCTGGTGTGTTTTGGTTTTGGATCTGTATTTTTTTTTTTTCAAAAATGGATAAAAACTGCTAAAAATCATAGTTTGGGCTTTTTTGTTCCTACAGTATTATTAACCTCAATAATATTAATTTACAATCGTTTCTAGTGAATTTTGACCACCTCACAGCTCAAAATATTGTTTTCACCCGGTTTAGGCTCAAAATTTGCACCAAGCTAGCTGGCTAAGCGGCAGCAGTGGGCGGCACAAACACGTGGCAGTTCAACTTCCAACATGGCACATAAGGAAACCTGTTTTCATTAATCAAGAGGCCTGAGGAAATGGAGTATGTATGTAGTTGAAGGCAAGGAAATGAAGGGTTGATTGGTAGTAAATTTAATTTTTTTATTCTGAAGCAAATTTATGAGGGAGCATGGGTGAACAATATGTCCCATGTTTTGCCCAAAAATCAACTTGGTGGTTCAGAATATTTTTTTAAATGAAAGGGGGATGCAGGAGATGTTATCTGTGGACATAAACATTTCTGGACATTTTTGCCATTCAGCAACGGCATGCCAAAGATTATAGCAGCTGTGGCAGTTCAACTTCCAACATGGCACATCAGGAAACAAATGTTTTTATTATTCAAAGGGCCTGAGGGAATTGGAGTATGTATGCAGTTGAAGGCGGGAAAAGAAAGATTTGATTAGTAGTAAATTTTATTTAATTTTTTTATTCCAAAGCAAATTATGAGGGAGGAGGGGAGGCATTTGCAAAAAATATTTAAATCATTCACATCAGTCCTTGCCCCAGAAGAATCCTTGAGCACTATGCCTGCTGCTGCTACTTTCAAAAACAATTGACTGTTAAACAATCCTTTGCAAGGGGAACAAGTATGACAGCAGTCACCCAGTTGCACAGCAGATCACTGATGCCATAACATCTATGCTGGTATTAGATGTGCGTCCAATATCCGCCAATAATGCAGTGGGTTTTAGACAGTTAATTGAGGTCCTGTGTCCCCGCTACCAAATCCCATCTAGATTCCACTTCACTAGAAATGCAATGCCCAACCTGGCAGCAGCCCCTTGATGAACAACACAGCACCCTTTATGGACAACAAAGCACCCCTGCAGAGTGCGGACAGACCACCTGCAGAGTCACAAATATGTTGCTGATAAACTGCGGTCTGGCTGGCAGTGTCATCGAACAATAATAGCTAACACACACAAAAACTGAAAAAAAAATCTTATTTTTTATTTTTTTTGTGGAATGAAAATTGTATTTAACCTTTATTTTTTTTACACTAGGGAAGAGCACCCCTGGATTGACAGAGCACCCCTCCTGGACAACACAGCACCCCTTTATGAACTGCAGCCCTAGCCCCTTGATGGACAGGACAACACAGCAGCACACCTTTATGGACAACACAGCAGCAGCCCATTATGTACTGCAGCTCCAGTCCCTTGATTGACAGGACAACAGTGACACAGCAGCACCCCTTTATGTCCTGATTACTGAAGCCCCCCTTTACGTACTGCAGCCCCAGCCCCTTTATGGACAACACAGCAGCAGCCTGCAGCCCCAGCCCCCAACAGGACAACACAGTGACACATGCACAGACAGAGCAGCATTGTCAGTTCTGTACACTCTCCACAGCCGGAGTGAAAAATGGCGCCTATCACCGTGACCTTTATACAATCCAAAATCCACGAGAATCTGACAGCAGAAGGATGGCGCGTTTTGCCTCGTTTTTGGATCTGAGTCAAGCAGGAAAACCCGAGCCAGGCTCTAATCTCGGCACGGATACATGAAGTTCGGGTGGGTCCGGTTCCCGGAGAACCGGACCCGCTCATCTCTAGTTTATTGTAATAATTTTTATAGTTACTGTAACATTCACCAGCTTTGTGGAGCTCCTTGGGACTGCAGGGAGATGATAGATGAGGCAGCAACAGCTTGGCCTCGCTTCTGTATAGTCAGACACCGCTTGCAGAGCTGGGAGCGGGGCCACACCACTGGCAGTAAGCTGAACAGAAAGAGAGCTAATAGAGGCAAGCCTCTGAGGATGTGGGCGTGCCTTGAGCACTGATGGACACCTTGGATGTCTCATTAGATCAGGAAGTGCACTGCAGTGTTTAGAGATTGGAGTTCAGCTCAGTCAGCAGCAGCGAGAAGACAGTGATGCAGGTAGGACAATCAATGGACACTGAAGCTTAGTGTGGTGAGGGGAGAGTTACAGTGATTAGGGGGAGAGACAAGCTCCCAGCACTCAGACCCATCTCCATGTGTGCCTCCCCAACCATTGACCTCACTGCATGCCACCGATCCCTGCAGTGAGTTATAAACGATTATATTCCAAAATGGATATAGACTGCTTATGCATAGGCATATACATGTAGGCATATACATGACAATTGTGATTGTATACTATAGTTAAATTAACAAGGTAATGAAGTTGGTTTGGATAGAACAATGAAGGTGGAATCCGCAGTATAAAATTATGTTCTTGCCCTTACTTCCACAACTAAATAGTGATTTGTCATATTTTTATAATATTGTATTTTGTCATGAGCTTTGTAGATTAATTTGTATCTAATGATCAGACAGGCAATATACAGTATATGTGGCAGTGCAGTGGCAAACGCAATATTTTAGAGGGGGGTTTCCAAAGGCTTAATTTTAGAGTGAGTGTGGCCAGTCCATGATGAGTGCATAATTATCACTTATCTTATGTGTCATACAAAGTGTTTTGTGTGTTTTAATTCCAGCACATACAGGACCAGTAATCACAGTAAGCCACTAAATGCAGCCGTATGGCCATCCTGCCTGAGCTGTATGTTTTTATTTCAGATGTGGGCACCATTCAGAGCATTGGAGCAAGTCCTGGAGTCTGGGAGAGCAGCAGACGAACGTAGCACTGCCCTGGACATATACAGTATATATATATATATATATATATATATATATAATTGGTCTCCTTTTACACCGGATAGTGTATTATTATACAGTATTAATAATGAACCCTATTGATGGTCTATAGCAGTGCACCTATAACAGTACATGTTTTCCAGATCACCTGGTTGTTGCACAGGTGTATTTATTACTGGCTGGCACATGTTAAAAGATCCACAGGTGGTGCTAATTATTTAATTTGTGATACTGGGGAGAACATGCAGCACTAGTAAAATTAAATGATATTACTATTTCTACTGTGGTCATGGTGTGGGCTGGGGAAGGGGGGTTTCCTGGCAATCAGAAACCCCCACTGCATTTGCTTATGCAGTGTCAGTTTTTTGTAGCTGGAACACACACATACCTCCCAACACTGAAGAGGATGGTGTTGCCTCATGATGCACAAGGCCTCAAACGTTTTCAGGGTGTGAACCTCCCCCCACTGTTCTCATCATGCTATGGGCTTGCCCAGCACTCCGGTGAGCAGTGGTAAAAAAAGTGCCTCCCCAACCTTCACCCTATCTGCCGGACACTACAACCTACGGCCTGGACAGTGGGATAGTGCCCAAAAAGCGGGTCTGTCCCGCTGAAATGACCTACAGGTTCCAAATAGTATTTATTAAAAAGAACTCACACGATATTATAACTATTGTAATTTGAGTTATACCTCACCTATATTATAACTATAACTTATAACAAGGGATTACAATTTAAAATAGAAGCCAAAGTTCCGAACAGACCTATCCCTTCAGTGCGTAGCCTTCTCAGGCAAGGTAAGCAGCATCAAGTCCTAGAGTCCCGCTTGTCCCAGCGACAGGCAGGGTGGCTCCCCTCCTCCCTGGTTTTTGTGCTGATCATGAAATTAGATTCACTGCAGCAAGAGCAGGACCATCACAGAGAGGAAGTTGAAGAGCCGGGTTCAGGGAGAAATGAGGGGTGGAGAGGGTAGAAGTCTATTGGGGAGTGTTATGTATGGCCTGCGGCGCAGTGGCGAGCGGTGTATAGTGAGTCAGTCTGACTCATTATAATACTGTCGGTTGCAGGTACCTTTATTGGGGCGGGCCCTGGTGGTGAAAGATGATGTTTGTCCATGAAAGATGATGTTTTGCCTCTTTCTGAGACCCGAAATTTTGTGGGAAAATCCAAACCGATCCGAGCTTGCACATATCTAGTTCTGAACCGTCTACTGGATTGATTTGGATGAAAACTTCAGAGTGGTAACATTGAGTCCCAGAAGACATACTAGGGGGGTGAGGTCCTGGTCGGACTTCCCGTTGGTATATGCTGGGCAGAATTTTGACCTGGGGAGCCTGTTCTGGGCCTTCCACTGAATAGATTTGGTCGACATCACATAATAAAACTTAATAACTTGAAGATTTAAACCCGGCAATGCCGAGTACTTCAGATAGTACTGAATATAACACATTTGAATGTCAACTGATTACTTCCTCCCACTCCTGCCTCCAAGATTTTGCTCGTGCTGCTTCCTACCTTTGGAACTCTCTCCCTATCCCTATCAGACTCTCCACCTCTCTACAAATCTTCAAACGGGCTCTCAAGACCCACTACTTTATCAAGGCCTTCCAGCTTCATGGTCTTTTCATCCTATCTTTCCTTTCTGTGTCACACCTGTCTGTCTGCCCCTCCCCTTTAGAATGTAAGCGCTCACGAGCAGGGACCTCTTTCCTCATGTGCTTCTCTTTTCACTTTCTTCTACTCCTTACTCCCCACAAGGGCACCTAACACGTGACTGCTAACTTCCTGATGCTTATTGTGAGTGTTTTAATCGCTATTGCAGCAATGTATATAAACCATGTCCTTGTCCTGTACTGTAATACACTATTAGTTACTCGTTTCTTGTTCACTTATTAGTTTATGTACTTTGTAAGGCATTGCGGAACACTTTTGGCACCATATAAATAAAGGATAATAACTACAATTTATTTATTTATTTATTAACAGTTTCTTCGCAGCATATTGCGTTGCGCTTTACAATTGGAAACATTAATAGGACAAAACTGGGTAATAACAGATATATAGGTAGGAATGCCCTGCTTGCAAGCTTACAATCTATAGGTAAATACATATTGATACACAAGGATGGGTGCTATATATTGCATTTTAGTCTAGCCAGAATGCAGAGTTTCTTGGTGGGCTGCATGATCCAGTCACACAGGAATGTTGGTCAAGTGTCAGGAGGATGTGAAAGAAAAACCATGTATGAGGTTATTTTTGGACTGTGAAAGGGGATGTAATTAGATATGGAAGCGATTAAGGTTATGTGGGCGGTTCTGGGATCTGATAAGCTTGCCTGAATAGGTGAGTTTTCAGGGAACACTTGAAGGATTGGAGACTAGAGGAAAGTCTTATTGTGCATGATAAGGCATTCCATAGAGTGGGTGCAGCCCCCCAAAAATCCAGTAACTGTGAATGGGAGCAAATATTGCGTGGGGATGAGAGACGCAGATCTTGTGCTGAGCGGAGAGGTCGGGTTGGGAGATATTTTGAGATGAATGAAGAGATCTATGTTGGTGTGGTTTGGTTAATAGCCTTATGTGTAAGTAATAGTATTTTGTTTTGAATACGGTAGAAAACCGGCAACCAATGGAGGGACTGACAGAACGGGGGCAGAAGACGATGAACGTTTGGCGAGGAAGTTCAGCCTTGCAGCTGCATTCATAGTGGATTGTAATGGCGAGAGCCTGTTTTTGTGAAGACCAGTAAGGAGACTATTGCAATAGTCAATGCTGGAAATAATGAGTCAATGGATTAGAGTTTTTGCAGTGTCTTGTGTAAGATATGGTCGAATTTTGGATATGTTTTTTAAATGTATGTAACATGATTTTGAGACAGATTGAATGTGAGGAACAAAAGACAGTTCAGAGTCAAGGAGGACACCTAGGCAGCGAGCTTGTGGGGTACGGTTGATTGTTGTGTTATCAACAGTGCTCGAGAGATCAGGTTGGTAACTGTTATTGGCTGGTGGAAATATAATTAATTCTGTTTTAGAAATATTAAGTTTGAGGTGGCAAGATGACATCCAAGATGAAATGGCAGAAAGACATTCAGTGACACGGACCAATACAGATGGTGATAAATCTTGGGAGGATAGGTAGATTTGAGTATCATCCGCATACAGATGGTACTGAAATCCAAAAGAGCGGTTAGTTTGCCAAGAGAGGTGGTATACATTGAGAATAGCAGAGGACCTAAGACAGAGCCTTGCAGTACTCCAACTGATAGAGGTAGTGAGGAGGAGGCAGAATTAGAAAAACGAACAGTGAAAGAGCGTTTAGATAGGTAGGATAAGAACCAAAAAAGAGCTGTGTCCTTAAAACCTAGGGATTATAGTGTTTGTATGAGAAGAGAGTGGTCAACAGTGTCAAAAGCAGCAGAGAGATCTAGAAGAATTAGAAGTGAGTAATGGCCTTTAGCCTTGGCAGTGACCAGATCATTCACTAACTTAGTCAGTGCTGTCTCTGTGGAGTGTTGGGAACGAAAGCCAGACTGAAGTGGGTCCAATAAGTTGTGTGAGTTAAGAAAGTGTGTGAGGCGGGTGTAGACAAGTCTCTCAAGTAGCTTGGAGGGGCATGGGAGCTGGGACAGTAATTTGAGAGAGTGTTAGGGTCAGAATTTTTTTTTTCAGAAGGGGAGTAATCACTGCATGTTTGAACAGTGATGGAAAGATGCCAGAAGATATAGAGATTGCAGATTTTTGTTAAGGTTGGGATGAGCACAGGAAACAGAGCTTTACTGATTTGTGAGGGTATATGATCAAGAGGAGAGGTAATAGAGTAGGTGTATGAGAAGAGTGTAGATACTTTATTTTCGTTTGTGGGGTCAAATGAAAAGAATATGCCAGAGGGTTCAGGTAGGAAATTGAGCAGGTCACTAGCTGAGGAAGAGCATACCATTTGGTTTTGGATCTTATCAATCTTGTCCTTGAAACAGGAAGCAAGATCTTGTGCACAGATAGTAGCAGATGGGTTGCATGAGGGAGGGGTAAGAAGCAGTTTAAATGTATTAAAAAGTCGCTTGGGGTTAGAGCAGTGGTTCCCAAACTGTGTGCCGTGGCACCCTGGGGTGCCTCGGGACACTTGCAGGGGTGCCTCAGGTTGGTGGTTCAGCACCAAATCAAATTATTTATGGTCAATGTAATGTAAATTGTGGACACACAGAAGCTCAAACCTGTCCACAACCATATAACTGACCCTAAGGATGACAGGTCAGCACAATTGACTTCACTTTACTACTGTACTACATTTTTTCTAAATTTCTCAATAACAAACTATTGGCTTAGGGGTGCCGTGAAAACAAAGCTGTTACTCTAGGGTGCCGTGATTCAAAAAAGTTTGGGAACCTCTGGGTTAGAGGCTTGAGCAGAGATTGCAGATTGGAAATATGTTTGTTTGGCAGCATCTAGGGCATTACAATAAGAGCTGTAGATTGTCTTATATGTCAGGAAGTCACTTGGAGTACGAGACTTACGCCACTGACGTTCCACTGTACGTGAGAGTTTTTGTAGATGTCTTGTTAATGTAGAATGCCACGGTTGACGTCAAAGTCTACATGGGGTGTGATGGGTAGCTGGAGCTACTTCATCAAGGGCTTTTTCTAGAATATGGTTCAGGTGTGATGCAGCAGTCACAGGAAAAGTAAATGTAGAAATTGGTGAGAGTAGTTGCTGTAGAGAGTTGGATAGTTGTTGAAAATTAATAGCATTAATATTTCTGCGGGTTTTAGGAGATTTGGTTGATTTCAATGACATTGAGGTTGACGTAATGGAGGAGAACGTGCAGGTGATAAGGTTGTGATCTGAGAGGGAAAGAGCATTAGTGAAATCAGAAACAGCATAGTCTGGTGAATACAAGATCAAGGCAGTGGCCCTCCTGATGAGTAGAGGAGTCAGTCCATTGGGAGAGGTCAAGAGAGGATATTAAAGAGAGTAGTTTAGAGGCATGAGGAGATTGTGGACTGTCAATGGAGATATTAAAATCACCCATAATGATGGTGGAGATGTCTGAGGATAGGAAGTGAGGATGCCAGCCAAAAAACTGTTCCAGAAATTGTTGGGGTGGCCCTGGTGGGCGATAAATAGCAGCAACTCGCAGAGAGAAAGGGGTGAAAGTCCTAAAAGAATGTACTTTGAATGATGTGAATGTGAGTAAAGGTACCTGTGGGAGAACTGTGTATGTGAAAGATTGGGACAGTAATATTCTTACCTTACCTCCTTTATTATTACAGGCCTGGAGGTGTGTGTGAAGTGTAGGTCACCGTGTGAAAGTGCAGCAGGAGAGATAGTGTCTGATTGTGTGAGCGATGTTTCTGTTATCGCCAGAAGGTTGAGGTTAGTTGAAATAAAAAGGTCATGGATGGATGTTAGCTTATTGCAAACAGAGGGCCTGATTCAGACCCGCTCGCGAGCGCTATGCTCTCGTAAGCGGGTCGATGGTGGCCCAGTGCACATGCACACGACGGAGCCGGCTCCGTCATGTGCATGCGTGAGACCGAGATAACGTTGGGCAAACCGTTGCTCCGGGTCTCGTACCAAAGGGGGCGTGGTGTCGATGTTGAGTGACAGCACGCCCCCTTTGGTGGGTGGGCCAGGGGAGTGGCTGCCCAAACTGAGGCGTTCCCATGTTTGGGGGCGTCCCCACTGACATCACGAGTGATGTCAGTGGGAGAGATTTTGGCTCTGTGATAGCCAAAATCTCTCTGGGGCTTGCGGCAACGAGACCCTACCACAAGGGTCTCATCACAAGCCTGATGGTCGCGATGGTCTTGACCATCGCAACCATCTTTCTGGCTGCTTGCTATAGCTGTGGGTGGTCACCCACAGCTATGCCAGCGGCCAGGAGGCCGCTTTAAAAAACAAGATTCAGAGCGAGCGCTCTGTCAGAGCGACCGGGTCTGAATCAGGGCCAGAGCGTGCATTCCATAAGGCACATTTTAGTGACTTGGATTGTGAAGGGAGGCATGCAATGTTTATGAGGTTAGCTGAATTTATAGCCCTTTGTATGTGGGGCATGTGGGTCAGGCCTGGATTTGGTGATATGTCACCAGCTAATAGAAGCAGCAGCAGAGAGATATAAATATATTTGTTGGATTTGTATGAAAGATTTTTATGGCGACAGGTTGTGGATGTTATTGTCAATGTATATAGATAAGTTAAAAGCTCATGTGTGTTTATAAGAGGAGAGTAGATTAATGAGGTAGCAATATTTACAGAAGGATGAGCTGCAGGGAGAGTAAAGGATGTAGTAGCCTTAGAGATAATTCCATGGAGTGAGGTTATAAAAAGTTTTTGATACATTGTGTTTTTTAAATGTTTTGGGGGAAAAAACAAAAACAAACTGCTTTTGAGAAATGATGTTGCAAATACCTGGTCTTAAAGGTTGTTTAATGTTTGTTCAACTGTTTTTTTAACTGTTCAGTAAGCACATTTGGTTTACAGCAATATAATCTTTTTTGCAGCAAATAGATACATAATTTATAACAATAATATCCAACTTTGTATTTCAATGCAACCTCTGATCACAGATCATTTTATTGTTACAAGATAGCATTTGGGAAAAGAAAAAAGAAAACTCACCCAGTCGGTAGTTGACAACTGATCTTATAATATACCGGACGTACAATTAATTGATTTTTTTTTATAATGTGCTTAATAGCCCACATAATAACATATGTCACATTATGTGGAAAGTTGCTATGTACAGTATTATGCTGAGAGCATGAGTTATGTGTTTTACACAGAAGGAAAGATAAACATTAGCTACATAAAGGAGAATCAGAGCAGTACAGTATAACGCTTAGGGACAGTTCTCCAGTCAGTTAATGATCTGTGACACACACACAAGATGATTCTCATTTTTTCCTCTGGGGCATTGATAAATACTTCCCATACAAGGAGTTTGGCACAGTCCCAGCCTGTCCAGAGGAGAACAGCACTGCCCCATCTGCAGAATGAGGAGCACTGGGCACAGAGACATCTGGAAAGAGAGCAGGACAATGAGACAGGCAGAAACCACAAAGCCAGGAGCACATGAGAAATCATAGCAACAGGAACAGAGGAAAGAGAACTTCAAAAACTCTAAACACCCCATTTGTTCCAGCATAGACTATTATAATGTGATCCAACTCCCAGCAAAGAAAGGAAGTACAGACACCATCATAGGGCATTGCTGCATATCTGCACTCACCAGCAGTGACTGAGATACCCCAGGAATTTGGAGCACAAGACACCTAACAACATCAGCTGGAGGGGGGCTGGGGGTGCAGATACAGGGAGGGGAGAGCTGTGTTTGTTCCAGCTGTAGGGAAGAGACATCTGGAGCAGTGGTATCACAAATCTACAGGAGTTTAGTGTAGAGTTCAGAATTACAGAGGATTGTTGCGTCTGGCTGGCAGGACCTTTCATCTCTGCCCTGGGGACCAGGCTCCTGACATACAATGGGCTGCTCAAGACTCTCATCTGATGGATCTGTATTGTGCCATGGAAAATCACAGCGTTTCTAACCTGTTAGGCACAATACTTCCCTCCCCACTTCTGCAAGGTGAGAGTGCTGGGATGCACAATACATGAGATCTGGGAATATTTATATGACTGTACAGGGCATGTTGTATTGTGACAGGTACTGAGCATCTTGCTGGCGCAGTGTAATACTCAGACAGGGCTCTTGGTAAATAGTATGCTGTATGTATCTGGTGAGATGCACTGAATAATGATACTGGGGAGAATACTGTATTTGCTAAAATGAGACTTGTTAATTATTATTATTAAAAAAATAATAATAATAATAATAATAAAAAATATTGATAATAACTTTAATTAATTCTAGTTGGTCTATGATTACCACTACTCCATTATCAAGCTACAGTATGTGACCAGGTAGTCTACAACCCCCCCAATGACACAACAAACATGGAGCAGATGTATGAAGCTATGGGAAGTGATAAAGTGCAGAGTGATAAACTACCAGCCACTCAGCTCCCAACTGTCATGTTACAGGCTGTGTTTGAAAAATGACAGTTGGGAGCTGTGTGGTTGGTTGTTTATCACTCTCCACTTTATCACTTCCCAGAGCTTCATACTGTACATCTGCCCCAATATCTTTTACTGCAATGGCCAGATAGGAGTATCCTGTAATGCTGTGTGCTGAGTATTACACACAGCCTGTCATCAGACACTACCACAGTGACATAGTTTATAAACTGTTAAAAAGAGAGAATTTACAGAGCTGTCCAATCTTTCATGGGAAGGACCAATTATTGGTTCTAATTAAATGTTCATAGTCAATATCCTATGTATGTGAATAATATACTCAATATGTACAGTAGGTTCTCATCATCGACACATCGACCATGTGAATGTTCTTGACTTATATATGGGCTATTTGTACACAGTATTTATAAATATTTCAAGTTTGAAATATGTATTTGTGTACATATCTATTTCTATGCACTTATGTGTATCTGTTTTTCTATACAAATTTATCATCAGATTAATATACTGTTAGAATACTAATTATTAAAACTGTTAGGGTAATTTACATACTGCATTCCCGCTTTACTTTTTTATGGTACAATTTTTTGCAGAATTTGCTTTTATGTTCAAATATCAGCACACAGGAAAATTGTAGGATACACTTTACTGTGATGAGAACATGTAAACCTATGGCATAACATGGAGTATTAACTTTAAGGAACTATTGGAAAATGTACTTTTACAACAGAGGGGCTATACAATATTACCTTATGATACAGCAGTACCTACTGTTCCTCCAGTATAGCTTCTATTCAACACGCTGATGCTATACTCAAACATCCCTTCTCAATAGCTGAAGTTTATGGGCATGTTTATTAAACTATGCAGCCAGCCAACGAAAATTAAGAATCCTTATCGCCGCATATTTAGACAATAATGAATCTTTTTTTTCAGAGGAATGTATTAATCTACATTGCCGGTGCAAGGTCTATGATAAGAGCCCGTCCAAGCAATCAGTTAGAAGCAAAGGGATCGCATACATAATCTCTTTATCTCCGTCTTCGTACCACAGCCAGGGAACGCTGCATGTTGCACTTGGCATCACGAACAACTCCAGCCCACTGGAGAGGGATCGCAAGATTCCTCCCCAGCAGTGCATTAGCCCACACATGCAAGATCCAAAAAGCTACGCTACAAAATTATGGGGGACGGGCTCTGCGAGTGCTGGTGACTGGAATGCAAGAGAGAGGGCCAATATTTCCTACTTTTTATCATGTTACATTTCAGGGAGTCTTAATTCTGCCCTTAAACATGTGGAATAAGTAGTTTCCATATACTTTAAGGACAGAAGTGCTTGGGCCCCTTAGGCTGTTAAACCCATTTTCCTTGACAACTTGTAGTGTCCGTCCCCAGTAGAGGTCTTGTACTGATCAAACTTGTCATTTGTTTTACATTTATTTAAAAAAATCCTTTTCAGGTTACAAACCCGCTCTCTCAGCTGCAGCGAGCATCCATGTTTCGTTGTCGTAGATGGATTCCACCTTCTCTTCAACCTCCCCTGTCTATCGTTGGCTTCCACTTCTGAAAGATGAGCTATGTCTTCCGAAGATGTGGGTTCATATACAGTACACTAATAGCGCTAGCTGTGTATGAGATACTTACAGGTGGTTTACTCTTGTTTTTCCATGATGACTGTCATACTTTGTTCTCTATCCTTTACTTTAGGCTCTCATTCATGGTGCTTCACCTAACACTGAATTCATTCATCTGTTCACAAAATGTACTTGGTGGTCTATTCAGTGTTGGATTCTTATACCATGCCCAAGTCTAGTGAGGCCATTGCATCATGCCTTAAGTCATTAACAAAAGTCACACAGTTGCTTATAGTTACTTTGGGTCTAGGATTCGGGATGTAGTAATTCATAATATCGACTTCACAATGCCGACAGTTATGATGTTGACATTCTGCATGGACTGGCAGTGGAGGGTTAAGCTTAGGCTGTTTCAGGGGAACGTGAGAGTTAAACACTAGGGGGTAAATTTACTAAAGTGAGAGTTTTTAGAAGTGAGTTTTAGAAGAGATGTTGCCCATAGCAACCAGATTCTAGCTATTATCTTCTAGAAGGTGCTAGTTAAATGTTAAGTAGAATCTGATTGGTTGCTATGGGCAACATCTCTTCTAAAACTCACTTCTAAAAACTCTCACCTTAGTAAATTTACCCCTAGGGATATTAGGCTTAGGCTACAGGAGGGGAGGTTAGAGTTTGGCACTAGGGGGAGGGTTAGCGATAATCACCACTGGAATCGCTGCTGGATCTGCTGGAAGTACTCATCAGCTGACTGCCGGACCTGGGAGACATTGCTGGTGCCGCTGAACCCACCGTACTAGGTAAGTTACCACTAGACCACCAAGGACAGGGCTGGCTCCAGGGGTCGGAGCACCCTGTGCCAGCTCTCTCTAGTGCGCCCTTACATCGCGTGCGGCTGCGCCGTGTGCAACCAAAAATGGGGTGTGTGGCCTAATTACCATATGCCACGTCTCCTACGTGACGTTATTTGGAGGCGTGCCTGCATGGCACACCTCCAAACAACATCAGGCTGTGGGGGGGTACCTCACTAGTTGGCTTTCCCCAGCCCTCTCCCGTCTGTCAGGGGTTGGTATTTTTTGTGGACCCAGGGGGGATACAGGAGGGGACACAGAGTCAGAACTGTAGAAAAACTTGGGTTGTTTAATGAATGGAATGGTAGACATAAAAAAAACAAGTCCAGGGCAAAAGTGGAGATGAGTCAGAGTCAAATAATAAGTCCAGCAGCAAATAATAAAATCAGGAATGAAGGTAACAGGAGTGGAGCGATAATGTTTAGGTATGTCCAGAGGGAAACAAACTGTAGACAGGGGGCCTGATTCAGACCCAGCGCTGAGCGCTCGCAACTGGGTCGATGGTGGCCCAGAGCTCATGCGCACGACGGAGCCGGCTCCGTCGTGCGCATGCACGAGACCCGGATAGCGATGGGCAATCCGTCGCTCCGGGTCTCGCATCAAAGGGGGCATGCTGTCGATGTTGAGTGACAGCACGCCCCCTTTGATGGGCAGGCCGGGGGGATTGGCTGCCCAGACAGAGGCGTTCCCATGAGAACGCCTACTGTTTGGGGGCGGCCCCACTGACATCACAAGTGATGTCAGTGGGAGAGCTTTCGGCTCTGTTTGAGCCGAAAGCTCTCTGGGGCTTGCGGCCACGAGACCCTACCACAAGGGTCTCGTCACAAGCCCGATGGTCGTGACCATCACGACCATCATCCTAGCCGCTCGCTATAGGAGGCCGCACAAAAAAAAACAAACGCCTTGATTCAGAGCAAGCGCTCTTTCAGAGCGTCCGGCTCTGAAACAGGGCCAGGGGTCGATGCGGTAAGAAGGTAGTCTGGCTGGTGAGTGGGATTTCAACAGTAGCAGAAGGAGGAGTTGCTGGCAGGTGCTGGGAATCCTGAGGCTACCTGGAACCAGCAGGGAGCTAGGCAGAACTGAAGTCAGCTGCGTAGAGGAACTCAGATAAGTGTGACCAGACTCGGCTGATACATGTTGCACTGGCAAAGTAAGGAAGCTGTGAACTCCCTTAAATCCCCAACAACAGAGCGTGATTGGCCGGACAGAACAGCTGACCTTTAGGGGATTGGTTCCCTAGATCACATGGCCCAATGCAAGATGGCGGCGCCCACAGAACTGCAGCTTGGTAACATTGTGCAACACTCCATGCTGGCACAGCCTACCAATAAGGAATCACCAGATGCACCCGTGCCAGTCTCCATACTCCAGCACCGCCACCGGATGGCCCACGCCAGAGCGCCCTAACAGGCAAAGACTGCGGACTTACTGGTAAGGAAACCCTGGTCGTGACACCGTCACTGATTGGATGCCGCGCGCATGCACGCAGCATCCAATCAGACTCCGCACAGCTACAGCGGTGGGGGTCCCCAACCTCCTGATTTGGCCACTTCGACCCATGGGTTGAACAGCGGGACAGTACTGTCCCGCTGAAATCTGGATTTTAGGTAGGGGTGCGCCTTCTATGGGTGGCGCCCCTGTTCGACCGCACTGGTCAAACACCCCTAGAGCCGGCCCTGACCAAGAATGTTTGTTGACATTATAATCATGTTGACATTTTATTATTATTATTATTATTATTATTATTATCCTTTATTTATATGGTGCCACAAGTGTTCCGCAGCGCCTTACATAGTACATAGAACTAATAGGTGAAACAAGTAACTTACAGTACATTACAGTGCAGGACAAGGACACAACTTATATACATTGCTGAAATAGTGATTAAAGCACTCACAATAAGCTGCCGGGAATTGGCGGTCCCGTGTTAGGTGCCCTAATGGGGAGTAGAGAGTAGAAGAAAATGTAAAGAAAAGCACATGAGGGAAGAGGTCTCTGCTCGTGAGAGCTTACATTCTAAGGGGAGGGGCAGACAGACAGGCGTGACACAGAAGGGGAAGAATGTTGAAATGATTAATTATTATAAATATATACCACACCCCTAGATTCTATAGACCTCATTCAGAGTCGGTCGTTGTGGTCGCACAGTCGTACGCCACCGATGTTCACTAAACTGCGCATGCGTAAAGTTCGCAATGCGCGTGCGCAAACTAGCTGCTACGATCCGAAATTTCTCTCTCCTTGAACACAGCGAGGTCGGTAGTTTGAGTGACAGAATGAGGCGTTTGTGGGTGGTAACAGGGGAAGGTGCTTGAAAACGGGGGAGTGGAGATCCGAACACAGGCGTGCCTAATTATGCGAACGGCGTTTTATGGGAGTGCATAATTAACAAAGTAGTGTCATGGCACACGTGACATGGGTGGTTTGTACACTGACCTGATCGTAGTGCTTAAGAGAGGGTATGGTCAACCTTAAGCTCTACGACCAGTTCCGATGGTTAACGATGGTCTCGATTAATCCTTATATGGCCGGAGATGACATGTAATGCGTACGAGAAGGGGGCGTATTTTTTGTCTTAAGGGCCGCATCCTCCCCTTGGTCGGCCAGCTAACGATCCGATCTTAAGGACGCAACTTGCGAGTGCATCATTTGCATATCCGGCCCCTTTTCCCTTACGACCGTGCGGCCGCAACAACCGACTCTGAATGAGGTCCTATATCCTTTGGAACTCTCACTGTATACAACGATAATTTCTTCCATTGCTTGAATTTGCACTTTGTGTTTTTCATTACATTATAAACAAATGTTTTGCACCTAAAAACTCTGATTTCTTTTATACTGTGTATCGCACCATGCCATATATATAAGTTCATATGGAGTTTGCATTCTGGAGAGTAAACTGCTTTGCGAGTAAGAGCCGTATTCAATTAGAGGGAATCCGCAATACTTTTTCGCCTCCCAGACTTTTCGCCTACATCACGTCTTTTGTAGGTGGAAAAGTATCGCGGCCGTCCCCACTTTACCCAATATTCAATATGGAAGTAAACGGGACCTGGCGAAACTTGAACAGGCGGAAAGTACTGTCAAATTTGGGGAAATCATCGTGACACCCCCCAAAAGATGCTCTGCCATGGGGGTTAGCTATGGTTACCCTGGATTTGGCTTGCTGAAGGTATTTGGTGTTTTTAAACGGGCTCAATAGCTGCTAAATAGTGTTTTTCTATACGTGGTGCAGAATAGTATTCAGGAGTATTTTTTTCAGAAAATAACTTATCCCAGCAAATTTGGGGTACTTGATAATGGGGGTCAGCATATTTAAAAGTTGCTAAAGTTAAGTTGAAAAAATCGTGAAAAATTCACCTGCCGCAAGCACCTACAATCAAAAAACACTTGGGGCATACTTGGGGACCCCCCAGAGTCAAGTTCACTAGTTTTTAACTTTGTCCCCCAACAGTTTTTTTTTTCGCCCTAAATTCAAAGTGATTTTTTTGGGTGTCCATAAGTGTTTTTTTTTAAATGTTGACACACTTTACCTTTGGGGGACTGTCTGAAGGCTGCACGGGGGTTCCCACAACGTTGCACCCCAAAACCCCAATTCTGAACTTTTTTCTGCCTGGTATTCATAGACAAAACTTTTTCGCCTATTACATTGCAATGAGGCGGAAAGTCTTCCAAACTGAATACGGAGTAAAACCAAAACAGGCGAAAATGATGTCATCGGCGAAAAGTTTTCACCAAAAACACGCGAAAACGGCTTTTCGATTCAAATTGAATACGCCCTAAGTAGCTTTCTTGGCTGCTTATTCACTGTATTTATCAGATAATCCAGAGCCTGTTCACATGCATAGTATCATTTTAATCAGGGTTCTTTTCTTCCTTTCAGTTTACCCATTTTGTTCTGGTTTATTTGGAGGGGATGCAGTTGATATGTTGGCGGGCGGGATGCTGGTAGTCGAAATACCGACGCTGGAATCCCGCCACCCGGCATAATGGTGACGCCAATAACCTGATGAACGTCAGAATACCGGTGTCGGCATCCCGACCGCCGGAAGCCCAAACGTCCGGATGGCAGTAAATATGCAAGCTTAGCCGGGGATGGGGGGGTTAGAATTAAGCACCCCCGGGGGGACTTAGGGTTAGGCACCCCCCAGGGAGGGTTAGGCTACAGGGACAGGGACGGCTCCAGGAGTCTGAGCACCCTGTGCCGGCCTGGTACATAGCGTCCTGTAATCGTGCGCAGCTGAAATTGAGGGCGTGGCCTCATTTCCACAGGCCACACTCCCTGCGTAATGTTATTTGAATGCGTTCCTACATGGCACGCCTCCAAATAACGTCAGGCTGGGGGTAAAGCTGGCTGGGCTTCCCCTAGCCCTCTGCCGTCAGTGAATGGCGATGTGGGTCCCCAACCTCCCGATTTGACCACCCGTGGGCCACTTCGACCCACGGGTGGGACAGCGGGACAGTTCTGTCCTGCTGATATCGGGATGCTGGGAAGGGGTGCGCCCTCTATGGGTGGCGCCCCTGTGCGACCGCACTGGTCGAACACCCCTAGAGCCAGCCCTGTACAGAGTGGGGGGGTTAGGTGGCCTCCCCTCTATCTTCACACTGGAGAGGGGGCTTCTGGGAGTCCTGGGGGCTGCTGGGAGGCTCTAGGGGCTGGTGGGAGGGGCAAGGGCTGCTGGGAGATGTAGTTCTCCCAGCGCCCATTCCAGGAGGGCACACTGAACTTGGGGGGGGTAGACATACACCGGGGGCCACACACAAACACACACACTCAAGCACACACAACTTGGTAATTGACATCTGATTTGTCTATAGTAATAACTTCCCCCAAGTCATCTTTGGATACCAGCATTTCAACATTAAAGATTCACAGGTGATAATTGTCATTATTTGGTTTAGCCATTGCCATAGTTCTGAGCTGCCAGTCACCCTCTTTCTTTTCCTTGATCTTCCCTTTGAAATCGTGTTGAAATACATATTCAGTTATTTTTTAGATCATAACCTGTTGCAGAATATGCTTCTCTGTTCAAGCATCAGCATACAAGGAAGATTATGGGATAAACTTTACTGTGACCAGAAGTTAGAACATGTAAACTGTGGCCCTGATTCAGAGCCGGACGCTCTGACAGAGCGCTCGCTCTGAATCAGGGCCATCCCTCTGTTTTTTTTGAGTGGCCTACTGGCCGCTCGCATAGCTGTGGGTGACCACCCACAGCTATAGCGAGCGGCCAAAAAGATGGTCCCAATGGTCAAGACCATCGCGACCATCGGGTTTGCGACAAGACCCTTGTGGTAGGGTCTCATCTGCCGCAAGCCCTGGAGTGCTTTCGGCTCTATCAGAGCCGAGAGCACTCCCACTGACATCACTGGTGATGTCAGTGGGGCCGGCCCCAGACGGTAGGTGTTCCCATGGGAAGACCTCCGTCTGGCCAGCCACGCCCCCGGCACGCCCACCAAAGGGGGCGTGCTGTCACTCACCATCGACAGCACGCCCCCTTTGTAGCGAGACCCGGAGCAACGGCTTGGCCGTCACTATCCGGGTCTCGCGCATGCGCACGACGGAGCAGGCTCCCTCATTCGCATGCACACTGGGCCAACATCGACCCGCTTGCGAGCGCTCAGCGCTCGCGAGCAGGTCTGAATCAGGCCCAGTATTACATAAAGTGACAGGGAGGATTAACAGGAAAAAGCATGCGTGCACTTTTATAACAGACAGACTACATAGTGATAATTTATGACACAGTGTCACCTACTGTACCACCAGTATAGCTTTCAAGCAACACCCAGTTTACAGTTGCTGCTTTACCCCAACACCTTCTTATCCACTAATTGCATTTTGCAAGGTGTCCGTCTACATCACGGTCTTTGGAAACATTCCCATAAAATCAGCCAATGCCTAGTTTTGTGGATAATCCGTAAAAAGAGGAGGGATTAGATTGTAAAGTCTAAGGAGCAGGGCCCATATTTCTCCTGTTTTCTCGTCGATTAACATCTTGTCATGATACGCATCTTTCTATTTGTTCCTTGTATGTTTTGGATTTGTTTTATGTTTGTCCAGAATCTTTGTTATTTTGTTCAGTTTTAGTTTGCTGCTGATCTACATTTTCTGTAAAATGCGTAATTCTCCACTATACAGTACTGCAGAATATTGTGCAGCCCTATAAATAAATTATGTTAATAACAGTATAATGATAATAGGATGGGAGCTAGAAAAAAGATTCAGTTTACTACCACTTAAAGATGACCCTTTTTAAACATTCCTTTATACCACAGGTTCTCAAACTCGGTCCTCAGGACCCCAAACAGTGCATGTTTTGCAGGTCTCCTCACATAATGCTAGTGAAAAAATTAGCTGCTCCTGTGGATCTTTTAAAACGTGTCAGTGAGTAATGACTACACCTGTGCACCTGCTGGGTGACCTGGAAAACATGACCTGTGTGGGGTCCTGAGGCAGAGTTGCCTACCCTCCCGATTTTCGCGGGAGTCTCCCGAATACAGGTGGGAGCTCCCGCTACCCCGTAAAGTAGGTTGAATCCCCTGCATTCCCTCTGCCCTGTCTAAAAATCCGGACAGCGAATGCGTGAATCCGGAGGTAAAGGGGGCGGGGCCCGAAGCTTAAGACGCAGGGGCGCACTCACCGGGTGCAGGGAGGCAGGAGTGTGGCTGCTGTGAGGTCTCCAGGGCACGCCTTTCCCTGCTCACAGACTGCTGCTGGGAGAGACTGAAGCTCCCAGCATTCCCTGGCCAGCCTGTGATGACAGAGGGGGGAGGAGCCGACGCCGGAGGACACTGAAAACAGAGGAGCTGCCTGAGCCTGAGACTGTGAGTGTAGAGCTCACTGCAGCTCCTGTCACATGTATAACTCATGTCAGTGCCGTGGGGGAGGGAGGGCGATCTATTACTGTGTAATTGTATGTGTGTGTGTGTGTGTAGTAATGTGATGTATGTGTAGTACAGTATGTGTGGGTGTACTAATGTGATGTATGTGATGTATGTATGTGTAGTAATGTGATGTATGTGTGGGTGTAGTAATGTGATGTATGTGTGTGTGTAGTAATGTGATGTATGTGTGTGTGTAGTAATGTGATGTATGTGTGGGTGTAGTAATGTGATGTGTGTGTAGTAATGTGATGTTGTATGTGTGTGTGTAGTACAGTATGTGTGTGTGTAGTAATGTGATGTGTGTGTGTGTGTAGTAATGTGATGTATGTGTGTGTAGTAATGTGATGTATGTGTGTGTGTAGTAATGTGATGTATGTGTGTGTGTACTAATGTGATGTAATTGTGTGTGTGTGTGTGTGTGTGTGTGTAGGTGAAATCTTCATATGATGTGTGTGACTGACTGGGTGTCTGTGTGTGAGACACTGTGTGTGTGTGTGAATCTATTCATGGGATGTGCTGAGACTGTGTGTGTGTGACTGTTTATGAGACTGTGTGTGTGTGACTGTGTGTATGAATCTATTCATGTGATGTGTGTGAAACTGTCTGTCTGTGTGTGTGTGAATCTATTCATATAAATGAATGTGTGCATCTGGGGGGGAATCTATTAATGTCAATATGGCAGGGTAGAGATGTATTAATGTCAGTGGGGGAGCTAGGGCGTCAGCTTATAGGAATATATACGCCCATAGGTGGAGTTAGACACGCCCTTTGGGTGGAGCAGACCACGCCCCCACAAAGGCGCGTCGCATTCTGCAGCCATCTACAATCTCCCTCAAAGTAATTTTCAAAAGTAGGCAAGTATGTCCTGAGGACCGAGTTTGAGAACCCCTGCTTTATACCATCTAAAATACTGCTCAGCTTTCCTTATTTACTGCTTAACCATGGAAGAGGGCAATGGAACTGTCATTATTACATGTGTCACTGAAAAATGAATTTTCTTGGAAAAGTGCAAGCATAAGGGGCAAACTCGGTCCCATTATAGGCATGGTAGGGAGGGGGAGAGAGATTCCAATGGTGGCAGGGAATTCAAGTTTTTTTATAGGGAGAAAATAGATGTACTGTGTCCTGTAAAGCAAGGACCAGTTTATGCTGTTCACTCCTTATATTTTCTTTAAACAATTCATGCTTCAAAACTAAGGGGTACATTTACTAATAGTTGGTTTTGGGTCTAAACCATAACCGACCGAAATCGACAGATGTAAAAAAATATATATATTTACTAACAGTCGGGTTTAGCTTCAATTGAAACCCGAAAGTGATGTCAGTTGTTATTTGCTGCTCTAAAGACCATCAGTTTTGATCTTCAGTTCAAAACTGACCTCATTTAAAAGTATAAACACAAAGACAAACCTATCCAAACAGAAGCACTTCACAGGTCAGTATGATTTGTACAGGCTTTGTTAGGGTAAAATGTAATTAAAAGGTTAAATAAAAAAATGCATGGGGTCCCCCCCAATCCATAACTAGCCCGGTACTTTTCCCAATATTTTCCAGTACCAGCCTAGGCTTAGAGGTCCGGAATTTTGAGTGGGTTCCCATGCACTTTTCTTTAAATGTAACCCTTTCATTACATTTTACCCTAACGAAGTCTGCACAGATCATACTGTGTTTTGCCATGAGGGATTAGTCGGTTTTAAAACTGGCCATTATTAAATTACTGGTTTGTACATTCATCTATATAGAAGTATCGATTGTTGGTCCAATGCTCTAAAGTGTTCTAAAGCCTTTGGTAAATATGTGGTTTTGGTCGGTTTGCAAATTTGATTGGAAATTGTCCAAAAACACAAAAACGACCTTTAGAAAATGTACCCCTAAGTCTTGTTCTGGGAATTCTTTGCAATTTGCTTGATCCGTGTTTCTCCATGTATAATCTGAACCTCCTCCCAGTATCTTGCGTGTGCTATGTGAGTAACACTGAGCAAGCTGTATGCTGTACTTGGCATTTAATTACAATAACATAATACTGTAGTTGTATTTTAATGTACAGTTCCTTTTTCTTCTAGGCTGTTATACTGATATGTTTAACTCATTTTTATTGATGCTAATGGCAGATAATGTCTCTGATGTTTGGGAAACCCAGAGTTCTCCATGCAGCTCACTTCTCTGCTTCCAATGAACGGAGCCTGCACTCAGAATGTAACCTTGTGCTGCTGGGGTGCCGAGGAGCTGGGAAATCAGGTGAGACAAATGTCAGTGTGAACTAAGTAACAACTAGACTCGGATTTCCCACTAAGCACGTGTCTAGGGGTGCCACTTCCTGGGTCGGCACAGCAGGCTGCTACCCCTCCCAGGGCCGTAACTAGGGTAGTGCGGCCTGTGCCATGGCACAGGGCACCGCAGGACAGGGGACGCTGTTCGGGCCTGTCAAATTTCCTATTTATTATCATTCCCACTTCTAGCTTCCTCTTCTATTATCCCCAGCATCTCCTGGCCTCCCCTATCTCTTTCCCATGAGGCCATGGGCCTTTTTCAGGTGCAGTACCTTATGTCCCTATTTAAAAAATGGGGGGGCAGCCAATGCTCTCTCTGGCGCAGGGCTCCAAAAAGTCTAGTTACGGCTCTGACCCCTCCCCTCCCCCCTGAATCAGAGCAGCTGGCCCTTTTTATTATTGAGCACTGTGTGTGTGTGTGTGTGTGTGTGCGCGTGTGGGGGGGGGGATTTTGTAGGTGGAGATTTGGAGCGTGAGAGATGGGGGTGAGGCTAGGCTGCCACTCTATCAATCTGGAGTCCGAGTCATCTAAGTCAGACTGGCCGGCTCCACCTCTTTGTGAAGGGGCAGGACCTGAGCTGTTAGTGATTCGTACATAATGTTGTGACAGGCAGAAGCAGCACAGCTTGATGATTCCTGTCACTGCTGGGCGGCTCTGCAGCTATGCTGAATTGCATTGCTCGTGGAGCTAGCATGGGAGTCACGGGTTAAGGCTTTAGCCACCAGAGATGCTGAAGTATGGATCCCTGCCTGGTGGCGCTGGCAGCCCTGATTAGAATTTACTCTTATTGTAATTAAATAAAATATGTATTTAAGTAGCATGGGTGACCTCAATCCTAAATTTGTGGATTATGGGACTCTATGCTGGTTATATACCATGATCCACCTATCAGCATGTGAACAATATCAATTGTCCATGCATCAGGTGAAACTCATCTAGGGATAATTAATACCTGCGAGAAGGCACTGCATCGAACACAGGAAACAGTTCTACTTTCTCCTTGTGTCGCAAGAAACATCCTCCTGCATGGCGGGGACGCTGTATCGAGTTCCGGCTACCGGAAGTAGTCCGCGCATCCTTTTAATGTATGACGCCGTCAAACGGAAGTTAAAAATCAGGAGGCCCGTCACGTGATCCGGACTCCTGGCGGAAGTTGGCAGTATGGTGTCTAGGGTTGCCCATACTCGGGCGTCGATAAGGACGTGCCGTTAAGCATGTATGGAATCTTTCAATAACGTCACCATCTAAACTCTTATTTACGGAGGACACATATTTGAGCATTATACATAAACAACAAATACACAATTCAAGCCGATTTCCAAAGAAACCACATAATCTACATAAACATGTTAATATCCTAGTCCAGGGGTCTTCAAACTTGGCCCTCCAGATGCTGTACAACTACACATCCCAGCATGCACTGCACATACTTTTAGCATGCTGTTATATCAAAAAGGTGGCAGTGCAAGCTGGAATGTGTAGTTCCACAGCAGCTGGAGGGCCAAGTTTGAAGACCCCTGTCCTAGTCTATATATCCCACATATTGTAACATATGACACACAAACCTATTGTCATATTGACATATCATTATTCCCTACTTTAAAAATAATATTAAAACAAACGGCCAGTAACCATACAAATGTCATCAAGAAAATATAAAAAAAACAAAATAAAAATACATTTGTGAATTCTTTTCTTTTCTCCTTTTCTTAGTGTTCGTTTTCTTATTCTGAATAGTTCCAAATTCTTGATGTTAAAGGAAAAGGGGAAAGTCCGCATTGGAAAGTCTCAACAGATGGTAACAAGTACCAGGCCGTATATCTACAAAACAAATCTAAATTAATGTCATATTGCCCATTGTAATCTCTAAAGTGCACAATACCATTACAAAAAACACTTTAACTCGAAGTATTTGTTTAATCCTAAAGGCATCAATGTTTTTAATGTAAAAATCATATTCATTTCCATTTTAGCTAGCCTAGTGGCCACATCATTAGTTCTTATATCGGATTTTACACTTTTGAGTCCATAAAAACCCACAATGTCATTTGAAGAACAATCATGGGCCTCCTTAAAATGCGAGGACAGAGCGTGGGTTTCTGAACCCTTCCTCACGTTCCGCAGGTGTTCAGATATCCTAATTTTTAAAGGTCTTGATGTTCTCCCAATGTAGAACTTCTTACATTTACACTCAATGGCATATACAATATTCTTGCTATGACAGGTTATAAAACCATTAATTAGAAAATCTTGCCCATTGATCAAAACCTTTTCTATTTTGCCACTCCCTTTGCTTTTAATGGCATGACATCCCTGGCAATTACCGCACCTAAAAAAACCTCTTGACATTATAGTCGTTGGGTTTTTGGAGGTGGAAGTGTGCTGTTCACAAGTTTAGACATTAAATTAGGTGCTTTTCTAAAAATGCACACCAGTTTTTCTGGAATTAGTGACCCCAAAGTGGCGTCTCTTTTCAATAGACCCTAATGTTTTTGGAGAATTTTTTCCACGGATTTGTGATCATCCGAAAAATTGGTAACAAAAGCCTATTTGAAATTATTTTCTTTATCCTTATCTTTAACCTTTCTCTCATCCTTGTTATTAAGAAGATCTTTCCTTTCTACCCCTTTGACTTTATTTAAGGCTTTGTTAACACTAGATTTGTCGTATCCACGCGCTATGAACTTGTTAGTCATATCCTCTGCCTGGGCAAGGAACACCTGTGGTTCTGAGCAATTCCATTTTAACCTCAATAGTTGGCCTCTTGGAATTGCATCCAACCAGTTATTATGATGACAACTGGTTCTCTTAATGTATGTACCTGAGTCTGTGGGTTTTGTAAAAATTTTTGTCTGTAACTTTCCGTCTTTTACATATATTGAAATATCTAAAAAATTTACTCCGACATTGCTGATGTCAAAAGTCAAAACAATATTTTTCGTATTATTGTTTAGGTGTTGACAAAATAACTCCAAACTAGGCCTATCCCCTCTCCACACAAAGAAGATATCATCGATATATCTTTGATATAACACCAAATTCGGTGTCATATCGAAGATATATCGATGATATCTTCTTTGTGTGGAGAGGGGATAGGCCTAGTTTGGAGTTATTTTGTCAACACCTAAACAATAATACGAAAAATATTGTTTTGACTTTTGACATCAGCAATGTCGGAGTAAATTTTTTAGATATTTAAATATATGTAACAGACGGAAAGTTACAGACAAAATTTTTTACTAAACCCACAGACTCAGGTACATACATTAAGAGAACCAGTTGTCATCATAATAACTGGTTGGATGCAATTCCTAGAGGCCAACTATTGAGGTTAAAACGGAATTGCTCAGAACCACAGGTGTTCCTTGCCCAGGCAGAGGATATGACTAACAAGTTCATAGCGTGCAGATACGACAAATCTAGTGTTAACAAAGCCTTAAATAAAGTCAAAGAGGTAGAAAGGAAAGATCTTCTTAATAACAAGGATGAGAGAAAGGTTAAAGATAAGGATAAAGAAAATAATTTCAAATGGGCTTTTGTTACCAATTTTTCGGATGATCACAAATCCGTGGAAAAAATTCTCCCAAAACATTGGGGTCTATTGAAAAAAGACGCCACTTTGGGGTCACTAATTCTGGACAAACCGTGTGCATTTTTAGAAAAGCACCTAATTTAAAGTCTAAACTTGTGAAAAGCACACTTCCACCTCCAAAAAACCCAACGACTATAATGTCAAGAGGTTTTTTTAGGTGTGGTAATTGCCAGGGATGTCGTGCCATTAAAAGCAAAGGGAGTGGCAAAATAGAAAAGGCTTTGATTAATGGGCAAGATTTTCTAATTAATGATTTTATAACCTGTCATAGCAAGAATATTGTATATGCCATTGAGTGTAAATGTAAGAAGTTCTACATTGGGAGAACATCAAGACCTTTAAAAATGAGGATATCTAAACACCTGCGGAATGTGAGGAAGGGTTTAAAAACCCACGCTCTGTCCTCGAATTTTAAGGAGGTCCATGATTGTTCTTCAAATGACATTGTGGGTTTTTATGGACTCAAAAGTGTAAAATCCGATATAAGAACTAATGATGTGGCCACTAGGCTAGCTAAAATGGAAATGAATATGATTTTTACATTAAAAACATTGATACCTTTAGGATTAAACAAATACTTCGAGTTAAAGTGGTTTTTGTAATGATATTGTGCACTTTAGGGATTACAATGGGCAATATGACATTAATTTAGATTTGTTTTGTAGATATATACGGCCTGGGACTTGTTACCATCTGTTGAGACTTTCCCATGAGGACTTTCCCCTTTTCCTTTAACATCAAGAATTTGGAACTATTCAGAATTAGAAAACAAACACTAAGAAAAGGAGAAAAGAAAAGAACTTACAAATGTATTTTTATTTGTATTTTTATTTTGTTTTTTTCATATTTTCTTGATGATATTTGTATGGTTACTGGCCGTTTGTTTTAATATTATTTTTAAATTAGGGAACAATGATATGTCAATATGACAATAGGTTTGTGTGTCATATGTTACAATATGTGGGATATATAGACTAGGATATTAAAATGTTTATGTAGATTATGTGGTTTCTTTGGAAATCGGCTTGAATTGTGTATTTGTTGTTTATGTATAATGCTCAAATATGTGTCCTCCGTAAATAAGAGTTTAGATGGTGACGTTATTGAAAGATTCCATACATGCTTAACGGCACGTCCTTATCGACGCCCGAGTGTGTATTAGAGGAGTAGGTGATATCCTCAAGAAGTCAGAGGAATATTTTTGGGCTGCTGGTGCGCAGTAAGGTTGTGGCACGATTATATATATCTTCTATTCAATCCTAAATTTGCCTCTGGTAACAACAAGGCTATGGCCCTGATTCAGACCCGCTCGCAGGACTGAGGGTCTTTTTTTTTTTTTTTTCAGTCCGGCCTCCTGGCCGCTCGCTAAGCTGTGGTGACCACAGTCAGAAATTGGGACTATCCTGCAAAAAAAAATCAGGACTACAAGCAAATATGACCTTATATTTTGCCTATGTTCAAAGCTGGCATATATGTCACTGCTAGTAGCGTAATATTGATAGTACTTTGAATGCTGCACTTATCTATCGGTTATAATACAATAATTAACAGCATGTACTGCCTCTTTTCAGCACTGACTGTGAAGTTTCTGACCAGACGATTTATAAGTGAATATGACCCCTTCCTTGGTGAGTTTTATGTTTTTTGAATGTACTAACTGGGAGAGATGGTTGGGAGCTTTTGTACCAGGGATTCAGCCACAAACAAACAGAAAGCCCAGGCACTGAAGAGTTAAATTAGCCTTTTTAGATGCACTGTCCCTCACAACTCCCTTATGTTTCCAGCGGTGCTGCCGTGTGTTCCTCTCTCATCCCAGGTCCGCTAAATTTGAAGACCTGGGAAAGCAGAAGGAACCGGACCTTCACACCATACCTAACCATTTATCTGTCCTTTTTGAACCTCCTTGGTTCTTGCTACCAGCTCATATATGAATAGCAGTGTTCATGTATTTTCCCCAATTGTTTTTCCATGAAGTATAAATCATAATCACAGGAGACAGGGGCTGCAACATTGTATACATGACTAGTTGTGTCATTTATCTATTTTCTATTATTTGTTTCTAATACATGAGACTGAATTGTTGGCATTTATGGTTGAGAGAAAGACAGAGATAAAACAAACTATCTCTCATGTAAGAACAAAAGTATATCGAGAATACATCTGTCCTGTATGTATACACTATATCTGCAACATTTATCAAATTAAAATTTTTAGAAGAATTATAGTGTTTAAATTCTAATTTATGTGTAGGTTGGTTGCATATAGTGCTACTACATAAATTAATTAATGAAGAAAGGGAGTGAATGTACTAACTGCTAAGCCTCCCTATGTTACCCATTAGGGGATACATTGTTAATGATTAAATATGATCACCACAAGGTAATTATTTCATACACAATTACAGAATGTCTAATATGATATTTGTGTGCTTATTGATGGATATGATATTTATATGTGCTTATTGATGGATATGATATTCATGTGTGCGAAGTGATGGGTGACTATCATATTTTCATAATCAGAGTCATAATAATTCCCAATTTCTTTTAAAGAAGGATACGATTAAAAGTTATGTTTTAATTATGTTCATTTCCTGATATCAATTATATGGTATATATGGGTGTCTCTGTCATATTTTCACACTCAGAGTCAAAATAATCCCCAATCTCTTTAAAGAGGGAACCGATTAAAATGTTGTAATTATGTATATTTCCCAATATCAATTATATAAATTAATTTATTATAAAAGAGTGCCCCACAAAGGAATCACTTGCTGCACACTGGCCGAGGCCAATGGAAGTTTTTTTCTGAGCACTTGATATTCGATTCCAGGGAGCACCTCCAGCTATATACAAAATTTGGTAACTAATTATTAGAATGTACTAAATTGCTGGTCTATAAATTGAATCAAATTTTTATCCTGTGCAGGATGTTATTTGTGTTTCTTGTTTGACTGAGGAGACTGTAGTGTTTTATTGTTGCTTTGTAATTTTGCATACTGTGATGTCCTAGGTTACATTCATTTCAAAAGGTTACTTTTGATAGGAACACTAGGCACATTCCAATAGGCATACCCTTTCATACCCTTTTTGAGGCCGCAGAATGTGGGTACACATTTGTGGCTTGTATTGTTTTTTGTCTTTTTCTATAATGCTGTCCTGTTATTTCCTTTTTTTGACTTGTCACATTATATTTTTATTTTGGTGAAGACAGCTTCCATTCAGAATGTGATAAATACTATTGCCATATTTACATTTTATATTAAAGTTTATATTAAATTCTCCACCTGCCTAGTTGGTGTCTGGGTTCGGCCTAGGATCGGCCGTTACTCACCCCAGCTTCCCCTGACTTCTCGTGCGGTCAGACGTCAGGCGCATCAGGATTCTGCCTTAGGTGCTTTCTGGACTTCCATGTGTGGCTCCATGTCTTGGTTGCCAAGGTTGCCGTCATGGGTGCCGCCATGTTAATCTTTCTGACCTGACTGTTCCCTTAAACAATGGTAGCGTAGTCTCGGTCAGCTGACGCTGTCATCCAATGAGCTGCTACTGTAGGGTATATAACTGGGCTCTGGACACCAGGAAGTTACCTATGCAACGTCGTCACTTCCAGTGTATGCTGTTCGTTATTCTGTTCCAGGTTCCTGTTCCTCGTTCTCTAAAGTTATTGCTATTGCTTTCCGTTACTATCTTCCGGTGCGTCTTCAGACGTACATTGTGTACACAGTACACTCTACAGTGTACAATTACCAACCATCTTCCAGTGCGTCTGGAGTTGCACTTTGTGTACATAGTACACACCTCTGTGTACAAATTACGAAGCCATCTTCCAGTGCGTTTGGCTTCGCACATTGGGCCTCATTCAGAGCTGCTCGCAAGCGCACAGCGCTTGCAAACGGCTCGATGTTTATGGTCTGCGCATGTGCCTGCTGAACATGGTGAGTGACAGCTCGCCCCGTTTTATAGGCGGGGAGGGGGGTGGTTGGGCAAACGCAGAAGTTCCCAAAGGAACGCTTGGCGTTTGAGGGCGGACCTACTGACATCACTAGTGATGTCAGTAGAGGACTTCCTGCTCAGCTTTGCGAGTGGCCTGGAGAAAAAAAAGAAGAAAAAAAACACGCCCTGATTCAGAGCGAGCGCTCTCTGAATCAGGCCCATTGTGTACACAGTACACACCAGTGTGTACAATCATTGAACCATCCTCCGGTGCATGTGGAGTCGCACCTCATGTACTCTGTATTCACCATGGAGTACAATCACTGAACCACCTTCTGTACCAAAGGGTATACAGTAGTATACATGTTAGTACTTCTCCCAAGTGCTTCTCTCTGGGCCATAGTGGTGTATTTCTCTCTGTTTCCCACTTGTATTGGGTACCTGACCAAAGGGACGCGACCTGTTTGTCGGGAGCAGCTAAACCCATATCCTGCTTGGAGGGGTCACTGGTGAACACCTTCCGTCAGGTTAGACTTTGCGCCTTTGGTCAGGTCTCGCCAACACACAATACTTGTGGACGATGAGAACATATATTGAGACCCCTCGCCTCCGATTCCTTCCTCAACCCAGGATCGCAGCTTTCAACCCTTCAGAAGGGGATTCCTCGGATCCGAGCATGACAGATGGATTTGAGCTTCCAACACAACCCCCTGATCATGCTAAACTGTAATCTCTGAGCTACTAGGCTACTGATGAGGATAATTATGTGACAAAAACAGCCAATAGCCGCAGAGAGGGGCCATAAATCAGACATTTGTGGTAGAGATGGTCAAAAAAGTGCCTGCGTTGTTTATCTGCATTGCTGCAGGATTGCTAGATCATCACTGTAAAAGAATCAATATTTTGGTGTATCAGTATTTCTGTCTGTGTTATACAGAATATATAGCAGTGCGGGGGCTGCGGCTGTATATTATTCTCTGAGAGACTGAGAGAACTTCTCAGTAGACAGAAGCCTCTCAGAGAATTTAGACTTGCTCAGATGACCTCCAACAAGTGAGCGGAGAGCTGGCAAATAAACAGCTGGTTCTGAGAGAGAGTATCAACTATATTTGAAGCCCTCATCCATGCCATCAGTATATTGTGATCCTTGTATCGATAGGGAATACTCTTCTCTATATTGGCTCATGAACATCAATTATTTTGATGACCATCAGACAAGAGATCTGGACACACACAAGAAGCAGAAAGCAAAACACACCCCTGAGGAACTCAGTTTGCAGAAACACGTTGGGTGTATAGCGCAGGACTAACCACCTAACCACTAGTGGGAGTATCTGCTGTCAACAGGGTTAAAAAACAGCAAGTGGACATCTTCTACCCCTAGTGAGACTTGTACTGCATGGATTGTGTATAACGGTCTCGTTGTAGGAGCCAGCAAGTAAAGGCATTTATCCCGCCTTTCCTACTGTCCTTTTAAAAGGAAACCTTTAAAGACACATATATTAATACTCTATTTGATCATTGGAATCTTATCAAAATTGAACAGGACTATACCGTTACGGTATTGACACCCTCTGGGAAACCTGTGATCGATTTGTCCCTTAATGTTTACTTTAAGCAAATAGAATGGTAAAATCAAATGATAGGGTTAGAGTCCCTTGAAGCATAAAATCTCAATATTGATCTAAAAGGTTTATCAGTATAACAAACAAAATGCAAACTAGTTAAGATTACATTAATATTACAAATGATCTAACAATGCTGAGGTGCACAAGAGAAAAGGAGTAGTGCGCTCTGGGGCACTTCCGTTACCTCCTCTAAGTGTAGTCCTGCTTAAACTCTTTCACTTCTTCAAAGGTATGTAATATGTATCTACATCCTCTGGTGATTAAATGACATCTGTGGGAATCTCCTCACTGTATGTCAACGGATAGTCCCGTCTTTCAATCTGTAGGAAGGGTGTTCTTAATGCACTCCAAAAACAGTCCATATAGAATCCCAGTGTACTGTATAATAAGGATTTTTCTAGTTATGACCAAAAAATCCTATAGGGAAGGTGTTCGTGGACAATCCCAGAATGTAAATCACGGTATGGCTGTAGGATGGGTGTTCTTATAGCAATGATGATGGTGCAATTAACCTCTTCATTCTCATCTCCACCTCAAATATAACACATAGCACAGTATCAGGAACTAGGCAGACACTATTATGCAGGATAGGTAGGAAAGTGTGTATTTACCATATGCTGCAGTACGCTTCCTGCAGGTAAGTGGTGATATTCTTATTAGGAAATGAACACTATGGACTAGTGTCTAATACAACACTTTTATTGCGTACAAAAAAGGTAATCAGTGACTCATCAGTCCTACATTCTATAAAAAGAGCATGTATATCAATACTCTTATCCAAGTCTATGTTTAAAAGTTCTAAAGTATTGAAAGTTCAGATAGTATGTAAGATAAGGGGAGCACCCAACGCGTTTCATCCATTTCTGGAATTTTGTAAGGGTGCCCATTACTCTCTCTACTGTCCCTTAAATAAGCTGTTTGCTAACATTATTATCTAGTCCTCGCTCCCGGTGTCCGTGTTCTCTCTACAACTAGTAATAAATACATTAACAAAAAGCTAAAAAGACAAATAGAAAGCAAAACAAAATACAATTGAAAAATTCCAGGCTCCCCCAGCCCACTCCCCAGCAACATAACAATGGGCACTGATGCACTAATACAAAAAATACAAAAAATGGATGAATGTTATGCTGAATGGACATCCCATAATGAAGATGTCACCCATGCCAAATTATTTGCACTTTCATACATGACCCTTAGGGCCTCACTCTGAGTCGCACACACAATGCCGATGTTCATAAAGCTGAGTGATTTATAAGTCGCACAGCGCATGCGTCCCATGGTGTGTACACACAGAGGTGCAGTTGCAATTGAGATGCACGGTATCAGAAATTTCTTGCAACTGTGCTGGGCATTCCTGGGCGGTGCTTGGGAGGTGGCTAAAATGGTCCTTCATATGGGCATGTTATGGGCGTGTCGGAGAAATGGTTGCAAATTCACAATGGAGACCATACACTGATGGAAAATCTGCACCCAGCATTGGCTGGTGCAAGTTTTGATGGTACGACCGATGGTGGAGCCTATAGATGCACCAAGCAGTATTTCAGCATCTGGAGACTCTCAAAGTGGGCACCTCAGTCCTAGGGGCACCAAGGGGGGGTGGGGGTGGCGGAGTACTAAATACCCGTGCCTGGGCTTGATGGAGTTGCCCGGGTCCAATACCTGCCCCACCTCCCGCTGTCTGATGGTCTGCGGTGGGACCAGGGAGCAGCTACAGTCTCCACTCCCCTCTAGCTGTGTGTTGGGGGGAGGAACGATCACATGGGCAGCACATACTTTTAAAAAAAAAATTCTATAAGGAGATGAGGCCACACCTACTTACATTAGGCCACACCCCCTAAATTACCAGGGCCCTGAAAGACTCTCTATGGCCCTGCTCAATTCTTGCACATTTAGAAGCAGATGCAAGACCGACAAAAGAGGCACACACAGACACTGCAGCGTCCAACTCAGAATCAGGCACTTATTGTGTACATCTGCAACTAAGTCAGCGTCTCACAGTCCTTGATTGCTTACCGTTGCATGTCTGTGTGCCTGGACAATAGGTAGACAGCATGAAGTATACGGCAAGGGAAGATCTACAGTTGGGATAGGAAATCACAATTTTGCCAGACCACCATATGTGCCGGTTCTGTAGCAGGTAATTTACTGTTACTGATATAGATACACACATGCTTTTCTAAGCTATTCCACATCTTTCAACATCATAGCATTTTTCATTTCTAATTCCAGTGGTAAGATAATTCACTTAAGTATGTTTGCTTTCAGTTTCGGAAGATTGCAGAAATTATACCTACACACATTCCAATCACAATTACTGATTGTCTCATTTGCCTAAGAATTTACTCTCATGCTACTGTGAGTGTTTAGAGACACAGGGGGTGATTCAGCAGAGGACGCAGTAGCTACATGTTAGCAGCTGCGATAGCTGTAATATGGTAATGCAGCAAGTGACGTCACATCTCCTGCATGCATTACTTATCCGAGCTGCGTCTAAGGACGCAGCATTGGATAATCTGCGATACGATATTCTGGCAGAGTGACCGATGGGGGTCACACAGATACAACCTCTTCCCTCCCCCCAACAGCGGCGACATGCCTCCGTTTTGGGAAATGTAGGCCTTCGCCGCCCCCACCCCGCCCGGAATGGGTATGACATACCGCCGGCCATGCGCGGCGGTTCGATTCCCGTCAGCGGCAGCCCGACAAGAGCAGAGTTAGAAGCAGCGGAAGCCCGACAGTGCTGGAAATCCCGATCGTGGATAGGTAAGTATCTACTAACCTAACCTAACCCCACTAACCCTAACCCTCCTTAGGTGTGCCTAACCCTAACTTCCCCCCCAAGTGCCTAACCCTAATCCCCCCTCTAAGTGCCTAACCCTAACCACCCCCTTCCCCGCTGCCTAAACCTAAGTCCCCCGGGGGTGTGCCTAACCCTAACTCCCCCCCGGGGGTGCCTAACCCTAACCCTCCCTCCCCCTGCCCTAACCCTAACCCTCCCGGGGGGGTGCCTAACCCTAAGTCCCCCCCGGGAGCCCTAAACCTAATCCCCCCCCCCCGCGGTCTCCCGGCGTCGGGGAAATGCGGGCGTCTACATCTAGACGCCTGGCATCTCACCCTTGCCGGGATATGACAGTCGGGACGTCGGCTGCCGGTATTTAGGCAGTCGGCTTCCCGATTGCTTCCCCCCCGCCCCCGTCAATCACTGACAGTCTGCTGCCGCTCTGCGTGCAATCGTGCAAGGCCTGTACTGCTTATGCGCAGTATGGGACTGTCGTTTGAGCTGATTCCCAACCATCGGGAACTGCTGAATAAGGCCGACAACACAAAATTAATTGGATTGCATCTAAAACAAAATTATACCCCACAACCACATACTGTACATGCCACATTGTACCTTGGCAGATCAGTAGCTCACAGCACACCACTGTTGCATTAAGATCCTTTTTTTAAATCTCATCCTATCTACTACATTTTTGATCCAATCTGCTTTGTATACAATCAAATTGTACAATTTTATGTAAAGTACAATCAAAAATTGTTTAAGAAAATTGTAACATACATGTATAACCTAGACTTTAGAATCCTCTTAACAATTGCTTTCACATTGCTCAGATTGTAAGTTGGAAAATGAGTTCTATTTGGAAGGGAAGCGATTCCAGAGATATCTGAGTGTTTGTAGACAAGGGGAGAGTTAACTGGACTCTGTCTTATGGAAATGAATGTCTTCATTAACGTGACAAGACGCAGAATAGTGAGGGATCAGAGTTGATTAATGGCATAGAGTAGGAATCTTTTTCTGATGCTTAGTAAAAGCTCTGAGTGCCCAGATGGGCTGTGAAGTAAATGTTTTTACTCAACGTTTATTGAGAACACTTCTTCAACTAAATGCTGCAGCAGTCCATTTTCAGTTACAGCTTTTGAATTAATTCCAGGACATTCATTTTCTGTAAATGTGTCAGTTGTTAACCTGATTAATCTATCCTTTTGTCTGTGTCTGTAATAATGGATACACACCCATATGAATACTGGGTAGTAGAAATGCTATACTTTGATACATACTGATATAGAGTGACTTCCGGGTATAACACTGTAACCGTCCGCCTTGCAGAGTGCATATGCGATTTCCCAAACATGAAAAAGATTCTCAGTACTTTCTCTGACTTTCGTAGTCATCTGATTTGACAGAAATTGATAATATGAGGGATGAGTTGATAAGAAAGCTATGCAACGGGATTCAGACAGTTGGCTACAGGAAATTGAGCTAGAGAAATAGACCGTAAATTCAGATAGCACACAAAGAACAGATTGTGGTATTATAATTTGTTCCCTCTCTTGGTAAACTACTAGATAAAGAGATATATGTTACTGTATAAACCTAGCACATATGCCACTGTTATCTCCTGCATAAACCTAGCACATAAACCACTGTTATCTCCTGCATAAACCTAGCACATACAGTAAGCAACTGTTATCTCCTGCATTAACCTAGCACATATGCCACTGTTATCTCCAGGATTAACCTAGCACATACAGTAAGCCACTGTTATCTCCTGCATAAACCTAGCACATACAGTAAGCCACTGTTATCTCCTGCAGTAACCTAGCACATATGCCACTGTTCTCTCCTGCAGTAACCTAGCACATATGCCACTGTTCTCTCCTGCATAAACCTAGCACATAAGCCACTGTAATCTACTGCATAAACCTAGCACATATGCCACTGTAATCTCCTGCATAAACCTAGCACATATGCCACTGTTATCTCCTGCATAAACCTAGCACATAATCTACTGTTATCTCCTGCATAAACCTAGCACATATGCCACTGTTATCTCCTGCATAAACCTAGCACATAAGTCACTGTGATCCCCTGCATAAACCTAGCACATAAGTCACTGTTATCTCCTGCATAAACCTAGCACATACAGTAAGCCACTGTTATCTCCTGCATAAACCTAGCACATATGCCACTCTTATCTCCTGCATAAACCTAGCACATACAGTAAACCACTGTTATCTCCTGCATAAACCTAGCACATACAGTAAGCCACTGTTATCTCCTGCATAAACCTAACACATATGCCACTGTTATCCCCTGCATAAACCTAGCACATATGCCACTATTATCTCCTGCATAAACCTAGCACATACAGTAAGCCACTGTTATCTCCTGCATAAACCTAGCACATAATCTACAGTTACCTCCTGCATAAACCTAGCACATAAGCCACTGTTATCTCCTGCATAAACCTAGCACATATGCCACAGTTATCTCCTGCATAAACCTAGCACATACAGTAAGCCACTGTTATCTCCTGCATAAACCTAGCACATATGCCACTGTTATCCCCTGCATAAACCTAGCACATATGCCACTGTTATCTCCTGCATAAACCTAGCACATAATCTACTGTTATCTCCTGCATAAACCTAGCACATATGCCACTGTTGTCTCCTGCATAAACCTAGCATATAAGTCACTGTTATCCCCTGCATAAACCTAGCACATATGCCACTGTTATCTCCTGCATAAACCTAGCACATACAGTAAGCCACTGTTATCTCCTGCATAAACCTAGCACATATGCCACTGTTATCTCCTGCATAAACCTAGCACATATGCCACTGTTATCCCCTGCATAAACCTAGCACATATGCCACTGTTATCTCCTGCATAAACCTAGCACATACAGTAAGCCACTGTTATCTCCTGCATAAACCTAGCACATAATCTACAGTTACCTCCTGCATAAACCTAGCACATAAGCCACTGTTATCTCCTGCATAAACCTAGCACATATGCCACTGTTATCCCCTGCATAAACCTAGCACATATGCCACTGTTATCCCCTGCATAAACCTAGCACATTTTCCACTGTTATTTCCTGCATAAACCTAGCACATAATCTACTGTTATCTCCTTCATAAACCTAGCACATATGCCACTGTTGTCTCCTGCATAAACCTAGCACATACAGTAAGCCACTGTTGTCTCCTGCATAAACCTAGCACATACAGTAAGCCACTGTTATCTCCTGCATAAACCTAGCACATATGCCACTGTTGTCTCCTGCATAAACCTAGCACATAAGCCACTGTTATCTCCTGCATAAACCTAGCACATACAGTAAGCAACTGTTATCTCCTGGATAAACCTAGCACATATGCCACTGTTATCTTCTGCATCAACCTAGCATATATGCCACTGTTATCTCCTGCATAAACCTAGCACATAAGTCACTGTTATCCCCTGCATAAACCTAGCACATATGCCACTGTTATCTCCTGCATAAACCTAGCACATACAGTAAGCCACTGTTATCTCCTGCATAAACCTAGCACATATGCCACTATTATCTCCTGCATAAACCTAGCACATACAGTAAGCCACTGTTATCTCCTGCATAAACCTAGCACATAAGCCACTGTTCTCTCCTAAATAAACCTAGCACATATGCCACAGTTATCTCCTGCATAAACCTAGCACATACAGTAAGCCACTGTTATCTCCTGCATAAACCTAGCACATATGCCACTGTTATCTCCTGCATAAACCTAGCACATAATCTACTGTTATCTCCTGCATAAACCTAGCACATATGCCACTGTTGTCTCCTGCATAAACCTAGCATATAAGTCACTGTTATCCCCTGCATAAACCTAGCACATGTGCCACTGTTATCTCCTGCATAAACCTAGCACATATGCCACTGTTATCCCCTGCATAAACCTAGCACATATGCCACTGTTATCCCCTGCATAAACCTAGCACATATGCCACTGTTATCTCCTGCATAAACCTAGCACATACAGTAAGCCACTGTTATCTCCTGCATAAACCTAGCACATAATCTACAGTTACCTCCTGCATAAACCTAGCACATAAGCCACTGTTATCTCCTGCATAAACCTAGCACATATGCCACAGTTATCTCCTGCATAAACCTAGCACATACAGTAAGCCACTGTTATCTCTTGCATAAACCTAGCATATATGCCACTGTTATCCCCTGCATAAACCTAGCACATATGCCACTGTTATCCCCTGCATAAACCTAGCACATTTTCCACTGTTATTTCCTGCATAAACCTAGCACATAATCTACTGTTATCTCCTTCATAAACCTAGCACATATGCCACTGTTGTCTCCTGCATAAACCTAGCACATACAGTAAGCCACTGTTGTCTCCTACATAAACCTAGCACATACAGTAAGCCACTGTTATCTCCTCCATAAACCTAGCACATATGCCACTGTTATCTCCTGCATAAACCTAGCACATACAGTAAGTCACTGTTATCTCCTGCATGAACCTAGCACATATGCCACTGTTATCTCCTGCATAAACCTAGCACATATGCCACTGTTATCTTCTGCATCAACCTAGCATATATGCCACTGTTATCTTCTGCATAAACCTAGCACATATGCCACTGTTATCTCCTGGATAAACCTAGCACATATGACACTGTTATCTCCTCCATAAACCTAGCACATTATCCACTGTTATTTCCTGCATAAACCTAGCACATAATCTACTGTTATCTCCATCATAAACCTAGAGCATAAACCACTGTTGTCTCCTGCATAAACCTAGCACATATGTGACTGTTATCTCCTGCATAAACCTAGCACATATGCCACTGTTATTTCCTGCATAAACCTAGCACAAATGCCACTGTTATCTCCTGCATAAACCTAGCACATATGCCACTGTTATCTCCTGCATAAACCTAGCACATATGCCACTGTTGTCTCCTGCATAAACCTAGCACATATGCCACTGTTATCTCCTGCATAAACCTAGCACATATGCCACTGTTATCTACTGCATAAACCTAGCATATATGCCACTGTAATCTTCTGCATAAACCTAGCATATATGCCACTGTTATCTCCTGCATAAACCTAGCATATATGCCACTGTTATCTCCTGCATAAACCTAGCACATACAGTAAGCCACTGTTATCTCCTGCATAAACCTAGCACATATGCCACTGTTATCCCCTGCATAAACCTAGCACATATGCCACTGTTATCTCCTGCATAAACCTAGCACATACAGTAAGCCACTGTTATCTCCTGCATAAACCTAGCACATAAGCCACTGTTCTCTCCTAAATAAACCTAGCACATAAGCCACTGTTATCTCCTGCATAAACCTAGCACATATGTCAATGTTATCCCCTGCATAAACCTAGCACATATGCCACTGTTCTCTCCTAAATAAACCTAGCACATAAGCCACTGTTATCTCCTGCATAAACCTAGCACATATGTCAATGTTATCCCCTGCATAAACCTAGCACATATGCCACTGTTATCTCCTGCATAAACCTAGCACATACAGTAAGCCACTGTTATCTCTTGCATAAACCTAGCACATATGCCACTGTTATTCCCTGCATAAACCTAGCACATATGCCACGTTATCCCCTGCATAAACCTAGCACATTTTCCACTGTTATTTCCTGCATAAACCTAGCACATAATCTACTGTTATCTCCTTCATAAACCTAGCACATATGCCACTGTTGTCTCCTGCATAAACCTAGCACATACAGTAAGCCACTGTTGTCTCCTGCATAAACCTAGCACATACAGTAAGTCACTGTTATCTCCTGCATGAACCTAGCACATATGCCACTGTTATCTCCTGCATAAACCTAGCACATACAGTAAGCAACTGTTATATCCTGCACCAACCTAGCACATATGCCACTGTTATCTTCTGCATCAACCTAGCATATATGCCACTGTTATCTTCTGCATAAACCTAGCACATATGCCACTGTTATCTCCTGGATAAACCTAGCACATATGACACTGTTATCTCCTGCATAAACCTAGCACATTATCCACTGTTATTTCCTGCATAAACCTAGCACATAATCTACTGTTATCTCCTTCATAAACCTAGAGCATAAACCACTGTTGTCTCCTGCATAAACCTAGCACATATGTTACTGTTATCTCCTGCATAAACCTTGCACATATGCCACTGTTATTTCCTGCATAAACCTAGCACAAATGCCACTGTTATCTCCTGCATAAACCTAGCACATATGCCACTGTTGTCTCCTGCATAAACCTAGCACATATGTTACTGTTTTCTCCTGCATAAACGTAGCACATAAGCCACTGTTATCTACTGCATAAACCTAGCATATATGCCACTGTTATCTTCTGCATCAACCTAGCATATATGCCACTGTTATCTCCTGCATCAACCTAGCATATATGCCACTGTTATCTTCTGCATCAACCTAGCATATATGCCACTGTTATCTTCTCGATAAACCTAGCACATTCAGTAAGCCACTGTTATCTCCTGCATAAACCTAGCATATATGCCACTGTTATTTTCTGCATCAACCTAGCATATATGCCACTGTTATCTTCTGCATCAACCTAGCATATATGCCACTGTTATCTTCTGCATCAACCTAGCACATATGCCACTGTTATCTCCTGCATGAACCTAGCACATAAGCCACTGTTATCTCCTTGATAAACCTAGCACATAAACCACTGTTATCTCCTGCATAAACCTAGCACATAATCCACTTTTAACTCCAGAGTAAACCTAGCATATATGCCACTGTTATCTTCTGCATCAACCTAGCACATATGCCACTGTTATCTCCTGCATAAACCTAGCATATAAGCCACTGTTATCTCCTGGATAAACCTAGCACATAAACCACTATTATCTCCTGCATAAACCTAGCACATAATCCACTTTTAACTCCAGAGTAAACCTAGCATATATGCCACTGTTATCTTCTGCATCAACCTAGCACATATGCCACTGTTATCTCCTGCATCAACCTAGCACATATGCCACTGTTATCTCCTGCATCAACCTAGCACATACAGTAAGCCACTGTTATCTCCTGCATAAACCTAGCACATATGTTACTGTTATCTACTGCATAAACCTAGCACATATGTTACTGTTATCTCCTGCATAAACCTAGCACATATGCCACTGTTATCTCCTGCATAAACCTAGCACATATGTTACTGTTATCTACTGCATAAACCTAGCACATAAGCCACTGTTATCTCCTGCATAAACCTAGCACATATGCTACTGTTGTCTCCTGCATAAACCTAGCACATATGTTACTGTTATCCCCTGCATATACCTAGCACATAAGCCACTGTTATCTCCTGCATAAACCCAGCACAAACAGTAAGCCATTGTTATCTCCTGCACAAACCTAGCACATATGCCACTGTTGTCTCCTGCATAAACCTAGCACATATGCCACTTTTGTCTCCTGCATAAACCTAGCACATACAGTAAGTAACTGTTATCTCCTGCATAAACCTAGCACATATGCCACTGTTGTCTCCTGCATAAACCTAGCACATATGTTACTGTTATCCCCTGCATAAACTTAGCACATAAGCCACTGTTATCTCCTGCATAAACCTAGCACATATGCCACTGTTATCTCCTGCATAAACCTAGCACATATGCCACTGTTATCTCCTGCATAAGCCTAGCACATATGCCACTGTTATCTTCTGCATCAACCTAGCACATATGCCACTGTTATCTTCTGCATAAACCTAGCACATAAACCACTGTTATCTCCTGCATAAACCTAGCACATATGCCACTGTTATCTCCTGCATAAACCTAGCACATATTCCACTTTTAACTCCAGAGTAAACCTAGCATATATGCCACTGTTATCTTCTGCATCAACCTAGCACATATGCCACTGTTGTCTCCTGCATAAACCTAGCACATATGCCACTGTTGTCTCCTGCATAAACCTAGCACATATGTTACTGTTATCCCCTGCATAAACCTACTACATAAGCCACTGTTGTCTCCTGCATAAATCTAGCACATATGTTACTGTTATCTACTGCGTAAACCTAGCACATATGCCACTGTTGTCTCCTGCTTAAACCTAGCACATATGTTACTGTTATCTCCTGCATAAACCCAGCACATACAGTAAACCACTGTTATCACCTGCATAAACCTAGCACATATGTTACTGTTATCCCCTTCATAAACCTAGCACATATGCCACTGTTATCTTCTGCATCAACCTAGCACATATGCCACTGTTATCTCCTGCATAAACCTAGCACATAAGCCACTGTTATCACCTGCATAAACCTAGCACATATGTTACTGTTATCCCCTTCATAAACCTAGCATATGTGCCACTGTTATCTTCTGCATCAACCTAGCACATATGCCACTGTTGTCTCCTGCATAAACCTAGCATATATGTTACTGTTATCCCCTGCATAAACCTAGCACATAAGCCACTGTTATCTCCTGCATAAACCTAGCACATATGCCACTGTTATCTCCTCCATAAACCTAGCACATATGCCACTGTTATCTCCTGCATAAACCTAGCACATACAGTAAGTCACTGTTATCTCCTGCATGAACCTAGCACATATGCCACTGTTATCTCCTGCATAAACCTAGCACATATGCCACTGTTATCTTCTGCATCAACCTAGCATATATGCCACTGTTATCTTCTGCATAAACCTAGCACATATGCCACTGTTATCTCCTGGATAAACCTAGCACATATGACACTGTTATCTCCTCCATAAACCTAGCACATTATCCACTGTTATTTCCTGCATAAACCTAGCACATAATCTACTGTTATCTCCATCATAAACCTAGAGCATAAACCACTGTTGTCTCCTGCATAAACCTAGCACATATGTGACTGTTATCTCCTGCATAAACCTAGCACATATGCCACTGTTATTTCCTGCATAAACCTAGCACAAATGCCACTGTTATCTCCTGCATAAACCTAGCACATATGCCACTGTTATCTCCTGCATAAACCTAGCACATATGCCACTGTTATCTACTGCATAAACCTAGCACATATGCCACTGTTATCTTCTGCATAAACCTAGCACATATGCCACTGTTATCCCCTGCATAAACCTAGCACATATGCCACTGTTATCTCCTGCATAAACCTAGCACATACAGTAAGCCACTGTTATCTCCTGCATAAACCTAGCACATAAGCCACTGTTCTCTCCTAAATAAACCTAGCACATAAGCCACTGTTATCTCCTGCATAAACCTAGCACATATGTCAATGTTATCCCCTGCATAAACCTAGCACATATGCCACTGTTATCTCCTGCATAAACCTAGCACATACAGTAAGCCACTGTTATCTCTTGCATAAACCTAGCACATATGCCACTGTTATTCCCTGCATAAACCTAGCACATATGCCACGTTATCCCCTGCATAAACCTAGCACATTTTCCACTGTTATTTCCTGCATAAACCTAGCACATAATCTACTGTTATCTCCTTCATAAACCTAGCACATATGCCACTGTTGTCTCCTGCATAAACCTAGCACATACAGTAAGCCACTGTTGTCTCCTGCATAAACCTAGCACATACAGTAAGTCACTGTTATCTCCTGCATGAACCTAGCACATATGCCACTGTTATCTCCTGCACCAACCTAGCACATATGCCACTGTTATCTTCTGCATCAACCTAGCATATATGCCACTGTTATCTTCTGCATAAACCTAGCACATATGCCACTGTTATCTCCTGGATAAACCTAGCACATATGACACTGTTATCTCCTGCATAAACCTAGCACATTATCCACTGTTATTTCCTGCATAAACCTAGCACATAATCTACTGTTATCTCCTTCATAAACCTAGAGCATAAACCACTGTTGTCTCCTGCATAAACCTAGCACATATGTTACTGTTATCTCCTGCATAAACCTTGCACATATGCCACTGTTATTTCCTGCATAAACCTAGCACAAATGCCACTGTTATCTCCTGCATAAACCTAGCACATATGCCACTGTTGTCTCCTGCATAAACCTAGCACATATGTTACTGTTTTCTCCTGCATAAACGTAGCACATAAGCCACTGTTATCTACTGCATAAACCTAGCATATATGCCACTGTTATCTTCTGCATCAACCTAGCATATATGCCACTGTTATCTCCTGCATCAACCTAGCATATATGCCACTGTTATCTTCTGCATCAACCTAGCATATATGCCACTGTTATCTTCTCGATAAACCTAGCACATTCAGTAAGCCACTGTTATCTCCTGCATAAACCTAGCATATATGCCACTGTTATTTTCTGCATCAACCTAGCATATATGCCACTGTTATCTTCTGCATCAACCTAGCATATATGCCACTGTTATCTTCTGCTTCAACCTAGCACATATGCCACTGTTATCTCCTGCATGAACCTAGCACATAAGCCACTGTTATCTCCTTGATAAACCTAGCACATAAACCACTGTTATCTCCTGCATAAACCTAGCACATAATCCACTTTTAACTCCAGAGTAAACCTAGCATATATGCCACTGTTATCTTCTGCATCAACCTAGCACATATGCCACTGTTATCTCCTGCATAAACCTAGCATATAAGCCACTGTTATCTCCTGGATAAACCTAGCACATAAACCACTATTATCTCCTGCATAAACCTAGCACATAATCCACTTTTAACTCCAGAGTAAACCTAGCATATATGCCACTGTTATCTTCTGCATCAACCTAGCACATATGCCACTGTTATCTCCTGCATCAACCTAGCACATATGCCACTGTTATCTCCTGCATAAACCTAGCACATACAGTAAGCCACTGTTATCTCCTGCATAAACCTAGCACATATGTTACTGTTATCTACTGCATAAACCTAGCACATATGTTACTGTTATCTCCTGCATAAACCTAGCACATATGCCACTGTTATCTCCTGCATAAACCTAGCACATATGTTACTGTTATCTACTGCATAAACCTAGCACATAAGCCACTGTTATCTCCTGCATAAACCTAGCACATATGCTACTGTTGTCTCCTGCATAAACCTAGCACATATGTTACTGTTATCCCCTGCATATACCTAGCACATAAGCCACTGTTATCTCCTGCATAAACCCAGCACAAACAGTAAGCCATTGTTATCTCCTGCACAAACCTAGCACATATGCCACTGTTGTCTCCTGCATAAACCTAGCACATATGCCACTTTTGTCTCCTGCATAAACCTAGCACATACAGTAAGTAACTGTTATCTCCTGCATAAACCTAGCACATATGCCACTGTTGTCTCCTGCATAAACCTAGCACATATGTTACTGTTATCCCCTGCATAAACTTAGCACATAAGCCACTGTTATCTCCTGCATAAACCTAGCACATATGCCACTGTTATCTCCTGCATAAACCTAGCACATATGCCACTGTTATCTCCTGCATAAGCCTAGCACATATGCCACTGTTATCTTCTGCATCAACCTAGCACATATGCCACTGTTATCTTCTGCATAAACCTAGCACATAAACCACTGTTATCTCCTGCATAAACCTAGCACATATGCCACTGTTATCTCCTGCATAAACCTAGCACATATTCCACTTTTAACTCCAGAGTAAACCTAGCATATATGCCACTGTTATCTTCTGCATCAACCTAGCACATATGCCACTGTTGTCTCCTGCATAAACCTAGCACATATGCCACTGTTGTCTCCTGCATAAACCTAGCACATATGTTACTGTTATCCCCTGCATAAACCTACTACATAAGCCACTGTTGTCTCCTGCATAAATCTAGCACATATGTTACTGTTATCTACTGCGTAAACCTAGCACATATGCCACTGTTGTCTCCTGCTTAAACCTAGCACATATGTTACTGTTATCTCCTGCATAAACCCAGCACATACAGTAAACCACTGTTATCACCTGCATAAACCTAGCACATATGTTACTGTTATCCCCTTCATAAACCTAGCACATATGCCACTGTTATCTTCTGCATCAACCTAGCACATATGCCACTGTTATCTCCTGCATAAACCTAGCACATAAGCCACTGTTATCACCTGCATAAACCTAGCACATATGTTACTGTTATCCCCTTCATAAACCTAGCATATGTGCCACTGTTATCTTCTGCATCAACCTAGCACATATGCCACTGTTGTCTCCTGCATAAACCTAGCATATATGTTACTGTTATCCCCTGCATAAACCTAGCACATAAGCCACTGTTATCTCCTGCATAAACCTAGCACATATGCCACTGTTATCTCCTGCATAAACCTAGCACATATGCCACTGTTATCTCCTGCATCAACCTAGCACATATGCCACTGTTATCTTCTGCATCAACCTAGCACATATGCCACTGTTATCTTCTGCATCAACCTAGCACATAAACCACTGTTATCTCCTGAATAAACCTAGCACATAAACCACTGTTATCTCCTGCATAAACCTAGCACATATGCCACTGTTATCTCCTGCATAAACCTAGCACATATGCCACAGTTATCTCCTGCATAAACCTAGCACATATGCCACTGTTATCCCCTGCATAAACCTAGCACATTTTCCACTGTTATTTCCTGCATAAACCTAGCACATAATCTACTGTTATCTCCTTCATAAACCAAGCACATATGCCACTGTTATCTCCTCCATAAACCTAGCACATATGCCACTGTTATCTCCTGCATAAACCTAGCACATACAGTAAGCAACTGTTATCTCCTGCATAAACCTAGCACATATGCCACTGTTGTCTCCTGCATAAACCTAGCACATATGTTACTGTTTTCTCCTGCATAAACGTAGCACATAAGCCACTGTTATCTACTGCATAAACCTAGCATATATGCCACTGTTATCTTCTGCATCAACCTAGCATATATGCCACTGTTATCTCCTGCATCAACCTAGCATATATGCCACTGTTATCTTCTGCATCAACCTAGCATATATGCCACTGTTATCTTCTCGATAAACCTAGCACATTCAGTAAGCCACTGTTATCTCCTGCATAAACCTAGCATATATGCCACTGTTATTTTCTGCATCAACCTAGCATATATGCCACTGTTATCTTCTGCATCAACCTAGCATATATGCCACTGTTATCTTCTGCATCAACCTAGCACATATGCCACTGTTATCTCCTGCATGAACCTAGCACATAAGCCACTGTTATCTCCTTGATAAACCTAGCACATAAACCACTGTTATCTCCTGCATAAACCTAGCACATAATCCACTTTTAACTCCAGAGTAAACCTAGCATATATGCCACTGTTATCTTCTGCATCAACCTAGCACATATGCCACTGTTATCTCCTGCATAAACCTAGCATATAAGCCACTGTTATCTCCTGGATAAACCTAGCACATAAACCACTATTATCTCCTGCATAAACCTAGCACATAATCCACTTTTAACTCCAGAGTAAACCTAGCATATATGCCACTGTTATCTTCTGCATCAACCTAGCACATATGCCACTGTTATCTCCTGCATCAACCTAGCACATATGCCACTGTTATCTCCTGCATAAACCTAGCACATACAGTAAGCCACTGTTATCTCCTGCATAAACCTAGCACATATGTTACTGTTATCTACTGCATAAACCTAGCACATATGCCACTGTTATCTCCTGCATAAACCTAGCACATATGCCACTGTTATCTCCTGCATAAACCTAGCACATATGTTACTGTTATCTACTGCATAAACCTAGCACATAAGCCACTGTTATCTCCTGCATAAACCTAGCACATATGCTACTGTTGTCTCCTGCATAAACCTAGCACATATGTTACTGTTATCCCCTGCATATACCTAGCACATACGCCACTGTTATCTCCTGCATAAACCCAGCACAAACAGTAAGCCATTGTTATCTCCTGCACAAACCTAGCACATATGCCACTGTTGTCTCCTGCATAAACCTAGCACATATGCCACTTTTGTCTCCTGCATAAACCTAGCACATACAGTAAGTAACTGTTATCTCCTGCATAAACCTAGCACATATGCCACTGTTGTCTCCTGCATAAACCTAGCACATATGTTACTGTTATCCCCTGCATAAACTTAGCACATAAGCCACTGTTATCTCCTGCATAAACCTAGCACATATGCCACTGTTATCTCCTGCATAAACCTAGCACATATGCCACTGTTATCTCCTGCATAAGCCTAGCACATATGCCACTGTTATCTTCTGCATCAACCTAGCACATATGCCACTGTTATCTTCTGCATAAACCTAGCACATAAACCACTGTTATCTCCTGCATAAACCTAGCACATATGCCACTGTTATCTCCTGCATAAACCTAGCACATATTCCACTTTTAACTCCAGAGTAAACCTAGCATATATGCCACTGTTATCTTCTGCATCAACCTAGCACATATGCCACTGTTGTCTCCTGCATAAACCTAGCACATATGCCACTGTTGTCTCCTGCATAAACCTAGCACATATGTTACTGTTATCCCCTGCATAAACCTACTACATAAGCCACTGTTGTCTCCTGCATAAATCTAGCACATATGTTACTGTTATCTACTGCGTAAACCTAGCACATATGCCACTGTTGTCTCCTGCTTAAACCTAGCACATATGTTACTGTTATCTCCTGCATAAACCCAGCACATACAGTAAACCACTGTTATCACCTGCATAAACCTAGCACATATGTTACTGTTATCCCCTTCATAAACCTAGCACATATGCCACTGTTATCTTCTGCATCAACCTAGCACATATGCCACTGTTATCTCCTGCATAAACCTAGCACATAAGCCACTGTTATCACCTGCATAAACCTAGCACATATGTTACTGTTATCCCCTTCATAAACCTAGCATATGTGCCACTGTTATCTTCTGCATCAACCTAGCACATATGCCACTGTTGTCTCCTGCATAAACCTAGCACATATGCCACTGTTATCTCCTGCATAAACCTAGCACATATGCCACTGTTATCTCCTGCATAAACCTAGCACATATGCCACTGTTATCTTCTGCATCAACCTAGCACATATGCCACTGTTATCTTCTGCATCAACCTAGCACATAAACCACTGTTATCTCCTGAATAAACCTAGCACATATGCCACTGTTATCTCCTGCATAAACCTAGCACATATGCCACAGTTATCTCCTGCATAAACCTAGCACATATGCCACTGTTATCCCCTGCATAAACCTAGCACATTTTCCACTGTTATTTCCTGCATAAACCTAGCACATAATCTACTGTTATCTCCTTCATAAACCAAGCACATATGCCACTGTTATCTCCTCCATAAACCTAGCACATATGCCACTGTTATCTCCTGCATAAACCTAGCACATACAGTAAGCAACTGTTATCTCCTGCATAAACCTAGCACATATGCCACTGTTATCTTCTGCATCAACCTAGCATATATGCCACTGTTATCTTCTGCATAAACCTAGCACATATGCCACTGTTATCTCCTGGATAAACCTAGCACATATGACACTGTTATCTCCTGCATAAACCTAGCACATTATCCACTGTTATTTCCTGCATAAACCTAGCACATAATCTACTGTTATCTCCATCATAAACCTAGAGCATAAACTACTGTTGTCTCCTGCATAAACCTAGCACATATGTTACTGTTATCTCCTGCATAAACCTAGCACATATGCCACTGTTATTTCCTGCATAAACCTAGCACAAATGCCACTGTTATCTCCTGCATAAACCTAGCACATATGCCACTGTTATCTCCTGCATAAACCTAGCATATATGCCACTGTTATCTTCTGCATAAACCTAGCATATATGCCACTGTTATCTCCTGCATAAACCTAGCATATATGCCACTGTTATCTCCTGCATAAACCTAGCACATAAGCCATTCTTATCTCCTGCATAAACCTAGCACATACAGTAAGCCACTGTTATCTCCTGCATAAACCTGGCACATATGCCACTGTTATCCCCTGCATAAACCTAGCACATATGCCAGTATTATCTCCTGCATAAACCTAGCACATACAGTAAGCCACTGTTATCTCCTGCATAAACCTAGCACATAAGCCACTGTTCTCTCCTAAATAAACCTAGCACATATGCCACAGTTATCTCCTGCATAAACCTAGCACATACAGTAAGCCACTGTTATCTCCTGCATAAACCTAGCACATATGCCACTGTTGTCTCCTGCATAAACCTAGCACATATGTTACTGTTATTCCCTGCATAAACCTAGCACATAAGCCACTGTTATCTCCTGCATAAACCTAGCACATATGCCACTATTATCTCCTGCATAAACCTAGCACATATGCCACTATTATCTCCTGCATAAACCTAGCACATATGTTACTGTTATCTCCTGCATAAACCTAGCACATAAGCCACTGTTATCTACTGCATAAACCTAGCATATATGCCACTGTTATCTTCTGCATAAACCTAGCATATATGCCACTGTTATCTCCTGCATAAACCTAGCATATATGCCACTGTTATCTCCTGCATAAACTTAGCACATATGCCACTGTTATTTCCTGCATAAACCTAGCACAAATGCCACTGTTATCTCCTGCATAAACCTAGCACATATGCCACTGTTATCTCCTGCATAAACCTAGCACATATGCCACTGTTGTCTCCTGCATAAACCTAGCACATATGTTACTGTTATCTCCTGCATAAACCTAGCACATAAGCCACTGTTATCTACTGCATAAACCTAGCATATATGCCACTGTTATCTTCTGCATAAACCTAGCATATATGCCACTGTTATCTCCTGCATAAACCTAGCACATATGCCACTGTTATCTCCTGCATAAACCTAGCACATATGCCACTGTTATCCCCTGCATAAACCTAGCACATATGCCAGTATTATCTCCTGCATAAACCTAGCACATACAGTAAGCCACTGTTATCTCCTGCATAAACCTAGCACATAAGCCACTGTTCTCTCCTAAATAAACCTAGCACATACAGTAAGCCACTGTTATCTCCTGCATAAACCTAGCACATATGCCACTGTTGTCTCCTGCATAAACCTAGCACATATGTTACTGTTATCCCCTGCATAAACCTAGCACATAAGCCACTGTTATCTCCTGCATAAACCTAGCACATATGCCACTATTATCTCCTGCATAAACCTAGCACATATGCCACTGTTATCTCCTGCATAAACCTAGCACATATTCCACTGTTATCTCCTGCATCAACCTAGCACATATGCCACTGTTATCTTCTGCATCAACCTAGCACATATGCCACTGTTATCTTCTGCATCAACCTAGCACATAAGCCACTGTTATCTCCTGCATAAACCTAGCACATAAGCCACTGTTATCTCCTGCATAAACCTAGCACATATGCCACAGTTATCTCCTGCATAAACCTAGCACATAATCTACAGTTACCTCCTGCATAAACCTAGCACATAAGCCACTGTTATCTCCTGCATAAACCTAGCACATATGCCACTGTTATCTCCTGCATAAACCTAGCACATATGCCACTGTTATCTCCTGCATAAACCTAGCACATACAGTAAGCCACTGTTGTCTCCTGCATAAACCTAGCACATACAGTAAGCCACTGTTATCTCCTCCATAAACCTAGCACATATGCCACTGTTATCTCCTGCTTAAACCTAGCACATACAGTAAGTCACTGTTATCTCCTGCATGAACCTAGCACATATGCCACTGTTATCTCCTGCATAAACCTAGCACATACAGTAAGCAACTGTTATCTCCTGCATAAACCTAGCACATATGCCACTGTTACCTTCTGCATCAACCTAGTATATATGCCACTGTTATCTTCTGCATAAACCTAGCACATATGTTACTGTTATCTCCTGCATAAACCTAGCACATATGTTACTGTTATCTCCTGCATAAACCTAGCACATAAGCCACTGTTATCTACTGCATAAACCTAGCATATATGCCACTGTTATCTTCTGCATAAACCTAGCATATATGCCACTGTTATCTTCTGCATAAACCTAGCATATATGCCACTGTTATCTCCTGCATAAACCTAGCACATAAGCCATTCTAATCTCCTGCATAAACCTAGCACATACAGTAAGCCACTGTTATCTCCTGCATAAACCTAGCACATATGCCACTGTTATCCCCTGCATAAACCTAGCACATATGCCAGTATTATCTCCTGCATAAACCTAGCACATACAGTAAGCCACTGTTATCTCCTGCATAAACCTAGCACATAAGCCACTGTTTTCTCCTAAATAAACCTAGCACATATGCCACAGTTATCTCCTGCATAAACCTAGCACATACAGTAAGCCACTGTTATCTCCTGCATAAACCTAGCACATAATCTACTGTTATCTCCTGCATAAACCTAGCACATATGCCACTGTTATCCCCTGCATAAACCTAGCACATATGCCACTGTTATCTCCTGCATAAACCTAGCACATAATCTACTGTTATCTCCTGCATAAACCTAGCACATATGCCACTGTTGTCTCCTGCATAAACCTAGCATATAAGTCACTGTTATCCCCTGCATAAACCTAGCACATATGCCACTGTTATCTCCTGCATAAACCTAGCACATATGCCACTGTTATCTCCTGCATAAACCTAGCACATATGCCACTGTTATCCCCTGCATAAACCTAGCACATATGCCACTGTTATCTCCTGCATAAACCTAGCACATACAGTAGGCCACTGTTATCTCCTGCATAAACCTAGGACATAATCTACAGTTACCTCCTGCATAAACCTAGCACATAAGCCACTGTTATCTCCTGCATAAACCTAGCACATATGCCACAGTTATCTCCTGCATAAACCTAGCACATACAGTAAGCCACTGTTATCTCTTGCATAAACCTAGCACATATGCCACTGTTATCCCCTGCATAAACCTAGCACATATGCCACTGTTATCCCCTGCATAAACCTAGCACATTTTCCACTGTTATTTCCTGCATAAACCTAGCACATATGCCACTGTTGTCTTCTGCATAAACCTAGCACATACAGTAAGCCACTGTTGTCTCCTGCATAAACCTAGCACATACAGTAAGCCACTGTTATCTCCTCCATAAACCTAGCACATATGCCACTGTTATCTCCTGCATAAACCTAGCACATACAGTAAGCAACTGTTATCTCCTGCATAAACCTAGCACATATGCCACTGTTATCTTCTGCATCAACCTAGCATATATGCCACTGTTATCTTCTGCATAAACCTAGCACATATGCCACTGTTATCTCCTGGATAAACCTAGCACATATGACACTGTTATCTCCTGCATAAACCTAGCACATTATCCACTGTTATTTCCTGCATAAACCTAGCACATAATCTACTGTTATCTCCTTCATAAACCTAGAGCATAAACCACTGTTGTCTCCTGCATAAACCTAGCACATATGTTACTGTTATCTCCTGCATAAACCTAGCACATATGCCACTGTTGTCTCCTGCATAAACCTAGCACATATGTTACTGTTTTCTCCTGCATAAACCTAGCACATAAGCCACTGTTATCTACTGCATAAACCTAGCATATATGCCACTGTTATCTTCTGCATAAACCTAGCATATATGCCACTGTTATCTCCTGCATAAACCTAGCATATATGCCACTGCTATCTTCTGCATCAACCTAGCATATACGCCACTGTTATCTTCTCGATAAACCTAGCACATACAGTAAGCCACTGTTATCTCCTGCATAAACCTAGCACATATGCCATTATTATCTCCTGCATAAACCTAGCATATATGCCACTGTTATTTTCTGCATCAACCTAGCATATATGCCACTGTTATCTTCTGCATCAACCTAGCATATATGCCACTGTTATCTTCTGCATCAACCTAGCACATATGCCACTGTTATCTCCTGCATAAACCTAGCACATAAGCCACTGTTATCTCCTTGATAAACCTAGCACATATGCCATTATTATCTCCTGCATAAACCTAGCATATATGCCACTGTTATTTTCTGCATCAACCTAGCATATATGCCACTGTTATCTTCTGCATCAACCTAGCATATATGCCACTGTTATCTTCTGCATCAACCTAGCACATAAACCACTGTTATCTCCTGCACAAACCTAGCACATAATCCACTTTTAACTCCAGAGTAAACCTAGCATATATGCCACTGTTATCTTCTGCATCAACCTAGCACATATGCCACTGTTATCTCCTGCATAAACCTAGCATATAAGCCACTGTTATCCCCTGGATAAACCTAGCACATAAACCACTATTATCTCCTGCATAAACCTAGCACATAATCCACTTTTAACTCCAGAGTAAACCTAGCATATATGCCACTGTTATCTTCTGCATCAACCTAGCACATATGCCACTGTTCTCTCCTGCATAAACCTAGCATATATGCCACTGTTATCTTCTGCATCAACCTAGCACATATGCCACTGTTATCTCCTGCATAAACCTAGCACATATGCCACTGTTATCTCCTGCATAAACCTAGCACATACAGTAAGCCACTGTTATCTCCTGCATAAACCTAGCACATATGCCACTGTTATCTCCTGCATAAACCTAGCACATATGTTACTGTTATCTACTGCATAAACCTAGCACATAAGCCACTGTTATCTCCTGCATAAACCTAGCACATATGCCACTGTTATCTACTGCATAAACCTAGCACATATGCCACTGTTATCTCCTGCATAAACCTAGCACATATGCCACTGTTATCTCCTGCATAAACCTAGCACATATGCCACTGTTATCTTCTGCATTAACCTAGCACATATGCCACTGTTATCTTCTGCATAAACCTAGCACATATTCCACTTTTAACTCCAGAGTAAACCTTGCATATATGCTACTATTATCTTCTGCTTAAACCTAGCACATATGCCACTGTTATCTTCTGCATCAACCTAGCACATAAGCCACTGTTATCTCCTGCATAAATCTAGCACATATGCCACTGTATCTCCTGCATAAACCTAGCACATATGTTACTGTTATCCCCTGCATAAACCTAGCACATAAGCCACTGTTATCTCCTGCATAAACCTAGCACATACAGTAAGCCACTGTTGTCTCCTGCATAAACCTAGCACATATGCCACTGTTGTCTTCTGCATAAACCTAGCACATACAGTAAGCCACTGTTGTCTCCTGCATAAACCTAGCACATATGTTACTGTTATCCCCTGCATAAACCTAGCACATAAGCCACTGTTATCTCCTGCATAAACCTAGCACATATGCCACTGTTATCTCCTGTATAAACCTAGCACATATGCCACTGTTATCTTCTGCATCAACCTAGCACATATGCCACTGTTGCCTCCTGCATAAACCTAGCACATATGCCACTGTTGTCTCCTGCATAAACCTAGCCAGGGCCGCCATCAGGGGGGGACTGCCGGGACTAGAGTCCCGGGCCCGGACAGAGAGGGGGCCCGTCCACAATCCCAGTTGTGAAGGCAAGGGGGATTCATTATCTAGAAACTCCCTTCTACCCGTCAGTCCGTCGCCGCCGACCCGGCGCTAAACAAGTATATAATTTTTTTATGAAACGGAGATTCTTGTCTCCGTCTGATTGGAGTTCCTAACAGGCTGGCAGTGAAGGGAGCTGCCACGCATGCGCGCCAGCTCCTCGTAGCCACGGAGATGGCAGACTGTAGGGGAGGTCTGATGCGGCGGCACACAGCTTCAAGTATGCAGCTTACGTGGGTCGTGGGCTGTTTGAATGCTCTCCACTGCACTCCTCCAGCTGTAGGTAAGGCACCTGCTTCACCATAGCACATGTTGGGAGGAATCATCTGGGGGGGAGAGGTGTGTGTGTTTGAGTTATATATATATATCTCTAAAATATATATATATATATGCATGTGTATATATATATATATATATATACATATGCATGTGTGTGTATATATATATATATGCATGTGTGTGTATATATATATACATGCGTGTATATATAATTATCGTGTGTATATATATATATATAGATATATATGCATGTGTGTGTGTATATATATATATATATATATATAGTGTGTACATATATATGTATATATACAGTATTGGAGAAACTGCGTCACTTATGGGTACTTAAATACAAGAATTCAAACGACAAACAGTGTCATTGTCCAAAGTTTAAGTCCATCTGGACTTTTAGTAATGTTAATGTTCTTAATAAAAGTCCGGATGGACTGAAACGGTGAACACTGTTTGTCATTTGAAGTCTTACATGATAGTACTGTACCTGTGAGTGTCGCCATCTCGCCAATACTGTACTGATATTTGTATATTGAGGAAGGCACCAGAGCAGGATTTTGTAATTTTTGGTGGTGAGATGGTATTACTTGCAGATATATATTATATATATTGCAAAACCTGCATTTGCCCCTGCAATCCCACTGCCTGCCCGCCAAGATCCCCGCCCGTCACACTGCTCCCCTGAAAGAGAAAAACCGCGTCGCATGGGGAGTAGGTCTCAGACCAACAAGAACCAGGTAAGTGTGGGGACTGCCGGGGCTGGAGAGAAAGAAACACAGGGGGGGCCCTGTCTATTTTGTCAGTCCCGGGCCCCACAATTTCTGATGGCAGCCCTGAACCTAGCACATATGTTACTGTTATCCCCTGCATAAACCTAGCACATAAGCCACTGTTATCTACTGCATAAACCTAGCACATATGTTACTGTTATCTCCTGCATAAACCTAGCACATATGCCACTGTTATCTTCTGCATCAACCTAGCACATATGCCACTGTTATCTCCTGCATAAATCTAGCACATATGCCACTGTTATCTTCTGCATCAACCTAGCACATTAGCCACTGTTGTCTCCTGCATAAACCTAGCACATATGTTACTGTTGTCTCCTGCATAAACCTAGCACATATGCCACTGTTATCTCCTGCATAAACCTAGCACATATGTTGCTGTTATCTCCTGCATAAACCTAGCACATATGCCACTGTTGTCTCCTGCATAAACCTAGCACATATGTTACTGTTGTCTCCTGCATAAACCTAGCACATATGCCACTGTTGTCTCCTGCATAAACCTAGCACATAGGTTACTGTTATCTCCTGCATAAACCTAGCACATAGGTTACTGTTATCTCCTGCATAAACCTAGCACATAGGTTACTGTTATCTCCTGCATAAACCTAGCACATAGGTTACTGTTATCTCCTGCATAAACCTAGCACATATGTTACTGTTATCTCCTGCATAAACCTAGCACATATGCCACTGTTGTCTCCTGCATAAACCTAGCACATATGCCACTGTTGTCTCCTGCATAAACCTAGCACATATGTTACTGTTATCTTCTGCATAAACCTAGCACATAAACCACTGTTATCTCCTGCATAAACCTAGCACATAAAGCAAGCCACTGTTCTCTCCTGCATAAACTTAGCACTTTTAGGGGCCTATTCATCATCACTTAATTGTCACAAATGCAGGTGAAAAAGCAAATTTTCACCTGCAATTGTGACAATTAAGTATTCGGGCCATTCATTAAGAAAGTGAAGCAGGAGATTTCACAGATATCTCCTACTTACCTTCTGTTTGCGGAATGGCCCGCTGTCCCCATACACTAGTATGGGGACAGAATTCATCAAGCTCTGAAAATATTATATTTTTGGAGCTTGACTGCGGGGGCGTTCGCCATCTTCAGATGGCGAATACCCCCACTTGGGGTTCGCAAGCCGCTCTTTCCTATGGATCCCTCCGCCCCTGTCCGGCTCCTTCCGCCGGAGCAGTGAAAAGATTTGCTGCTCCGAAAAAGGAGCAGTGAAGCCGCTTGTGCGGGCAGCTGATCTCACATCAGCTGCCACCTCGCCGGAGCAATTCAGCATTGCCACTGTTATCTCCTGCATAAACCTAGCACATAAGCCACTGATATCTCCTGCATAAACCTAGCACATATGCCACAGTTATCTCCTGCATAAACATAGCACATAATCTACTGTCATAGAGCTTGACACATTTTGGGATGTTTCCAGCTCAGCATACATTATTTAATTGCATAATTTTTTCAGATGGATTTTCTACCTGCATTTTTACTTAAAATGCATCCAATACTACAGAGTATTAAATTAATTACCTTGGTTTTTATGCATATATTAGTGTACTTACCTTATGCAATGTAGCTTGGGGGAGCAAGCTACATTGCAGTAGCAAACAAAGGCCCTGATTCAGAGCCGGACGCTCTGACAGAGTGCTCGCTCTGAATCAGGGCCGTCCCTGCTCCTTTTTGGAGCGGCCTCCTTGCCGCTCGCATAGCTGTGGGTGACCACCCACAGCTAAAGCGAGCGGCCATGATTATGGTCGCGATGGTCAAGACCATCGCAACCATCGAGCATTGCGACGAGACCCTGCGGTAGGGTCTCGCTGCCGCAAGCCCTGGAGTGCTTTTGGCTCTATAAGAGCCAAAAGCACTCCCACTGACATCACTAGTGATGTCAGTGGGGCCGGCCCCAGACGGTATGGAACGCCTCCGTCTGGGCAGTCACGCCCCCGGCACACCCACCAAAGGGGGCGTGCTGTCAATCACCATCGACAGCACGCCCCCTTTGGTGCGAGACCCATAACGACGGCTTGGCCAGCTCCCTCGTGCGCATGCGCACTTGTGCAACTTCGACCCGCTTGCCAGTGCTCGCGAGCGGGTCTGAATCAGGGCCAAAGTAGCATAGATAAGTTTGTAAGAGTCAAGGACAACCATTTAAAAATATTTTCATCCCCTTAGCACCGTCGTAGCACATTTGCCTGGCTTGCTCATGTCTGGTCAGGCCAACCTGTCACCTTAAGTCAGGGGTGGGGAACCTTTTTTCTGCTCTGGGAAGCTGTAAGGGCAGCGGTGCGACCCTCTGAAGCGTCCTAAGGATGCTCCAGACAGCACTGCTGCATAGATTTTGGCTGCAGGGTGCTATTGTTCTAGCTTAGAGAAAGAGGCATATCACATCACAAAGCAGGGAGAAATGGTTTAAGCCTGCTCAGTAACATTAGTCTAGATTTGTAAATGGACTCCTTTTAGCAAGCTACAAATAGTACATTCAATTTCCATTGACATGGGTGCCACAGCTAAGGCTCACATTGCTTATCTATAGAAGGGTACATTAGCCGACAGTTACAGTATACAGATCTAATGTTGAATGTGCATCAATTACAGTATTTGCCTCCTTCCTGACTAGTGTCTATAGAGAACTTGCAGTAAAAGGTTTCTGTTAGGCATATGTGCACAGATAAACCTAAGAAGCCCTGTAAATACTATTCCAGCTTGTGTAGAACATACAGGTCACAGCACATACTTTTTCATTTTTGCTTTGTGTTGCAGAGGACACATACACCTCAGAGGAAATCGTAGACCATCAGCCGGTTCTCGTAAGAGTCATGGACACAGCTGATCCGGTGAGTACTTATTCTGTGGGAATCATGTGTCGATTCTGGAGTTATTATTATTCTTTATCGATATAGAGTATATGTAATAATTCACATCAGTATCTCCTCCCACACAGTCTAAATGACCTGCCACACAAAATTACACACAATAGGGCCCCTATTGTCAGCATCCAATGAACCTGCTAACATGTTCTTCGGACTAGTTCTCATTAGGGGCGTATTTATAATGGGTGTACACGGGCCCCTGGGTCCATGGGGGGGCTGCACCGCACACCCTGCACCCATACTTTTTTGTCATATGTACTTCTCCAATGTCCCACGGAGTAGCGCTGCTGAAAATGCCTGAAAAATCTCCACAGCGCCCATTTTCCCAGAGTTTACGTAATCTCCAAGCGCCGCTGAAGCTGGCCAATCGGCAGGCATGCGGCACGATCCAGGTTACCGTGACCCGGATCGCGCCTTTTACACAGCAGGGTTTCACGGGTTATTCCCGTGTTAAACCCTGCTAGTTACCTGGTTTGGATTGCCGGGTCACTCGACCTGGCAATCCAACCCTTTCCCCTTTTACACCAAGGAGCTACCCGAGTTAACCCTGCAATAACCCGGGTTTTAGCTCTGGTGTAAAAGGGGTATTAAAGGTTTGATACATCTCCCCCTAAGTAAGCTTGTTTAAGTAGAACCTGCCCATTAGCATGTAGGTCTATATATTTAGCCCAGAAAATACAAAGGTCTGTCTGGCTGACTAGTGATTGGGAATCCACACTTGTCAGTATGCTTATTGATAAAGCAACAATACTGATTGATTGTATTACTGTATTATAGTACAAAGAAATGGAAGGTGGAACATTCCCATAAAAAGTCCCATTCTTGCTGCTGTCATGGCACAATATATCGTAGGGGTTACGAATGAGGACATCTGAGGTGGCAGCAGATCCATCTGTTTCTCAATTTAAATTCTGTGCTACACATATAAATTTAAAAAGAGATATGTCAAGTCCATCGGACCAAACTCAATTTATATTTTGACAGCACAGATGGTGCACAGATAGCATTGCTATCCATACAGCACTAAGGACATAAGTTAAAATCTCAGTCATGGACCATCTGTATGGAGTTTTTATGTTCTCCTCATGTTTGTGTGGGTTTCCCCTGGGTGCTCTGGTTTCCTTCTACGCTCCAAAACCATACAGATAAGCTAAATGGCTTCTGACCAAAGAAGTAACCCTAGTGTGTATGTGTGTGTCTATGTGGTTGGGAACATAGGCCCTCATTCAGAGCCGCTCGTTAACAGCAGTACGCTCGTTGCGTTCCGATGTTGACTAACCGCGCATGCGTCGGTGTTACACTGCGCATGTGCGTACGGCAGATTGCGAGCTTATTTTGACTCGTTCGTAAAATAGCGTACAGGAAGTGACATGTCCAATGTGATTGACAGAACAGGGCGTTTTTGGGTGTTGACGGGGGTGGAGATGGAAAAACGCAGGCGTGGCGAGGCGTTTTTGGGGCGTACATACATTAGCAGATGCGAACGTAAAATGTGTTCGTACCGACTCATACGTCACTGGATGATCCTCTTTCCCTTCAAAATGCTCGCACAGTTTAGGGTCTGGATTACTCGACCACATTGGCGATGGCCTTCTCCTCCGTCCCGGCACTCCACGATGTTGCAGCGATTAATCGCGGGTGGTCAGAACAGCAATTAGTGTTGGATTGAAAACCGGCTTGGTATGTGTTTTGAAATCAGTTTTTTGGGTTAGCACAAAAGCGTACGCAGGTGGAAATCATAGCTGCTAATGTCAGGATTACACAATCAATTTGCGTACATTTGTGGGGGTTTATTTTGGCCTCAATTTGTTGGTTTTGGCCTATTGTAACAATAATGTCATCATGTTTTTTTTGTTTTTCCCTTTTTCTTTTGGCCTGGTGAATTTGCATCGTTATGTAAATTTTTAAACGTTCCTTAAAGAGCCCTTTTTTTTAATTCATGTAAAATGTGGTTTTTGCACGTTTTTGCCTTTTGGCCCAGGATTAAATGTAGCCCATTTTGACAATAATGTGAGAATACAATTTCAAACTTTTTTTTGAGTTTTATTGCTCAAACAAAAACTAAAATAAAAAACAGATTGTAGAAAAAGATTTTTTGCAGGGTTCATTCCCAAAGTTAAAATAATTGGGCCAACATAAAAGATTTATGAAACGTAAAACACAAAATTAAAAACAATTCACAAGAAAGGAGAGGGAAGTTTTGTCCAGAAAGGAATATGAGGCAAGCACAGAAGGAGTGTGGGAAAAGTAGCCATTGCTGTCACCGTTTTTTCACCCGTTTGGCTGGGGGAGGGAGGGCGCCAGACCGGGTCCGGGATGTCATCGGGCTGGCCTGTCCAGAGGCAGATGTTGTGGCCTCTGGACTAGGCACAGGGCTAGGCACATTTGGAGGATTGGCTGATGTTGTGCCAGAGGTGGAGGATCCTGATGTTCCGGCAGGAAGGGAGGTCGGCTCCACCATGTGCTGGCGAACGAGCTGCTCCAGGGCATTGGCGATGCGGATGTTGGCCCTGGTATTTTCCGCCAGGGCCTGACCAATGATCACGTTGGCCGCCGCATTTTGCTCCAGGGCCTCAGCCACCCGTATCAGACTGGCGTCCATCCTCTGCAGAATCTCCGTATGGAAATCCGATTTGAAATTGAGTTCTGTGAGGAGGGCCACTGCCTGCGAGGGGGATTGCCCTGGACTGGCTTCTGCAGGGTCCTCAGCCGGATGTACTGGTTCCTCCCCTGCAGAGCCAGCAGAAATTCTGCGGCCAAGGCTCCCCTCTGGAGCAGACTCATCCGCCTGTGTCTCTGTTGGAAAAATGAGATAAGACTCACATTAGAATCTACATATTGGCACAATAACATTTCAGAGTTGGTGACATCACAATATTTACCTGGGACAACATGAGGAGCCGCAAAGTCTGGCATGTCCGTATCCATGTTGGACACGCCAAACACCTCCACAGGCTGCACACACCCCTGTGCCAGCTCTTCTAAATCCGTCAACTCCAATGACACAGGGGTGGGACCCCCACCTGTCCCCCTTGCATGCCTAGCCCTGTCCGCCAGTTTTTGCTTTAGGCGATATTTGAAGTCGCCCCATCTGTGGGATAAAATTGGAACCATTATCCTTTTGTTTAAAATGGGGTTTGTTTTTAGGGGGGGCAAGTGTTTACTTACCGCCGTTTGACATCCCGGGCTAGACGGACATAATCACCCACCCTATTGACAGCAACGGCTACCTCTTCCCACATTCTCCACTTCTGGCTTGTACTCATATTCCTGTCTGCCTGTGGCAGGATGTCCACACACTTCTGAATCAAAACCTCCATCTCCTTTCTTGTGAATTGGGCTGCCTTTTCTTTTTGGCAGCTTTGCCCGGAATACTGGGCCCAGCAGCCTCTTCCATGTCATCCTCCTCACCTATTTGTGTAAATATGCAGAATTCTCAACTTCACAACTTGCCCAATATTATGTCTCAAATTAATCATTGAGACAAAATGCATGAAATACTTACCGCCTGACTGTTGTCCATTGTTTCCCTGGTCTGTAGCCATGTCTGAGCTCCAAACAAGAATTACACCAGAATTTTAATTGTGTTTCGTGACGTATTTATACATGCGTCCTTATTTTGCGGCCGCATCATTGATTGTGCGTTCCTATGATCCCTCCTTAATTTGTGCGGGAAACTAAACACTATTTATGGCTTGGTGTGTCTCGAGTCGAGGTGGCGTTTTTGGATTGTTGGAGGTTACCTTGGTCGGAGTTTCTTGTTTGCGGATTTTGGAGTTGGCGTTGTTGGGAGTTTATTTTGTTTGCTATATTTGCGTTTTTATTTTCCGGACACTTTTTTTTTGGTGTTTTTTTTGGCCTCGTTTCTTGATTTGGTAAGTTTTGGGAAGTCTAACTTTGGTTCAATTTGTGTCTCCTTCTTTTTCATATTTTTCTAAAGTTTTTTTTTTCCTAATTTCATCTCTGTTAGGTTTTTATTTGTCTCGGCCCCAAAGACCTTTTGATCGGGAATCTTATATATTAGCTCTTGGTAAGTCCATTTTTTAACTTGTATTTGCGAACTAATTAGCGCATTTTTATCTGTTTGTATAGTGACTTGTATTTGCGAACTAATTAGCGCATTTTTATCTGTTTGTATAGTGACATGTATTTGAGAACTAATTAGCGCATTTTTATCTGTTTGTATAGTGACTTGTATTTGCGAACTAATTAGCGCAATTTTAAATGCTTATTCATCCTGTAAAATTGTTTGTGTTTTCCCTTTAGCATTTTTTGCTTACATTTGACCCCAATTTGACGTACTGTGTGCAATGTCATTTTGCTCGTTGGCCAAATGTGTGTTTCGCCTATTTTATGTTTTGTCTTGCACCAAATTTACAAACATAAATGCACAGACTAAACAGATTTTTTTTAATATTGGGAATATTTACAGTTTGGACGTATCATGACAATACCCCGGCATGTAAGCAGCAATGGATGGTATCATCAAGCTAAGTTGTTTTAATTTTATTTTGGGGTGGGTAAAAAGCCTTACATTCAAATCTTGCCATTTCAGGTTGATCTGGGTCGGATTGTTCTGGCCATGCTCCCGGAAGCCGACCAACCTCAATCTCGTTCCAGGCGTAGGCATCGTAGGCGTGCAAGGCCCCAGATATTTCGAACACGTGTCACCCTTTTTGGAATGCCCGATGATGAGGTTTTAAGACGCTACCGTCTTCCTCCCAAAATCATCATAGACACTCTCTCATTAATAGAGAGTGATCTTGAGCGGCAAATTGACAGTCCTACAGCAATACCACCACTTACGCAATTTATGGCGGTGTTACATTTCTGTGCCTCAGGATCGTTTCAAACAACGGTGGGAATAGTGGCGGGCATCTCACAATCCTCCTTTTCCAGGATCCTGAGGGCAGTGATGGAGGCACTTTTCAAGCACCTCCATCATTTTATTAAAATGCCTTTGGATATGGGTGCCCTTAGTGTGGCCAAGGCCAATTTTTACCAAATAGCTGGCTTCCCACACATCATAGGGGTTGTGGATGGTACTCACATACCACTTCAGCCTCCAGCACGGCTGGAGGCCATATTTCGCTACCGTAAACACTATCACTCCCTGAATGTAATGGTGGTATGTGATGCCTCCCTCCAGATCCTGTCCCTGAATGCAAAATTACCAGGAAGTGCACATGACTCCTTCGTCAACGGGCAATCAGGGATATGGCACAAATTAACCAACCTACAAGCTGGTGATGCGTGGCTTCTGGGTAAGTGGAGACCTTTAGTACATAACAATGTTAAGCTTGATACACAGTGATCCTGATGTTGTCTATTCTTTTTCACAGGAGACAGTGGCTACCCTTGCATGCCCTGGCTGCTCACTCCTTATTTGGCTCCCACACCAGGCCCACAAAGTGAGTTTAATACCGCACTTACAGCCACCAGGCAAGTGGTGGAGCGCTGTATCGGCCTTTTAAAAGGCCGATTCAGATGCCTCCACCGCTCTGGTGGCGAGCTCATGTATTTGCCGGATATGGTTTCGAAAATTGTGGTCCTGTGTGGGATATTTCACAACATCGCCATAAGGAGTGGTGTCCCAATGCAGCCAGAGGATGCCTTACCTGAGGATGGCCCCCCCGAGGTTGGTCGGAGGTCAGTATGTGGGGGGGCCATACGCGATGATGTGGTGGCCAGATATTTTAGGTAATTATTGACCAAACAACAGTGTTTATACCCAATGTGTTACGATTTGTTTGCGTTCATCTTTTTTTTAATGAATTTTTTCCCCATCTTCTGTTTGTTTGCATAATCTGTAGCACTCCCACGATGACTACTTCCTGCTACCCTTCAAAAACCTTTATGTGGAAACTTGTGGAATATATTATGTAACCCATATTGCAACGCCATATTTGTGGAATCATGTGGGCATGGTCCTTCGTCAACCAGTTCTTGATTTGTTGTGTGTTTGTTTCCTGTTTTTGGTATGTGGTGTATTTCTGATTATCACTGTGTGTTTTGTTTGTGAGTGACCACTTTGTTTTTTGATTTCTGTTGTGAATAAATTTTTTGAGAGTGTAATTTGGTTCCTTTTTGGGCACGTTAGAAGCAAGTGTAACCAGGCTCACAAACGTTACATTTGCCTAAGGGGTAACCCAGTAATGAAGCAAGTTGAGCTAAAATGTAATATGTTTTCGGGGTACAAACCAACACACCAAGGAATCCTGTACAATCAGTTGGCTTCGTAAGATCGGCCTAAGCAGCTTGCCCACCAAATAGGAACCTGTAAAATGTTGTAAACTATAATGTTGCCCACCCCAAAAAAGGAAAATGACATTGGTACTGGTAGGTGTTTCTTGTGCCTGTTTGCCTTCAAAATACAACACACAATCTTTAGTGAGAATAATTGGCAATCCTTGCTTGAAGAGTCTACTTATGTCAGTGTAAAGAATCTTTGATTTACAAAAAACGCATGAGACAGAGCGTTAATTATAACTGATTTATTTGTAAACAATTTGTAAAAAAAATAAAAAATAAACTAATTCCTAAGGAGGACCGCCAGATGGTCAAGGCCCTGCAGCAGCCCGGTGACTTGCTCCCGCATACGGGCCACACACTGACATATTTCAGCCCGACGCCTCTGTTCCTCTGTGGGTGACAAAAGTTTGGGGATTAATACATCAATAATGAAGCCACATTCAAAAACAACACAAAACAAGCAAACCAAAACTTAAAAGCTTGTGAAAAAAACCATCATTACACGGATAAAACCCAGCACCCCAAAATGTTGTAGGCCAAAAATACAAGGGCCAAAAAAAAATGCCCACAGGTGTGATATGTGTATGGTGAAATCAGCAGGAACAGGTAAAGACAACCCCAAAAAAAACAAAAAGGCGACAAAAAGCCCACAAAAAAGGGGACGACACATGATTACATACAAACAGTTTGTGGTGCCCAAAAAAAAAAAGCAAAAACATACCGTTCTGCAAAACGCCAGAGCGAGAAGCCACTCCCTCGACCTCCTCGGAGGTGGCTACATTCCCCAAACCTAGGGGCAGGGTGTTGGCTGAATCCTGGGAGGGGGTATTTGGAGGAGGGGCGGTTGGAGGAGAGGGGGAATTGGGCTGGAGGGGAAGTAGCCCCGAAATCTCGGCCACAGGGTCTGGGGAGGAGGGGGTAATTGAGGAATTGGGGGTTGGCGAGAGGGGCCGGGACTGGCGTCTTGTCTGCCGATGACGCCGTAGTCTTTGCTGTGCCCCTAAAAGATGTTAAAAAAATTGTGGTTAGTTTCAACATGAATCCAAAAAATTAAATTTTTTAAGACAACACAAATAGGAAAACATGGCCATGCAGATATGAGTACAATGAATAAATAGGACAGACATGAAAACATGGCCATGCAGATATGAGTACAATGAATAAATAGGACAGACATGAAAACATGCCCACGCAGATATGAGTACAATGAATAAATAGAACAGACATGAAAACATGCACACGCAGATATGAGTACAATGAATAAATAGAACAGACATGAAAACATGCACACGCAGTTAGGGCCCACAAGATAAACATGAAAACCACAGTCCATAAAACTTACTTTCCGCGATCTGCATGCGAAAGCATGCCAGCAAGTGGGGCGTCCGCCGGTGCAGGTCCGACCACCTGCGCTCCAGCTGGCCGATATGTCGGCGTGAGCCGAAGGAGCGCAGGCGGCGACGTACCTCCGCATATGCGGAACGCTTTCTGCGATTTGTGATGGGTGGAGGCTGGCTGGTGAAACGCCTGTCCATCACCTCCGTGAGCACCAGCAGCTCGCGCCTGGTGAATGCGGCGGCTCTCATGATGGCAATGGTGTATTTTTTTAAAATTAATTTTAATAAAGCACCAAAAAAAAATTTGATTGGCTAATGTATTTTGGAAATTAACAGGACCAATTCTATTGGTTAGTGTATGAGTCATGTGTTCGACAGGGCCAGAAATCTCTTGAGAGTTATGATAGGCTTGATGCAGTGACATGCGTAAGCAAATTTAAATAAAGAAATGAACCCCGGAAAATATGCGGGGATCCAAACAAATAGAACAATTGTTTAATTGGGGCTAACATGTATTTTGACCAATAAAAGCGAATGTTTAAGCCGTACGTATTCTGCGGGTAAACACAAACACGGACAAGATTAAAGTTTATTGCATTGTGTTGAAAAAAAAAAAAATTAAGCTAATTGATACATTGATTGGCAGGATACGATTGAGGGAGGTAGGCAGAATAAACGAGCAGGTAATCGGAATCTGACAGGACCACTTCCGGTTTGTACTTGTGCGTGCGTTCCCTTCAAGCCATTTCGGGGATGTACGCTCGCTATTTGGCATGCTCGTTAGTTAGAGGAGGGGTCTGTTGAGTTTGGGGCGGATTTTTATCTGCGTACGAAAATACGAGCGAGTGCTTGAATTTAAATATTTTTTTACGTATGAAGAACGTACGTACGCCCACTTGCGTCCGGGTCTGAATCAGGGCCATAGATTGTAAACTCCACTGGGGCAGGGACTGATGCGGAATATGTGTGCGCTATAAAAATAACTGTTAATTAATACATTTATTATTGTTCATTGCAAAATACCTATGGGTAAATATACTAAAGGTCAATTTCAATTGATTTTAATCGCATTCAAAACAATCTAAATCGATTTTGAGTTTCTAGGGCTAAATCACACATTTACTAGCATTTAAAAAAATAAAATAAAATTGTCTGTTAGTAAATGTGCGATTTAGCTCCGGAAACACAACACTGATTTAGATAGATTTGAAATTGATTGAAATCGACCTTTCGTAAATATACCCCTTGGAGTGTGAGGTGCTGTTGCTGTGTATATTGAAAAGTAGACTTTAGAGAGTTACTGTGGGTGATCAGGAATGTGAACCCCTGGTACGGAGAGGAAACGCTGCAATGCCATAGTGTAAAGTGCACAGCTCTTACTCTCTCACTGGTTGATTAAGGGCAGGGCGACAGGGACGGTCGTCCCGGGGCACCCACAAATAGGGGGCCCCCACACACTGCCCCTGGCCACATCCCCATAATAAACCATTTTTTTAAATCTTTTAACGGGGTCGCGGACCACAATTAGACCCCGCCCCTCATGCAATTTGACTCCGCCCCTTTTCAAACTGACTGAGCACGCACGTTCCTAACTCCTTTATTGGCTCTTTCTTCTCCCACACACAAGGTGGCCGGGGCCTGGGACCTGCTTCCTCTGCTCTGATCAGTGGGCGCAGTGAGCACCCTAGAGCGAGCAGAAGCAGCACACTGCAGCCAGAAGGTAGGGGTGTGCCTGGGTCCTGGTAGTGTAGTAGGGGGGTGTATGTGTGCTTTTAGTGTAGGTATGTGTGCTTTTAGTGTAGGAGGGGGTGTCTGGGTGTTGGTAGTGTAGTAGGGGGGTGCCTGGGTGATGGTAGTGTAGGAGGGGGGTACCTGGGTGATGGTAGTGTAGGAGGGGGGTACCTGGGTGATGGTAATGTAGTAGGGGGGTGCCTGGGTTCTGGTAGTGTAGTAGGGGGGTGTCTGTGTTTTTAGAGTAGGAGGGGGTGTCTGGGTGTTGGTAGTGTAGTAGGGGGGTGCCTGGGTGATGGTAGTGTAGCAGGGGGATGCCTGGGTGTTGATAGTGTAGTAGGGGGGTGCCTGGGTGCTGGTAGTGTAGTAGGGGGGTGTCTGTGTTTTTAGTGTAGGAGGGAGGTGTCTGGGTGTTGGTAGTGTAGTAGGAGGGTGCCTGGGTGATGGTAGTGTAGTAGTGGGGTGCCTGGGTTTTGGTAGTGTAGGAGGGGGTGTCTGGAGGGGGGTGCCTGGGTGATGGTAGTGTAGGAGGGGTACCTAGGTGCTAGTAGTGTAGGAGGGGGTTGCTGGGTGATGGTAGTGTATGAGAAGAGTGTCTGGAGGAATATCTGAGTGCTGTTGGGGTGATGATAGTAAATAAAGGGGTATGTCTGGGTGCTGCTATGGTGTTGGTAGTGAATAAGAGGTTGTCTGGGTGCAGCAGATGTATTAGTAGTATATGACAGTGAGTGCAGCAGATGTATTAGTAGTATATGACAGTGAGTGCTGCAGATGTATTAGTAGTATATGACGGTGGGTGCTGCAGATGTATTAGTAGTATATGACGGTGAGTGCAGCAGATGTATTAGTAGTATATGACGGTGAGTGCAGCAGATGTATTAGTAGTATATGACGGTGGGTGCAGCAGATGTATTAGTAGTATATGACGATGGGTGCAGCAGATGTATTAGTAGTATATGACGGTGGGTGCAGCAGATGTATTAGTAGTATATGACGGTGGGTGCAGCAGATGTATTAGTAGTATATGACGGTGGGTGCAGCAGATGTATTAGTAGTATATGACGGTGGGTGCAGCAGATGTATTAGTAGTATATGACGGTGAGTGCAGCAGATGTATTAGTAGTATATGACAGTGAGTGCAGCAGATGTATTAGTAGTATATGACAGTGAGTGCAGCAGATGTATTAGTAGAATATGACAGTGAGTGCAGCAGATGTATTAGTAGTGTATGACAGTGAGTGCAGCAGATGTATTAGTAGTATATGACAGTGAGTGCAGCAGATGTATTAGTAGTGTATGACAGTGAGTGCAGCAGATGTATTAGTAGTATATGACAGTGAGTGCAGCAGATGTATTAGTAGTGTATGACAGTGAGTGCAGCAGATGTATTAGTAGAATATGACAGTGAGTGCAGCAGATGTATTAGTAGTATATGACAGTGAGTGCTGCAGATGTATTAGTAGTGTATGACAGTGAGTGCTGCAGATGTATTAGTAGAATATGACAGTGAGTGCAGCAGATGTATTAGTAGAATATGACAGTGAGTGCAGCAGATGTATTAGTAGTACATGACAGTGAGTGCAGCAGATGTATTAGTAGTATATGACGGTGGGTGCAGCAGATGTATTAGTAGTATATGACGGTGGGTGCAGCAGATGTATTAGTAGTATATGACGGTGGGTGCAGCAGATGTATTAGTAGTATATGACGGTGAGTGCAGCAGATGTATTAGTAGTATATGACAGTGAGTGCAGCAGATGTATTAGTAGTATATGACAGTGAGTGTTGCAGATGTATTAGTAGTATATGACAGTGAGTGCAGCAGATGTATTAGTAGTATATGACAGTGAGTGCAGCAGATGTATTAGTAGTATATGACAGTGAGTGCAGCAGATGTATTAGTAGTGTATGACAGTGAGTGCTGCAGATGTATTAGTAGTATATGACAGTGAGTGCTGCAGATGTATTAGTAGAATATGACAGTGAGTGCAGCAGATGTATTAGTAGTATATGACAGTGAGTGCAGCAGATGTATTAGTAGTATATGACAGTGAGTGCAGCAGATGTATTAGTAGTATATGACAGTGAGTGCAGCAGATGTATTAGTAGTATATGACAGTGAGTGCAGCAGATGTATTAGAAGTATATGACAGTGAGTGCAGCAGATGTATTAGTAGTATATGACAGTGAGTGCAGCAGATGTATTAGTAGTGTATGACAGTGAGTGCAGCAGATGTATTAGTAGTATATGACAGTGAGTGCAGCAGATGTATTAGTAGTGTATGACGGTGAGTGCAGCAGATGTATTAGTAGTGTATGACAGTGAGTGCAGCAGATGTATTAGTAGTGTATGACGGTGAGTGCAGCAGATGTATTAGTAGTATATGACAGTGAGTGCTGCAGATGTATTAGTAGTATATGACAGTGAGTGCAGCAGATGTATTAGTAGTATATGACGGTGGGTGCTGCAGATGTATTAGTAGTATATGACAGTGAGTGCAGCAGATGTATTAGTAGTATATGACAGTGAGTGCAGCAGATGTATTAGTAGTATATGACAGTGAGTGCAGCAGATGTATTACTAGTATATGACAGTGAGTGCAGCAGATTTATTAGTAGTATATGACAGTGAGTGCTGCAGATGTATTAGTAGTATATGACAGTGAGTGCAGCAGATGTATTAGTAGTATATGACAGTGAGTGCTGCAGATGTATTAGTAGTATATGACAGTGAGTGCAGCAGATGTATTAGTAGTGTATGACAGTGAGTGCTGCAGATGTATTAGTAGTATATGACAGTGAGTGCTGCAGATGTATTAGTAGAATATGACAGTGAGTGCAGCAGATGTATTAGTAGTATATGACAGTGAGTGCAGCAGATGTATTAGTAGTATATGACAGTGAGTGCAGCAGATGTATTAGTAGTATATGACAGTGAGTGCAGCAGATGTATTAGTAGTATATGACAGTGAGTGCTGCAGATGTATTAGTAGTATATGACAGTGAGTGCAGCAGATGTATTAGTAGTATATGACAGTGAGTGCAGCAGATGTATTAGTAGTATATGACAGTGAGTGCAGCAGATGTATTAGTAGTATATGACAGTGAGTGCAGCAGATGTATTAGTAGTATATGACAGTGAGTGCAGCAGATGTATTAGTAGAATATGACAGTGAGTGCAGCAGATGTATTAGTAGTATATGACGGTGAGTGCAGCAGATGTATTAGTAGTATATGACAGTGAGTGCAGCAGATGTATTAGTAGTATATGACAGTGAGTGCAGCAGATGTATTAGTAGTATATGACAGTGAGTGCTGCAGATGTATTAGTAGTATATGACAGTGAGTGCAGCAGATGTATTAGTAGTATATGACAGTGAGTGCAACAGATGTATTAGTAGTATATGACGGTGGGTGCTGCAGATGTATTAGCAGTATATGATGGTGGGTGCTGCAGGGGTGCTGATAGTGAATGATGAGGGTTGTGTCTGGACTGGGTGTAGGTGATGAATGTAAGAGGGTGATTGGGTGCTGCTGGGGTGTTGGGGTGTCGTTGGTGCATGACAGAGGAGGGAAGTAATTGGTGAATGAGGGAGTGTCTGGGTATATACAGTATGTGTGTTAAAAAAAATAATTAAAAAATAAATATATATATATATTCACATATATTAGTAGTATATATGCATATGTGTGTATTATATATCATTTTCAACTTTTATTGATAGGGGCCCCCACATGTTTGTTGCCCAGAGGCCCCCACAGACCTTAACCCGTCCCTGGGTGAGGCATACAGTAGGTACGAGTGCAACCTGAATATTCGGGCGTTTAACACAGGATCTGGTGTGGTGGAGAGGGTGTAAGCACGTTGCATGCAGATAAATTGGGTGCCAGGCTATCTCATGGTGAACACAATATATAGATTGTATTCATATATTTTATTCTGCACAAAATCATATCGCTTACATCAGACCACAGTAGGGCACTCTAAAGGCTAGTACACACTAGACGATGTCCAGTGTGTCTGTCCTTGTCAGCGATGGGACCCAGCGGGGGTGCAGGCATCAGCAAGTGCATATGGTGGGGGCCATGCTACATTCGGCGTGGTGCCCTCCTGGTGACTCTCACCTACATCACCTTGGGGCGAAGCCAAGGGCATAGCCAAAACTTTGTGGGATCCATAGCAAATTGTGTAAGGGGCCCCTGTCCCAATGCTTCTATAGAGACACCTCTATGCAGCAGTTGATAATTTTATGCCCTTTAATAGTGCCCCTGTTCATTTTCTGAAACATAGTAGTGCCCTAGTTAATGTTATGCCCCATAGTAGTACCCTAGTTTATTTTATGAACCATAGTAATTCCATAGTTGTCAAATTGAAGGGCTGCCAGTACAGTACCTCCTATTCACATTATGACATACAGTGTCCCCAGTTGATATTATGCAACACTATAGTGCCTCTAGCCCATATTGTGCCACATCACAATGCCCTCCATTCAAATGATGCCACATTACAGTGCCACCAGTTCATATTATGCTACACTATAATGCCCCCACTCGGGGGAGGGGGGGTGGGGGGCTGGAGGAGCACATGCACGGGTGCGCCGCTGCACCCGACGCCAGTGTCCTCTAGCCTGGCCCTGCAGGGAGACTCCAAGCCGGACGCCCGCTGAGATTTTATTACCAGCGGGCGCCCGACTCCTTCTCTGCAGCGCCGCACTAGCCGGAGGCTGGAGTTCTCTCCTAAACTCCAGCTTCCGGCTCTACCCACGGCCCGGGCACTGTGGGAGAGACGTCATGATGTCTCTCCCATAGTTACGAGGAGCAGCCGGGTGGACCCGAAGGCGGCAGTCACAGGAGCGGGGTATAAGGTAAGTATTTGTTTTGTGTGTGGGTGTAAGCAGCACTACAGGGGCATTACCAGGGGGCTCTACAGGGGCATTACCAGGGTGCACTACAGGTGCATTACTAGGGGACATTAGTATATGGGGACTACAGGGATATTACTAGGGGGCATTACTATTTGGGCACTACAGGGGCATTACTATGGGGGCATTACCATATGGCGACTAGTACAGGGGCATTAATTCGGGGCATTACCTCAGTGGGAATTACTATAGGTGCACTGCTGAAGGAGGCATTACTATGGGGGCACTGCTGCAGGGGGCATTACTATGGGGGAATTACCAAGGGGGGACGCCAAATTACTGTCTTGCCCCCACTTCATATTGTGCCACATTACAATGCCCCAGGTCATATTATGTAACATAATAGTAGCCTCCAGTTGATATTATACTATATTACAATGAGCTGGTCAGATTATGCCACATTATAATGTTCTCCAGTTCAGATTATGTAACATCAAGGTGCCCAGTTCAGATTATGCCACATTACAGTGCCCCCTTACCATTATAACATCCACTTTACTCTCATGTAAAATGGAATGTCTCCCCATTCAGGCTGGGCAACGGGTCGGACCCAATTGCTTAGCAGCAAATTACCGTATATAACCTGGGTCCAGGGCCTCTGGGCCCCATAGCAATGGCACCCCCTGCACCACTATATCTACACCCATGTTCAGCGGATGACAGTCGTTACAGAAATGTGGGTTCATGCCACTACCCAGGATCTCAGGAAATCTTTATCCACATATAATAAATATATGCCCCTGGAAATAGTGAATTCTGAATGCCAGTCCTGGTGGTGAAGCTAAAATGTAGTAATTAGGTGCTGTATATCTGATTATGGGGTCTATTCCTCTACACCACTAAAGTTCCAATAGCTGTGTCCCAAACTTTTATCTTTGGTTTAGAGAATCAGTAATAATCAAGGGGGGGGGGGGTGGGATTCAATCCAGTGCACTGTGCTCAGAGTGCCTCCCGAACGGTCAGGCTAAGCAGCTCCACAATCTATCAATATCATGACTCATTTTCTTTGCACCCCATAAAGATGTGCCATTAAATACTTGTAGATTGCCTCTATCTATAAGCGTCAATGTGTGCAGTCGGACGAGGGCTCTTTATTAACATTGCTGTTTTTTTTTTTGATCATTGATCTTATTTTAGCTCTAATTTCAATTGCTGAGCATGAGAAGCTCATGAGGTCAGAAAGGGTTAATTCTGATTTCAGCCATGTTTTTGGCTGTACCCAGTCGGATAGTGAGCCTCTTTGTGGGACATAAATATCCTGGGATCTGGAGAACACTGCTCAGGTTGTAGACAGATTGCTCCTGTACTGGACAATGAATCTTTTGATCTCAATCTTGGCCACATTCAAAGAGGCCTTTGAAGTGAGTTAAAAATGTTCAGGATCTCTTGGTATTAGCTGAAAATGCACCAGACAGTCAGATCATGAACTCTGCTGTCTCTATTCAAACCCGCTGACCTTGGCTGAGGACTCGGTGACCAGAATACATTGTAGTATCAAGTGATAGAAATCCACTGTCAGTTCCAGGGAGGGATTGGCCTCTCACTGACACTGCATATTCTGCCTCACTGTTGGGCCCATTTACCAAAGTGTATTTGAGGTAAAATCCCTGAAAACGTCTGTTTTCGGGGGTTTACCTCAAATACTAAGTGTCCCCCGGATGTATGAAGGAGGTACCACAGCAGGTATCTCCGACACCTGCTGTGATCCCTCCATTGCCGTTGGCAGCCGCTTCCCCCATAGGTCTCTATAGGGGTTGCGATGCTGCCAAATTTACCAATATCCAGAATGCAATGCACTCCAGATTTTGGCTCCCGCAGCTAACGCCATCTGAAGATGACGTTAGCCGCTGTAGCCTATGGGCTACACCGCACACTATTTGCCGGCGGAGGGATACGCCGGAACCCTGCCCAGCTATAGCAGATGTGCATGTGCAGTCCATGGGACTGCGCATGCGCACCACCCCCTGCGCTGTCCGGCAGCTCTCCGGAGACATCGCAGGGGGTGCCCATGTCCATGCATGTCCCGGATGATACATCTGGCCGATAGGATCGCCTTTTGCAATGCGATCAGGTGCGTTACAGGCATGCCTTGATCGCATTGCAATAGCGATCATTGATAAATGGGCCCCTGTGACTTATAATGATGATTAGAGAAGGTGAAGTACAGTATGTTGATCTTGGTGCCGTTTTACAGATCACTCAGACAGAGCAGAGCTATGTTAGGGATGGGGATTCATAGCCCTTCATTCAGAGCACAATTTCCTTTTATGCCTTAATGTAATGTTTCCAGTGCACTGGGCAATAAATAATCTAAAAGTAGATCAGTCATCAGCGCATTAAATCACATAAGCCATAAAAACCTCAAAATACAAAAGGAAAAATACACACACCCCTCCTATTGGCGCATAAAAATAATATTACGTTATTTCTCCTACCAGTTCCTGGAGAGACAGACCATTTGCAGAGAGACTTGGCAACTGCCTTGGAATACAAAAAAAACAACAACCATAAAATACACAAGAAGAGAAGAAACAGCTCTGTGCATAATGATAACAAAATACAGATTGTATAGACATCCGTATATATTCATAAACATTTAAAATAATAAGGATTTTTATTTAGTTTCCAGACCACTGGGTTAGGTAATGAGATCTTTTATTGACACTATTATATATTGTGCAACATATACAACTTAAATGTTCCCTTTTATGAGAGATACTTTGGCTTATAGTTGAGATTTTACATGACGATAGATCCGTTACATGTATTATCACCGGTTTATCAATTTCATATATTTTTTATATGAATATTTATTTTATAATAATATATAATATATATAATTCTATACTGATTTGAATTGGTTTCCTGATCCACATATATTTTATTGAACTAGAACATAGGGCCTGATTCAGAGCCGGACGCTCTGACCAGAGCGCTCGCTCTGAATCAGGGCCCTCCTCCATGAAAATGGAGCGGCCTCCTGGCCGCTCGCATAGCTGCGGGTGACCACCCACAGCATATGCGAGCGTCCATGGTGATGGTCGCGATGGTCTTGACCATCGCGACCATCGGGCTTGCGACGGAGACCCTGCGGTAGGGTCTCGCTGCCGCAAGCCCTGGAGTGATTTTGGCTCTATCAGAGCCAAAATCACTCCCACTGACATCACTAGTGATGTCAGTGGGGCCGGCTTCAGACGGTAGGCGTTCCCATGGGAACGCCTCCGTCTGGCAGGCAAGCCCACCAAAGGGGGCGTGCTGTCAATCGACATCGACAGCACGCCCCCTTTGGTGCGAGACCCGGATCGATGGAGAGCCCGTCGCTCGCCGGGTCTCGCGCATGCGCACGATGGAGCTCCCTCCGTCGTGCGCATGCGCAGTGGGGGAACATCGACCCGCTTGCGAGCGTCCTGCGCTCGCGAGCGGGTCTGAATGACCCCCATTTTTCATTATTACCCTTAGGTACAGATATGTCTTTTTTTTTCTTGTGTTAATTTATGTATGAAATACTTGTGATGAAAATAGAAAGAAGACTGCATAATGGATTGTATAGAACTCTCCTACAGCTAGATATATTGCTGTGGGACACCAGTTGTTGCTTCTTTTACTCATGAAATATTACTGCTGAGGCTTATCACCGCTAATGTGTTTGGGGTCAAGCTGACTTTCTGCCCTAAATTGTAATAATATCACGCTAGGTGGCGATAGTAAGTCATGGATTATGTGTGGGCTGGAGGGATCTGCCCACACAGGATAGAAAAACTAAGTTTGATCACATCTAGAGGCTGCCCAGTGGATTCAGTCCAGGGAGGACTGAGGCAGACCCGTCAGGCTGCATGAGAATCAGTCCAAGAAGTACTGAGGCAGTCAAAGAGCCGAGTGTGCCTGGAGGCCAATGGGGGCTAGAAAGCTGTGCCCAGACCTGTGGGGCAGGGAGGACCACCAATCTCTAAAGGCGGGTATCCACTACCTGATTAAACAGAGTGATTGGACGATAACAACATCGTTATCGATCAATCGCTTGTTAATTGGGCACAAGTCGGGCAGCTTATTGTCTAAAACGACCAGCATTGCGCACTTCCGATGGTCGTCTTTGACATCTATCATCGCCCGAACATGCTGGTGTTGAATTTGTAAATAAACCTTTTAATACATTCCTGCCTATAAACCTCTAAGATTCACCTGCCTAGAACCTCTAAGACAAAACCTGTCTATAAACATCTAAGATAAAACCTGCTTATACCTTCTAAAACCACAAGATGTCGCTAATTAGCACTGTGTTTGATTGTACCATTAATGAAATACTGAGACAGTTGAATAGCGGTCCAACGCGCTAAAGATAATTATTCAGGTAAAAGTACAGATGTTACAACGCTATGATCTAATAATGAGCGCAAATAAATCGTACAAACATTAGGTCATAAGGTACAGTTAATATACATGAAACGGTTATTAAAGATCAAAATACAATGAGCAATATCAATGTCTGCTGAGAGCACATGTTCAAGATGGCTGGTGATGGTGTGTGTGTGTGTGTTTGTGTGTGAGGGGGGGTTAGGAATGCTTCCTGCCCTATTGTCCAAACCGCATGGTCTACAAACAAACTCCATTATGAAGCTACCTCATTGAAATCTCCCATAATGCCATAGTTAATTAAATATGCAAGCTGGATATCATATGCCAACACATCAGGCAAACACTGCACCATTTAATATTCCAACATGTACAACACAAGCTGATTCCAATATACAACAATACCATCCTACAACAGACCTCATCCAGTACCCACTAGACCGTGGGGAGGGGGAAGGGCTGAAGCACATGCTCTTCCTTTGTTTGCAAGCCTCATGATCCCTAGGCAAACTCCAATTTGAAAACTCACATTAAGTTGTAACTCTGTAAATCATACATCCATCAATGATCACAATTATAATAAAGACAATATACCTATCTGACCCATACAACACCATAACTGGGTAGAATTATAATTTCCTTTGTTCACCCCACATGGAAGTAGCCATCTCTAATAAACTGCAGACAATATACCTATCTGACCCACACGGCAGTTACTTATGACCATTGAAAGCTGTTATTAATTCAACTTCCATAATATATAACTGATACCACCCTATGATTACATTCATGAGTATACAACACATACCAAGCCTATCTCTCCCAAGCAGAGATATTGTTCAAGCACATGGGAAGGCCCTAACACAGAGCACATGGGAAGGCCCTAACACAGAGCACATGGGAAGGCCCTAACACAGCTCACCAGAGGATCTCAATCAACCAGCATCAATCATTTACAAATATTACAAAAACTCCATAATCAATCCCTTTCCTGCATGCTGATAACAGACTATTGTACCCTACAGTGTAGATGAAAAGTACAGATTAGATAACATATCATCCACTGTATGCTAACACAGACTCATGAATATCCTTAGAAAACTATAAACCACAAACCATGCTAAGCTAATAACAGATTAACACCAAAAATAGCTACAGACACCCAAATAGGCTAAATATTGCACAATTTATACTTAGCTATGTCCCAGGGGAACTGAGACCCATTTTCCGTTGTCTTGTGAGAGAGGGAACCTCTCCAAATCTCCCCTCTTGCAAGTGTGTCTGCTGGCTGTGTGTTCTCAGAATGTGCATGCTATGTTCCCGCCCCCTTTTACCTGTGAGGTCATCAGAAAGGGAGTATCCTTTTGGTTTCTTGAAACTACTGTTAATTAGGTTCTAGTCCCAGTTAGCTATCTCTATTGATTAGACTGGAATAACCAGTCCTTTGGACAAAAATGTAAACAAGCCTACACAATGTCATTGTTCTTTGGTAAGGGTTAGAAATCTGTTACAGGGCATTTATTGGACAATTTCAAATGGATACAAAAGGTCTCCAACCTCCCTTTGCATCCCCCACATGCAAATCTAAGCTGCTATGGCAAGCAACATTTCAAATAGTTATTCTCTCTAACATTCATATTTCATAGCCGCATGTTCTGATCTTCATATTGATGTCACCGGAACGCTGTGGAAACAGAGTAGATCAGTACGGTTCCACACACAGTCCAATTGTCATTTACTAAGCCATAGTTACAGAAAACATTCATTTCTTTATATACTGACATTGCGTTTAAACCAAGTAATAATTATCCTTTTTGCGTTACGGGACCATTGCTTTTAAATGTATGTATGCGGGGAAAACACCACTGCCTTGCTGTTGCTCAAATATAAGTCTGTGGTGATTTTAATGTGTTGGAAAGTTATTTTATGTATTCTGAACACTGTCGGTATGTGTTTGGGGAAGATTGTTAAAAAACTGTTCGTGCTACTTTTAGCAACTTTGCACTGTGGTTTGTGTACTATGTATTTTTGACAAAATGGCGCTTGTGTAAGCTTTCTTTTCTAAAATGGAGTCTTGCTGCCATTCACAAGATGGCGTCGTGCAGGTTTTCCTGATTGCAAACAGATTCTGTCTTACCCAATTATCCGGTTTCGACACTGGTCAATCTGCCGATAACAACAGATTGGCCATGCTCGGGGATGAGGGAGGGTGCCTACAATGAACGACTGATCAATCAATGTAGGCACAGCACAGACAGTGAAACAACTGCACAATTGCAATGTTGTAATCGTGCAGTTGTTTCATTCTGCTAGTGGATACGCACCTTAATGGTGCATACACACGATCAGATTTTTTCTTCAGATATGGACGATAACGATTTAAAAAACGTTCAGTCGTTCATATCTGAAGGAAAATCGTTCATATCTGACATGCCTGAACGATGGACGATCAACGATGCGCGTTCCCGTTTGTCAGATAACGATATCTGACATCTGATGGGTTTGCAGTCAGACTTGGACGATTCCATTCATTTTAATGCAGTCAAAAATCGTTCAATCGTTCAATCGTTCAATCGTTCAAATCGTTCAAATCGTTCAAAACTTTGGTCAAATCGTTCAAATCGTTCAGATCGTTTAATCGTTCAATCGTTCATCTGACAAATCTGACAAGTCTGACAAATCTGACCGTGTGTACGCTCCATAAGACTGTGTTTGTGGCAGTCAGGCCAGGAGGCCAGTGTCCAGACCTGCAAGCCAGGCAGGGAGGACAACTAAAGAGACTGTGTAACTTTGTGGAAGAGGCCGGGAGGCCAGTATTTTTACCTGTGAGAGACAAGACTGAGACAGACTGTGTGTTACATTTGCAGACTAGCTGCCCCATTATAGGTTGTTTTTTATTTTGTTCCTGAAATGCTAACAGTAAAGCATGCTGTTTGTTTCCATTTTAACATGTAAAGCTGCATGTAGATTTTTATTATGCCCTTACTCACTGCACCACTGACCTCTCTACAGAGCTAATTATCCCAGATATATCATTATATATACATACACACACACATAGAGTTGTCAAATTATTATGACCAGTATACGATTTTATGCAAAGTAGCTATTCCACAGATAATGCTGACATAGTATGTCTGAGTTTGTATAAGAACGGAAAAGCGAGGGTATGCAGAGATTAATAGTGTATCACTCATTAAATAATGGGTAAATAACGCAATCTGATGGACTTTGAACATGGAATGATTGTTGGCACTTGCATCAGCGGTGTGAGTATTAGCACAACGGCTGCACTGGTGAATTGTTTGAGAGCTGCAGTGTTAAAGTGTACACAGAGTGGAACAGCAGACAAAAAATGAGTCTGAGCACAAGGCCTGTGGTCATAAACGGCTACTGGATACTCAAACGGAATGGAGAGTGGGTAGACTTGTTCAGTCCTACAGACAGTGCATTAAATTACAGCTAATTTGAATCAGGGACCAATTCAGATGGCCTTTCAATGAACAGTATGTTGCACATTACATCGTTTGGGCTACAGAAGCAGAAGGCCCGTCTATATGCCATTGCTATCTGCTGCACAGTGAGTGAAACACCTCCAGTTTGCTCCGGAACACATGCAGCCGGCGGTATTTCATACTGATTCCCTCTCTCCAGTCCCGACTCAATTAAGACGCCCCAATAGAAAGCATAGTGGTTGCTAAGAAGATTGATGTGGCCGCACAAGCGTGACCACCACTAATGGGCATAATAATGAGAGAAGCGACTGCACACCACAATCTTTACAAAGCAGACGGCCATATCCAATATTTTCTGTGGTACTCCCACATACATCTGGGTGGTACTTAATATTTGCTGGTATCCCCGAATATTTGTTGATAAATAGGCCCCTATATGAAAGGCACTTATGTAAAATACATTAGATGTGATGTACTCGTGTGTGCGAGTCATCACGACAGCGGCCGTGCTTGACTGCCGCCATAGGGCAACGAGCGAAATCCGGTGAATTCAGGGTTGAGTCGGGCTGCGATTGACCCCTGAGACTTCTGCATTGGGTCCAGCATTATATAACTCAGCATGAGAGTTACTGTATAGCCTTATGTGTTCCAAACTTTACTTTATTAGAAGGGGACTCATTTATCAAATAAGGTTCATCTGTTTATTGCATTCTTTATTTTTATCAAGGGTCTGGAGAATAATATAATATAGTAAATAATATTGAGCATATTTAATATAATTTATAACATGGCCTGGCCCAGTGTGATAAGGGCCGACACCTCGGTATACTAGAGCTGGTGAGTACTAATGAACCACACTGCCATCCACCACCCACCGGCACCCCCCGGCTGGCACCTGTCTACCCCCCCCCCCCCGCAATCCCACTGCAACTATAGAGCTGGTGAGTGAGTGCTGCTGCAGCTTAACTACAGTGCGATGATCCACCAACCAACATCATTGACACTCACCTTCTAGTTCTGTTTTTTCTTGTACCCTCAGACGGCAGTGCGGCACCTCGGCTGAGCTTCCTTTTGGCTCCTCTCTCTCTCAGTCTGAGCGTGTGACGTAACAGGTCACACGCATCAGTAGTGGAGAGGAGGGTTGAGTCAGGAGACAGAGCGGCACCAGAGAGCAGCTGTCCAATCAATCATGAGCTGCCAGGGCCGCACGGAGCTATAACAAGCCAAGCCTCCATACAGCCATGTCGGCAGGCCCCTGAGACCCGCCGGGCCCTAGGCGACTGCGTGTGTGCGTCCCATCAGGTAACAGTGTGCTAGGGGTGGCGATCGCCCCAATCGCACCCCCTGGATCCGCCACTGCACAGGAATTGGGCAGTAAATGATTAGAAATGGGTCATGTATCTGACGAATCACGTTTTCAATTACACCATGTAGATGGTAGGGTGAGGATATGGAGACAGCAACATAAAAGCATGGCGAGGCAACGTTATAGAGATGCAGTTCATCCCATTTGGGCTAATATTCCCCATGAACCATAACTACATATTAAAGGCAAAAGGTGGCCCATCAAAGTAGTAACCCAGTTATCATGATATATATATATATATATATATATATATTCCGTGTGTATGTATGTATGTATATATATATATATATAAAAAGAAAACAGTCCTCCGGCACTCCTCCACACTGTGTCTCTGGACACGTAGTCAATCCTTGCTCCGGTGCCCTCCTTAGGAGGACAGCACCCCCAACGCCACGGAAGGGGCGGAAGACCCCGAAACGTCGACCTCATAAAGTCCCTCTGCCGAGGGGGTGACATTGTTTATCAGTCTCCGAGTGCCGCCTATGTTTTTGGTGCAGTATATATATATATATATATATATATATTTTGATTGAGGGGGGTGGAAATTCCGTATGTATATATATTAGGGGTGTGCACCGGCCACTTTTCGTGTTTTGTGTTTTGGATCTGGATCTTTCTTCGTGTTTTGGATCTGGATTGGTTTTGCCAAAACCACCCTTCCGTGTTTTGGGTTCTGGGTTTTGTGTTTTGGATCTGTATTTTTTTGAAAAAAAGCATAAAAACAGCTAAAATCACAGAATTTGTAGGTTTTTCTGCTCCTATGCTATTATTAACCTCAATAACCTTAATTTCCACTCATTTCCAGTCTAATCAGAACACCTCACACCTCACAATAGTGTTTTTATGTCCAAAAGGTTGCACCGAGGTAGCTGGTTGACTATGCTAAGCGACACGCGTAGGCGGCACAAACACGTGACCCATCTAGGCGTGATACTGCAGTGGCAGACAGGATGGCAGTTTGAAAAATAGGCCCCAAACTGTACATAATGCAAAGAAAAAAAAGAGGTGCAAGATGGAATTGTCCTTGGGCCCTCCCACCCACCCTTATGTTGTATAAACAGGACATGCACACTTTAACAAACCAATCATTTCAGCGCCAGGGTCTGCCACACAACTGTGGCTGAAATGATTGGTTCGTTTGGGCCCCCACAAAACAAGCTGGCAATTAATGTGTCCCTGCACAAACTGGCTCTACGGAGGCAAGATGTCATCCTCATCCTCCTCATCCACCGATTCCTCACCCTCTTCAGTGTGTACATCCTCATCCTCACAAAGTATTAACTCGTCCCCACTTGAATCCACCACCACAGGTCCCTCTGTACGTTCTGGAGGCTGGTCTCCCTGGAAGAGCTGATAATTCATTTTGATGAACATCATCTTCTCCACATTCTGTGGAAGCAACCTCCTACGCCTTTCGCTGACAAGGTTCCCGGCTGCACTAAACACTCTTTCGGAGTACACACTGGAGGGGGGGCAACTCAGGTAAAATAGAGCCAGTTTGTACAGGGGCCTCCAAATTGCCTCTTTTTCCTGCCAGTACAGGTATGGACTGTCTGACATGCCTACTTGGATGCTGTCACCGATGTAATCCTCCACCATTCTGTCAATGGTGACAGTATCATATGCAGTGACAGTAGACATGTCAGAAATTGTTGCCAGGTCCTTCAGTCCGGACCAGATGTCCAAACTTGGTCCTGCCTGCCCTGCATCACCGCCAGCGGGTTGCTTAGGATACCTAAGTTTTTTCCTGGCAGCCCCAGTTGCGGGAGAAAATGAAGAAGGAGCTGTTGACGTGTCACGTTCCGCTTCAGCTGACAGTGTGTTCACCAGCAGGTCTTTGCACCTCTGCAGGCTTGTGTCGGCCGGAAAGAGAGACACCACATAGGCTTTAAACCTAGGATCGAGCACGGTGGCCAAAATGTAGTGGTCTGATTTCAACAGATTGACCACCCTGGAATCCTGGCAAAGCGAATGAAGGGCTTCATCCACAAGTCCACATGCCGAGCGGAATCGCTCCGTCTTAGCTCCTCCTTCACTTTCTCCAGCTGCATCTGCAAAAGCCTGATGAGGGGAATGACCTGACTCAAGCTGGCAGTGTCTGAACTGACTTCACGTGTGGCAAGTTCGAAGGGCTGGAGAAAGTTGCACAACACGGAAATCATTCTCCACTGCGCTTGAGTCAGGTGCATACCCCCTCCTTTGCCTATGTCATAGGTGGATGTATAGGCTTGAATGGCCTTTTGCTGCTCCTCCATCCTCTGAAGCATATAGAGGGTTGAGTTCCACCGCGTCACAACCTCTTGCTTCAGGTGATGGCGGGGCAGGTTCAAGAGTGTTTGCTGGCGCTCCAGTCTTCGGCACGCAGTCGCTGAATGGCGAAAGTGGCCTGAAATTTTTCGGGCCACCCAAAGCGTCTCCTGCACGCCCCTGTCGCTTTTCAGAAAATTCTGCACCACCAAGTTTATTGTGTGAGCAAAACATGGGACGTGCTGGAATTTGCCCAGATGTAATGCCCGCACAATATTGGTGGCGTTGTCAGATATCACAAATCCCCAGGAGAGTCTAAGTGGGGTAAGCCACTGGGCGATGATTTCCCTCAGTTTCTCTAAGAGGTTGTCAGCGGTGTGCCTCTTACTGAAACCGGTGATACACAGCGTAGCCTGCCTTGGAACGAGCTGGCGTTTCTGAGATGCTGCGACTGGTGACGCTGCTGCTGTTGCTGCGTAAGGTGATACATCTACCCAGTGGGCTGTCACAGTCATATAGTCCTTAGTCTGCCCTGTTCCACTTGTCCACATGTCCGTGGTTAAGTGGACATTGGGTACAACTGCATTTTTCAGGACACTGAGGACACTTTTTCTGACGTTTCTGTACAGTCTCGGTATCGCCTGCCTAGTGAAGTGGAATCTAGACGGGATTTGGAACCGGGGACACACTACCTCCAGCAATTGTCTAAATCCCACTGCACTAATGGCGGATACCGGACGCACGTCTAACACCAACATAGCAGTCAAGGCCTCAGTTATACGTTTTGCTTCAGGATGACTGCTGTCGTACTTCATCCTCCTCGCTAAGGACTGTTGGAGGGTCAATTGTTTAGTAAAAGTAGTGGTGTTCCTACTTCCTCTCTGGGATGATGAACGACTCCCAGCAGCAGCAACAGCAGCAGCGGCAGCAGGAGGCGTAGCAATGCAGGATCCTCCGGAGGAATCCCGGATAGGAGAGTCAGTCATGCCAGTGACATGGCCTGCAGGACTGCTTCCGATCCTGACTAAGGAGGAAATTGACGAGGAGGGAGTTGACGGTGTGGTTTGCAGGCGCTTGGATACAACTGGACAACGGGATTTAGGTGTCCCTGGACTGCTTACGGTCTTAGCCAAAGTTTCTGAACTTGACAGTAACTTATTATGAACGCGCTGCAGGTGCCGTATAAGGGAGGATGTTCCTAGGAGGTTAACGTCCCTACCCCTACTTATTCCACCTTTACATAAGGTACATATGGCAAGACAGTTATTGTCCGGTTTTGGATAGAAATATTGCCAGACCAAAGAGGTGGAATGTTTGGTCTTCTGCCCAGGCATGACCGTGATGGGCTTTTTCATCCCACGGACAACAACTGTCTCCCCCGGAGCCTGATTTAAACAAACCACATCACCATCAGAATCCTCCTCGCCAACTTCCTCCTCAGCGCCAGCTACACCAGTATCCTCATCCTCAATTTGCATATCAGGTGGACTGTGGGTGCTCCTTTCAGCACTTGCAGGGGGCGTGCAAATGGTGGAAAGAGCCACCTCTTCCCGTCCAGTGCTGGGAAGGTCAGGCATCGCAACCACCACCACACTTGGACTCTCCTTGGGGATTTGTGATATCTTCTTAGAAAGCACAGTTCTTCGCTGTGCTTTTGCCAGCTTAACTCTTTTGATTTTTTTAGTGGGAGGAGGGCTTCCATCGTCATGTGAAGCTGAACCACTAGTCATGAACATACTAGGGATCGACCTTAGCCGTTCCTTGCCACTCCGTGTCGTAAATGGCATATTGGCAAATTTACGTTTCTCTTCAGCTGATTTAAATGTTTTTTTCAAGGTCATTTTCCTGAACTTTGTCATTTGGGATTGTATGTGCCCTCTACTATGACATTGGGCATCGGCCTTGGCAGACGACGTTGATGGCATGTTATCGTCTATGTCATGACTAGTGGCAGCAGCTTCAGCACTAGGAGGAAGTGGTTCTTGATCTTTCTCTATTTTATTTTTATCGGAGAAAGTTTGGTCCTCCATTTATGTTATATCGATTTGATATATACGTGCGGCTAAACACAGAAAATTTTTTTGCTGGAGAGTAGTGCACTTTGTGGGTTACACCAGCCTTTAAGAAATGAGCCAGCCGGCTCTTTACTTATGGGACACAGGCGCACGCTTGGCACTACTTTGTTGATGCACGTGCGGCTACTGCGCACACAATTCACAAACACAGAAAATATATATTTTTTTGGTTTGGACTGGAGTGTACTTTGGGGGTTACAGCACCCTTTAACGGTCAAGCCAGCCGGCCCTTTACTTATGACACAGGCGCACGCTTGGCACTACTTTGTTTATGCACGTGCGACTACTGCGCACACAATTCACAAACACAGAAAATATATATTTTTTTGGTTTGGACTGGAGTGTACTTTGGGGGTTACAGCACCCTTTAACGGTCAAGCCAGCCGGCCCTTTACTTATGACACAGGCGCACGCTTGGCACTACTTTGTTGATGCACGTGCGGCTACTGCGCACACAATTCACAAACACAGAAAATATATATTTTTTTGGTTTGGACTGGAGTGTACTTTGGGGGTTACAGCACCCTTTAACGGTCAAGCCAGCCGGCCCTTTACTTATGACACAGGCGCACGCTTGGCACTACTTTGTTGATGCACGTGCGACTTCTGCGCACACAATTCACAAACACAGAAAATAATTTTTTTTTTGGTTTGGACTGGAGTGTACTTTGGGGGTTACAGCACCCTTTAACGGTCAAGCCAGCCGGCCCTTTACTTATGACACAGGCGCACGCTTGGCACTACTTTGTTGATGCACGTGCGGCTACTGCGCACACAATTCACAAACACAGAAAATAATTTTTTTTTTGGTTTGGACTGGAGTGTACTTTGGGGGTTACAGCACCCTTTAACGGTCAAGCCAGCCGGCCCTTTACTTATGACACAGGCGCACGCTTGGCACTACTTTGTTGATGCACGTGCGGCTACTGCGCACACAATTCACAAACACAGAAAATAATTTTTTTTTTGGTTTGGACTGGAGTGTACATTGGGGGTTACAGCACCCTTTAACGGTCAAGCCAGCCGGCCCTTTACTTATGACACAGGCGCACACTTGGCACTACTTTGTTGATGCACGTGCGGCTACTGCGCACACAATTCACAAACACAGAAAATATATAATTTTTTTAGCACTTGGGGGAGCACCCCTGATGGACAGAGCACCCCCTGGACAACACTACAGCACCCCTTTAGGACTGGGACACTGCACAGGACTTTGGAGTGGACACAGCCCCTATGGAGAACTGACTGCACAACACAGTCCAGCCAGCCCCTATGGACTTTGAAGTAGTGGACAACAGCAGCACTACACTACACAGCCCAGCCAGCCCTAACTCCCACCCTCCCTCTTCACTGTCCGCAGCCGAGTGAGAAAATGGCGCCGACGCGGTACCTTATATAGGATCCAAAACCCGCGAGACTCGGAAGGCGGGATGATGACGTTTTGCCTCGATTTCAGATCCGAGTCAGGCGGGAAAAGTCGAGCCTGACTCGGTTCGGACTCGGATCGGGGGGGTTCGGATTTCAGAAATCCGAACCCGCTCACCCCTAATATATATATATATATATATATATATATATATATATATATATATTTATTTTTTTATTGAGGGGGGTGGGGATAGTTGTTGTTCACATTCTTCATAAGCAACTAGAATAAGTGCTGAATCTGTGATATCTTTTCCTTTCTGGGAAAATGAATTATGGAACTTAAGTGACAGGCTTACTATGCTTTTTGCACTGTCTGGTGGCTACTTCTTCTGCTCACAAACAGTGTTATATAACCCACTACTAACATCACACACTTAAATGCTAAATGTATTTATTAATATTAATAGCACAATTTTTTACAAGTAGGATGGTAGAACCCTTTTTAATACATTAGAAAATAAGCACTCTTCTCTATTCTGTGCCTTGGATGCAGAAGAGCAGCCAGATGAAAGTATAAAATAAGCGCCCCTTCCAGGGGCGTATCTATAATGGGTGCAGGGTGTGCGGTGCACGAGGGTCCCTGGGTCCATGAAGGACCCACAACGCACACCCTGCACCCATATTTTTTTATACTTACCTCTCCAAAGTCCTGCATCGGCTGTAGCAGCACTACTCTAAGTGCCCAGAGTCTACTTCTGCGGTCAATGCGCTGCCAGAGAGAGGGGAGGGGGCCCGGACAGGAAATGCAGACGGGCCACCTCCTCTCTTAATACGCCCCTGCCCCCTTCAGAGTATGCGCTGTTTGGGTGGATTGGGCTGATCATGGATGTGGCCTCTTATGACTCACATTTCTATTTAAGAGTGTTGACAAGAAGACTGATGTCTTCATTTTCTACATTTCTATTTTACTAACTTTTCCTCTCTTTATTCTCAAAACATATACTCAGTTAACCTTGTTAATTAATAATTTTTCTCCATTTTCTGTAGGATGGGCCAGTGAATCCTGAGAGGTATTTGCACTGGGCTAACGCCTTTCTGGTGGTGTACAGTATTGATAACAGGAAGAGCTTTGAGGGATGCTGCCAATACCTGGAGATCATCTCCCAATATAATAGAGGAGCAGTACATGAAAGCCCGGTCCTCTTACTGGGGAACAAGCTGGACATGGAACGATACAGGTATCAACCTCTATAATTGTCACCTCATCAGTATCAATACTATTAAATAATGTGTGCAAGATTAAACCAACTACCGAAAATAAATGACTAGCATGCCCCTTTACACCACGTGTAATAAAGAACCATGCAATCCATGCCACTCTGCACTCTAAAAAGGCAGCAGAGATAGGAGGACCAGGAGAACATATCACAAACTGCCATTTTTTGATTGTGGATTGTGATTGGTCCACCCACAAACACTTCCTCAATCCACCAGTTTTCATCCAGGGCTGTAAGAGAACATTGGTAAAGAGATGTCAGGTGGTACTGTGCAGTACAGCTTTAATGAACACCTCTCACATGCACATAGTGGAAGCAGCCGATTTATAACCAGAGCCTTAATTCATGAGACTGGAATTATTGTTTAATTCTATAATGCCTTGTTTTAGGTAGTAGCCATGGAAAAGCACTAATTATCTACTTTTGTATTATTGCAGTTCGAACTGCAAATGTATATGGTTAAAACAATAAATAGTTATACAACACCCAGCTTTCTATTGCATTAGGCCACCCCATCCTTAATTTTACTTTAGGACAACCTACATCATCTTTTCAGCTTTCCTCCTAGAATAAGCACATTTATATCTTAATGGTATTGTTCCCAGCAGGTACTGTAAATATAGCTGTAGATCCCTATTTAGGGTGAGACCTCCTGGACTCCTGGGAGAGCAGGCAATTCCCCATGATGGGTACAAGGTGGGCAGAGATGCAACATCCAGCTCATCACCATGCATGCTTAGTTATATGAATGCATCATCAAGCCACACTCACGTCACTTAGCATGCCTGGAGAAGAGAGTATGATCTTATGATGTCATTATGTAAGGTATGATACACTTGGGACCTTATTTAATAATGAGACATGTCCCCTTTAGCTCTCGCTAAAGGGGTTATGTCCTCCTTTCAGAATTTAACAAACAGCGGCAAGTTGCTTGTTAAATACCAACAGCATAATGTTAAATACCAACGGCATATTTGTTAGTATCACTGTGATACTAAATGAAATATGCAGCTGGCAATAAGACATTAATATATGGGGCCCTAGATCTTAGCCAGAAGATGGAGAAGCCATTATGTAAGTATGATATTTAGTGTTTGTTAAATTTTCAAATAAACATATAAACCAGCTGCTAATGCCAAAATATAGACATGTGGGAAGCAGACTTGAGCACTAGGGGGGGGGATCATTTATGGCCAAAGGTGCAGAAGATCAGCACCAGTGAAGGAGGCATTGTGCAGTGGGTAGGAGGGCTTTTGTGTGTAATCTAACTAACAAATTGACTTGGAGGCTGCAGATTCCATGCGGACAGCTCGGTCCGCATGGGCTCTGCAGAAAATGGCCATCCAAAAATGGCTGTTGCCGAGGAGAAGACAGATGATAGAGGTCCTACTGTACCTCTAGTGTCTGTTAGGCTAGCGCAATGCACATAGCATTCCCGGAAGTGCTGGGAACGCTGGCGCTACCGGGAGAAGATGCAGAGATCTGCATCTTCTCCCGTGAAACCCCCTAGCAACGAGCATGAAACCCCTTGGCAACGAGCATGAAACCCCCAACAACAAGCATGGAAACCCTGGTAATGAGCATAAAACCCCTGACAACGAACAGGTAATTTTAAAGTAATTAGAAGCCTTACTGTGGAGCATAAAATGGTGTCGGGCAAATATGTAAGTGACACTTTGGTAATAGGCATTACAGTATGTGCGATAATGTGTAATGGGCATTATGGTGTGTGGAATAATGTAAGTCACTATACCAGGGACGCCTGACTAGTGCACTGCCTTATGGTGGAGCAAGGACAAAATCCATGTACGGGAATGGAGGGGGCATACTCCCTCACTGTCCAATGAGCACAGAGAAAAATTAAGTGGTGTGTTTTATTCTAATCATCTGCTTCTCCTGCTGCTCCAGTGCAGTAAAGCAGGGGATTAAAATTTGGAATCTCCCGGCAGTCAAGGTGCTGCTGTTCCCCCATCTGGGAAGAGAAGACAAATCTCCTGCATGCCAATAACTGGCCCAGCTGCCGTGCACTTCCCCAGTGAACCGGGCTGTCATTATGGCTTTGGTGACATGATTTGCACTGGATGGCTTCATCATGGTTCTGCCCTTCCTTATACAATGCTGGGAATTAATTTGCTTCTTGTAAAACTGTGTATAGATTAAGGAGTTGGAGACAGGACCAGCACTGCTATTTGCCATACTTAAGGTGCCCATACCCTGTTTGATTTTTTTACATGATTTGGCCATTTTCCATCATTCGTAACGACCAATTGTGTAAAAAGTGGCGTATTCTAGTACAATGGCGATGCGGGTCCCCGGCGTCGTGTATCGGCATCGCAGATCAACTGAACCTGCAGTAAGATTTCGACCCATCGTGTAGGATTTGACACACAGTGTTTTGCTTGATCTAAGATTGTGATGTGCGATTTACGATGTCCATGGCCACTCCCCTCCTATATTTTGTGACAGACGACGGGAAAAGTGAAGAGAAGCAGCAGCATCGTCTATCTTGCGGTGGTTAGCATATAAAAAGTGAGTAATCGCCTATATTCTATTATGTACACCCTGAACCACCAATGTACCCCCTGCACCTCCAATGCATATTAACCCCTGCCCCACCAATGCGTATTAACTCCTGCCCCACCTATGCATATTAACCACTGCACCCCAATGCATATTAACACCTGCCCCACCAATGTGTATTAACCACTGTCCCACCAATATGTATTAACCACTGCCCCACCAATGTGTATTAACCACTGCACCCCAATGTGTATTAACCATTGCACCCCCAATGTGTATTAACCATTGCACCCCCAATGTGTATTAACCATTGCACCCTCAATGTACCCTATGCCACCAACGTACTAGCCCATCAATGGCTAACCACTGCACCCCCAATGCATATTAACCCCTGCCCCACCAATGTGTATTAACCACTGTCCCACCAATATGTATTAACCACTGCCCCACCAATGTGTATTAACCATTGCACCCCCAATGTGTATTAACCATTGCACCCTCAATGTACCCTATGCCACCAGCGTACTAGCCCATCATTGGCTAATATCCACCGCACCCGCAATGTATTCACTGCCCTAGCCAATGTTATGACAGTGTAGCACAATGCAAGTTGTCCCCCAATTGTTAAATAAAAAAAAGAAATGTACTATGAAAATAAACTGACACAGGCTTCAAAATTTATTTAGAACACATTAAAAACATATTCATTAATTTAAATAATTCAACTGTTAAAACTTTTAAAAAATTTTTTCTGTTTTTCCACAGCAATGACCAGTGCAAGAGAGCGCCAATTTGTCACCGGTTTTCTCAAGCGCTATCGCGCCCATGAATGTCTGTGGTGCATAAAGGGGCCCGACTACAGCAATAAATACAAAAGAGCTGCTGCAATTGAAGAGTTTGTATCTGTCAGCAAGCCATTCCACATCGGGACTTCCCCGAAGTGGGTGAAAGCTAAAATACAGAATTTATGTACTGTGTACGTCAAAGAAAGTAAAAAACAGCAGGAGCTGCGGGCTTCTGGAGCAGGGGCCCATGAGGTATACACCAGTACCTTGTGGTACTTCAACCTCCTCAAGTTCCTGCACGAGCAGGAGCCGCAGAGAGCTTCACAAGCACTCATGGTCGAGAGTGTCCCTGAGGAGCAGCAAGAGGACTCTGCTGAAACACCACATCCAAAGAGGACTGTTGTTCTAAGTACAGACATATTTGCATACACACCTTGCCAAATGTTTTTGAAATGTTCAATAGTCCACAATTGTCCATATCACACTAGTGGATACTGGCCCTGATTCAGAGCTGCTCGCTAGATGCGATCGCTCGCATCTTGCGTATGCAAATTCGGCAAAGTGACGCCATGGCAGGCGCTCGCTCGGAAAGGCATTAGCACGCCCACTTTGGCTGTGAGAATAATCGCTCTGTGTATACAGACACTCATAAGCGTATGTTGAGACGCCCACTAGCGCACATCATCTCTAGGAAGTGTATTAAAACATTGGTACATCGAGCACCATCGGTAGCGAACGCAGAACTCGTGGTTGCCTTACCCTGCCGCAAGCACTGCGAGGGCTTCAGTGTAAAAAACAGGCATGTGACGTGTACTATGACGCTGCCTGTTAATTATGCACGCCTTAAAACGGCGTTGAAACACCGAAACACGCCTGCACGTTCGCAAACCATCTGGCCGCTTGCGAGCGCACAGCGCTAGTGAGCGGGTCTGAATGAGGTCCACTGTCCTCCTGCCATGGTACTGCCCCCACTCCACTAAATTAGGCCAGGTACAGTATTGCTAATTGACCTCTTTAGCACGTGCAGTCCCTGTTGACTCAACTGCAGATGGGGCCACAGAGGGCATTTGCAATGTCTCCTGTGGATGGTCCGGATCATCTGCCATAGCTGTGTCTACTGTCCTCTGATATATAGATGAGGTTTTGCAGAGGAGATTGTGGAGGACACAGCAGGCCAAGACGACTAAATCTATTTTGTCCACACAAAGATTTAAAGCCTTATGGAACATTTTGAATCGGATGCAGAGAATGCCAAAAGTGTTTTCCACTATCCTCCGTGCCCTGAATAGACGGTAATTGAAGATGTGCTTTTCTTTCATCAGGCCCCTTTGCGCATATGGCTTCAGCAAGTGTTCATCAGCCACAAAAACGTAGTTTAGGCCGTGCTTCGTTGCCACTGTAGTTTGCAAAATCAGACGTTTGGTGTTAAGTCTCTCATAGAAGAGGGTTTGTTTAAATGACCCTCCATCAGAAGCACGGCCATTTTTGCCCACATCAACAAAAACTCGTAATTGGCGTTCACCACCGCCATGAGCACTATACTTAAAAAAACCCCTTATAATTGTAATAAAAGGAACTGCTGTGGGAAGGTACGTTAATGCAGGTATGTTTGCCATCAATGGCTCCACCGCAGTTGGGGAAATTCCACCTACGTTCAAATTCCTCAGCAATGGTCTGCCACTCCTCCACCGTTGTTTGGAAATAGAATAAAGAAAGAAAGAAAAAAATATTACAAAACATATTATCAACATTATTCTTTTCTCTCTCTCCAGTCTACATCACCAGACCTCGACCTCACCACTAGTCTGCAAATGGCCACCTCAAGCAAGAGCGAGGCCGAATTTACTCAACCTGCTTCAAGACAGCATAGGTATCAGCGCAAGACCCAGACGCAGCCAGATCCACTCCTTAAACAAGTTGAGCAGGCCCTACAAAAGCCCCCGGACATGTTCGACCACCTGGGCACTCATATAGCCAAGAGTCTCCGGGAAATGGATGAATGCCAACAAATTCATACCCAAGGATCATCTATGAGACAGTAATCCAGGGGAGACTGAAGCAGCTGAGCACCACAACAAGGTTGACCGATGGGCCTCTGCCCCTGACAACTGTGCAGCCATGCTACAGTATGGGTCATCCTCATCCCATTCCTAAGTGCCACCAAGCTACCACCCTACACCAATCCCACTTACCTTACTCCCGAACCCACCAACCCCTCCACATCCTCCTCAGAGGTTCTTACAGAGCCATGTTGGCGGAGGATGAGGAGCCACCCCAATTTTTAAAATTATAATTTAAAATATCAACAAGTGTTATCTCTAACAATAGCTACTGCATGGTATATGGTGCGGATGACGTGGATTGGATAGGTTCACTAAATGCATGGTGCAAGGACAGATTGGGGAATGCCGGGGCCTCAATGTGGACTTGCTCCATGTGCTACTTGTCCTATTCAATCCATAAAACTTGTTGATATAGCAGTTATTTTACTTTACTTTAAATATGTTGAGTCCTGAAAAGGATATAATAGTTTTCAGAAGGTTTTTGCCTTCAGTATCAACAAATTTTATCTCTTCCAATAGCTACTGCATGGTATACGGTGCGGATAATGCGGATTGGACATGGTCACTAAACGTATAGCGCAACGACAGACTGGGGAACGCCGGGGCTTCAATCTGGACTTGCGCCATGTGCTTTTTGGCCTATTCAATCCATCGTCTAACACACCATATACCACACAGCTGCCTAGCTATTGGGAGAGATAAAATTTGTTGATATAGCAGTTCTTATACATTTAAAACCATGTTGGTTTGGTAAACATTAAACAGCAGCCATGTTGGTTTTACTTTTAAGTAAAAATACGTTTATTGATATTTACAGCCATGTTGGTTGATTTGTGAAAATAAAAAAAAAACATTTTCTTTCACCTGAAAAAAAAATAGTTTAGTGTTTTTACTCACCTTAAAGTATTGCAACTTCAGGAAATTGAAGATGGCATCACAGGTGTCCGGGATGATGCGCCTCATAGCCTGGTGGAAATGAGGGTCCCAAACTTCAGGTCTTCAAAAGCACCTTCCTGTAGACATGCACCTCAGGGTAGCAATGAGCCTCTCCTCCGCTGGGATGGCCCTCCTCATGCCAGTATCCTGCCTCTGGATATAGGGGGTAACCAGACGCAGCAAGGGAAATTGTATACGAGATCAGATCGTATACAAATCGCACAGTGTATGGGCACCTTTACACGGCTGCCTAGGGTGCCATACTTCAGGTGAAGTAGAGGCGCAGTGTCTGAAGATGGGACCTTCAGGCATCCAACGATGTTCTGTTAACCCTGGTTAAAGGGATTACTGCAGTCTGGCTCTCACCTGACATAAATTGAAAGGATATACAGCCATGGCCAAAAGTTTTGAAAATGACACAAGTATTGGTTTGCACAAACTACCTCATTCAGAGCCGCTCGCAAAAAGCGAGCGCTCGCTCTGAATGAGGGCGTCCGCTTTTTTTTTAAAAGCCGGCTTCCTGGCCGCTCGCTAAGCTATGGGTGACCACCCACAGTTTTTGCAAGCAGCCAGGTGATGGTCACGACCATCGGGCTTGCGACGAGACCCTTGTGGTAGGGTCTCGTCTGGCGCAAGCCCCAGTCACTACTGACATCACTGGTGATGTCAGTAAGGCCGCCCACAAACGGCAGGCGTTCCTTCAGGAACGCCTCGGTTTGTCCAGCCACCCCGCCTACAAAACGGGGCTAGCTGTCGATCAACATCGACAGCCGCCCCATTTGTAGCGAGTCCCAGAGTGAGTGAATTGCTCACTCGCTACGGGGCTTGCGCATGCGCAGTGCGCTCACCGCGCTTGCGCAACCATCGACCAGCTTGCGAGCGCATAGCGCTTGCGAGCGGGTCTGAATGAAACCCAAAGTTTGCTGCTTCAGTGTTTTTAGACCTTTTTTGTCAGATGTTACTATGGTATACTGAAGTAAAATTACGAACATTTCATAAGTGTCAAAGGCTTTTATTGACAATTACATTAAGTTTATGCAAAGAGTCAATATTTGCAGTGTTGATCCTTCTTTTTCAATCAAATTCTGGGCCACATACTGACTGATGGCCGCCCATTTTTGCCTAATCAATGCTTGGAGTTTGTCAGAATTTGTGGGGTTTTGTTTGTCCACCGGCCTCTTGAGGATTGACCACAAGTTCTCAATGGGATTAAGGTCTGGGGAGTTTCCTGCCATTGACCCAAAATTTTGATGTTTTGTTCCCCGAGCCACTTAGTTATCACTTTTGCCTTATGGCAAGGTGCTCCATCATGCTGGAAAAGGCATGTTCCTCACCAAACTGTTCTTGTGTGGTTGGGAGAAGTTGCTCTTAGAGGATGTTTTGGTACCATTCTTTATTCATAGCTGTGTTCTTAGGCAAAATTGTGAGTGAGCCCACTCCCTTGGCTGAGAAGCAACCCCACACATGAATGGTCTCAGGATGCTTTACTGTTGGCATGGGTCAGATATCAGGCTGTTTTATACTCTCCTCCAGACCCTTCTATTGATTTCCTAGATACCAGTGTATTACAATAACACATGATACTCTAACTTTCTCCTCTGTCTCCCCCTGTCCAGCTGGGATCTCTGCTCTCTCCTATCAGAACACTCTGCCTTTCAGGCTCCTTTCTCAGTTTCAAGGGGTTACATCTATGTAGCAGGTATCGAAATGTATTCTACATCTTCTGTTAAATTAGTTGTAATTAGACATGACTGAGTTTTACAGTATATTAGGGTGATAGATTTGACTGAATTCCATAATTTACCTATTTAAGCTAATTGAAAGTCATACCAAGGAAGAGGTGCACAGAGGGCAGATGAAATAATGTATAACCTGTAGGATTCATGTGGTCTAGTGTTTATGATGTCTAGTGTTTAATTTTCATGTCATCTGTATTACATTGTACCAGCCAGCTCCATGCATTTTGTGTGAGACTGCAGCCTAGCAATTCCAGACAGTCATGACTTGATGGCTCTGGGCCTGATTTAGAAATGGATGGAATTGCACAGCCGCACACAAGCGGATGTGCAATTCGGTCCATTTAAAATGCAAATGCAGAAGGAGGTGTCACACACCTCTTTGCTGCATTTGCATGATTCCAGAGCTGCGACCCAGGTCACAGCCTGGGGTCACCATAGAAACCATCGCCGGGTCCTGGCTCCTTGCGAGGCCAGGAAGCCTGTGTGCTGCCAGGGAACGCCCCCACTCTGCCTCCCAAACGCCGCAGCCTGTCAATCAGGCTGCGGCTGGGACACACTGCGAGCGGGCTCACAGTCAGAGGACTGCTCATGGGCAGTCCTCCAAACATCAGAGATGTATGCTAACCATCGGGTTAGCATACAATTCTGAATCAGGCCCTCTGTCCTGATCGGGTCAGAAGGATGGGAATTATGTTTATTCACTGCTGCTCTGACTATAAAGCTTGGCTTATTGTTTTTGATGTACCCACTTCAGAGTTATATTGACACACAGAGTATATTAACACACAAGGGTGCCCGTGTGCAGCAGGCCCCCTCCTCTGAGCAGCGGGCCCCGCATCTTACCATGCTCCAGTGTTCTTCCATCTCTGTGGTGCCATCTTCCCAGTGATATTCAGGAAGATGGCGTATGCACACAAGAGAGCAAAGGCTCTGGCACAGTGCCAGTGTCTTTGCTTTCACTGCACAAATCCGTCTTCCCAAATATGTCACTGGAAAGATGGCGCCGCGGAGGAGGAGGGACCCGCATACCGGAGCAAGGTAAGTACACTTTGGGCACTGGGTGTGTGGTGCGAGGCCTGTGTGCACTGCACACCCTACACCCATTATAAATACACCTATGACCACAGCCATGTTTACTTACTTCGAGTAGTTAATTGATAACAATGGAATTTGTATTTGAGGTCATTGTGAAGATGCAATTTCCCTGTTATTTAGTTTCACTGGTGTGTTTAGGGAAAATCCCCCAAACCGATACCATACAATCTTTTAAGCCAATACATATTGTCCAACGTTAAGTCATGACCACCAGGCAATACAAAAGTATACCATATATATTCTTTATTGTGATATCACTATGAACTAACCAGCATTTCTATGTCCTATCTCAGACAGGTCAGTATAGCAGATGGCTCAGCTCTTGCCTCCCGCCATGGCTGTCTGTTCCGGGAGGTGTCCGCTTGCCTGGACTTCCGGTTGGTGCAGCAAGTTTTTTATGATGCTGTACATGAAGTGCAGAGAGAGGCGGAGAGATCTGCTCCAATCAGGTCACCACTTTATATCAGCGAGGAGAGGGCGCTGCTTGGCCTGCCTCCTATCTCCTCCACTGCAACTTCTAGCCGCCATGGCATGCCTACACTCAACACCCTCTCCCCTCTTAATTACAAAGAGATTCCCTCTGTGGCTCAAGCCAAACTCGTCACAGTGAAATCATCAAGAGCGCAGAGCAAACGCAAGGCGCCCACACTCACCCTTCTTAAGGGTTTCAAAATATTTTAATGCTGGGAAGACCAAACATATGTATTGACCACAGAATACAAAAAGCTTATTCCCGGTTTATAAACTGGATCTTAAAAATCCTTGGATCAGCCGTGTGGTGCTAAGAACCACCTAACCCAAACACAATAAATCTGGTTAATTAGACAATACAGTAAAGAACAAGATGACGAGGAGACATCTTCTCGACATTCCTCCTCACTAATCCTTTCCTAACCACCTGATAGAGGCTTATTTATTCTTCAGCTACAAGGGAAATATTTACTTGAAAGAGCCATGGAAATACTGACAAATGAAGTGATTATGGGACATACATACAGGCAAAGGCAGCGACTTCGCACCTTACTGGATTTGGTTAAATCAGGGTTTATAATTTTAATGGAGTTATAGGTGGCTGACTTTGTACACTACGTCTGCACTGAATGCTAGAGACTTGATGATGTGCTATCCAGATGTTCAGACTAGTCCTGTTGCCAACCTTACTTCCCACAATGCGTTATCAGAGAGCTGTGTTCCCTTCCAGACTGCTGATCAGCGGAAGGAATGTGTCTGCTGCCTCTTGCTGACAAGTGAGCCTCGCTGAAATGCCAGCTTTTCTTCTACACAGTGCTGTTCAGAAGCATTCAGAAGTAGGAATGGCTGCTGCTCAGCTTGGGAGCCAGGAGCCTACTCCAAGACCTAGGGCGGTAATGGAGCTCATCAGTTGGACGGGGATCTGGAGCTGCCCCACTATCTCTATGCTTAACATTTTGTAATGAAATGTCAGATGAATCTAATATTTATATTGAATTATCATAGGTTGGATAGTTCCATAAAATATTCTATATTGACGTAAAATAGATATTACACCTAAACAAAATGCTGTTCCGGATTAGCTCTATAGCTAGAGTTTTTGAAAAGCAGGTAGACCTGGAGCAGCAGTATGGAGCAGCTCGGGAGTTAGAGCAGGAGTATCTAGAGTGGTCTGGATCTGAAGGTAAGAGTTTGTTGTGGCAATTCAGCCAGTCTGGAGATGCTGAGCTGGAGCTGTCCAAGCTGGAGTACTGCCCACACTGACCAGAAGCAGATTTGTAGTGTAGGGTGTCCCCCCCCTTTGCAACTACTGCTTTGTATAAGTGTTATCATAGAAAAAGACCAAATACATCCGATATTGAATTGTGTGCCCTCTCATGTCTTTCATAGGCCTGTAGACTGTGGAATCATCTGCTGAAATTGCTGCTTTTTTTTAGATATTGGTAGTTGCTGCTCTTTTAGATATTTGGTAGTTTTGTATCGTACTCTGCATCAAAGTCTGCAGCTTCAACATTTGCAGTTCTTGTTGTCGCTGATCTGTGACCTATACTGTATGTCTTCTAGCAGCGAGTACTGAAGGCCCCCATACGCGGCGCGATATGCACCTTGCGATCCGATTGACGACATATCGGGCGGTCCCCACACACAGAGCGATCCGCTGCCTGCCCGCCCGAAATGCCGGTACCCCCCTCCCCCTGCATGGGATCGCACATCGCATCACCAGATCTTATGTGCAGCATGTAAGATCTGGAGGTGCGATGTATGATCCCACGGGAGCGTGCACTAGCCGATATCATGCCCACACACAGTACGATATAGCAGTGATATCGTACCAATCCGTCGGATCGGCTGCTGTATCATACTGTGTATGGGGGCCTTTAGAATTGTAGCAGTATTTCAATATGTATAAAAACCAGCACTTTAGCTCAATAATAGTTAGAAATATCACATAACCTGCAGTCTTCATGTAATAGATTAATAGACAAGCCCAGTAAAGAATTATTGGGAACAATATTACTTGAGACACTGTAGAGGGTCATTTACGGCACATGACAAAGCTCACCATACAGAACAGTATGTAAGTGATGTCATTGTACCTGCTTTTCTGCCAGGTATCTATGCACACGAAGATGGCAGGTTTGCCTGTGCAAATACAGTAAAGCTGGATGATGGGCCGATCAGGAAAGAGTTATTCATATATAATATAAGTGTATGGTGCAAAACAAAACAGCAGAGCAGCCTCTGACACTCAAATGACCTGAAGAGAAAGATGACTGTAAAACCCGACAACATTGCTCAAAGTTGCGAACATTCTATAATTTGCAGATATCGCGCATCTACGTTTGCCATAGCAATACAAGAGTTACAGGACGGGCAGACGTTGGCACACTACAATCCCCATCATGTCATGTTTACTGAAATCAATTTAAGTGCACTTTTATGGGTTGTAAATAATCTTCAATAAAGAATCCTGATACCTGATTGCTATGGGTTACAGCACATGCATGCACATACCACCATTTTATTACATAAGCACAAAGCTGTTCTAAACACTTTATAAAAATTGCTCTCCTGTTACCATTATTACTGAGATGGGGAGATGTCTGGCAGCACTTTTGGATCCACTTGGGGAACAGGTGGGCAAGCAACATACTTTCTTAGCACTGGAGGTTATCATTGTTGTATTTTTATATCTGATTCAATAATAAATTGCTAGTAAGTATTTATAAAGGAAATTGCTATCAGCCATGGTAGCTTCAAGATTTCCAGGCACCTTAGGCAAAGCTTCAACCAACAGCCCCTGCTTTCCTGGGTAGGCAACTATGACATTGCTCCGGTATCTGTCTCGCATGCACATGTGATGGTAACCTTTTGCCTGATGTTAGGCTGCTGGCAACTTAAAACAAGATGTTAGGGACAGGAAGATATCAGTGGGAGGGTAAGTTTTGATGAATACTGGTGGTACCCAAATAAGGATCGATGCGAGAAGCAGTGATACAAAATGAAAGGTACTGTTGATTGTGGCCCATGTTGTTAAAAAGGGGTTGGGTATGATATACTGATGACTTAAAAGCCGCCGGTACAAATCCCGACACTGGAAGCCCGACAGCAGAAAATCATGACACCGGATGGTAAGTATAGTTAACCCTCCCCCCTCTAACCCACCCTTGGGGGTGCCTAACCCTAAGACTTCGGGCGTGGTGCCTAACCCTAACCGCCACCTCCCCTCCCCCTAACCCTCCCGGGGGGTGCTTAACCCTAACCTCCCACCGGTGGTGCCTAACCCTAACCCCCCCCTCCCCTAGCCTAACCCTAACCCCCTCCCCGCGGCTAACATCTCCCGATACCCGGCTTAACTACGTTCGGGATGACGGGCGTCAGGATCTCGGCGTGGGGCTGATAGGCGTCTGTATTTAGACGCCTATCTTTAGTCCCATGTCGGGCTATCAGTGTCGGGATTCTGGCGGTCGGCATTTCAGCAGCCCGCATCCTGACTACATCCCGTTAAAAAGAGACCTAATTAACTCATGATTGTAAGGGAACATCTGCAGGGGTGCCAAGTGTGGTGTCTAGGTGCCCGGGAATGGAGGAGAGGTGTAACCACACACCCTCTGTACCACGCACACCATAGGGAAATGCTCCATGATGAGACTTGGCCACACCCCCTTCAGTGGCCAAGCTCAACAGTACCCTGGCCCACTAAATGCCTCGGTGGCTCTGGACATCAGGTTTCCGTTGCTACAATTGTCACTTGTATTAGGTTTATGTCTGTTTGGTTGCAAAATGCGTACACAGCATCACTGAATGCTTGCTGCATGTTTTATTCCTACGGGGCATATGCATCAAACCTTCTAAAGAGGATAATCAGAAAAGCCCATAGCAACCAATCAGATTCTGCCAATCATTTTATAAAATGCACTTGATAGCTAGAAGCTGATAGTATAGGTAATGTTTCCACGGAATCGGTATGAAATACCGAAAGTCGGGATCCTGAAAGGGTTAACATACCGACACTTGTTGGTTGGTATGCTAACCCTCTCCCTTCCCTAACCCTCCCCTCTTTGGTGCCTGAACCTAACCTCCCTCCCTAGTGCCTGGACCTAACCTCACCCTCCCTGTGCCCTAAACCTAACCCCCCCCCCCCTACTGCCTAACCCTCCCCCTAGTGCCTAACCCTAAACCTAACCGTCCCCCCCACCCGCCGGGATTCTGACCGGCGTTGGTATTCTGGCACTGGTAATGTAAGCCTCGGCATCCCGACCGCCAGGATGCCAAATGCATACCAGTCAGTTGGAGCTCATATACATTCCTTGTACAAAGAACATCATTTAGCAATTTCTGTGTAAACATTGTTAAAATGGTCATAAACCTTACAAAGGTGTTAAAAAATGCAAAACCAAGCAAACAAAGAAACAAAACTTGATATTGTTATTCACAATTTCAATCCTGGAGCACCATACAGACAGGAGTTTGTACTTCTAGCCTCCTGCCTGCCTGCTATTGCCTGCCATTATCTTACTTCTGTGTTTCTTGCGTTGTATTGTACTGCTTTATTGCCTATTAAATCATTGTCTTATTTCTGAACTTTGAGATTTGCTGGTGTATTTTAATGAAATACAATACTCAAATGAAAAAGAATTTCATTTGAGTATTGTAAACCTATTTTCATGAAACATAACTTCTGCTCCTAGAGCTGACGTTACTAAGTGGCTGGCCTGCGTATACACTGTGTTTATCCGCCATTTCTTAGGAGGTTTACAATCCACAGGGATACTAAGCCCAAATCTGCTGACAATCCGCAGTTAAAAACCACCAGTTTATATGATGTCACCCAGAGCCGTAACTAGACTTTTTGGTGCCCTGTGCCAGAAAGAGCATTGGCGCCCCCCTCATTTTTCAAAGGGACATAATGCACCCAAAAAAGAGCCATGGGTTCATGGGGAAGGGCCAGGGAAGAGATAGGAGAGGCCAGGAGATGCTGGGGATGAAATAAGAGGAGGCTACAAGCAAGAATGATAATGAACAGTAATTTGACAGGCCCAAACAGCGCCCCCTGACCTGTGGTGCCCTGTGCGATGGCACCGGCCGCACTACCCTAGCTACGGCCCTGATGTCACCAAACACATTGCCCTCCCAATTTATTTTACAGGTAATCAAAGCTAACCACCAGATTTATCAAGCCGTGTTTTTAAAAACTGCTATAAAACCTAAAAGCCTACTGAAATAAAATTAGTTGTCCTAGAGGTGAGATAGCGCAAACAGCAGCCTGATGATATAATCCCTCCCCCCCCCCCCCCATTCCACCGATTGGATCACAGGCCAGTGATCAGTGGTGCTGCCTTCTGCAATGTACAGTGTGCGGGGGCCAAGTTGCCGCGCAGGCTGTGAGGGGGAGAGCCAACAGCACATATGAATTAGCCATTAGCAGTTGCTCTGAGATAAACTGTAAGTGACAGCTGCTCTCCCAGCCTATATTCCATTACAGGTTGAGTCTCCCATATCCAAATATTCCGAAATACGGAATCATTTTGGCATGACTGAGGTAATGAAACCTTTGATTTTGATGGTTTAATGTACACAAACTTTGTCTAAAGGCACAAATTAATTAAATTATTATATAAAATTACCTTCAGGCTATGTGTAGAAGGTGTATATGAAACATAACTGAATTTCATGTATGTACACAAAGTTTGCTTGAGCCACAAAATCATTAAAAATATTGTATAAAATTACCTACAGGCTGTGTGTATAAGGTGTATATAACACATAGATGCATTCTGTGTGTATATTGGGGTCCCTTTCCCAAGATATTTCGTTATGATATGCAAATATTCCAAAATACGGAATATTCCGTTATCCAAAATACCCCTGGTCCCAAGCATTTTGGATATGGGAGACTCAACCTGTACCAGCCTATATATTTGGGGCATTAATCCAGCTCTGGGAACAGCAGTGGAAGGTTCCGCGGAAGAGAAGCATGCTTAGTTTAATTTTAGAGGGAGATTTAATCTTAATTCACTAAAAAATGTTGAAGCCATACAGATGTTTTGCATTAACAGAAACAACATAATGCATCTAGAATATAATGTCACACTTTCAAATGCAGTAAAGAGCTGCCTGGGAAGCAGATAACTGGAAGCGTCACCAAACACTTTTGTTATGAACATAAATAGTAGAAGATGTTGACATCCTTTCCACTGCCGCTCCTAAATTATAAGAACCATATACTTTTAAGCCCTTAAAGTTCAATCGAATAAATCACAGTTCTTTTCCTTCAAAGTCATGAAGTTCATTTTTATCTCACTTGGTTCTCATAAGGAGACAACAAAAGAAGAGATGGAAATAATATAGTGGAGTAAATTGAAACCTTAGTAATCTCTGTGACCATGCAGGTAGTGTATAGTAAGTAGGTAGTGTAAAGTAAGTGGAAGCCTTATACCAAGGGAAATAACTTTTTCCCAAAAGGAAGAAAAAAAACACTCAAAGGGCCTGATTCAGACCCACTCGCGAGCGGCTGTCCGCTCGCAAGTGGGTCGATGGTCTGCACTGAGCATGCGCACGACGGAGGGAGCTCCGTCGTGCGCATGCGCCAGACACGACGAGCGAAGGACTTTCCTTCGCTCGTTGTGTCCGATCAAAGGGGGCGTGCTGTCAATGTTGATTGACAGCACGCCCCCTTTGGTGGGCGTGCCGGGGGCGTGCCTCCCTGACGGGGGCGTTCCCACGGGAACGCCTTCCGTCAGAAGCCGGCCCACTGACATCACTAGTGATGTCAGTGGGAGTGATTTTGGCTCTGATAGAGCCAAAATCACTCCGGAGCTTGCGGTTGAAAACCTCAACCGCAGGCTCCGGCTCGCAATTTCGATGGTCGCGATGGTCACGACCATCGCGGCCATCAAAATGCACGCTCGTATAGCCTGTGGGTGGTGACCCATAGCTATACGAGCGTCCAGGAGGACGCTCCATGAAAATGGAGCCCGGCCCTCATTCAGAGCGTGCGCTCTGCTCAGAGCGTACGGCTCTGAATGAGGGCCAAAGTCCCTTATGATAATACACTTATAAGAAAGGAATATAGACAGGGATATCACAATATTTTTCCAATGGTTAGTCTCCTCCAATGTTATTATATTCTTCTTTTCAATGTTAATGGTCCTCATAAGGAAAAAACATAACAAGCAAGATCTTAACATTCATAATATCATTGTTCCGGTAGGAAGTAGTGTGACTATATTGTTATTGGTTATATATGATATATATGAAATAAAATAGATAATATGTGTCTTGAGAAGTCTTGTGGTGTGCTCCTCTACATCCCAGCAAATGTATCTGATATTGTGGTTTGTTGCTGTAATAGTCAGTGACCCTACAGGGGCAGGTTTGAAAACAACTTATTAAGACTTATTTGATAAGTATATATAAGGTGAACCACCAAAATAGCTCTCTTAACAATGACAATATGCTTAGTTAAAAAAAAACAGAAATATGACTTGTTTTTGAATTCTGAAATGTGAAATTTTCCATATATTAATTAATTTTAAAGAAAAATAATTTGGTCTAAGGTAAATTTTTTCAAGCACATCATCTGCTTTGGATGTTTTATTATATTTATTTTGTAGTCCTTATTTAAAGATGCAATAACTACCTGGGGCAGCTTGCAGAGACATCTATGTTGCAATCAATTACACACCTTAATTGCACACAGGTATACTCCAATTCCAATATATTATTTATGTGACTTGTGAAGAAAACTAGAATGGACATACTATAGGTCTAGTAAGGGTATAAAGAAAAAAAAATATATATATTTTTTCCTCTAATTAGTTTTGACCAATGGGTGGATTAATTTGTTGTTTTTGGTACATTATACAAGTACTTTGGTTGATTAGTGGGAATATTTTTAAAATAAATCAATCCTGGTTCCATGTTGTAACACAGTAAAATGTGAAAAGCCCAAGGGAACAAGAAACAATTTAGGCCCTTGGATTTCTAGGCCACCCACATCCAATTTTTCCCTTAAGTGGCTAAAAGGGTAATGGAATAATATCAACCAGCGTACAATACAATTCAGAAAAACTTCTATATTTATTATCTATTGTGAGTGCACTTATTATTTTATATGTAATAAAAGATTTTATTAAAAGGAAGAAATGGCAATCAATAAATAAAAGTCTCTAAAAGTGAATTTCTGTAAACCCGAATATATATATATATATATATATAGTGATATGATCGGGGTTAGGGGTCCCTCTCCTGGGGTAGACGGACTCCTCCTTACACACAGCAGCCAGGAAACAACAGCAGTAGTCATGGGTTTTCGTGCACGTTGGTCGGCACCAGTTTTTATTGTGTGACACCAATAATCAAAACAAACAAAACATAAAAATAAACCCTAGCCCGTCTGGGCTCTAACTAGACAGGTAAATCCCTCTCTACATGTGGCAGGGCCTACTGCCTTACCACAAACATAGTACATACCAATGTCACAGTGTCTCAGACCAAAACCTCATTGTCTGTTCTCCCCAGAGTGTGTGAGACATTGCATCAAAACTCTATACAGCTCTTATGAGCGACTTCCAGGTGTAATCATTAATTAGCCTGGTCTCAGGCTGAAAAGCCCAACACCTGAAGCGGCCCTGTGGATGGAACCCTCCCTTCTCTCTCACACCCACACCCCCAGGACCCATTATCCGGCTTTTACCTAAAGCCGACACTCAGATCTGTTTGTAAAACAGACTCTTCCTGGGGGTTAAGAAACATATTACAGGAATCTGGGATACATATACACACCATCCCTAACTTCTCCAGTGCTTCTATCACAATCTATGTATATATATATATATATATATATATATATATAATAAACAGGGAACTGGATGTGTCCAATAGGGAGGTATCTTTCATCAATACACTGCGATAAGTTCATATAAAGTAATGTACTGCCAGACCTTGTACCGGAAAAATGATAAATGATGGCTTACATAAATTCCCTTTCAGAGACTTTTATTATTGATTGCCATTTGTTCCTTGTGCCTAGAGTATATCTCCTCCAATATATTTTAATATAACATATACTGTATATCATAGCAGAAATCTATATATACAGTACCAGGTAACTCCTGATGCCCCACCAAACAAAGATCATGATGTATATTTACAAAGCAGCGGCTTATTGGCGGCTCTGGCCTCAAGATTTAAAAGGGCAAAAAAATTAATTGCAAGAAACGTTGAAAAGCCGCTGTCTATTAAGTACACCCCACAGTTTTAGTTGTTTTTAATATGAACCATATCACTATTTAACCAAAATGATAAAACAAGAAAATGTTTCTAGCTGGAAAATTATTTAAAATTCCATTTTAAATTACAGGGAGCTGGGAGAAGGTTGAACATTTCTAGCATAGGGCCTGTTTCTCTACCATGATCACATGACGTCATTTTCAGTAGATACACCATGCTCTACAACTGTATTACAAGCACATACTGAAATAAATATATACAAAGTGTAGGCTAGTCTAGTCTATGCTATGGTACTTTGAGATCTCCAACCTTTAAGCGTCAGATTAGCAACAGTGAAACTCCTGGCAGGAACTGACCTATTAAATGTGAAAAGACTCAACTGGGACATCCTATTGCAGACAGTAGAGTGCAACCTAAGGCTGATCCTCTCCGTGCTGTAAGGATCACGAGCTGGACAGCACTGTAATTAGTACCAGTTTGCCTCAGTTACTGAGCTCTAGACAAATCAGCACAATATTGTGAATAGTTTAACAGTGGTTGATTTCTGACAATGTTTTCTAGCCACCTTCTGCCTGATGCTCTCCGCTGGCATGTAAATAAATATGTCCCTTTACTCTTATACATCCTCCTCTGGTAGACTTGTGTACAGAGAGGTGACCTGCCCGTCCTTCCACTGCACGGTGATGTCGCCGGTCTGAATCTCTTTTTTGATCAGACCGACCTCTTGTGGTGGGTTATCTTTCTCCAAGGTCAATACGGCCTGCTTGCCATCCGATTCATCTTGTTGCTTATCAGCCGTGGTCATCTGGTACATGGCAATCATCTTCCTCTTTCTGAAACATGAAAATAAACAGAGCTGTAGAGAGCAAAAATACCAGAATATGATGTCATATTTAATAGAGTAAGGAACTAAAATAGAACCACCAGGAAACACTAATGTGGATGTCCGCCTAATATTAGAAATACAAGATTAGAAATATTTGTGCCCGTGGCCAGTACATAGTGAAGTGGTGCGACCCACACCCATTGCAGGACTGCTGCTTCTTTACTTCCAGTCTGTTTTTTTTATTCACCATAGTACTGTGCAGACAGAATGTAACAAGCTGGCCTGCGGTACATCACCCTCTGTCTCCTATGGAGAGCTGGAGTAACCATCATGACGATTGCAATATTATTGCAAAGCGTATGCGAATCTGGATGGCGGCACATGTTTATGCAGCGATAAAGAGCCTTGATTTTTGAGGGCAGACTGCAATTTTCAACTTATGCTCCACGGTCTTTAATACATATTTATCTAGAGACCCTCCAAAGTAGTTATACTATCTATCTAAGAACTATGCACCTACTTTTCTGCCTACCATCGCGTAATCAATTGGCACTTTGCTCTGCAAGTTTCGTGAATAAAGCAGAAAATATACATGGTACATAGAATGAAACATGACTGGGTGTAGATTAAGGAGCTAATAGGGGCTCTGACAGGCATTAGCACCACTCTCTCTCTCACTAGAATTCATCCATTTACTGAGAGCAATTTCAGGTGTAATGGATTACTAAACTAATCCATCTGTTCTGCACTGCAGCGACCTCTCACAGACCGGCTGCAGGTAGCACGCCCAACCCTGCGTTTATTACACATATGATAAACAAAGTTGGGTATATTTATTGAGCTCATCAATATCTCAGCTAAATTATTTGATAAAACCTAATTACTGCACTACAAAGCTGAATTTTAGTAGGGTGTACGAGTGGCAGATGCACTTCTACCAAAATTGGGGTTCTCCAGGCAACTAAAGGTGTTTGAGGTTAAGCAATTCCTCTCCTGCATCTGTACCCTCACCCTCCCGTGTGCTCTGGGTGTGATCTGCAGTTCCTCCCCTGTCGCCATCATTTCCCTCTTGTCATTTTTAACATGTTATAGGATTTGTTCTGCTGCTCAATAAAGTTTTAATTTCAAGAAAAAAAAAAAACATTAAATCAGAATCCAACCTATTACTACTCACTCTATCCATTCACTTGTACATGTTTTTCTATCCAATTAGCACTTGTCTTACATTTACATATGCCTTACATACATTCATAGACTGAGGGGACACTGACCATTTGTAGTAAAACTATTTAAACATACAAGTGGCACTAAATAAAAAAAGTCCCAAAGTGCAGTGTGTAATATGGCTCTATGCAGAAGTGCAACAGGACGGTGCTAAAAAGATTCATGGAGATTCCATATAAAATTATACTCAAATTGGAGATTGATGATTTATTAAGACAAAAGTGGTAAATAATATAGAGAAACCCACCTGTTGTTTAATATATTCTTACTCAGTAGAAATAATCCCAAACACATTCCAAGGATAGACAGGGCGAGAATGACATAATTCCAGACAGTGACTGTGAAAGGAAAGGAAAAAAAAAAAATCTCTCTGGATCTATACAGGGGTTAATGTTGGCACCTCAGTAAATACTTCCTCTGGCCTAGCTGCTTTGCTTACCTGTTATACTTTCTACAGCCTCTCTAGACTTCCCCGCTACAGTAAGCAAACTATTGAATCAACTTCATTTTGAGCATATCCCACATGTAAGAAGGAATCTGGCCCAAGTAGTTAGACTAAAAAAATACTTATTTAGTACAAAGGCTTTTCTGCTTTTGGCAGGCTCCTATACTGGCAAAGTAAGGGGTCTATTTACTAAGCCTTGCATGGAGATAAAGTACAGCCAACCAGCTCATAACTGTCATAATTCAAACACAGCCTGTGACATGGCAGTTAGCAGCTGATTGACTGGTACTTTATCTCCATTCACTTTATCTCCATCCAAGGCTTAGTAAATAGACCCCTAAATCTCTACTAGAGTCCTCCCAGTGCTTCCACTAACTCAACTGCTGCGGCTCACAGCTTCTGGTCCAGCTGGAACTCTAATCCCCCAGGAAGCACCAAGTGCAGACTCCGATCTAACTGTAGCCAGATGGGAGCCCTAACCCCCAGTCTACTATCCAGAAACCTTCTCAGGAATTGGCATTGTCCATTGGGCAGAAGTTTCCAGAAAGTTACACTTTCCAGAGCTTGTTGCATATTGGCACATCGCAGCTGTTTCCGGACACACGGTTTGATACACACAGCTCTCTAAAGTTTTATGCATCTCCCACTTCATGCAGCAGGTTGTATATTTTACAAAATGGTATGACCTATTAGGCTACTATATTTCATTCATATATGCAAAAATAACAAATTAATAAATGCATTATCATTTTGAAGTGCAGATTATTATTATGGAAACCTAAAAGTAGAATCCAGCGTTTTACTGATTTGGAGAGCTGGACTAATGCTGGAGCTAGAACTGCAAAGTATTTCTTGATGGTGGTTAGAGAAAAAAAAACACATCTTTGCTTCTAGTCCACTTTATTGATATTTCAATTGTTTTGACATTTTGGACAGATGCTGGAATGTGACTAGTCCCAAAAAGTGTCCAAACAAGCATAGCATCAAAGGGATTAATTTCCTCCACTTTGGCACCTATACTTCCCTGAACAATACTAGATGCATCATATACCTCCTAACATTTGGGAAGAGGAGGATTGAGACTCTGTATGGAATGCGCATAAAAAGGGTGCATGGCTGCATGCTACGTCCATTGCACGGCATGTCGGGGCGTGGCTGCGTGCTACGTCCCCAATGCACATCACACTAGGAGCATGCCCTGCACTTTATACTATTTAGATGCAGCGTGTATGAGCACAGCTACCATTTATCACTGCTCTTCTATGCAGTGGCAAAGTTCCCTCCCAACTCCCCCTCACCGCAGAACACTGTGGCCCCCATAAAGAGTCGCCCCCCCTAAGGACACTGCGGGCCCAAAGGCGGGACGACAGGACAGTGACAAAAAAAACAGGACTGCCCTACCAAAATCAGGACGGTTGGAGGGTCTGAAATTGCAAACTCCGAAAAAAATATCAAATTAAAAATATTGAATGCCCTCCCCCCAATGGCTGCACCAGACAGAGCAAGAAAATGTGCAAAGGATGTAAGGTAAGGAGAAATGATTATTGACTTTCTTCTAGTTTTATACAGTAAATATGATGTTTGCTCTTACCAGTAATACCAGTTCTATATAAACACATAATCAGGTTACTAAACTAAAACAAAACAGCACAGGGGATACTTACGGTCTCCAGAGCGGAAGAAATATATAGCTCGCTGTAGCTTCTTCTGGGCATCAGACATAGCGGTTGTTGCTTGGCTATTCTGATTTCCACTTGCATCAGCCATTGTTAAATAATACTTCTATTGATTCTGCAAAACATAATGAGAAACACCGCAGGTGTCTAGGTTATCCTCAGATATCATGAGCATAGTGTAGAAGAATGCTTTTATATTCAAACATTTTACTTTATGTTAATGCCAAAAATACTTTCTTCTGCTATTATTATACAGTAGAAAAATATGGTATAGGTGTTGTAAAGCAGGAATGTAAAAATGAAACACGCGTCAGATGCTGTTTATGCATGCGTCCGAGGCAGCTAGTATATGCTAACACGGTCATCTATGCTAAGATTCGTGCATCCACATGTGCCTGAGTTGAATTGCCCACTGTTTATCCATCTGCAGCCGCAATCATCAGTATCAGCACTTGCACCCACTCCATGTTGGCATCCCTGGTGAGCCTGGACACTTCAAAGAAGCACGGACGTCAGACCCATGACATTGCACAAGGAGCAGCTGTTCCGTGCATCTGAATAGTTGCCACCAAGAAACGGCTGTTTGTCGTTAGACTCCATCTGCTCCAGGTGTGACTCAGAGTCAGCCCCATTGTGCACATAAAAACTATGTCATCAGGAATCATAGCAATACATGTTCAGGTAACACCATGGCCTTATTAGGGATACTGAGGTGGCGTCAAACTAAGATAACAGCATGGCTGCCACTCAACTAAAAAACCTCATTGGCTGACTGTGCTTAGAGTGGAATGTGGTGCATGCTCATTCCTTTAAGGGAGTGAAACGGTCTTCTGCTTCCACGGGGTAGATTTACTAAAGTTTCTAAAAAAGAAAAGTGGAGGTGTTGGCCATAGCAACCAGATTCTAGCTATTATTTCTCTATTGACTTTTAGAAAATGATAGAATCTGATTGGTTGTTATTGGCAACACCATCACTTTTAATTTTAGCTCTATCCACCCCCAAGACTCTGGCAGCCAAGAAATCAGTAGCATGACACGCTTATTATAAAGAGTTAACGCTCATTAAAATGTATGGAGCATAAGTGTCAGCAGAAATAAAGATTCATCAGACCAGGTGGAACTCGCTGTAGCCTAACCTCTTCAAGGTGTGATTTGCTGTGCGCTCAGAGATGATCTTCTGCATGACACAGTTTCATACCTCCCAAATTTGGAAAGGTTAACATCGGGACTGCCGCGTGCCTGAAAAGGGGGTGTGGTCTCATGGAGAAGGGGTGTGGTCTTGCAAGGGCGAGAAAAGCATCCACCGAGATTGATTTCCCCCAACTTCCCGCCACTGCGGCCCGTGGGTGAGACAGCGGGATAGTACCCGAATAGCAAGATTGTCCTGCCAGAAGTGGGACAGTTGAGAGGTATGCAGTTTAAACACATGATTATGGGGTCTATTTACTAAGCCTTGGAGAGTGATAACATACCAAACAATTAGCTCCTGTTATTTTTTAAACACAGCCTGTAAAATGAGTTAGGAGCCGATTGGTTGGTACGTTATCTCCGTCCACTTTATCCCCTCCAAGGCTTAGTACCATTCTCCTGTGACCTCTCTCATTACAAACAGGCATTTTCATCCACACAATGCACTACAAAAATAAGAGCAATGGTAAGACCTTACCTTTGTTATCTCTATTTCTACAAAGTCCATAGGGATCCACAGGGAGACTTTGGGGTATAGGCTGATGACGTCAGTTGTCGAGCACCTCAATAGTTAAAATTGTGCTCCTAGGATGCACCAGGTCCCTCTCCTATACCCCGTCCCCATGCAAAGGCATCTCAGTTTCGTAACAAGCCAATGGCCGGAGGAGGAGAAGAAAGAAAAAAGAACTTCTGGAACACACAAGTATCACACATTCTCACAAACAGAAGGAGACGGAAAAACCGGTGAGCAGAATATAGCCCATCTGCAGCACAGGTGCGACAGGGTGGGAGTCCTGTGGATCCCTATGGACTTCGTAGACATAGAGATAACAAAGAGATAACAAAGGTTATTTTCTACTGCAGGGTCCATAGGGCTCCACAGGAGACCTTGGGGATGTCCCAAAGCAGTCTCCTTAAGGGTGGGGACGCTCCTGTGCAGAGAGGAGAATCCGCCGCCCGAAGGAGGCATCCTGAGAGGAAAAGGTATCGAATGCATAATACCTTAGGAATGTATGGACAGTAGACCAAGTGGCTGCCTTACACAGCCTTACACAGCTGAGGCGCCACGACGAGCTGCCCCCGAGGGACCCACAGACCGAGTAGAGTGAGCTTTGACAGAGGATGGAACAGAAAGACCCTTATGAATGTAAGCCTCTGATATTGCCAGGCGAATCCAGCCTGCCAACGTCTCCCTGCAGGAGCATAGATCGTATAACTTTCTGCAGTTCCAATGCCTTTTCCTGATCCCTCTGAAGTCCCGTAGGGAAGAATTGATGAGGAGGTCAGTTCTGGAAGAAAAGGGCATACCCTTGAGAGACCACTTCTCTTACCCAAGTGTCTGTAGTGGGCGAACTGAAGAAGTCGGCCTCCCACCTTGGGGTCCCCCAAGGAGAGGCCTGCCCCGTCAGGCTGCGGGTTTAGCGTCGGGCTTGGCAGCTGGGTGTCTGGCACTCCAAGCCTGTTTCTTGGGCTTCTTGACCTTCTTAGTTCCTGACGGTCTGAGAAAGGACTGAACCTTGGCCTTACTCTGGAGGACGGAAAGTCCGAATCCCGACGGCATTGGGGCTGTCACTGAGCTTTTGACTTCCTTAAAGAAAGCATACCTGGATTTGGCTGCTGGGGTATCCTCGTCCCCAATATCCATTGCCACACAGACCGCCCGAATGAGGCCATGTACATAAATTTTGGACTTTGGTTCCGCCTCTTTTTGAGGGGGGTGTGTATCAGATAAGTCCTGAATTTCCCCATCATCAGTCGACACGTCATCATGATAGTAAATGGACTGGGAAAACAGTATCTCCTTCCTAGTGGTACGCTGGAAGAGCTCCCCCTGTAACACCTCCGTCAGGTTTTGCACCGTATTGGAGAAAGTATTAACCCATGCAGGTTTAGGTGACGCCTGGTAGGGAGAAGGTTGTAAAGGCATATTATGAGCCACAACCAACTGTTGGGGAATTCCCTGTGACGTAGATGGCATAGCTACCTGCAGAGTGTACCCAGTGGCGGTTCTAGGGGCGGGCTAACAGGGCCGTCGCCCGGGGCGCCCGCCCCTAGAGGGCGCCACTGAGTTCCCAGAAGGTAAAAAGAAAAACAATCCCACAAGAAAATAAAACAAAACAGCGCCTGTCCCTGAACCCCACCCGCTAGCCGCCGCAGGGAGGCTCCATTTGCCGGGCGCCCGCTGATATTTGTTATCAGCGGGCACCCAGCTCCCTCCCTGCAGCCGAAACTCAGTCCTGAGCTCCGGCACCCGCAGAGAGCACTATGGGAGGGACGTCTCTCCCATAGATACGTGGTGGGGTCGGACCGGACGGCAGCGGGGAAGGGGCGCAACTGGGAACTTTCGCCCTGAGCTCCACAATGTCTAGAACCGGCCCTGAGTGTACCCCAACTGTAGGTCCACTTGAGGTGTAGCAAACCGATCCATCAGGGTAGTTAGTGCTTGTGCGAAACAAGCCCAGGGAGGCTCTTGAGAAGAGCTGGGCCCAGCAGGTAATCCTGCATTTCTGGTACACAGGGTACACAATCCTCCCACAATAATCCCTCCCTCCTTTATTCAAGCCAAACACCTGTTGCAGGACTGTGTGAGGGGAATATCAGCTTGTCCAGAATCACTGCCAGACATGATGAATGTATGTATCAACTCCTCAGCTCAATAACAACTGAATTGTGAAGTAATTTGATCCCTCAGCAGCACAGTCACCGCAAGGGCTAGTGAAATAGAAGTACAGGGATAGTTAAAATGGCTGACAGAGAAAAGAATACAGTCAGACAGCGCTAGCAACAGACACATACAATGCCAGGAAAACCTGCACTATACTGCATTATTATCAACTAACTAGACCTTGTGTCTAGTAGGAATAGTGCTACATACACTGACCAACGTGGAGGAGAGGTATGTAGGGGGACCCAGGCTCCGCACCTCCTGATGAAACAGCGTTTTTAGCACATAAAATGGCCGCCGGAGGACTCACAGGGGGCGTGCCTGAGGGAGGAGAGCTGCCTGCAACCGCCAGACCACTGTGGAAAGGCACGCAGAGCAGCGGGGGAGGGTCCGGCTGTGCCTTACAGGGAAGGCCCGCTCCCCTGGCATGCTGTTAACCCCAGGGATGCCACAACGTCCGCACGCTGTGGCCCCCTTTCCCTGGTGATCTAGTGTCAGAGCAGGTGCTGTGCCTGTGTATCGGAACTGTGTATCAGCAGGCCCCGCCACGGACGCCCTCTGCTTACCTGAACGTCCCCCGTGCAGTCCCGCCACAGTTCTGGGCGCCTGGGGGCTTTTGCTAGCCAAAACCCCCAGACACCTGCTGCGATCCCTGGCGCCGTGCCAGCGTCTCGGCGCCGGCGGGGTGTCGGAGTGACAGCATGGGCTGCCCGGAGGACTCATGCTGACCACTCTTGAAGAAAAAAGAACTATTTTCAGAAGCTGTCCACGCAGCCCCGCTTGAAGTGACCCGACTCCGTGCCGAGCACCTATGAAACTGAAGTGCCTTGGCATGGGGGCGGGGTATAGGAGAAGGACCTGGTGCATCCTGGGAGCACAATTTTAACTATTGAGGTGGCTGACGTCATCAGCCAATACCCCAAGGTCTCCTGTGGAGCCGAATGGACCCTGCAGTAGAAATCATTGTGTGTGAAAATCCTAGGAGATCAGCAGTTTCTTAGATGCTCAAGCCGGTATCCAGTCAGATGGTCAACGGTAACCATGTTGACATGGTTCAACATATCGACATCCTCAGAATGTCAACATGTTCACAATGTCTCCATGTGAAGTGTTGACATTCTGAGGGTGCTAACGGTTAGGTGTTGCCAAGAGGGTTAGATCCCTGGGTCGAGGCTAAGGTTAGGCTCTGGGAGGGGGGGTGTTAAAACAGGGTTAGGCACTAGGGGAAGGGTAGGGTTATTAATAGGGGGTAAAATATGCTGCTACTGAGATATCACCACTGGAGCTGCTTCACAAGTAACTGTCGGGACCAAGAAGTAGTAACTGGAGCCGCCCCTGACGCAGAGAGAAGGTAGACATCACTAGGACCACCAGGGACAGGTATTCAGCAGTTTATCATGTTGACATATCATCCTTGTAGACATTATGAATGTTGACATGGTCACTGTAGACATGATAAGCAGTCAAACCAGCTCATCTGGCTCCAACAATCATTCCAGGGCCAGCTCGAGGGCTGTTCAACCAGTGCGGCCGAACTAGGGCGCCACCCCATAGAGGCGCAGTGCAGCTGCCGGCTACGGTTCGGGGCCGGGCAGAAGTAGCTGGATGCTCTGCATCTCTCCTCCCATCAGCACTTCAGACTCTGCTCATCTTCTCCCTCTGGGCCTGGTTCAGAGCCGGACGCTATTTGCGCTCGCTCGTTCAGAAAAAGGGGCCAGCTATTTAAATTGAGCGCTCGCTCTTTGCAGTCTGTTGACGCCTCTATGTGTGAGCGAGCGAACGAAACATGCGCTCGCTATTTTGTAAAGACGCCACCTGGCCGCTCGCATCCTACTTCATCTCCGCTATTTATTAATCGAGTACATCAAAAAGCGTCTGAACTGCTCGCAGTGCTTGTGGTTGGATTTTCCTACCGCAATCATGCGAACAGTTCAGACTAAGAGACAACCAAGTGACGTGGCCGATGACGCTGCTTTGTTAATTATGCACACCCTTAAAACGCCCGTTTTGACCGTTTGGAACTCCACTCCCCGTTTTCAAGCACCTTCCCCTGTTACCGCCCACAAACGCCTCATACTGTCACTCAAATTAGCAGGTACTCGCTATTTTGCGAGCGCTCGATTTCCGACCGCAATGACTGGTTGGCGCATGTGCATTACGACCCATACGCATGCGCAGATGTGCGAACATCGCTCGGAGCGAACGAGCGGCCGCTTACGAGCGGCTCTGAATCAGGCCCTCTGTCCCCAGAGCGCTTCTCAGATGCCTGCTTGTGCCTTCTCCATCTGTCCCCACAGCCCTTCTCAGCTACCCGCCTGTGCTTTCTCCCTCGGGCCGCACAGCCCTTCTCAGCTGCCCACCTGTGCCTTCTCCCTTTGTCCCCACAGCCCTTCCCAGCTGCCCACCTGAGCTTTGTCCCTCGGTCCTGACAGCCCTTCTCAGCTGCCCACATGTGCCTTCTCCCTCGGTCCTCACAGCCCTTCTCCACTGCCCATCTATGCCTTTTCCCTCGGCCCTCACAGCCCTTCTCAGCTGCTCGCCTGTACCTTCTCCCTCAGTACCCACAGCCCTTCTCAGCTGCCCGCCTGTACCTTCTCCCTTGGTCCTCACAGCCTTCTCAGCTGCCCGCCTGTGCCTTCTCCCTCAGTCCTCACAGCCCTTCTCAGCTGCCCACCTTTGCCATCTCCCTCTATCCCCATAGCGCTTCACAACTGCCCAACTGTGCCTTCTCCCTCGGCCCTCACACCCAAAAAGTTCTCGAACAGGATGCTACTCCACCTAGAGCAGGCCATGAATCATTCCATGGTCAAAGTAACTTAGATCATATTTCTTTTTCATTCTGGTCTGAACTACAGAACTTCTTGACTATGCCTGTATGCTTTTATGCATTGCATTGCTGCCAAAAGATTGGCTTATTTGACATTTGCATTCACAAGCAGGTGTACAGAAGCATCTAATAAAGTAGCCACTGACTGTACATATACACTCATCACTGCAATGCTAGAGATAGAAAAATCACTGTGTGCAATGCACATAAGTTACATATTACTGCACCCTGCTGGCTACGTATAAAACTTGTGTAATTTAACAGTACACAATTGCAGCATACTTGCCTACTTTTGATAAAGCATTTCAGGGAGATTGTGAAAGCAACACCTATGAGCATGGCGGTAACGTGGGTGTGTACTGCTACATCTGAGGGGCATGTTATAAAATATACTTACATCCAAATGTAAACGAGCCCCAAAGCAGTTAGTATGATCTACTTGATTTTGCCTAAGCAGAAACTCAATGCACTGGAAAATGCGGAAAAGTTTCTCCAATGAATGGCAGACGGAAAAAAGTTAAAAATCTCTGAACCGACTCAGAACCCTTTGGACACCCCCCTCCCCCCAAAGGACAAATCAGCCAAAAAAAGAAAAATACCTCAGAATACCCCCCCAAAAAATGTAATTTTGTTGGGCAAAAATGAAAAAAGTGGGGGGATAAGGATAAAAAGTAGTGAAATACGTTTCTTGAGGGGCTACATGGATGGGGCAGGTGTTTTTAGGATTGCAGGTATAAGCTGCAGGTGGACTTTTCAAATTTTTTAAAAGTGCACTTTAGAGACACAAAAATATGCTAGCACCCATTTTCAAGTACCCCAAATTTGACAGGACTATTTATTTTCCCCCCAAAATACTGTTTTCTATCATTCTTCACCACTTTTAGAAATATGCTTCTAGAAAGTTTTAACACAAATTAAGGACACAAAGTACTTTTCTTAGGGCTAATAGTACACATCTGTAATGATTTCCAGTGTCATTGCATCTTATTTTGGGGTATAGACTGATTCCCCCAATCTATTCAGTACTTTCTGCCTGTTATGCATTTGCCTATTTGCGGTTTCACCTGTTCTGTAATTGAATACGGCGGGGACGTCCATGCTGAGAATTCACGTCCCAACAGGCAAATGCGGCAGAAAGTACAACAGGTGAAAAGTTTCCGACTAATTGAATACGGGCCATAATGTGGGTAAGGTGTAATCAGGGAGATTGCTAGACTCTTCAAGGAGATTGCTACTATTCCAGAGAGTCTCCCTGACAATCAGGGAGAGTTGGCAAGTATGAATTGCAGATGGCAGCGCAGAAACAAAACTTCAGTCATTGCAAAGAATGTTTTATCAACTTTGCAGTGGTTTTGCACCTACATGTATGCTTGTTATAGCATGCTGCTCTGCTATTTCAGATGCTGGGTTTATGTATACTGTATGTAACATTTTGTGAATCCCCATCCTATCATAATAAAGGTGTTCATGAACAATAAAATTCTTATTTGTGTACGACCGGCCGCCGCTGCTACCCACCCCCAGCGCTAAGCCCCCCCCCCCGCGACCCCCCCCTTTCTTAATAGCACTTACCTGCAGTCATCGGTGCTCCGGTGATGTCTTCCATGCCTCCGGTCAGCTGATATCCCATACTGCACTGGGACCCGATCACCTGATGACCGGGCCGCAGTGCAGCATGGGAGACCAGCTGACCGGAGGGGAGTCATCACCAGAGCCCCGACCACTGGTCCCTGGAGTCAGGTAAGTGAATTTTTTTTTACTATTTTTTTGTTGCAGTGCATCAGCTTGCGGTCTGTTTAGACCACACAGTTGATCACTGGGGCCGGCTCCGGGCTCTGCCTTTTAGAGCAGAGTAGGAGTCCAGTAACCGGGGAGACCCTGGATAACGCCACCTCCAGGTGGCGTTATTATCACAGGGCTTTCCCCGGTATTTTTTTACAATTTATTTTTTTAGTAACTCTGGTTGGATCACATTTCCCATTACAATTATGGGACTTGCGATCTGCTTACTAAAAATAAGTGATACTGGGGGTTGGAATAGAGTTTTACGAATTCTACTCCAATTGCCCTGTTATAACTATAGGTGATACTAAAATAATGTGAAAAGGGTGTGAAAACACCCTTTTTCACTTTATTTTAGTAAAAATAATGTTAATAAATAGAGCCCTAAGTGCACTAAACATTTCATTCCATCATATATATCTGTAATACCAACTGATATTTAACATGTGTTCCTTTCCCTATTGCACTATGATGATAATAACAGACCATATATGCTGACTTTTTATCCTAGCCCCTGGGAGATGCCAGAGGAGGAAGCCTAGGTAGTATGTGCAGGGGGCATGATGTCATGAATAGTATAATGGCGGCCCCTTGCTGACTGTACATTTCCTCTGTCCATATTGGATTGGGGGGCAGAGGTGCAATGACCTGATTCACCGCAAATTGCATCATTGAGTCCACGGACCACCCACTTCTGCGGGAGAGTTGGCGGATCTGGGTTGCTGGTCTACACACTCGGGATATTCTGGGAGATTAGCCAAGTATGCAAATGGATATTCAGAAGCCCACACTTCAGTGTAAACGTTACATGTATAAGCCTTGTGGAACTGAGGGGTACGTGTGAGACTTCATGAAATGATCACTTTTTTAATGCTTCATACTATATATTTCAAAGGATAAACCATATGTTCTCCGTACCATAGTGCTATGACCTGCTGCTACCAATGACCTGGTTTTGTATAAACTTTTAATCAAGTCTAGATCAGTAACACATGAACTGGGAATCAGTGCAGCTGGTCTGAATTCACGTTATTTGCCACCCACAGGCCACTTTTGCTGTGCTGATCCCCACTCTGATACTCCATCGTAGCAAAGATCCATAGACTGTGGGACATATTTATTATAGAAATACTTATTAACTTATTGTTGTAGCAGCTAAAAGATACTCAGCTGCCAAATGGAAAAAAAATATCCAGAGCACAAAGGTTTATTTATTTAAAGCTCTGTACTACGCCGGAGCATGCCCAGAGTTAGAGCCCATGCGTGGAACAGAAGCTAGCTTTCAGGTTGCAGTTCTTTGGCCAGGGGGCCTATTTGTCTTTAAGTTATTGCTGCATATTCCCCGAAAACACCCGCAAATATTTATTATCCCCAGATGTAGTATTATGGATGGAGATATCTGCTGCTGTCACTCCATTTCCGATAACAGCCCCCATATTGAAGATGTGATGCGTTTGTCAGATTTACAAAGCTCCTCGTAGCTTACGCCATCTGATGATGGCGGTGTGCTGCTGTAGTCAATGGCCGCCGTGCATGCCTGGTCTTTAGACTGTGCATGCGCCGGAATCCTGGCACAGGAGTGAAAAGACTGCTGATGTGGTCTCTTCACTCTGAGCACATTGCAGGGACGGACTCCTTTCACAGCCCCTGTCCCTGCATGTGCGTAGTGATACATGCCGGCGCTATCATCGCATCCTGCCATTATTGATAAATGGACCCTTAGGTGCCAATTCTCCTTTCTTTGATATTCTGATGGTATTTAAAATGGTAATTGTACGTATATGCTGGTAAGGATACAAAAGAAAGATAAATGTGCTTACATAATGAGACAAGGGTTCCTACAATTCTGACACCTAAGGTATTTTGCCAAAGTACAAAAAGATTATTCACAGAACAAAAAATAATAAATTACATTTAGCGGAACAATGTGCAATGTGTGGCTGTGCATATAAGCCTATTATGGTAGGAAAACCCTTGCCTATTTCTGCCTGCATTTCTGGGTTTGGGCTCAGCTGCAGCTATCTAGCTGTGAACAGTCAGGTCCATAACTATTGGGACATTGACAGAATTTTCAGATTTTGGCCTCTATTCACCACCACAATGGCTTTGAAATGAAACAAACAAGATGTGCTTTAACTGCAGACTTTCAGATTTAATTTGAGGGTAATTACATCCAAATCGGGTGAATGGTGTAGGAATTACAACAGTTTCAATATGTGCCTCCCACTTTTTAAGGGGCCAAAAGTAATGGGACTATCAACTTAAAAGCTTTTTCATGGACAGGTGTGGGCTATTCCCTCGTTATTTCATTATCAATTAAGCAGGTAAAAGGTCTGGAGTTGATTCTAGGTGTGACATTTGCATTTGGAATCAGTTGCTGTCAACTCTCAATATGAGATCCAAAGAGCTGTCACTATCAGTGAAGCAAGCCATCATTAGGCTGAAAAATCAAAACAAACCCATCAGAGAGATAGCAAAAACATTAGGTGTATCCAAATCAACTGTTTGGTACATTCTTAAAAAGAAAGAACGCACCGGAGAGCTCAGCAACACCAAAAGACCTGGAAGACCACAAAAAACAACTGTGGTGGATGACAGAAGAATTATTTCCCTGGTGAAGAAAAACCCCTTCACAACAGTTGGCCAAATCAAGAACACTCTCCAGGAGGTAGATGTATATGTGTCAAAGTCAACAATCAAGAGAAGACTTCACAAGAGTCAATATAGAGGGTTCACCACAAGATGCAAACCATTGGTGAGCCACAAAAACAGGAAGACCAGATTAGAGTTTGCCAAACAACATCTAAAAAAGCCATTACAGTTCTGGAACAACATCCTATTGACAGATGAGACAAAGATCAACTTGTACCAGAGTGATGGGAAGAGAAGGAACTGCTCATGATCCAAAACATACCACCTCATCAGTGAAGCATGGTGGTGGTAGTGTCATGGCGTGGGCATGTATGGCTGCCAATGGAACTGGTTCCCTTGTATTTATTGATGATGTGACTGCTGACAAAAGCAGCAGAATGAATTCTGAAGTGTTTCGGGCAATATTATATGCTCATATTCAGTCAAATGCTTCAGAACTCATTGGACAGCGCTTCACAGTGCAGATGGACAATGACCCGAAGCATACTGCAAAAGCAACCAAAGAGTTTTTTAAGACTAAAAAGTGGAATGTTATGCAATGGCCAAGTCAATCCCCTGACCTGAATCCGATTTAGCATGCATTTCACTTGATGAAGACAAAACTGAAGGGAAAATGCCCCAAGAACAAGCAGGAACTGAAGACGTTTGCAGTAGAGGCCTGGCAGAGCATCACCAGGGATGAAACCCAGCGTCTGGTGATGTCTATGCGTTCCAGACTTCAGGCTGTAATTGCCTGCAAAAGATTTGCAACAAAGTATTAAAAAGTGAAAGTTAGATTTAGGATTGTTAAGTTTGTCCCATTACTTTTGGCCCCTTAAAAAGTGGGAGGCACATATCGAAACCATTGTAATTCCTACACCGTTCACCTGATTTGGATGTAATTACCCTCAAATTAAATCTGAAAGTCTGCAGTTAAATCACATCTTGTTTGTTTCATTTCAAAGCCATTGTGGTGGTGAATAGAGGACAAAATATGAAAATACTGTCAATGTCCCAATATTTATGGACCTGACTGTATGTGCAATGCGAAGATGTGATATGCATTGGGATCCCCTCCAGTGCACCAGAGAGGTATCGCAAGATCCCTCTCCGACACGGCTGCCCCATTGAAGGTAATGGGCTATCGGCATCTGAAGATGGCATTAGCCCTCGCATACAAGGTCCAACAAGCTACCCTTCTGAGAACTCGTTAAATACCACCCCCATAGAAAACTATGGGGATGGCTGCAGGGCTTGTGGACAGATATCTCCAGCTTTCAGTCTTATTACATACTAGCAAAACTTAATTCTGCCCTTAATCATGTGGAAAGAGCAGTTTCCATATATTTTAAGGACAGAATTATAGATAGAAGCTCTGGTGTCTGTGGATTGATTTACACTCTGGAATCAGTCCAGAGGCAGCATACATATATTACATATGGGATAATAATGTGGCACCTGACAGTAAGCCACATGGGTCATGAGTGACAGGATCTGGAATGTCTTGAATGTCTCCTGTTTTCATTTACATTACATTGTTTATGACCCCAGCCATATACCCATCTCACTTCTATTTGTGGATGGCTGAGAGCAGGAGAGATGAGGACATAATTATTTACAAGATGGCAATCTTATTCACTTACTTATTGTTCTCCTATATCCTATGCAGTAACAGCTACATGTCTGCGCCATAGCTATTTGAACACTGTAGGTGAGTGACCAGCAGAGCACAGTAGTTTTATCTGCCTACTCATCCCTCTTAGTACTGAATGTCTCTGCAGATCTAAAGGTCACAGCTTATACAGAGCAGGCTGGTGCTGCTGTGCAGATTCTGCCTATTCATTGTACTTTCTTCTCAGTTTAGCTGAATCATCCACCAGCAACCTCGACTCCTGCCTAGAGCCCAGTTTGCACTGACCCAGATTACCCTAAACGGGGCTGGGAAGGGGATCCGAACTAGCTTTTCGTCTATAGGTGCCCACAGACTGGACGACTCGCAAAGGATGCGATGTCGTCAATGATTTCCCTTGAACTCGCCGGGCAACTCACCGACACGCCTGGACAGATGATTTCTTGCTAAACTGTGCAATGTGACTAACGACCTACCGTGCGTCCTTAATGATTTCCAGTGCATCGTAAAAGAGAATGCCAGATCTTACCTGCAGTGGGTAAGATATGAAGACACGACAAACGACCCGCGGGGCAACGCATCGGATCATTATCATTCCTGGAAGCTGCACGATTTGCATGTTTTCAAACGATGTATCGTTCCGATGTGTGGTTTTCTTGCAAATCGAGCCTAAAATCGTCCAGCGTGTGGGCACCTTTAGACTCCCAGGGGTTATTAGGTCTACTATGAATTTTTGCTATTAAGCCCCGAAATGTATCATTGCTTATTGCCACATATTGCAGCTATAAGCAAAGCATTTTTGGTGCTACATTCTTGCCAAGACAGTTGCTTCATATGAGACTATCCTTTACTGCATGGTGCAGGCTCAGTTATATTGGCCGATCAATTTATCGGCCAATATATCTTGTGTCGGTCGGGCAGTGTGTACAGTCGACGTCGTTCACAGACATATCGCGTCGTCTGTGCTGCACAACCGATGCCCAATATGTCTGCAGACATATTGGACATCGTGCTGTGTGTATGGCCAACTCGCCGACCACACTATTGGTTGACCATTCGGTGCATTACCACGATGGGCCGGGTTATGCAAAGCAACTCCTGAGTCATCGTCATGGGAGCTGCAGCCGGCGTCAGCTTGGGACCGGTGCCTCTGACAGGTGAGTTTGCGGTTGCACAGCCAGGTGGGGGGGGGGACCGGACAATGTGGGAGGGTTTGTTACGCGTGACCCCCGGCCAGCGGAATGGTGACATGGGGAGACGTGGCTTCAGTGCTTTGCAGGGAAGCTACCTGCCTCCGCCCGCGACTGTCAGGCTGTCACTGGAGGACAGCCCCTAAAAGCCAGCCGCATCGTGTGCTTGTGCGGCTGGCTGCTCTGACAGTGTGCCGTTCGTCCAACTGTGCCTGTCCCTCCGCCGGTGCCTGTCCCCAGCTCCTCGCCGGAAGGTCTCTGCCATAATCACGCATTGTGCATGCGCAGCTGCCCCCCATTGTGTTCGTCCCCTGCCGAATTCAGTGAGGCACAGGACAGCCCCTCATACTGCACACTTTGCAGCTAGCTAGTACAACAGCTGGGGGGGCGCTAATTGCCCACAGACCACCCCTAACCTAGCTGATCCCTGGAGCTCATCTTTACTGCTGGGGTCTTTTAATTGCTTCCCCCCTCCATACCACTACTTTTGCTGCCACTGGCTCCTACACTTCCCCCTGCTCCCCTATATCTTCCCCTGTGACACCCTGACAGCAGTGAGTGCTCTCTGTTAAAGTATTAACCCCCTCACTGCCAGAGAGTGTACAGGATCTACACATACATACTGCACACATGCCCATTGTACACATGCCCACTGCCCACATACATACTGTACATATACATACTGCACAGATGCCCATTGTACACATACATAATGCACACATGCCCACTGCCCACATACATACTACACATGCCCATTGTACCTATACATACTGCAGTTATACATACTGCTCACATGCCCACTGCACACAAATTTTTTATTTAAATTGTATATTTTTCTTTCGTTAATAGTTTCCTTTTATTCTCTTAAGCTGCGTACACACTGATAGATATATCGCCTGTTCCATTGAACGGGAGTTATATCTATAGTGCATCGCCGTGTGTGTACAGCAGGTGCATCTGTGAACAATATTGTTCACAGACATATCCGATCTGCTGTGCATCACAGCAGATGGGCGATATATTGGACATCTGCTGGTGTGTACGGGTGAACCGCCGATCACTTATACACATATGCTGCAGGGACCTGGTGGTGACTGACAGCACACCTGTGCAGGCAAATTTAAATGCCCGCCCAGTTGAGCTGTCTAGCCTGGCACAATGGGGCGGGCAATTGGTAAGAGAGTATACACTTACCAATCGTCAAGTTTGCGGGCCGGCGGGTTGGCCGATTCGTCTACCTAGTGTTTACCCAGCATATTCTACCAGTGGCATAACAAGGGCGTGGTGAGCGGGTTACATTCCCTGGGTGCCAGGATGAGGGCATGGCTTGGTGGACATTACAAGACTCTAGCTTTCTACCAAGTACTGCATTACGCCCAAACTTCATAGTGCATGTGATAGGACAGCTCTCCCACGCAAGACCTGCAAACAGTGTTTTAATTTGTAATAATAATGGCTGCTGCTATATTTCCCTTGTAACGACGTACAAACGCACTGACACGCTTGCATTTCGCCGACCACCCAGCCGTCAACACCCCCAAACGGTCATTTCCTGTCAATCACTCTGCAATGTGTCTGCATGGTCACTGCGATCACAGTGTGACCGCATTGGAGCTTTCGCGCAATGTGATGCGACGCAACAATTGCCCGTATGCGTGATCGCAGCTGCGATCCGTAATGAATCGGCCCCTATGATACAGATGCTGATACAGCAGCAGAGGATAACAGGAGAATAGAGGGCCTATTACCTTTCCCTGTGTGCTCTTCAATAGGCCCGCCCACTATGTAAATTGCAGGAAGAGTTGGCACATTGCACAAAGACGATCTGCCAGTGTGTACAGAGTAAAAGATTAATTGGCCACTGTCTTCACACCAGATATATCTTTAGATGGCAGTGACGTTGTCCAGTGTGTATGAACAACCATCATCTGCAGATATATCTTTCAGGTGTGTACCCAGCTTTAGGTACTGGTGGATACCAACTCTGAAAAGCTAAAGCATGAGACCACTCATACAAACAAAAATAGAGGCTCCAAAAATGTAAAGTTTCTGAGGTTTGGCAGATTTACTACATTAAGAAATAGTCCCCTTAATTTGTCTCTGCTCCACAGGACAGGTCTAACATGTCCAAGGAATTCACTTCTCTTATTATTAGTCCCCCCCACAAAATGAAGTCAATAATTATAAAACTCCATAAAAGTTATATGTGTCAAGGTGAGATGCTGGTATCTAGTTATACAACCTTAAGGCCCCCATACATCAGCAATTGATTGCAGCAATTGTGCAATTGATTGTGTATAAAAATCTTTCCCTTTTTCAATCGATTGCAGAATTGACACAATCGATTGAAAAAGGGAAAGATTTTTATACACAATCGATTGCAAATTGCTGCAATCAATTGCTGATATATGGGGGCCTTTAGGTATGCCACATTAGAGCATACTTGCCAGGCATTTTCATGGAGACTCCCTGAAATAGGAGCAATCTCCCTGACTCCCTGAAGAGTCTATCAATCTCCCTGATTGCATTTTACCCCCATTATGAAGCTTTTATATATAATCCCCAACCCCAGAGATATATACATTCCAATGAATAATTAGTATCATTTCCCTCCATTGGGTATAAGGCACAATGGCCCTCATTCAGAGCCGTACGCTCTGAGCAGAGCGCACGCTCTGAATGAGGGCCGCCCTCCATAATTATGGAGCGTCCTCCTGGACGCTCGTATAGCTGTGGGTCACCACCCACAGCCTATACGAGCGTGCAGTTTGATGGCCGCGATGGTCTTGACCATCGCGACCATCGCCACTGCGAGCCTGCGGTTGAGTTTTTCAACCGCAAGGCCCGGAGTGATTTTGGCTCTATCAGAGCCAAAATCACTCCCACTGATATCACTAGTGATGTCAGTGGGCCGGCTTCTAACGGTAGGCGTTCCCTTGGGAACGCCCCCGTCAGGGAGGCACGCCCACCAAAGGGGGCATGCTGTCAAACAACATCGACAGCACGCCCCCTTTGATCAGACACAACGAGCGAAGGAAAGTCCTTCGCTCGTCGCGTCTGGCGCATGCGCACGACGGAGCTCCCGCCGTCGTGCGCATGCGCAGTGCACAACATCGACCCACTTGCGAGCGGACAGTCGCTTGCGAGTGGGTCTGAATCAGGGCCAATGATCCCTATGGCTACATGCATTTTCTGAAAAGTATCAGTGTGTTATCATCGACATGTAAATCTTACTAACTGTTACTAATCATTGTTATGACACCTCTCAGACGTAGCACTACACGTCCACATTACCGCAACGCTCATAGGTGTTGCTTTCACAATCTCCCTTCACATTCAATTTAAAGGGACTGTCCCCATTTAGAAAACATTGATATAACGGTTAGTACATGGCTTACTACAACTGTTGATAAAGTCATCTCCTTATCTTTCTGAAATCTGAAAGTGCTTTTTAGCCATCTTTGTATGCATGACTGCAAATGATTTGGTATGGGATGGGGAGATGAATGGCGTGATATATGGGTAGGGGAGGTGACCTGTCACTCTGCTTTCCTCCTTTCTGCCTGTCCTGCAATACCCCGTCACCTCTGCTCTCCTTTTCAGCTGAGATGCCCTGTATGTATGAGTGCCGCTTGTAAGACGATAATTACCTACTTACTACTCGCAGACTGACGATCGCCGGGAAAATTCAAACCATTCTGCCCACTTCACTAGGAAGTGGGCGGGATGTGGGAGAAGTGCCTACCCTTCCAGGGGGTTACCTGAAAATTCGGAAGCCTCTCGCAGGTTTCGGGAGAGTAGGCAAGTATGCAACCGAGATGGTCTATACAATATATTTTGAAAGATACCGTAGCATTTCAATTGTTGGTACTGTGACTGCCGGTCTATTGATTTGTGTCACACACACACACTCTTATTTTTATTTCTCAAATTACACATATACTGTAGCACCATTCTAAACCAAAAATGGAGTACCAGGGTTCTATATACAGATGTGTCCACATACATCCATACACTACAAGTCGTGTTAAACATAACGGGGTATATTTACTAAAGTGCAGGTTTTTAGAAGTGAAGTTGTTGCCCATAGCAACCAATCAGATTCAAGCTATCATCTTCTAGTAGGTGCTATATAAATGAGAAGTAGCATCTGACAGGTTGCTAGGGGCAACAACTCCACTTCTAAAAACCCGCACTTTAGTAAATATACCCCAACATGTGAGCTTTGTGTGACTCTGCAGCGCAGAACGTCTTTTTGTACGACTTTTACCTTCAAATGCGTCTTATTCGCACATTGATGTGAATCAGATGCACTAGCAGCTTCTGCTGATTAAAATGATATGCCGCATGCCTATATTCTGTGTGCAGCTGCGGGTGTATCTGCATGCAAAATGCTATGTTACACTGTCAGTTTCTGCGACACTGTAACGTAGCATTTCGCATTCAGATACAGCCGCAGTTGCACACAGAATATAGGCATGCGGCATATCATTTTAACCAGCAGGAGCTGCTTGTGCATTGCTTTGTGAATAAGACACATTTAAAAGGTAAAAGTCACACGAAAAGACGCTTGGCGTGACTAAACGGACTGTTTAACGCGCAAGGAAGTAAGGTGTATGTGGACACATCTATATGTTAGAACATACATTGTTAGTGCATAGATCCTAATTTTACAGTAAAAGCTGCAGAAGAGCTTGCACAAATAATTAAAGTCTTCTGTAGGTGAATATTCCCTATAAGACATAGCATGTAGCACACCTTTACAAGATCTAACATTTTCAGACCAGTTCATACTATGCCTCTAAGACCTATTAGGCTTGAACTACTAAACTACATAGAAACATAGAATTTGACGTCAGATAAGAACCACTTGGCCCATCTAGTCTGTCCCTTTTCATGTATCCTTTTGGCAACTTCAACCCTATTTGCTCCTTATGTCTCCCTTAAGGATATTCTTATGCCTATCCCAAGTGTGATTTATCCCAAGCTTGATAGATATAGTTGTGACATGCAAGTTGCTTATTTAAGCACAGAAATCCTACTCACAAAGCTAAGTGTTCACAAACTTGTGAACGGATACTGTATGTCAGATTGCCTGACAGATACACTTCTTTCTATCCACCCTCCCCTTATATCATCTGTCATCAATAGCATCTGTGCCTCTGCGCGGTTACTCACTGATCCTGCTGCAGGGTGTTTGTCCCTCAGGGCATTCTGTATGACCCATGGCTTCTCTCTGTATTTCTCTTTCTGCTGCTTTATCCCAGTATACACAGGCTGAGGTGAATGGACAATGGGACTTTCAACCAGGAAACTCCCACATGAACAGCTTTGTGAGCAGTACCGAGTCGGCCTTAACCTTCCAAAAGTTAGTGGGTTAGAGGTACATGCAAAAGGGGTCTTTAGGTTCTTGCTGACCAAACAAAGTTTTCACTGTAATACCTTTTAAATTATTATTCATTTGGATCTAGATTGTGAGTGAATTTATCACTGTAATCCCAAAACCAACTAAATCTAACTTGTCAATAGTACAGAAATTAATAGAATCCTATGGATGCTAATATTGAACGGGCATGAGGCCATTTATGATGCAGGAAGCTGCAATGTGCGTGTAACAAAGCTGTTATCTAGTCTTATAGCGATACCTGTCACATACACACAAGTGCACATTCAACAGACACCGACCAGGAGACACAAAACTAAACAAATGTTTCCAATTACTTGTGTGTCACGGACAGCTCTATACTCTCTTCTATAGCCACCTATACTCTATACTCTCTTCTATAGCCACCTATACTCTATACCCTCTTCTATAGCCACCTATACTGTATGCTCTCTTCTATAGCCACCTATACTCTATGCTCTCTTCTATAGCCACCTATACTCTATGCTCTCTTCTATAGCCACCTATACTCTATGCTCTCTTCTATAGCCACCTATACTCTATACTCTCTTCTATAGCCACCTATACTCTATACTCTCTTCTATAGCCACCTATACTCTATGCTCTCTTCTATAGCCACCTATACTCTATGCTCTCTTCTATAGCCACCTATACTCTATACTCTCTTCTATAGCCACCTATACTCTATACTCTCTTCTATAGCTTGCATGCTGGTATGAGGCTGGTGATTTATAGAAACAGCTAGATATATTCATTAGGGGATGCGGTCAGAATGCTGACGCCGGAATCCCGACACTTATCAGAATACCGGCACCAGCACCCTGACCACCCGGATCACAAAGGTAAGTACTGGGGTTAGGGGGAGGGTTAGGCACTAGGAGGAGGGTTAGGTTTAGGCCGGGGGTGGGGGAGAAGGTTAAGTTTAGGGTGCAGGGAGGGAGGGTTCGGTTTAGGCACTAGGGAGGGGAGGTTAGGTAGTATTACCAAAGTGGTAAACAGCTTCTTCAGTGACAGAAACACCTCTCACTGGAGGTCACTTGGCGATTGCCCAAGTGTAAATTGCGCAGTGCATCTCCATTTCCACCGAGGTGGCTGGTGTTAGTGGTGAGGAGATGGGTGGCGTGGATGTGTTAGTAGTGCAGAAATAAGACTTCTCTTTGTGCAACAAGATTACTGTAATAAGATAAAGAGGTGGAGAGGGAGCATTTTCAATGGAAACTTTTTTTGCACCTCCATGTAATATTTCAGCGAGAGGCGTATTTCCAGAAACACACAGTCATGTAATAAGCAATTAAAAATACACAAAATTGCAATATGTAATAAAGATAAAGGAACCCACTTATAAAGCTAACAGTTATGTTAGTGATAGAGCATACTTTCCTTTTTGAGTGGAGGTCCTAATGGCAAGTGAGGGAACGTGGTGACATGATTCACATCCCCAACCCCCACTGCCCAATGGCGTGATTTGTAGCTTATTGCAGCAGGGTGGGGAACAGTATGAATAAGTGCAATAAGTAAAATATTTTATCACTGTGATAAAAAATTTATTTATCACCACAATATAAGATTAGTTTATCGCTGAGTCAGCGTGGGGAAATCTGGAGACCCCGCTCTGCTTAATTGACCAATTAGTTTCCAGTACCTCTCTTGGCACAAACATAAATACATTTTTATTATAATTATACTTTATTTATAGGGTGCCACACGTGGTACGCAGCGCCATACAGAGGACAAAACTATAAGTCAGTACAAGGTAAAACAGTACAAAACAGTGGACAAGTAACAATCAGCACTACAAATCTCAACACAGCCACTGATGCATGGTAAACATTAGCATTGGTGCATGAAACGGGTCTAGGTTGTAGGAGTCCAAGGAGGAGGTGTAGTGTAGCTGGTGCACAATAGAAGTAGGGAAAGAGAACAGGATGGAGGGGGGGGCGCTGCTCATAGAGTTTACAGGGTGGGAGGGAGTGGTTAAGGAGATGAGGTTGGAGATGTAGGGAGCTGTGGAGTTGGAGAGGGCCTTGTGTGTAATGGTTAGGAGCTTGAAAATTACTCTGTAGGAGAAGGGGACACAGTGAAGAGATTGGCAGAGAGGGGAGGCAGATGTGGAGCATCAGGAGAGAAAGATAAGTCTTGCTGCATCGTTGAGTACAGATTGGAGAGCAGCGAGAGGGGAGCAGGGGAGTCCAGGGAGGGCAAGGTTGCAGTAGTTGATGTGAGAGATGATCAGTGAGTTGACAATGGTTTTAGTGGAATCCTGGGAGAGGAAGGCTCTGAGGTGAATCATGTTGCGGCGCTGTAGCTGACAGGATAGGGCAAGAGATTGTATGTGGGGAGCAAAGGAGAGGGAGTAGTCAAGAATTACTCCCAGGCAGCAGATTTGGGGAACATGGGTATTGTTGACAGTGATAGAGAGGTCAGGAGGGGAGGAGGTTGTATATGGAAAGAAGACAATTAGTTCAGTTTTGGCCATATTGAGTTTGAGAAAGTGCTAGTAAATCCAGAAGGAGAGGGCAGAAAGGCAACTAGACACCGACAGAGGAGGGAAGGAGAGAGATCAGGAGAGGAGAAGTAGAGTTGAGTGTCATCAGCATAGAGGTGATATTGGAAACCAAAGTAACCGATGAGTCCACCAAGAGAGGTGTACAGTGAAAAGAGTAGAGGGCCAAAGACAGAACCCTAGGGGATGCCCACGTGAAGGATAGGGGGGTGGAACCAGTGGCAGAGACAAAGAAGGAGCAGTCAGTGAGTAGGAGGTAAACCAGGAAAGGACAGTGTCAAAGAGGCCTAGGGTCTGAAAGGTGCATAGTAGGAGAGTGTGATCCATGGTGTCAATGGTTGCAGAGAGGTCCAGGAAGATGAGGAGGTCCCTGGATTCAGCCAAAAGAAGATCATTGGTGACTTTAGCCAGGGCAGTTTCAGTAGAGTGGAGAGGAAGGAAGCCAGATTGGAGAGGATCGAGTATAGAGTTATCGGAGATGTAGCAGATAAGACAGTTGTAGACAAGCCGCTCGAGCATTTAAAAGCAAGAGTGAGGAGGTGTCAAGGTTGTTGTTTTTTTAGAATGAGACAAAAGTGAGTTTGAAGGATGAGGGAAAGATGCTAGTGGAGAGGGATAAATTGAAGAGGTGGTTTTACAAAACAAGACTTTAATAATAATAAAAAAATGTTACCTACAATATATAGTGACATTATATATCTACAAAAGATAGAGGGCCCGATTCAGCAGTGCACGCGAGTGTGCAGAATGGGTCCTGCGTAATTGCACGCAGACCCTTGAATGCCTCTGCCTGACTGACAGGCGGAGGCATTTAATGGGCGGTGCAGGGGCGGCCACCGTTCCAGGAAAGGGGGCGTGTCCTCCCCGTTTTCCGAGAGTGGCCAGCCCAGGATCTGCTTTGATCAACGCAAGCCGGCCAGTCTGAGTAAGCCAAGAAGTCAGCTGGCCGGAGGCCCGGCGCCGTCCACCATTGTGACCGTCGACTACCGATGGTCGCGATGGTGATCCCAGCCTGCGGAACTCCGTCGCAGTGCTGGGATCACAAATGCAGCAGGGGGTGTCATACACCTTCTGCTGCATTTGCATAATAGCAAGGATCGCAATTGCAAAGCTGCCCACGTGTAACTTTGCAATTGCGATCCTTGCTTAATCAGGCCCCGAGTTCGCATCTGTATTTCCTACATAATAAAAATCAGTATGTGAAATCCTTGTGATAGAGAAACGCATCAAGGTCATCATCTGCTATTTTACCCTTACCGGAGCTCTCCGATCCTAACTGAGGGCCTGATTCAGCAAGGATCGCAAGGAAGAATTCGCTCGCAGTTGGCCGATGTTGCATCTCTGCGCATGAGTGTGCGTCTCAATGCGTGTGTGCGAGCCAGTTATTGAGATCAAGTAAGGGATCGCACGGCATACGCAATTAACACGGAGAGACCTCCGATGTTGATTGACAGGAAGTGACGTTTGTTGTTGGTGATGGGGGGTGGTGGGTGAACGCAGGCGTACCTGTGCTTCAGAATGGTGTTACAGGGGTGTGCATAATTAAGCTTTTGCGACGGCATACGCAGCTGTACATCTCGATGTACAAAGGAAGCTGCCACAATCCTGCGGCTGGTTAGGGCTCCCACAGTTGTGCGGATGGGTTCGATTGTTCCCGATGTTTTCTCTAGCCTGCGTACTGATGTTGCGATTGCCGTGCGTATGCATTCATTAGCATATTCTCACAGCGGCCAGGGACGTGCAATCTCTTCTTTGCGATCCTTGCTGAATTAGGCCCTGAGATTGGGAGTTAATTACTACAGCACTCTACCTGCAAACTACTCCCAGTGTGACGGGATGGAGCAGATACTAAGTACCTGAGCTTTTTGGAGGGGCCCAGGTCTGCTGACCCCGCCCCCTTTACCTGCCAACGTCAGCGGTTTGTGTCTCCTCAGCCCAGCACATGCTGATTAGCAGCAGTCTCCTCTGGCTGTTCAGGGGAGTGTAGCAATCACATCCCTCCCCCGGATCTGCCACTGGCTGAGAGGCACACGGCCCACCCCTGTGGAGTGCTTTGTGGCGCAGCAAATACTATGTTTCTATTTTATTTTTGTAAGTAGGTGGGGCCATGCCTCCTTCTGTTAGGCTCTCTACAGTCCTGGACATTAGACACATAGGGAGCTGCTGGACCCCCTGCATTTCGTCTAGCGTGATGCCCAAAACACAGAAGTCTGCCGGACCCTGCTATCACACTGCCTCCAGCTCTTTGCCAGGACGGGCTCTTATCTCCTGGCGAGAGGATTTGAGTAAGTTTGGAAATGCAATTTTCACATTGCAAATGTGCCCCCAAAAAATGTATCATATTTGCAGGCCAGTATACAGGTGTACAGGGAAGGCATAGTACCTTTGGGGCTCTATCCGATTAGGTGCGAGTTAGTGCGGCTGTATGCTGCCCTTAAGGTACCTCTGGACTTGCATATTTTTGTTCGTAGCTCCATAGGGCTGCGTACAAAAATGTGAGAGTCCACGGTGAGATTGGGCTGCAAAGAGCAAATTATGGTCCCGGTGTTTTTATGCCGTTGCAACAAAAAATCGCCCCCTTAACACCTAATTGGGTTGAGCCCTAGAGTTCTCATCCACCTGGCTGGGGATAACTTACAACACTACTTTTTTCTTCCAACAAGCGGCACCTTTCATCCACAGCCTGGCTGGCTAACAATACATCACATAAAGGCTACTCTACAGTCTAACTATAACTCCTATCCAGCGCACTTTATAATCAATGAGAATAATTTAGAGATTGGCATATTATACCCAGTTATGGACCTTATGGAAATTTGCTCAGCTACAGATTTTATACAATAGATCGGCTATTACACTGAAGTAATTTAACAGCAGTTATTAAGTGGTAATAAGTTATCATATATTATATGTTTGTGTTTTTTATAGTTGAGTTTTCTCTTAGTTATATGTGGGCGTTTATTACTGTATAAAGCAATTAGGTTGTACTATTAATGTTAGACTTTTCAAAGCAGCAAGACTAGCGCCACTTATAGTTGCAGTGTGAAGACTCACATTTTAGTTTTAATATTTTGTACACAAAAAGATATCTATTAAAAATGCAGTCTTACAAACTAGGTCAACAGGTTACACACAATTCATGGACATGGTGTAGTGATTCCTGCTAAAGCAGCTGAGTGATTTAAAAACCAACTTTGGTGGCATTTTTCACTTGGTTTGTAATTAACCTCTGTACAGTTGCCATCAGTTTAAATGTATTGTTCCACGATAACATAGGAGGAGCCTGGGGCCCCAGCTATTACTACATATGTACTTCAAGTAATATATGTACTCCTATAATATATGCACTTGTCAAATGGGCTGGTACTCTAATCTGTGTGGCTGCCAGTGTGTGCCCAGGTGACAGAGGGGCAACATATGTGGAAGGGAAACATTCTTCAAAAGAAGAGCAGTATTATGGTGCATACACACGGTCAGATTTTTCCTTCAGATATGAACGATAACGATTTAAAAATCGTTCAGTCGTTCATATCTGAAGGAAAATCGTTCATATCTGACATGCCTGAACGATGGACGATCAACGATGCGCGTTCCCGATGGTCAGATAACGATTTCTGACATCTGATGTGTTTGCAGTCAGACTTGGACGATTCCATTCATTTTAATGCAGTCAAAAATCGTTCAATCGTTCAAATCGTTCAAATCGTTCAAAACTTTGGTCAAATCGTCCAAATCGTTTAATCGTTCAGTCGTTCATCTGACAAATCTGACAAGTCTGACAAATCTGACCGTGTGTATGCTCCATTAGAAAACGAGGACATGCACTGAGACTGGAGAGAGGTAGGTTCAGAGGAAATCTGAGGAAAAAGGACTTCACAGAAAGGGTAGTGGATAGGTGGGCTAGCCTCCCATCAGAGGTGGTAGAGGCTAGTGACGTATCTATAATGGGTGCAATGTGTGCGGGGACCCCGGGTCCAAGGGGCCCCGCACCGCACACCCTACACCCATATTATTTTAAAGTCACCTGTCCGTGGTCCTGCGTCGGGTGTCAGCGCTGCCCAAAACACCGGAAAATGGCCGCGACAGCAATTTTTCCAGTGTTCTGCGCATGCGCAGTAGACTTCGGGCACACTCTGGTGCCCGGAGTCTACTAATGCACTGGTGTTTGGCCAGCCGTGTCAGTCGGATGCCGGTCACCGGGAAGAGAGCCTTTCACGGGGAGTGCACACGGGCCCCCTCCTCTCTTAAGACGCCCCTGGTAGAGGCTAAGACAGAAGAGCAATGTAAACATGCTTGAGATAAACATAGCGACATCCTAACAAAGAACTAAAGACATAAGGACATCCTAACAAAGAACTAAAGACATAAGGATATCCTAACAAAGAACTAAAGATCAAATAGGGTTTGAGGTTACAATAAGGGCAGACTAGATGGCCCAAGTGGTTCTTATCTGCAGTCAAATTCTATGTTTCTATGTCTGCAATGGTTACACAAATCAGCAGGGCTAATATTTTTCCATGGTGGTGTAAGTATAATAATATATATGGTCAGAATTTACATATTTACCCACCTACACCACTGTTACTGTGATCTTCTCCAACCCTCTCCTTCCAATCTGTATGAAAAAAAAAATCTATGTATTAGACCAGTAATTTTAAATATCAGTAATTTAAAAATGTTAGAAACATTAATAACACTCCAGTAGTAGGGCAAATGCACATAAAATAAGCAACACAGCTTGTTACATCAATTATTTCACCCTAGGTCGTGGGTAGGGGGGGGGGGGGGTTACACGTAAACAAGCATAGCTACACAGGGCATACAGATGTGTCCTCATACACCTAGCCTCAATATGCCACGCAGCGCGACTTGCCCGACGTGAGTGAGCTGCCAGGTCCCCTGCTGGGCATCTTTTTTGCGTCTTTTTGTAACGAAAATGCATCTAAGTGCCAATGTGATAAGACTAGGATACACCAACAGACTGATTCATTTGATGTGACACTTGTATATCTGTGTGCACCTGAGTCTGTATATGAAGCACAATAGAACCTGGAGTAGAAAAAGCTGCGGCCGTTACATTGTAGCACTTCAAATACAGATTTAGAGACTCGGGTGCACACAGATATACAAGTGTCACATATGAAATTAATCAGCACAGTCTGGTGGTGCGTCCTAATCGCATTGCATCATGACTTAGACACATTTTTGGCAAATAAAGATGTAAAGAGACGCCCAGTGCTAGCAGAGTCTCACAGGACCTGGCGTGCCGATAGGGGCTTTTCAGCGCGACTGCAGCAATTGAGCTTAGGGCGCGATTCAGCTTGGATCGCAGTTGCTAATACGCACGCAATCGTCCGAATGTTTCGTATTGCGCATGCATCGCAGTGCGCGAACCAGCCACTGCGATCGGAACTGCGATTGCAGTGGCGTCGCAGACCCATCGCAGAGTGATTGACAGGAAGTGCCGTTTGTGTATGGTGATGGGGGGGGTCAGGCGTGCCAGTGCGTTTCAACGGCGTTGCATGGGCGTGCATAAATTAGCCACTGCGACACCAGACGCCGCCTGAGGCCGCATAGCGTGCGCTGAAGTAAGCAATTCCTGAGTGAGGTCTGACCTGCCTTAACTGTGCGTATGGGTCCGATGTTACTCGATTGTACCGATGTTTTCGCAGTCTTGCTAACCATTACGGTGGTGCATGTAAGGTAAAGTGGCCGGCCTTGTGTAGTGCTGCGGCGGCGGCATTGAGATCGCATTAGATTAGCTTACAATCACACTGAACTGCATGCGTACGCTATATTGCGATCCGTAGTGAATCAGGCCCTTAGTGTACTAACAAAGGATCCTGGTAATTTCCTCTGTGCCAACCCCCATCTGAAATAGAGACACTGCCACACAACCCTTGCTTCCAACTGGTGCCACCAATCATTGCTAATAAACCGTGGAGGAGAATTGATTTGCAATGCAGAATCTCTCTGTACAATGGTCTTATACTTCCCATAATTACAGTGCAATTATTAAAGTAAAAAAAAATAAAATCACTTTCACCTAAAAACAAACACTTAATCAAACAAATGAATTCAACGATCATCACAGAATTGCATAATTGCATTGTTCGTAATGTAAGATCCAAAAAGCAAAGAATATTAACTTCGATCCCTGACATACCATCTGTTTCACTTACATATGCAGCCTTTATTGTTAGTACAGTATAGTAATCAGCTATGATTAAAACTAACAATTATTTCCTGAACTACATGTAAAGCAGTTTTACCCTGAAAATATTTTAGAATTTGCAATAGGTAATAATTATTACACTAAGGAGTCACTATATGCATATGCTTAATGAATCTAAGACACTATTGCTATAAGCTATGTATTTATAGTGAGGTTTGGAGCGAGAATATGCCCAGCTTGCAGAAATACATGTATTCTTTATATGTACCTGGTATCTCTAATTGTACAGCGGGGTGGTGTGTCCTGGCAGGTGAGAAGACATTGGCACACTGGCAGCTTATAGTCTGTGCTTTATATTTCAGTGTAGGAATGCCCATTGCCCTTGGCATGTAACCCTGCTTATCTGTGAGTGCAATACCGTTTTGATTCATCTAGTGTCTTTGACCTCAAGCTTCTGGTTATAATGTAACTAGCCCATCCCTGACACTGTAGGAAGACAACAGTCTAAATAGAAACTATACTTTAACTCTGTCAAAGCCATGTGCTTGCTATATATTGTGATTGGAATCAATAGCTTCATCAATACAGCCCTGCTACTGTTGCTATAAATAAATGACTGCAGATAAATTGCTCCTGTATATGGCATGATAACTTCTTATTACATCATATGCTCAGAAACCGTCATATAATTAAACTGCCATACTTGGGAAGCAGTGTAAGAGAACTAAGGATCTATTTGTGTTCCAATCAATAGATATACAATAAAAAGGTCAACAGTGTCTAGGTAGACACCAAGTGGTAGACAGGCAATAGGTCGACATGTACAAAAGGTCAACACACAATAAGTCGACCTGGATGAACATCTAAAAGGTACATGATCAAAGGTTCACATTGGAATGGTCGACACATTTTTTTTAAAGGTTAGGCATTTACTGGTGGGTTAGGCTGAGGAAGGGATGGTTTGGGTTAAGCAATTGCCCCGACAGTTAGGGTTAGGCACTTACCGGAGGGTTAAGGTCAGGCACTAGAAGGGACGGTTATGGTTAGGCACTTACCCCGACGGTTAGGGGATAGGCACTAGGAGAGAGGGGTATCCACCAAGGGAAGGGTTAGAGTGAAGAATAAGGTTAGAAAACAAAAAATCCAGGTTGACCATTTTTGTGTCGACCATTTCTACCTGTTGACCTATTGCCTGTCTACCAGTTACTGCTGATCTTTTGACAGTATCTAATTACTGTAGATCTTTTCATTTACAACCCATCTATTTACGGGATGCGGTCAGCAGGTCGACACTCACTGGGCCTGATTCAGAGGTGCACGCAATTAGCACACAATGGCCAATGTTCACCTAATTGATCGATTATTTAAAACTGCACATGCGCAAAAAGTACTGGAGATCCCTATGGTGTATGCATTACACAGAGTGTACAACGCAGGGTACAACACCAGGGGAACGCTGCAACTAGCATTTGCATATTATAGCAGCCGCAACTCCGGCAACATACGTAAGAGGGAACTCAGTCGGGTCCATCTCTGAATGAGGCCCACTATGACCAGAGTATGTTGACATGACAATCTTGGTGCAGGGATCCCGAAAAGGGTGTAATGCTACTTAGAGCATTTTAACTGTGGGGTGTTATAATTTTAAACATGCTGCTTACCAGCATGTTTAAAGTTTTAAACACCCCACAGTTAAATGGTCTAATACCCTTTTCAGACATAAAACTCCGGCTTCAACCCAGCTCTGTCGCGGGATACTGAGCAAGGGTTGAAGCAGAGGCTGCCCCTTTCACAGATGGCTTATTCCCGGGTCATCATCCTTCACACTGACCTGGGTCTTCCGGCATTCAGTAGGCACTTGAAAATAATGTAATGTCCAAGAGCTACAGTCCTCGTCCACTCAATTTCTTTTAGGCGTGAACTGGGTCATCAAGACCCGGGTCGCACCTTTCAGACTTGAGCTGGGTCGTCAACCAGAGTTTCAAGTCCCGGGAAAAACCCTGATAGCAACTGTCAATCCGGTCGGACCTTTTCAGACATACGCCAGACCCGGGTCGATGTGCGTTCACGTGCAAAAACCCAGGTTTTTGGCTTATGTCTGAAATGGGTATAAGTAGCATCTACACCTGTGTCGGGGTCCCAGGGCCAGCATTGTCATGTCAACATACTCACTGTGGATAAAAGGCCTGATACATTGTTGTACGCTTTTAGCATTGCAAAATTATGCTAATGCCGCAGGAGGTATCTTGTGTAAATAGAGGCTTCCTGCCGGCTTCTGTGATCTGCTGCTACGTTTGAGGACGCATCCATCGTATCACTTCCATGAACACCAGCTGTCATAGTAAATCTCTGGTTACTCAGGATGGCCGGTATTTTTATGCAGCAGTGCCAGTGTGCTGTGGTGAAAGTCGCAGCCACTGGCCTCTGCACTCTTAATAAGATAAGGTTGACACCCACCATTTTCTGGGACGCAGACCGTGTCCGCCCCTTCCCTGTCCCGAAGCGGCCGGCAGCATGCCAATCATGCTGCGGCTTAGGCGGCATTGCAAGCAATCTTGCAGACACTGATCCTGCGCATACGCCGATCGGCCACCATCGGGTTTGTGTACAACTCTAAATCAGGCCCCTAGTGAGTGTCAACATAACATACCAAACCCCTATTTATGATGGGCCTGATTCAGATTTGGGAATAGAGGAACAGCAAGTAACTGTGCACCTTGGTAACACCATGCTGGTGGGTCAGATGTAACATGTGCAGAGAAATTTGGATTTGGGAGGGGTGTGTCCAAACTGACATCTAAATTGCAGTGTTAAAATAAAGCTGTCCAACATTTGTGAGCTACATGCAAAAGCAGCCTGTATTTACCCCCCATGCAAACAAAATGCATGTATTTGCACCACTTGCATTGCAACATGGTTTGTCCAGGTGCACCGTTACATGCTCTATCGTACTCTATTCCCAAATCTGAATCAGGCCCTATGCAGTAGTGGTAAGATTATATTGCTACAATTTACCATGTTAGGCCTAATCTAAGATACCCGGCTTAAAACGCACTCCTCAGCGAGGGTTTTCTCCTGGTCCTTGGCAAACGACGAAGTGTTAAAGTGATCTGTGCATATGCGCATAATGGATAAACACATTGCCAGCTAGCTTTTTGCTGCTTGCTAGATTGACTCAGGCTGCCTTCTCTATATAGGTTCAGTAAATGGGGATGGCGGTAAGCGAAATAAAGAGTGGTATCACAGGAGAAATCATGATTTTATCAGCAGTTTACATTTTGCTAGATGGTGAAAACGATGGAGAAAGGCATTATCTCAGCCACATAAAATAGACCATGTAGTCTTGTCAGCTTTGAATGCACAACTAGGGTTGGAACCTAAACAGAATTCAGCAATTGGCATGTCATGGTTTAGTACTTCTGCTTTAAGTCCCCTTTATCAATAAGTTAACTGATAACTGTAGAAAAAAACCCATGTTCTTGGTATCACCATCGCTCAAAGTAGTATAACAGTTGGTGTGCCATGCTTGGGGTGCATACACTTCTCAAACGTTATGCACCCCTGCCTCAGAGCCTATGCTTAGGTGCAACATAAAAAGCTCTGTGCAGGATCAGTATCACAGCTAATGTGCTCCTGTGCTAGACACACAGGACCTCATTCAGAGGCGGTCGGAGGATGCAAGCGGTCGCTCAGAAACTGGGCGGCCGCTTGCATCCTGACTGCCCGCCTCTGTTTCGGTCGTTAGGCTGTGGGTTTACACCCACAGCTCTAACGACCGCTCGGGTGATGGTCGCGATGGTCAGAGACCATCACGACCATCGGGGTTTACGACGAGACCCAAGGGTAGGGTCTCACTTGTCGTAAGCCCCGGAGAGCTTCTGGCTCTGTCAGAGCCGGAAGCTCTCCACTGACATCACTTGTGATGTCAGTGGGGCCTCCCCCAAACGGTAGGCGTTCCCATGGGAACGCCTCCGTTTGGGCTGCCACCCCCCCGGCCCGCCTTCCAAAACGGGGCGAGCTGTCAATCAACATCGACAGCTCGCCAACTTTGGAAAGAGACCCGCTACGACCAGTGCTGTTGGTCATAGCGGGTCTCACGCATGCGCACGAGGGAGCCGGCTGGCCAAACATCGAGGCGGCCGTGCGGTCGTAGACCATACGGCCGCCTCTGAATAAGCTCCCCAGTGCCTGGCACTCCATTATTTCCTGCCTGCATCCCCTTCAGGGGCGTATTTATAATGGGTGCAGGGTGTGTGGTGCACATGGGCCCCTGGGTCTAGAGGGGGTCTGCACCGCGCTCCTTGCACCCATATTATACTTCCCTCTCCGGAGTCCCGCCCGTCGTTTTGCGCATTCGCAGTACAGGGAAAATGACTGCCGCGGCCATTTTCTCGGTGACCTGAGCATTCGTTATACACTATGGGCACACTCTAGTGCCCATAGTGTATCAGAGCGGCGCTGGCTGTTCTGCGCTCAGTGCGCTGCTGGCCGCCGAACTGAGAGGAGGGGGCTCGTGATGGAGACTGCTGTTAATATTAAAATGAACCTCTATACCCCTGCCTATACCTTCTAATATCCTGCCTATAACTTCTAAGGATTACGCTAATTTGCGTACGCAGTCATACCGTAAATAAAGACTTAGACGTGGAATCTGTGGTTCCAAAGCACAAGCGTTATTCAGGTAAAAGTTCAGACAGTTACACGCAATTGATCTAGACACAATTTAGGCGCAAAAGGAAATTATACAGACCCAAGTACAGTATACATATGCAGGCGCTTCCGGACCCGGAGATAGGCATCAGCAAGAGACCCCTAGTCATACAGCGTTCAGCACGAAGACTGAGAACCAGCGTTCGTGCACACATATTTATACCCCCAGGAATAAACAGGACAATGGGGAAGTTTGTTGCTGATGTCATTGGTTCCCAGGGGAGAAGCATCTGTTACAGCACATTTAACAGGCTGGTTCAAATAGACTCTCCCTGCCTCTAACAGCTGGGGATCTTTCTCTTCACGCCCCCTGCAACATCCTAACAGTTGTTCCTGAAATATACATTTTGTTGCTTGTAGGTTCTGTGATCCATAACTCGAGTTTGCATGATGCGACCTCCCCACCGATAACACCGGAATACTGTAAAAAGAATACGCATCAGTACAAGACCAAACACGACTTGTTTAGCATGTGTAATACCTTAGTTATCAAATCTCTTTATTTCTCAGTATTTAAACTAACTGAACCAACTTAAATCATACACTTTAAAGCTTATTGAACCTTATGTGTGAATATGTAATGTGTGAGTATTCGGGGTTTGATATAAGGAGAGTTTAGAATACAGGGAGCTGTACACCAGGTAATCAGAGTATAGAATACAGGGAGCTGTAGACCAGTTGGTCAGATGTAGAATACAGGGAGCTGTACACCAGGTAGTCAGAGTATAGAATATATATTTAGCTAGCCTGGCCTATTGTATATGCATATATAGCTAGTCTGGCCTATTAATTATAGGCCTTTATTTAAATATATTTAGACCAGGTAGTCAGAGTGTAGACTACAGGGAGCTGTAGACCAGGGAGTCAGAGTGTAGAATATATATTTAGCTAGCCTGGCCTATTATATATGCATATTTAGCTAGTCTGGCCTATTAATTATAGGTCTTTAATTAAATATATTTAGACCACTTGGTCAGAGTGTAGAATACAGGGAGTTGTAGACCAGTTGGTCAGAGTGTAGAATACAGGGAGTTGTAGACCAGTTGGTCAGAGTGTAGAATACAGGGAGTTGTAGACCAGTTGGTCAGAGTGTAGAATATATATTTAGCTAGTCTGGTCTATTAATAATAGGTCTTTCTTTAAATATATTTAAATATATTTTATTTGTTGTAGCACATTATTTTCTGGATAAGCTGGAAATAGCAGCTTTGAAATTTGGCAGTGTACTTTGATTTTCTGTAGTTGATCTTTTAATTATTTAACAGTCTGCTGTATGTTACTATTAGTATGGCCTGTAATGGCAGAGTTTGGAAAAGCGCTGGGTTAGAAGAAATCACAGAGCAGAGTGCATCAGGTTGTCAGTGTAGAGCACAGGGGTTGTAGACTAGGTAATCAGCATATAGCATACTGGGAGCTGTAGACCAGGTAGTGAGAGTGTAGAATACAGGGAGCTGTACACCAGGTAGTCAGAGTGTAGAACACTCCGAGTTATTAAACCATTGCAACTAGATCTTTGTGTCTGCAGCCCTATAGAACCAGCAAATAAACAATACTGACAGTGAAGCCTATAAATGGAGGTGGAATCAGTGTGGAATTAATTGAAGACAATTCAATTAATAATCTGGACATTGTCACCATGCCTGTAAACTCTCCAATTAGCAGGGACCTTCCTACCCTTTATGGTCATGTCTGCATTTATGTTGTATGTATGTATGTATTTTAAGTTTTTTCCCACTACGGATCACTGTGGTGCCTTACAATTGACCTGTAGTAACAATATTTGTCACATTTTAAAATTTTTAGTTTTCGATGTCATAGTTTTATGTCTACATATTTATGTTGTTTTCAGAATAAAATGTGCCTAGATGGAGCAAATAATAGTCCACTGGAGATAGGACCTGGCGACCAGTTATCACCACCTTTGAGGTGATGTAAAAATATGATGTTAAAAAGACTCTGCGGCCTCCAGGTATGACAAGGACATCTAAATATGTACAATCTACATCACTAACATTTTTTAATAGAATATTCTGTTTTGTTAAACTAAACCTAGTTTTTATATTTATGTGTATTCATGCACTGCAGATAACCTGCATTTTTCATTGACGTACACTATCTACCTAGCCCTAGGTCATAGATTTTATTTAAATCCACCTGAAAGAAAAAAAATGTTAATCCTACATTACTATGTAGTCACCTACTCCTTTTCCATAGGCCTTAACATCAAATAAAATAAAAAAATAATATTCTTGTAATGTGTACCTAGCTGAACTGTGCACCTGAACAAATAATGTTGTAATGCAAGGGGTGCAAATACATATTATTATTATTTTTTTGCATGTGGGGTAAATACTGGCTGCTTTTGCATGTAGCCCACTATGCCGCACAGCTTTATTTTTACACTGCAATTTAGTCAGATTTGAGTTTGGAGACACCCCTCCCAGATCTAATATTGTGCACATTGTAAATCTGCCATTCCTGTAGTGCAGCATGGTTTTGTCAAGGTGCAGAGTTAAGCCAAGTAAACACTAAAAGATATATTGCACAATATATCGTTCCAAAGCAGATCGGAATATATTGTGCAAATTGTATAGTGTGTACGCTGTATTGCGTGTGCACACTGGTCATTCATCACATCCTCCCACCTGGTGTGCTGCAGAGCAGATGGGAACATGCAATGAACCACTCCATTCTGCTGAATGCAGCATGGAACGATATATCGTTCCATTGCATTGTGCCACTGGCTGGGTACACATCGCATAGTGTGTAACCAGCTTTACTTGCTTTGCTCCAAACTCAGAATCAGCCCCATTACATACTTGCCTACTTTTGAAAAGTAGTTTCAGGGAGATTATAAAAGTAGAGGGAGTGTGGCCAGCTCTACCCAAAGGGCGTGTCTACCATTACCTATGGGCTCATCATTTGCCACTCAGTGTAGGAGAGATTGGCTTCTTTTTACACTACTAGATTGTCAGACCCAAATGCTAACAGGAGAAAGGGAAGAATGTGGGTGCTGAGTTTCACAGGCATTACCTGCCCCCAGAGAGGACACTCACTGACAGCCATGGAATGAATGGCTGTCAGTGAGTGCCGTTTCAAAGTGTAGTTAATGCCTGTGACACTCCCCACCCAGCCACTATGGACCCCATGATGCAATTCCCTTATATTTTAGCCACCGTGGTGGGGAGAAGAGAAGGGCCACCACTGCATGCCTGCGGCTGCCGCCACATCCTCCATCGCCGCCAAGCACACTGTACAACACTTCTAGGTGGCCACCACTACTCACAACACTGCCAGGGGCTGGCTGGCAAATCTTATCCTGGGGGGCACACACAGTACTAGCCCACAAGCTTCAAAAGTAGTAGTACAGGGACACAGATGACAGATGGAGGTAGCATCAGAGACACAGGTGATATATGGAGGGTAGTAGCTGGGGCACAGGTGACAGAGGGCAGTAGTAGCAGGGGCACATGACAAATGGCAGTAGTAGCCAGGGCACAGGTGACAGATGGTGTTAGTAACAGGGGTATAGGTGACAGATAGCAGTAGTAGATGGGATACAGGTGACAGATGGCGGTAGTTGCAGGGGCACATGACAAATGGCGGTAGTAGCTGTGCCAGCCGCAGCTGGGTGACTGGTCGGCACGCCTTGCTCTTGCAGAGCAGAGGACGATCAGGCCAATCGGCCGGGAACCACAAACCGCAGACCTGGCTGTACGGAGAAGGCCTGGTGAAAGATAAGCCGCCAAGGCGGGTAAGCGAGACAGAGTAACTGTCCACCTTTCTAACACTAAAGGGGCCTCTGCTGTAAGGACATGTGTCTGGGTTCCCCAAAGTGTAGCTAATACTACTGGCATTTCTGTATATATTTGTAGAATAGTGTGTAGTTGCTGTTTTTACATGTAGAAGTAGTGTATATGTAAAATAAAGGTATCGTTATACCTTTGCTATTGTGTCATTTCCTGTGTGATCTAAGGGCCTGAATCAGAGCCGCTCGTAAGCGGCCGCTCGTTCGCTCCGAGCGATGTTCGCACATCTGCGCATGCGTATGGGTCGTAAATGCGCATGCGCCAACCAGTCAGTGCGGTCGGAGATCGTGTGCTCGCAAAATAGCGAGGGGCTGGTAATTTGAGTGACAGGATGAGGCGTTTGTGGGTGGTAACAGGGGAAGGTGCTTGAAAACGGGGAGTGGAGATCCGAATGCAGGCGTGCCAAACGGTCAAAACGGGCGTTTTAAGGGTGTGCATAATTAACAAAGCAGCGTCATCGACCCCGTCACTTGGTTGTCTTTTAGCCTAAACTGCTCGCATGATTGCGGTAGGAAAATCCTACCACAAGAATTGCGAGCAGTTCATACGCCTTTCGATGTACTCGATTAATCTAATAAATAGCGGAGATGACGTATGATGCGAGCGGCCAAGGGGCGTCTTTACAAAATAGCCAGCGCATGTTTCGGACGCTCGCTCAGACATAGAGGCGTCAACGGACCGCAAAGAGCGAGCGCTCAATTTACATATCCGACCCCTTTTACAGAACGAGCGTCCGCAAATAGCGTCCGGCTCTGAATGAGGTCCTGAGGACCCGGGGTACTGTGCGAGAGAGAGCTATAACCTTTCTGCCTTTCTCAAGGCAATGAACGGCTAGAGAGCGAAAATAACGCATGCATAAACCCGGGATCCTCGCAATGAGGATAGACGATAGTTGTAGATCCTCTTCTCTCTAGTCAGGCCCCTCTGTGCAAATGGCTTCATCACATGTTCATGTAAAGCAAAAGCCTTGTCTGCGACGAAAACGAATTTAGGCCGTGCTTTGTCTCGTTGAGTGACGGCAAGTTGAGGGTTTTGTTGGTGAGGCTCTGGTAGAATGCCGTCTGTTTGAAGGAACCACCATCCGAAGCACGACCATTCTTGCCAACATCCACAAACAAAAATTCGTATTTGGCATTATAAGAACGATGCTGAAGAAGCCTTTATAATTGTAGTAATATGATCCGGTGTTGGCAGGTGGGTTGATGCGTATATGTTTTCCATCGATGGCTCCTACGCAGTTAGGGAAATTCCAACGTTGTTCGAACTCTTCAGTGATGGTCCTCCACTCATCCACGGTATTTGGAAACTAGAAAAATAGTAAAAAATGGGTTAATAAAATTACCATTTTTTTTCCTATATAGACTCCCACCCAAGAGCCTGATTTGTCCTCAACTCCGGACATCAGTCTGATCAGGGGACAGCAAGGTGGATACCTTATCCCAATTGCCCACCGACCATTCAACTCCCCTCAACATCTTCCGCACCTCCCCAAAGAAAAAAAAAAGGCAGGGTAGAAAGCAGCAGCAACACACCGAGCTGGAGGACATATTCCTGCAGCAGGTGGAACGAATCCTCCAAAAACAACCAGACCATATAGATGACTTTACATCACATATAAATAGCAATATGCGCAAAATGAATGACCAAACACAGAAGGAGTTCCAGATGCTGGTCTATGAGCTGTTGATTAGGTCTCTTAATTCAAATCTGCATGGTTCAACATATATAGCAGACCCTTTATTGTATCACCTGCCCCAACCGCCTCTGTGAGGCCTCCCCCAGCCCAGTTGGAGGCTACTTCCCCACCCAGTACCCCATCCACAAGCCAGGCAATTTACAGTGCCATGCTGGAGGCAGAAGATGAATTGCCACAATTTTTGAAAATGTTATGTTTTTTTTGTTTTATTATTGTTGCCTGTACTATCACCAAATTTTATCACTCCCAATAAGTACTGTACGGTATACGGTGATTATGACACTGATTGGACAAGGTCACTACACACATGGCGCAAGTATAGATTGATGGAAGCCGCAGCCACGATCTGTACGTGTGCCATGTGTGTATTGGCCTGTTCAATCTGGCACCTGACCCACCGTATACCATACAGCAGCCTAGCTATTGGGACTGCTAAAATTTGGTGATAATGCTGTTTCTACATTTTATATGCATACTTAAAAATGTATATATATATATATATATATATATATATATAACACATTAAAAAGGTTTGTTATTACTGTGCAGTGTTGTTGGCACAGCGTTGTTAATGCAGCCATATTGGCTGACAATACTGTTAATGAAAGAGTTAAAAAAAAAATAATATATATATATATATATATATATATATATATATATAATTATATATATATATATACACACATATACACACATGCATGTAGACAGGCACTCACTATAAATGTAACATGCCGCGGTGCCAGCTATAATATTGTATATTCCATGTCTCCTGCTCGATAGAGCAAGAATAAGCGGCACTCATCCGGACTTGGTAGAAAAGTAAAGGTCTTTAATCCAGCGTGAACCGACGTTTCAAGGCCTCAACGGCAAAATATATATATATATATATAAAAATGGAGCATTCACCAGAATTTTTGAAGATGAAAAAAGCGATTTATTCCATGTACATCATACCTCAGGTTTCTAGCTTGAGGGACAGTCTCAAAGTTTCGGTCCTTATAGAACCTTCCTCAAGAGGCACAACCACACATATATTGCATCAGGGCAAACGGCCCACCCAGAAGCCAACCTCACACTGACCATGTCTAGCAGGCCCCTATAAATACCCTAAATGGGCGCCAAAACACATCACCCAATAGCAGCACATGTGAGCAAAGCATCCCAGCATAAACACTCACCTGATGGTATTCAGTGTGAGTAACTTGCACCTGTAGTGTCCTGATATCCAGAATACACATCCGGTGGATACACATCCACACCAACACGCGGTGCAAGCCAGCCGCACTAAAGGACAACATCCGGCCACGCACAGTGCATATCCGGAGGGCACACAACACCACATGATGCGCGCCCTCCACGTGGTCGGCGGTCACAGCCGTCTAAGGAAAGACAACATCCGGCCAAATGTATTGCACATCCGGATGGCACACGCAACCACATGGTGTGTGCCATCCATCCGGTCTGGGATATCATCATCCGGTCCAGGCGCCATGAGTGCACTGACCGGAAGGTAACCAGGACACAAATACCTTACTGCATAACAGCTTAAGTATAAAAAAGAAAACACACGGATACAAAAAATAGACATATGCTGTCACTAGAGTACTACTAGGGACCCGCTATATATGGAGACATAGAATAACCAAATATATCACTAAAAGCAATTAACAAACAATAAAGCATTCTAAATAAAGCCAAAAAAGGCAACAATCATTAAAGTACACAAACATAAAAGAAAAAATATATATAAAAAAATAAACACTAAATGGTGTATTGGTCAAAAAGAGAAAAAAAGAAATAAAAAGAAATAAAAAGAAAAAATACATAGAAAAGTCAACGAAGAAAAACATTCAATGGATTGCATTCATTTAATCCATGCGGTGCTACTGTGTTTAGACGAAAAATCCATCTTGCTTCAAGTTTTTTCAAAAGTAGTAGCCGGTCACCACCTCGTATGGGGGGGAAGGACCCAGTCAATAATGAGACAACGTAGAGATGACACTTGGTGCCCATTAAGCAAAAAATGTTGGGCCACTGGCTTGTCAGAATTCCCAGTGGACAGTGCCTGTCTAATGGTACTTCTGTGGTTGGCCATCCTCTCACGGAACTTGCACGAAGTCATGCCCACATAAGCAAGCCCACAAGGGCACGTGAGTAAATATATCACAAAATCCAATAGGCAATGCAACTTGTAACGAATGGAAATAGGGCGACCACTGTGTGGATGAGGGAAACTTGAGCCTGGTATCAACTGTCTGCAAGTTGTGCATCCGGTACATTTTATGCAGCCAGGCTTCTGGGTAAGGAGCCAAGTGTTGTCCTTCAGCACCCTAGGTTGAGGGGGGTGCATCACCAGTTGTTTCAAGTTCTTGCCCCTACGAAAGGCCATCATCGGTGGTTCTTGTGCCACTTTACACAGAATGGGATCAGATTTAATGATAGGCCAATGTCTACGTAGAGATCTTGCTACAGAGTTAGACGCACCATCATACTGAGTTACAAAAAGCATACGATTATGCATTGATTTAGGGTCGTGGGAGCGCATACGTCGGGCCCTGATTAAGCAGTTTTCCACAGCCTTCCTTCTATAGCCCCGTTCAATGAACCGCTCCTTCATCTCAAGTAGTTGCCGGTCTGCCATTATTGGATCCGTGTTGTTTGTCAACACTCTCATAAATTGAGAGACTGGGAGGCTGTCCTTCAACTTAGGTGGATGATTACTGGTTGCGTATAGTAAAGTGTTACGATCAGTATCCTTTCTAAATAATGTGGTACCCAATCGGGTACCAGTACGAAAAACCGTCACATCAAGGAAATTGATAGACTCACGATCACAGCTACCAGTAAAACGCACAGTGCAATCCAATTGATTTAGCTCAAAAAGCATGGCATTAAATTCCTCCTCGGTGCCTCTCCAGATCAAAAAAACATCATCAATAAAACATTTATAGTGGGTAATTCGATCACCATACCTGGGAATAATATATGTTGACTCATAGTCATGCATAAATATCCCAGCATAGGCCGGCGCCACGTTAGACCCCATGGCCGTGCCTGATATCTGCATATAGTAACAGCCATTATACATAAAGTGATTCTGTATCAAAATCAATTGCAGAAGTTCTAAAATAAACTCAGTTGGCGGACCATCAAAATTGAGTGTTTATGCTGGGATGCTTTGCTCACATGTGCTGCTATTGAGTGATGTGTTTCGGCGCCCATTTAGGGTATTTATAGGGGCCTGCTAGACATGGTCAGTGTGAGGTTGGCTTCTGGGTGGGCCGTTTGCCCTGATGCAATATATGTGTGGTTGTGCCTCTTGAGGAAGGTTCTATAAGGACCGAAATGTTGAGACTGTCCCTCAAGCTAGAAACCTGAGGTATGATGTACATGGAATAAATCGCTTTTTTCATCTTCAAAAATTCTGGTGAGTGCTCCATTTTTTTGCTCTATACATGGACTTTCAGTTCTGGATTAGCACCCCAGTGGTTGTTTCCTGCCTTTGGATGTGAGTGCGACCTAACAACGTATTGGAGAGATAGATAGATATATATATATATATACACATTTTTTTTCTTTCACAAGAAACAAATATGTAGTGTGTTTTTTTTTCTTCTTACCTTGCAATACTGGTACTGCAGCACTTTAACAATAGCCTTGCAGGTCTCCAGGATGATGACTCCCAAGGACTGAGGGGAGATGAGGGTGCCAAATTTCAGGTCTTCCAGTGACCTTCCTGTAGCCAGGTACCTCAGGGCAGCCACCAGCCTCTCTTCAACAGGGATTGCCCTCCGAAGACCTTGTGTCCTGCCTCTGGATGTGGGGGGACACCATACTCAGCAACTCCTGGAAGGTGTACTCATCCGTGAGCAGGTAGTTGCGGTAGTCGTACGGGTTGTTCTCCTTGATGTCCATCAACAGGGACATGTGAGAGTGAGTATCCCTTTGCAGCAGCCACTCCTTGGTCCAGCATGCTCTCCTCCTCCTTCACTGGGCCCTCTCCTGGATCACCTTGATCCCAGCATAGATGACCAACACTCTATACCGGTGGTTCGCAAACTCGGTCCTCAGCACCCCACACAGGTTATGTTTTCCAGGTCACCCAGCAGGAGCACAGGTGTAGCCATTACTCACTGACATATTTTAAAAGATCCACAGGTGGTTATAATTATTTTAATTTTGATTATGTGAAGAGACCTGGAAAACATGCACTGTATGAGTCCTGAGGACAGAGTTTGAGAACCTGTGCTCTATACCGATAGGGATCCATCAGCACAGAATTCAGGAACAGGATAGAATGTAGTTAGCACACACTTGCAGGTAGAACACACTCTGTAAAAGGCAAGCCAAATACAAAGCAGAGCACAGTGGCAATGTACAGGATTCAGCAGGTATACACCTAGCCTCACTAGTAGCAGAGCAGAATGTGCACAGAGTTGAAATGGCGCCTGCTTTTTATACCCCCTAGCTAGCACTGCCCCCATTATTTAAATTTCCAACCAACCGTGAAGATCCTTGTGTGTTGTTTGGTGAACTCACGATCTATCGTGGGATCGTTTATCAAATTGGCAGCTTTTCAGACCAAATCGTGCCCACGACTGCCGGGGAGCTCCCGGGGAGAGTTCAAAGGAAATCGTACACGATGTTGGATCATGAACACATCGAAAAGTGTGTAGGCACCTTAAGTGTATTTGTTGCTTGTCCTACAGAGAATTCCAAGTACACATTGAATCAGTGGTTCCCAAACTGTATGCCGTGGCACCCTGGGGTGCCTCGGGAAAGTTGCAAGGGTGCCTCAGCCTGGTGGTCCAGCACCAAATCAAATAATTTATGGTCAATGTAATGTAAATTTGAGGACATACAGAAGTGCAAACCTGTCCACCACCACATAACTGGACCTAAGGATTACAGGTGAGCACAATTTAGTTAATAATTTCTTTCTCTGAATTTCTCATTAACAAACTTTTGGCCTAGGGGTGCCTTGAAAACAATACTGATACTCTAGGGTGCCGTGATTCCAAAAAGTTTGGGAACCACTGCATTGAAGAAAGATTTACTATATACTAATACACAGGTTCTCAAACTCAGTCTTCAGGACCCCAAACAGTGCATGTTTTCCAGGTCTCCACACAAAATCACAAGTTAAGCAATTATCTCCACCTGTGGATGTTTTAAAATGTGTCAGTGAGTAATGAATACACCTGTGCACCTGCTGGGTGACCTGTAAAACGTGACCTGTATGGGGTCCTGAGGACAGAGTTTGAGAACCTCTGTACTAATACAAAAACTGGCAAGCGCAGCCTGTTCCTGCTCAAGGCAATGGCAACACAGAGTAACTGCTCATTCATTTCAGGATATGTTTACACCTCATAGTGCCCTAAGCCATTATAGAAGATGCTACCCCCATCTCTTCTAACTCCACCTATGACACTCCAAACAGGCTACTACCAGTTTAGGTCCAACCACAGCTTGGCCACTGTCATGATTAATAAAACAGTTAACAAAACAGTTAACAAAAATCGATTAATGGAGATTGGTTAGGGGGTTAAATTAAAATCCAGTAAGGCTGAAAGGCCTGCAATTACTTTCCTAAAGATAAAACACAAAAATCACACAAAGAACAAAATATACATGTTCATTGCCATAAGGCACACATGGGAGAGCAGAAGCCTAGCACCTATAGTGCAGATTGTAATTAGGTCTTAGGAGTCTCTACATATCCATTTTATTCATTCTTTTGATATTCATTCTAAAACTTGATTGCATTGAATATTATTTTCTTTGCATTCTGGGGTTTGTGCAGGGGCGTATCTATAATGGGTGCAGGGTGTGCGGTGCACACGGGCCCCCGGATCCAGGGGGGGCCCGCAACGCACACCCGGCAATCATTATCTAAAACTTGCCTCTCTAAGGTCCCGCGTCGATTGTCTCAGTGCTGCGCAAAACGCCGTTAAATGGCCACCCCTGCCATTTTCTGGTATTTTGCGCATGCGCAGCGAAGAAATCCCCGGCGATCTGCGTACGTGCAGTAGACTCTGGGCACACTCTAGTGCCCAGAGTCTTTTGATACTGTGGTGGCCGGCCAGCTGCGTTAGTCGGCTGCTGCAGAGATAGGAGGGGGCCCCGGACGGGGAATGTACATGGGCCCCCTCCTCTCTTAAGACGCCCTTGGGTTTGTGGTACATTTTTACTATGTGTCAATACTTAATTTGATTCTCATTATTCTTGCAACATATGTGTCCTATGTAAATACTTAATTCTTAGGTGTGCGAGTCATGAGTGTCCCTTATACGAGTAATTACTAACCATTGCTATACTCCAGGGGTGTACCACCAGTGCTTTTGAAATTTACTAGATAGGATTATTGAGTACTTACGGTTAGAATAGGTAAATTGATGGTCAGTACACGGTGTATGAACCTCTCCCTGTTTCCTTTACAACTAATGGACACTCTAGGGCTAGGCCAACTTCCTCCATCTAGCCCAGACATAAAATTATTAGCCACCACCTGCTGATACCTTACATGATTAGCCTTCACATTACATAAAGAATCCCACACCAAACGCCATAATACATAAGTACTCGATTACATTCTATTAATTGCCTCTTTAAATAATATTAATGCTCCACCATTACATGTACCTGATCTGCAGCAACTGAATGTTATGGGAAGCAGACTTCTCTATTTGGCTCATGCCTGGCCCTTGTCTCTGCACACCATGTAGGAGATATGAGGAGTAGTAGGAATGGAGATGAGTGGTATGCCACCAGGGAGGAGCGGATCAGGCCCTTCCTTGACTACCCTTGTGACCTCAATGCTAGGGTTAGCCCAATAAATTGCTGAGCCCATGATACGGCCCAGGTGTGTGCCCTCTACCCCGCACCATTAGAACCAGCGCTGTGGGTGCTTTAGCACCCCCAATATATTTGCTGCATGCAGTTATGTCTATGCATAGCATTTTTTTTTGTCAATGGTGGATGTAATGTGAGCACTCCCAATAATTGTAAATTGGCTCCAATGCCCTGCACCCCAGATGACTACAGATTACATAACATGCCTCAAGCCATGAAAAATTTCCATGAGGCAGTTTACTATGTACACTAGTGCTGTGTGCAAGGACACAGGTCAATCAGACTGATGATACTGTTTCAGTATCAGCACTTCTGACTCTGCGGCACAAACTATTTCTATTTATTAGTATATCGGGCCCCATCAGATGGCACAAAACTGGAATTTACAAACGTTATAAAACCATTCTTCTACACATATATAAACCATTTTAAAAGTATTTTTCTAACGTTATGTAACGAGGACTGAATGCGCAGCTGCCTCTGTATGGTGATCATGTCCTTGTCAGTTGTCTCTCCCTCCTAGGAACTTTAGTGCGGCGTCTTCTGTTTCCTCTGGAAGATTTTTACAAGCGCGCGCGTCCCATTTCAAAGATGGCGGCTCCCAGTGACTGCCCCGGTGTTGGGAAAGGTTGCGATGTCTGATGAATCTGCTTTGCTGGAGGCTTTATGCAGGAGCAACCATGGTTCTATGTAACCCGAGCTGGAGGGCGCTGGTCAGGACAGGGCGCTTCTGCACATCGGTTATCCGTGTGCAGGGGGCACATAACACAGCCGGGTATGTGCCAGTTAGTGGCAGGTCCCGGGATACCCTGGCTGTGGAGAATGCAGAGCTACCTGATGGGGAGATAGTAGGACAGCTGCTGGGCAGTGATGGGTGTAACAATACAGGACACTGGACTGGGGGGTGTAAAGGAGTAATGAGTTGCAGGTCATGGACAGTCTCCAGGAGACAGCTATGGCGGAGATGTGTCACCCAAGAGGGAGGCATGACATTTCTAAGTCCTCAGAGGCGAGCCCTCTGTACCTGTGCAATAAGGAGGGGGCAGTGTCTGACTGATGGGACAAGTTACTGCTATACCCTCACAGTAAGACCTCAGAAGAAGATTCATGCCTTGCAGTGTTATGGTGGCCCTCATGGACAGTCACTGAGAGACCATTCCTGTTGTCAGACACACAGGCCGCACCCACCATTCAATGTCATGTTTTTTGGAACCGATGAGTTTGCCCTGGAATCTCTTAAAATTCTTCATAGATGCAGGTAAAATATGGTTATAGTAGTCAGAATGCCTCTAGCAAACACGAATCAAAGAAAGGAAAAAAAAACAACCTATATATCCTCTCACATGTGCTTGCATGTCAACACTTTACTTTGTGGCTCGATTCAATTCAGTGCGATTTCAATAGCTGGGGGAGTTCCCAGAGCTATTTATTTGTCTGTGCTGTAAACGATTAGAGGATTTTTGCTTGCGCCCTCCTGAGGTGTGAGCAGAAATCTGACTAAACTCCAGGATTAAGGCTTGGTAATTGCAGGGCGCAATGGGGACAATTAGCGCAGGAAACTCCTTCCGCGCTATTCAAATCACGCTGAATTGAATCGCCCCCATTTCAAAGTCTACTATTGTTTTTGAACTGTGATAATATTCTTGCTGGGGAGAGGTGGGGGTGTTAGGCAGTCTGATAACATTTCTAATTATAAAAATTGTCAAAAAATAATAATAGGTCAGTGCATTATAAATAAGAAGATGCTAATAGTACCAATGCTCCCTTGCTGTGGAGCTCAAGTAGAGTTAGACTCCTTTTCGGTAATATGCAGTTGGAAAAATAAATATATAAATAACAGTACATATGAGTTGGGTGCATCTCAAGATTGTCTAGTGCTACACTTATCTGGCATCTACTGTATGTATAATGCAGGCTATAGCTGGTTGGTTATGAGATGCTGACGGTTAGAATACTGACACTGGCTTCCTGACATTCAGAATACTGACACATTTGTTTTAAGTATTATAACTCATGCCCTAACCCACCTCTACCCTCCTGCAGCCTAACCCTCCACCAAGTGCCTAACCATAATACATTCCTCCTCAATCTGTCGGTATTCTGACAGTTGTGATGATGATGTTGGTATTGTGACCGTCGGCATCCTGACTGTCGGGATATCGACCACATCCCACTCAGAGACTCTGAACTGAATTAATTAATACTTTTTTTCTAATGTATATTGTGTGCACATTGCTAATGGGGGCTCATATAATAGTTATAGCTACCGGTTAGGACAAAATGATGTACAGTAGTTACGGCAGCATGGCTGGTGCAGTGGTTGGCTTTACTGCCTCACAGCCGCCTCATGAGCTCAAATCTTGGCTAAGGTACAATCTAAGTGGAGTCTGTGTGGGGTTCTTCTGGGTGCTCTGGTTCCCTCCCACACTCCAAAAACATAACAGTAAGATTACTGGCTTCTGACAAAAAAAAGAAACACTAGTGTGTGTGTGTGTGCCAATGTAGTAGGACAGGGACTGATATAAATGTCTTAAATATGTGCGCTATATGAATAACTGTTAATAAATAATAATAATAAATACTTGAACACTAGTCAGTAAAACAGAACACATGGATTTTGATTTAACCGGGATTAACAGGTAAACTAAAATGTTTAATGGCAAAACTGTTTAGCTTCGGTTCTGTGATTTCTTCAGGGGAGAATTTCTACATGCTAATTTGCATATATGGAATCTGTGATGATTGTAGTTTACATTTACAGTGTTAAGTATCAATATATGTGTATTTGGTAAGTAGTATTATTGATTTGTAACTTTTTCTTGTTTTTTTATCTTTGCGTGGACAAAACAGTACGGTACAAGAGGCAGTAGTAGGACGTCTAGAGGTGGTTTCTCTGCCATCTTTACTGCGGACGGGTTTTCCAGTAGCGAATTATGCAGCTGCCCATGGGATACCCATCCATGAGTGGCCTGATACTGACCAGTGTAACCAGTTTGACGTTGGAGTGGTGGCATCGTTTGGGCGACTTCTTCGTGAAGACCTCATTTTAAAATTCCCTTAGTAGGTAAATTACAATGTATAATTTATATTGACTCCTCTGTCAGAGCCTTTGCTGATTGTATGTGTTTATTTCAGTGGCATCCTGAATGTACACCCCAGCCTCCTTCCCAGGTGGCGAGGACCAGCGCCCTTAATCCATACTGTACTCAATGGGGATAAGAACACTGGAGTCACAATCATGCAGATTAGACCAAAGAGGTACAGTTCAGAGCAGTGCTTTCGCAAAGCTTGTTTATTTTAATAAAAATGATGAAATCTATAGTGGGCAAAATAACAAAGAAGTGACTATCAGCTGTGAGGAACAGATATATGCCAAATCCCTTCTTGTATTTAAAAGTAAATTGAATATATTTTAATTACTGAAAGGCTGAAACTCTCAGGATTTGGCTGGATAACTCTGGTGTAGAAGATCATTTTGGTCTGGGCATGTTTAGAAGGGCAGCAGTCTGAGCTATTTTATATTGATGAAGATTAAGCTATATAGTTTGTTATAAAAAATAGTCATTGGTGTGGAAAGGGTTATTTAAATTGACAGTGCCCTTATTTACCTTAAATTGCATCTAACGTCTGCAGAGTAGAGGAATCCATTCTGTAAACTGAACTAATAATCATGACAATGAGCCTTTTCGATTCACTGCACTAGGTACACTCATAAATTACAATATACGAGGGCTAATTGAAAAGTAATGAGACTGATTTTATTATTCAGAATCAGATGACTCCACAGGATCTGAACATTTTTATATTTCAGAGTAGCGTCCTCCACATTCAATACATTTTTTGCAGAGTTTCAACAATAATTCAAAGACGTTCAGTAGACTGTTTTGTGACATCATTTTTAGTGTTGCAGGTGTGGCATTTTCCACTTCATCATCTGAGAACTTCTTTCCGCGCAGTTGTTTTTTTTTAGGGTTGGGAATGCCCAGAAATCACAGGGCACTAAGTCCGGGCTATATGGAGGGTCTTCCAGTGCTGTCCCATTGGTCAGGAATTGTCTTGGTGCAAAAACTACTGTTTCTTCAGCAAATGTGGTCTTTTCTTCCTCATGGCTCTACGCAAATGGGTTTTTAGGGCGTTTGCATAGTAGTCACCATTAATTGTCTGTCCACGGGGAACCAAGTGCTGTAGGATCATACCATGCGCATCAAAGACCAGCAGAAGCTTGACTTTACACGCCAAAGGAGTCAAATGGATTTTTTTGGGCAGAGTCGAATTCGCGTGTTTCCATACACTGGACTGTTGTTTGCATTCCAGATCATACTGACGAATCCACGATACGTCACAATCGATATCGGGAATCCTCTCTGACATTCGATCGGTGTTCTTGCACGATTCAGCTCGTCGTCGCATCTGCTCTTCTGTGAGATTTCTGGGTACCCACCTGGCACACACACAATGCATTTTCGGTTCTTTTGTAACAATATGCTGAATCTGTTCGAATGAGATGCCAAGTGAAGCAGAAAGTTTGCGTAAAGTTAAGCTTCTGTCATTTTGCAACATGTCCGCAGCTTTGGCAATGTTGACATCTGTAACAGTGGTGGATGGTCTCCCAGAAAACGCTTTGTCAGTCACTCTCATATTACCGTCTTTAAAGTGCTTCCACCAACGAAATACTGCAGCACGGCTAATTATTTCTCCACCGTATGTTTGCCAAAACATTTCATGAGTTTAATTTTTGCTTTTTCCAAGTTTAGCACAAAATTCAATCACACATCTCTGACATAATCTCACAGACACGTCTTCCACATCCACCATGACGAAACGTACGAAGATCTTCCACTCGCTGTGACCAAACAAAGACTACTACGGCAGCCCAACTGCAGGTTCAGACACATCGATGTATGAGCTTCACAATAACCAGCATAGCGTTACCACGTCTACCTATGAGACAGAAAAACCGAGGCAGTCTCATTACTTTTCAATCAGCCCTCGTATATGTTATTTATTTACTGTATGTATCTGCTTCCCAATGAAAAACATGAAGCTCAAGTAAAATAAAATACTCAGTTTACTGATGCAGTATCATAAAAAGTATATATCAATAAAAAAAATGCAACAATGAAAAAAAACAAGACATAAATTTTATGCTGCAGACTCCACTTTGCATATGTAGAATCCAATATACTGTAATGTGCTTATGATAATTAGTCTATATGTCCTCAATAAGCACAATGACTAATTGGATCTATCAGCAGTTGTGATATAAGCGTTGTGCAGTACTTACTCCCAAATACTAAATAGTCTTGGTCCAGAGTTACTAAAAGGTAAACTGGTCATCCTCCGTAATAATGTAGCAATTGGCTGGGAACGTAAGTATTACCTTGGATGGTATACGGCTAATTCACTCCTGATGCACTGTGGTACTTGTTGTACTGTTAATGATTGCTATAAGGCAGCCCTATAGCCTCAAAAGGACTGTAAAAGCTCTGTGAGTTGTGCCGATGGGTCACAGTATCTCCAGCCTGCGGCACTTCTGCATGTGTGTATCTGGAAACCGCTGTTGGGTGAGAGATGGGCACTGCTATACTGACACTTCTCAGACCGCTCCGGACTGAGTCAGGAAGAAAGGCGATATGAAGTGAAGCATTGTGTGTAATGAGCAGGTGCACACTGAGAAGCAGGGTACTGACATCATTGCATTTAATCTCCGAGGCAATGGAAACTTTTTCAAGACTCCCTGCAAGCGTAGTGGGTGCCGCATTTCTCCTTTAAGCAGGGATTCGCCTTTTTGTGCTTAATTAAACTTTAATCATATTAACTACATATTAAAAACATTTTATTAGCAATGACACCAATGAGGAGCCATGATACCAGATAAGTCATGACCTACCTTTTGATGAGTATTGGATCATCACACAAAATGGCTTCCTTTACTGGATGTAGGTAGCAGGTGCATGTCATATTGTTATTTATAATAAAACAAAGGGTCCATATCACTTCACATATATAGAGATAAAGTGCAACAATTACAGGATATACAGTGCAAAATATTTAAAATATAGACACGCTAGAAAATGTACAAACAATGTTATGCATATACAGCCAATGTAACCATAAAGCCTGTTCTGGCTGAAACCTGTACCCTACTAGATAGGTGCAGTATACAGGCACAGGGTCACTGTAAACATGGGGGAGGAGATTAGGGAAAAGCGAGGGAAGGGAGAAAACATGAGGGAATAAGGGCCTGTCCGTGAGAGTTTACAATCTATAGAAATAGCAGGGAAGGTCCTGCACAGTGCTCAGGATGTAAGGGACTAGGAGAGGAATCAGATGATTCCAGTCCAGCAGACATTGGTATTCTAGGTATGATTTTTGGAATGGTGACAATTGATGATGGAGGGAAAAAATCCAACCTTAGTTTCTTATATACTCTGTGATCAGTGGGTCAATTACTTAGTATTAGATCCTTATTGATTCATTTGGATCACAGGAATGAGTGGAATGTAGATTCTGGATTTTTATGGCCTCCTGGCATTGATGGCTTTATATGACTATGTACAAGCATCTTACGGTTTTATTGTGTATAGTAACATTCATTTTGTGATTTAGGTTTGATGTGGGTCCTATAGTGATGCAGAAAACATTCCCTGTGCCACCCAATTGCACTTCTAAGGAACTAGAAGCCATTCTGTCCAAGCATGGGGCGGAAATTGTAAGTGGTCTCATATGAGGGGATGGGTTGTGACAGGAATCCTACCCTAACACTGACCCTGTCTGTCCTCTCGCTGTCTTTCTCAGCTTATATCTGTTTTGAAAAATTTGCCTGAATGTTTGCGGTTCGCTACAGACCAGCCGACAGAAGGAGTAACGTTCGGTAGGTGATGTGAGTCTTCTAGCATCCTTTTCAGCGATTGTATTATGGAAATGTGAATGTTGCCACTTTAGTTTCCTAAAGCGCACAATTCTAATTCCTACTTCAGATAATGAACCCTGCAGATAAAGGCTGTGAATAATATAACAAGTATACATCACTGACATTATAGAGGTTCTGAAACTGCTAGATTTGTTGGTTTCCTTATTACTCTTATGTTCTCTTCAGCACCCAAGATGTCCGCTGCGTTGAGCTGTGTCAGGTGGGAGGAGCAGACTCCGGAACAAATTATACGTTTAGAACGCGCTATTGGATTTGCGGTAAACTGCTCACAGCCATGTTCGTAAAACAGTGTGTAAGGTGTTCCGTTACATTTGTTGTACATTCAGTCCTCATTTCATTTATAGGAATGATTGCGTTGCAGCAGGAATGCAGCAAGAAATAGGTTATGGTTTTTATGATTCATGAGATGTATGTGGTGATCGGTCATCCTAACAAGAGAATCACTCTTAGCAAAATGTGTAACAGCTGGAGAAGTGAGTCAGGGAGTGGAAAATGTCTGTAGATCAGTGGTTCTCATACTCTGTCCTCAGGACCCCACACAGTTCACGTTTTCCAGGCCACCCAGCAGGTGCACAGGTGTAGTCATTACTCACTGACACATTTTAAAAGAGCCACAGGTGGAGCTAATTATTTCACTTGTGATTCTGTGGGGTGACCTGGAAAACACGCACTGTTTGGGGTCCCGAGGACCCAGTTTGAGCACCTGTGCTGTAGATTATTCAAGCCTGTATGGTACATTATCAAGATGGTTCTATTATTGCAACATGTGAGAGTAAATTATACTTCTGCTTTTTCATATTATGAGAGTGGACTCTTAATGGATGCAGATAGAATTGATGTTTGTCCAGCTACTAACAGGTGGACTGGTTGAGCCATTATTTCTTAAAAGCAATGTACAAAAGTGACAATGAACCAATGTGGATTAAAAATCCAATAGCTAGAATGTAAGGAATGGTCACCTTTGTGGAAAATATTAATATAGCAGCTTATTTTATACCAGTACTTGTCTACAGATAATCTTTGAACATTATTTGCTGCCTCCCAGCAAATGACATATGTTCCTTATTAGTATTGACACTTATTCGTCAAGTTAATTTACCTGCATTTGATTAAAGTTGTGCATGTGTGTTCTTCACTTATTCTAGATGCCACTTCAGGCTGTATGGAAGGATAAACCCATTAAACTTCTCAACGTCATAGAAGTTCCTGATTCGCTAATTACTTCAGGTATGAGTGTATGCGGTTTGGAATAAAATTTTGCAATACATCAGCATTTCAATCACACATCAACAGCAGTTATGACAAAATCACTATATGTAATGTTGGATACTTATGCTGGGTACACACTAAACAATGTATACCCCGAATGATCTTGTTCGCGACGGGACCCGGTGGGAGTCCCCGCATTGGCAAGTGCATACATACTTGCTGATGCCGGGAATTACGGCGGGGGCCATGCTGCTGGGCCTCCGGTGACAATATCGCTCTTTGGACCTGCATGCCGGTCTGACGGACAATGCACATCGTTAGCGACATAGCTGTTACTGGCCGATATGTCGTCCGATCCGCCGGATCGGATGACATATCGTCTAGTGTGTACCCAGCTCCACTATCACATGCCAAGCACAGAATAGCCCGGGAAGTGAAGCATAATCCAGAGCGTAGGAAATATGGCTGATTAGTTGTTGTGGGACTACAATTGCCAGAATTCTTAGCTAGAGGCTTTCAGCGTATTCTAAAGCTGGCCACACATCTAAAGATTATCTGTCCAACCAGCCAACTAGTTGATTGATTGGAATGAAAATCTCGTAAGGAATGAAAGCAAAAGACAATCAGCAATTTGCTCCCAAACGCCGTAAAATGAACGAAACATGTTGTTTGAACAAATTGTTTAGATCAAACATTTAACAAACTTGTCTGAACAACCATTTTCATCTGTCTTCTTGCCTTTAGGAGCAAATTGCTGATCATCAGTTACTCCCATCCGTTACCAGATTTTCATTCCCACCAATCAACAAGTTGGCTGGTTGGATGTAAGTTGGTCTAGTGTGTGGCCAGCTTAAGCCTTGTACCTGAAGAGTTAAGCTAGTTGATTAGTTGGAATGAAAATCTGGTAATGTATGGGAGTAAATGATGATCAGCAATTTGCTCCTAAATGCCAGAAAACAGATGAAAATGGTCATCAGACAAGTTTGTTAAATGTTTGATCTAGACCACAGGTTCTCAAACTCGGTCCTCAGGACCCCAAACAGTGCATGTTTTCCATGTCTCCACACTGAATCAAGTGAAATAATTAGCTCCACGTGTGGACCTTTTAAAATGTGTAATTGAGTAATGATTACACCTGTGCACCTGCTGGGTGACCTGCAAAACGTGAACTGTGTGGGGTCCTGAGGACCGAGTTTGAGAACCACTGATCTAGACAATATTGTCCATTTTCCGGCGTCTGGGAGCAAATTGCTGATTGTCATTTGCTTTCGTACCTTACCATATTTTCATTCCAACCAATCAACTAGTTGGATGGTTGGACAGAAAATGTTGACGTGAGTATGCAGCTTTACAGGTTGTCTATCTCTGATATTTTGTGAGATAAAGAATGGCTGGAAGCACTTCACAGCCTAACATAGACTTTCCCCTCGCTTATAAGCCACATAAAGATACACCCTATATCAGAGATTACCAAAGTTTGCTATTACAGTCCAGGTTTTAAGGATATCCATGTGTCCAGATGGTTAAATCAAATTGACTGAGGTACTAAGTAAGTCACCTGTACTTAAGTATGGATGTTCTTAAAACCTGAACTGTAATGGCAGAGTTTGTGAAGCTCTGCCTCATATACTTATTACGTTAGCCAGGTTTATCCTAAATATGCCACAAGCATACAATGAAACAGGCACTTGTACATATTTTATGACCTGCTTTCCTGTATATTACACTATTGACAAAATATACTATAATTCCTGAATGGCCAGATGCAGATAACTTCTTATACTAGGGAAATGTATTTGGTCATACTGAATATTACAAGAATATAGCATCACAAGGATTGCTCAAGTAAAATCCCATTGGGTCCACACCTAGAAAAGCCAAGATGGCATATCTGTCTGTCTGTATGGCGAGAGTCGGTAAATCACTTAAAACATGGTTCTTCATCTATTACCCCAAACCTAGCTTCAGCTGCTCAGTGGCACCCCCTTGCTTCTGACTGCCCGGAGTTGGGTTTGCACATTGTTTGGCAGTCAGAAAGACGGCCAAGAGGAGCAGAGGCAGCAAGGACCTACCCTCATCTTCCATGTGCTTGCATGCAAATAGCCTGCGCCAGCTTGAGCCGCAAACATTCTGCAGTGAAGGAAGCAGCGTTTTGAACAGCCTCAGCGGTTCCTGGGTCTCCCTACCTCCAGAATCAGGCCTGTTCACCCTCATCCCTCTCTCTACTGTTAGTTGGGGCACCAGAGACACTAGCTGGTAGGGTGTGCATTCACCATACTGTGACTTTTTTTTTTTTATCCGTATATGCTGCAATTTGGGCTTTTCTGCATTATTATTATCCGATTACTGTTCCCACTGTGGAGCTATATATATTTTTTCCTTGTCCACTGTCTATATCTCTGCGCATGCCCTCTCTCTACCCCTTCTAAAACACATTAAGTGGGAACAAGAGACAGTCGTCCTGGTGCCCCTGGACTGGACTTGGCAGTTGCGACACTCAGACCTCCAAGGTCTGTTGGTGGACATCCCCCCCCTGCTTTCTTTCAGATCGCCCGAATCGTCGTCCACCCCGCCTTACATCTGATGCATTTAATGGTGTGGCTGTTGAGACAGACCTCTTTAGGGTCAGGAGGATTACAAAGGCAGGTATCCTGACAATGCTAATGGCCTAGAAGATGGCTTCTGCTCAGCAATATTACTGGATTTGGTGGGTTTGTGGCGCTTGGTGTGAGGAGCATTTTCCTTCTTCCTTTCCCATCTATTGTTGTTCCTTCAGGAAGACTTTGCCACAGCATTGTGGTTGGGTTCACTTTAGGTGCCGGTGTTGGCCTTGCTCCCAGATGTTCATGCAGGGCATCCTTCATGTGCAACAGTCATTTCTTACTCCTACAAACTCTATGGGAGTTTGGTCCACTGCTTCTTGCAGGCAGATCTTTTTCAGCTTCTGGCTACAGTCAGTCTCAAGTGTCTCACATGGAACTCTGTTTTTCTCTTTGCCATTGCCTCAGTGCTCTGTATTGTTCCCCTTTTCTTGAGTTTCACAATGATAGGGCGGTGCTTTGTACACAGCCCTCCTACTTACCAGAGGTGGTTTCTAGGTTCCACATCAATCAACAGTTTGTGGTTCCAGTTTTGTTTGGTGATTGTTCTTTCCTTGAGGGCGAGGCTTGTCATTCTTTGGCTGTGGTTCGTGTCCTTTTGGACCTCCTGTGATTTGTAAGATGGATGACTTGTTCGTCCTCTGCTTCTCCAGGAGGGGTTGGCTGGCTTCGAAGAGTAGTTTTTTTAATTGGCTTTGTTCTGTTATTCGACAGGCTTACGTTGCTGAAGGCCAGCTGGTTCTTTCCGCGTCTGGGGACCAACTGTGACGGGCAACCACCTGGTCTTTCGTGCATACCTTTTGCTGGCCTGCTTTGGGATGTCCCCAGAGTCCCCCAGTGGAAGTAGGAGAAAATAGGTTGTTTTGTACTTACCAGTAAAATCCCTATATCGAATTCCATGGGGGACGTCCTCCCAGGATGGCAAAGTTTTGTTATTGTTTATTCCCTGTTGACTCGATGCCTGTGTTGGTTAGGGCAGAGTTTCCCAAACGCGGTATTCAAGGCATCCCAACAGTTCATGTTTTAGGGATATCCATGGTTGAGCACAGGTGGTTAAATCAAATTGACTGAGGTACTAATTAAGTCGCCTGTGGTCAAGCATGGATATTCTTAAAACCTGGACTGTTAAGCTGGCCACACATCTAAAGATTATCTGTCCAACCATCCACCTAGTTGATTGGTTGGAATGAAAATCTGGTAAGGTATGAAAGCAAATGAAAATCATCAATTTGCTCCCAAACGCCAGAAAATGGACAAAAACTGTTTTGAACAAATTGTTTAGATCACACATTTAAAAAAAACTTGTCTGAACGTCCATTTTCATCTGTTTTCTGGCATTTAGGAGCAAATTGCTGAGAATCAATTACTCCCATACATTACCAGATTTTCATTCCAACCAATCAACTAGTTGGCTGGTTGGACAGAATCTTTTGATGTGTGGCCAGCTTTAGGGTGCCTTGAGGACTGAGTTTGGGAACCTCTGGGTTAGGAGATACTTTACTTCTGTCTCTTCTTGGGCTTGGTTAAACTTAACTGAGTCAGGTGGGTTATAGAGGGGGAGGAACCCAGTCAAAAACTATTTAAATGGTCAGTCTCCACTTACCAACATCTATACCCCAGAGTCCCCCATGGAATCGGAGAAAGGGATTTTACTGGCAAGTACAAAAATCCTTTTTTTAATAAATGTTCTCAAAACTATTTAAAATAAAAAGGACTTGGGTGGATGACTGCAGGATATGTTACCATTGTTCAGAGCAGGGATTCCAAACCATGGTCCTCAAGGCACACTAACAGTCCAGGTTTTAAGGATAGCCATACTTCACTGACTATTTTTTTTTCCAAAAAACAGCTCCAACATTGTCTTTTTATGAGTGTATTAGGTGAGGAACATCCATTTTAATTTTATCCAAAATGGTTTCATTAAAAATTTTTTTTTTAGATTTTTAAGATTTGTAAAAAAAAAAAAAAAAATTGATTCAAATAACTGAACATTGCGACGTTCAATTTTAGGTACCAGGTATGTCAGGGTCGTGAGGGGGGAGGTTAACTTACTTTTCCCCAGTGCCTGCTCAATTCTGCAGACGTTGGGTAGGGGGTCCTGCTTTGCTGACTAATCTGCAGCACAGCAGACAGGGGAAGAGAGGGTGCTGGCAAGCAGAGGGACCAGAAGGTCCCTCTGAGAGCAGCAGCCGGCCTGTTTATCTGTCTGGACGAAATTTTACTTCCAGTACAGATAAAGAACTGCCTGATGTGGACAGAAAATTACGTCCATGCCAGGCAAGTGGTTGAACACAAGTTTCTTAATTATTTTGATTTAACCATCTGTGCTCAAACATGGATATCACTAAAACCTGTACTGTTAGTGTGCCTTGAGGGCCTAGTTTGGGAAGCACTGGACTATAGCAATTACTGAAAACAAACAATGGCAGGGGTTCCCAACCACGGTCCTTAAGGCACACTAACAGTCCAGGCTTTGGGAACACCCTTGTTAAGGCGCGATAACCGGCATTCTCCGACCACACAGCGTGGTGTATTGAATAGCTGTGGGAGCTCCCTCCCGCGGCTATTCAACATCGCGTTGAATTGAATTCCCCCAGTGAAGTAAAGCTGAGAATCCCAGGATTGGTTTCTTATTAAACCAATTTTCAATGTACAATTTGTTTTCTGTAGATTTCCCCAGAGACCCAGGATCAATCTGGTATCTTCCTGGACCTCAGATCATGGCAGTACGTTGTAAGGTGAGTTCTAAAGAATATCTGCATCCCATATGATGGCATACATCTGATTATGTTACTTATCTACCTTAATGCTAATACAGAGTCAGTGTAGTCTGGGTCGGGTAAATACTGCATGTGCATAACCTATGCGTGAAACATTTATAGCGTTACTGACAACAGTCTGTTTGTGTTGGCAGGATGGCTGGGTTGGGATCAGAACAGTCATACTAAGGAAGAAAATGTCAGCTAAAGATTTTTATAATGGATATTTGCACCCCTGGTTTATGCAGAAATCCTGTATGCTGCAGGAATGCCGCTTCTATACTCTACGCCTTCCACCAAAATCCAGGACTTCACAGCAGAAACCTGTCCCTCTCCAGAACACAGGGAACTAGCACCAGAGCCGGGGACAGAGGGTAACTGTACCAGCAAGGAACAATAATCTGTGTGGGGAGATGCAGCGAAGAACACTATAAATCACTGATAATCAGGATGAATGCACTGCCCACAATATACAAGGATGACCGCTGTAACTGGGGATAGTACAGACTGAAAATAAATGTTGCCAAAATACATTTTCATTGTGTCTTCTACTCAGTAAATTTCCAATCACTTTAGGGAACTAAGAATTTTCAGTTTCCAGCAATCCCTGTAAAGTTGTTTATGTATGGAATGACCATTTCCTATGGAATCAATGATGGGATCCACTTCAATTATTACTGAAAGAAGACCCAACGTTTTTACAGTGTAATAAATGATTTCACAACCTTCAAAGCCGGCATCTGTTTAACACAAAACAGTTTAATCTAGATGAACCCAAATCGTACAACTTCTGTGTTATCAAAATTTTTATTCAACTTTTAATAAAATTTATTTTTAAAAGAAAGCAACAATATCCATTGTAATAGGCTAAAGGTGCATACACACGGTCAGATTTGTCAGATGAACGACTTGAACTACGAACGATTTTTGACTGCATTAAAATTAATGGAATCGTCCAAATCTGACTGCAAACACATCAGATATTATCTGACGAGCGGGAACGTGCATCATTCATTTGACAAACATGTCAGATTTTCCTTCAGATATGAACGATTTTTAAAACCGTTATCGTTCAGATCTGAAGAAAAATCTGACTGTGTATGCACCATAAGAATGACCTACAAATCGCCCATTACTAAGAAACGTTTCCTGTATTGCTTGTCAGTCTAGTGAGATTTGACTTTTGCGTATTATGTTGAATGTGATCTGTGTGTAGAAATCCTCAATGTGATGCATTTCATATGTACACTAACTTTTTGGCATAACAATTACATTTAGAACATAAATACATTTAAAGATTCACTCCCCAGCTCTATACACTGCCCAGCAATGTGTCCTGGTGGCTGATGTGCTGGAGAAGTAGAATGTGACTTGGTCCTTTAAAACAAAAAGCACCCAAGTGTCTGCGTCCAACTACACCACTTGCTGGATCCTTTTATGATGGCTTTACCAAGGGTAGGTACCACTGAAAGAAAGGAAGCTGCAGTTAACAAGTATACTATAGAATAGATACCGAACTGCTTCAAAAGATGCCCTGACCTCAAAAGGATGAGCTGCAAATATAGCAACCAATGTCTATTCCAACAGTTCCTTAGCAAGTAACCTTTATGGGGGCGAGTCATAAAATGCAATGGAGGGGCGATGTGAGCACCTATAACTGCACAATGTTAGGCTACCCTTTGTATGGGTTATGTGCGTACTGCCCATCGTCCTGGAACATGTGATATTACATAGAGTTTAACTGAATAGCCCTATGTGTTAATATGTTGTAATTAGGGATGTGCAGGCTCGGTTCTACTCGGTTCCGTTCGTTTTTTTTCCCCGAATCTTATTGGGTTTCAGCTGTCACGAGTTTTGGATAGCCAATAAGATTCGGTAAAAAAAAAACGAACGGAACCGAGTAGAACCGAGCCTGCACATCCCTAGTTGTAATATGTGTTTTATTACAGGTAATTTAATGAAATATTAAAGAATGAGAGTTGTGTCACAAGGCAGCTTTAAGTGCCTTTCCAGACATAAAAGCTCGAGCATTTATATAGCATTTACATTGCTGTGGTGCTGATATTTTGGAGAGGGAAAGATTCTCCACAATAACATGGGAGTGCTTAAGTAATATTTCTGAACGGAACGGGGGAAGAGTTCTCCCAACAATTCAATGTCAGCAACTGAATGCTGCCGCTTTTCTAGCGTTCAGAGAGCAGGTCTGGCACTGACCTATTGGCAAGTGCTTAGTTTACTAGTGACAGATATCGGTGAAGGTAGAATACTGCTGAACAGACTGTGTATAGCACAATTAAAAAAATAATAATTAAACAATATTCTGAAATGATGCCTTATAAGCTATGCAATTAATAAAAGTAAAAATTGGCTTATAATTGGATTCACCATGTAGTATGTTTTTACATTTGGCACTTCAACTTCCCAATAGTTTATAAAACAAGTTTGTAGTCTGTGTTAAAGTACTGAATGCCATTAAATCACTCAAGGTTGGTGTAACTTAAGCCTTTAATATTACATGTACATATAATTTATTAAGGAAAAAAAAAAAAAAACTCTCCCCTGTGCTGGCTGTTTTTTCTTACATCAGCAGATAAGATATTACCTCCTCAGACATCCCAGCTGATTTCCTGCCTTCAGTATTGAACGGAGGTTTCAGGTATCCTCTGAAATACAATGGTACCAGCTCATGGAAAGTAGATAAGCAGTCCTACGGCGATAAATGATCGTTACATTAACTTACAGTGTAGAACATATCTGTATGGACAATCTGATGTTATCTTAGTTACAATGCTTCCAGACCTTTGAATGGACGATATATCGTGTATGCCCAATATATCTGCAGATATCAGTACATCGTGCTGTGTGTACAGGTGGTCAGCATATTTCTGCAGAGACCACCGGGGACAAGGGCGCAATGGGACCCCCGGACCGATATATCTTTAATTGGCAGTGATTGTAGCAGAAAAGCTCATTTCCCATCAGAATGGGCATAACTGCAAATTAAGTTGTATTGGTAATGACATGTATTTTTTTTTCCCCTCTGGTACAGTTGTATGGAAGAATCTTTTGTGACGGTCTGTATATCAGTATGTGGATAGGTGAAAAAAAACGCTCTGGACTAGTCCCCTTTGAAGCTGGGCAAGAGAGGTGTAAGAAGGTCTGTCTTCCTGAATCAGCCATAAATATGTCCCACTGTATATATGGCATAAAATAAATATGTCTGTGGAATTATATGACAGCTGGTCAGGCCCTTACTAAAACACTCATTAAAAGCCCTGTGTTCTGTTTGGGGACAGTGATCAAAGAACGGTTGTTTATACAGAGAGACACTCAAGTCTCCAGATGTGTGCATTTCCTCACCTAGTCACGTTTATTGACCCAAGCCTATTTCCCAAACTTCAAATAGGGATGAATGTGTAGTAAAAAACCCCTGCTCAGGTGATCCTGTGTTAGTCACCAAAACAATGAAAGGGTTAAAATTATCCCCAGTGGAGGGGGTGCCTGAAAAAGCAGGCATAAATATGTGACTGGCCCATTGTTCATTCTGCATGAGGCTATCGAAGGATGCAGATGATCCCTGATTAGTCACTGGGAAGGGCTCATCCCAGAACCATTTCATCCAACTTGATCCGAATGGTTTTACTCCCTTTTTATTAACTTTTTTGGAAAGTAAGTAACGCTGTGAGTCTTTTTAACATTATATTCTTTGAAAGCTTATGTACAAAAAGTTACAAAGATATTCTTGAATTAAACATTAATTCTAGTTCTGGATCTGTGTTTTTATGACCCAAGGCTTCATATGGCTCATGTTACCTATTTTTCGAAATATTGATAATTGTATATGCAGGTGAGAGCAGAAGTTCACCTTATGCTTTAGCATTATATTCTTCTTCTGCTGGTGGCAGTTACCAGGTTTAGTTAACCACATGTGCTGAGGTAACCTGTAAGTCACGGGCGGCGATTCTCAGATTGGCGTATCTGGCGGGCGCAGGACCGTGACAGTTGTTCAGTGTGTATGAGCAACCATCATCTGCAGATATAGCTTTCAGGTGTGTACCCAGCTTAAGGAAGAAGCTTTACATTACCCATAAACCCTCCACCTGAACTATGCAGTATAACAAGTACTAGCGTTCCCTGGGAGTTTACATAGAAAGCCGACTGGCTATATAACAAGATAATAATTATTAATATTTCCCCTGGATTTTGCAGTACAGTGGATACTGGCATCCACAGATATATCAATGTCATGCTGAAAGATTTATGGGATTTCTGATTGTCTATGAAGAACATCGCAATAAAACTGTAAATAATGACACCGATCTTGTAGATTCATTTAAACCAGATATTGCTATTTTAAGAATGGTGGTTCCTAAACTCTGTCCTCAAGGCACACTAACAGTCCAGGTTTTAAGGCTATCCATGCACAGGTGAATTATTAGTAACACAGGGCCTGATTCAGAGACGCTCGTAAGCGGCCGCTCGTTCGCTCCGAGCGATGTTCGCACATCTGCGCATGTGTATGGGTCGTAATGTGCATGCGCCAACCAGTCTATGCGGTCGGAAATCGTGCGCCCGCAAAACAGCGAGGGCCTGCTAATTTGAGTGACAGAATGAGGCGTTTGTGGGTGGTAACAGGGGAAGGTGCTTGAAAACGGGGGAGTGGAGATCCGAACGCAGGCGTGCCAAACGGTCAAAACGGGCGTTTAATGGGAGTGCATAATTAGTAAGGGAGCGTCATCGACCAAGTCACTTGGTTGTCTTTTAGCCTGAACTGCTCGCAGTGATTGCTGGAAGTAAAACCTACCACAAGCACTGCGAGCAGTTCAGACACCTTTCAATGTACTTGATTAATCTAATAAATAGCGGAGATGACGTATGATGTGAACGGCCAGGGGGCGTCTTTACAAAACAGCGAGCGCATGTTTTGTTCGCTCAGAGGCGTCAACAGACCACAAAGAGCGAGCGCTCAATTTAAATAGCCGGCCCCTTTTTCTGAACGACCGTTCACAAATAGCGTCCGGATTTGAATTAGGTCCACAGTCAGTTTGAGTTAACCATCTGTGCTCAAGCATGGATAGCTTTAAAACCTGGACTGTTAGGGTGCCTTGAGAACAGATTTTGGGAAACCTAGTGTTATGCTGTTTCTAAGACCATATCCTGAGCCTCTCACCCGCTGCTCCTTGGCACAGATGTAAGTGAACCACTTCAATCCTGTTGCCACATGAGTAATCTCATCAGTGTAAATGACTTCCAGGATCCGTGCTGAACCTTCATCCCCCTGAGTTAAAAATCGCTGCAATGTCTGGGGGTGGACATCTAATCCTCTGAAAAGCAAATTGAGAGTAAAATATAGTTAATGCATGTCATCTATAGTAATGTACATAATGCTAGCCGACACAGTGAAATGTGGGTACATCTACAAGTTACTAGACCAAGGTCACCCAATAGCATAGACCCAGATCTCTCACCTCTGGTTAGTGATGACTTTACACATATACAGCTAGAGATGATCAAACTGGCAATACAATGTGAAGGCATAAGTCTAAACAGCAGGTTCTGATAGCTAAAACACAAGATGGGTGTACACAGCAAATGTGGGTCACCACATAATCTATTATACTGATGAACTAGGTGGTGCATGACAGGCTCTTTCCACCACCACAAGAGCCTGTTTATGTGTTGTAGGGTTCCAGCTGAATAATCTTTGTTCTACTGACCAGCCTCACAGTTAGCATTTGTTCATACCTGGCTTCGTGGACCATATGCACAATAGCTAACCGTCCCAAGAGATCATGTGCAGTGTCTGAAGCAGATTCCCACAACTCTGTAAACATACACAAATATCAAGGTGACAGATATATTTACTAAAAACAGTCAGATGAAGAACCGCACAATAAGTAATCATTTATACCCCAATGCAGATATTTAGTATGGAAAGCATTTACTGTTGTGCACAGGAAGATCTCCGAAGTTACTGCCCAGCTCTGCAAGACGCTTCTCCAGCAAACAGTAATGCTGACGAACAGAAGAAATAGATTATTCATACCATATATAAAATCGACCATTCCCTCTACACAACATGGCCTACAAACCTTTGCTTCATCTCCAGCCACTTTCACAAAATCTGAGAAGAATTCCTTTGGAAGCTTTTCTCCAGTTTGCAGTTGGAAGCCAGCAAAACGAGTAATGATGTCCCAGGACAGGTCTATGGCCCACTGTTCAATGTTTGCCAGAGAGTGTAGCAATGCAATCCTACTAGCCTAAGGGAACAATATACAGAGACATTAACTTCCCACATTAGAAGACAAGTCAGCATTACCAACACAATTAGCATATATTATCAACAGGTCATCCTAGTATATTGTAGGAGAAGAGAAACACGATTTCAGGGGATACCGGACTATAGATAGACAGTTAAAGGGTCCACAATGTCTAGATAGGAATCGGTATGAAATACCAATGGACGGGATGCCGGCTGTCAGTACACTGACAGCGGCATCCCGAAGGTTCAAATCCCGACGGGAACGGTGAGTACTGGTCCCCTGTCCTATTTACCCCCTAACCCCCTAATACTAACCCTCCCTACCCTGCACCCTAACCCCCCATTAAGTGCCTAAACCTAACCCTCCCACCTTAGTGCATAAGCCTGAACCTAACCCCCCCTGCCCGGAGCCTAAACCTAACCTCCCCCCTCCCGCAGCCTAACGCCCCCCGGGGCGCCTAAACCCAAGTTCGTCCGTCCCCCACGGCTGATACTTTTCCGCAGTGTCCTTATGATTGGGATGCTGTCTGCCGTGATCCAGACTTCGGCATCCCGAGTCATATCAGGATTTCAGCGCCGGTGATGTCTCGGCCTTCGGTATTCCGATGCCGGAGTTCCGGCAGACTGCATCTCGCTTGTCGGGATGTTCACCGCATAGACAGACACCAGATATTAGACAGGCAATAGGTTAATAGGAACAAAAGGTCAACACACTAAAGATCGACCTGGTAGAAGGTCTACGGGGTCAAAAGAACAACAGTAAAATGGTCGAAACTTTTTAAAAAGAAAAAAAATATATATATTTTTTAAGGGTCAGGCACTAGGAGGGTGGGTTAGGGTGAAGAGTAGGGCTAAAATAAAATATGTCGGCCATGTGTGTCGACAATTTTCACGCCGATCTTTTTTACCCTGTCGACCATTTGTACCGGTCGACCTTCCATGCCGACATATTGCCTGTCTAACAACTGGTGTCTATCTAGACATTGTCAATCTTTTAACTGTCTATCTTTTATACCACACCTGATTTAAGCTGGGAGCTTCTGTTGTGCACCAGTACACTAACATTACATTGCTGTTAACTGGCCATATTCTGCAAATATTACAGCACTTATTGGGCATGTGGCCCCAAAACATCCAGAATACCTAGTAATGACGCTATCGAAATAGAAACATTAGCAGTCACTGTGATAAATATGGCAGGAACATGACTGCTATCGGCATGTGTTTGAAGTCATCTTTCAACCATACAGCCATGGCCAAAAGATTTGAGAATGACACAAGTATTGGTTTTCACAAAGTTTGTCAATGTTACTATGGTATAATGAAGTAAAATTACAAGCATTTCAATAAAGGCTATTATTGACAATTACAGTAAGTTTATGCAGAGTGTCAATATTTGCAGTGTTGACCCTTCTTTTTCAAGACCTCTGCAATTCGCCCTGACATGCTGTCAATCAAATCCAACTTGAAAAAGGTCACAGAAGTGAGTGAAACGCGTAGTTGTTCCTGGTGATTTGAACCTCTTCTTGTGTGGTATCCTCCAACCTGAACGGCATACAACAGTCAGCAGTCCGTGACCAGTATACCTGACGAAGCAACGGCGGCCAGCGCTCCGGCTATTAGACTGGATTGAATGCGGCACCGTGATCACAGCTTCTCTCGCTTGTCACTTAAAATCAGCAGATGGTGAGTCAAGCTGGACCTGATATTAAGCTACTTTGACCGGCCTTAACTAGCCGCTAGAGGTTGGACACTATACATACTTGGATACGCTTGGTGGTCATTAGGCGCTGAGATCTATTAGTATTATTAATCAAATTCTGGGTCACATACTTACTGATGGCCGCCCATTCTTGCCTAATCAATACTTGGAGTTTGAGATCTTGTGGTCAATCCTCAAGAGGTGGGTGGACAAACAAAAACCCACAAATTCTGACAATGAGATTAAGGTCTGGGGAGTTTCCTGGCCATGGACTCAAAATGTTGATGTTTTGTTCCCCGAGCCACTTAGTTTTCACTTTTGCCTTATGGCAAGGTGCTCCATCATGCTGGAAAAGGCATTGTATGTCACCAAACTGTTCTTGTGTGGTTGGGAGAAGTTGCTCTTGGAGGATGTTTTGGTACCATTCTTTATTCATGGCTGTGTTCTTAGGCAAAATTGTGAGTGATCCCACTCCCTTGGCTGAGAAGTAACCCCACACACAAATGGTCTCAGGATGCTTTACTGTTGGCAAGAGGCAGCCCAAATTCCCGGGATTCTCAGTATGTCTGAAAGGGGTATAAGTGGCTCGGGGAACAAAACATCTAAATTTTGGGTCCATGGCCAGGAAACTTCCCAGATCTTAATCCCATTGAGAACTTGTGGTCAATCATCAAGAGGCGGGTGGACAAACAAAAACCCACAAATTCTGACAAACTTCAAGCATTCATTAGGCAAGAATGGACGACCATCAGTTAGTATGTGGCCCAGAATTTGCTTGACAGCATACCAGCGCGAATTGCAGAGGTCTTGAAAAAGAAGGGTCAACACTGCAAATATTGACTTCTCGTCAATAAAAGCCTTTGACACTTATGAAATGCTTGTAATTTGACTTCAGTATACCATACATAGTAACATCTGACAAAAAGGTCTAAAAACACTGAAGCAGCAAACTTTGTGAAAACCAATACTTATGTCATTCTCAAAACTTTTGGAGATGGCTGTACTAATTTGAAGTATTAAGTAATCTTGGGCCTGATTCAGAGATGTACGCTAGTTTCCATGCTGCTGCATCTTTGTACACAGCGGCTGTGAAAAATTATGTAACCGCTTCCTCCAAGCTAACATTTACCTGCACGCTGCTGCACCCATGGATCGGTGTCTGGCTCCTCCTTGCTGTGACTCCAGTCAGCTGATCAGTGTTGTAAACTGGGATGCAAGCTGGGAGTTTCACAGCATCATCTAAATGAGGTCACCGTACACCGATCCCTGACTGCAGCAGCATGCAAGTAAGTTTTATTTTATTACAGGTTGAGGGGCATATGTATCAAAGCTTGATGTGAGATATATATCACGAACCAATCAGCTTCTAACTTACATTTTGTGTTTAAGAAATGATAGTTTGGAGCTGATTGGTTGGTGATGTATATTTCACAGTTTTATCTCAAATCAAGCTTTGATACATATGCCCCTGAGTCTCCTATATGCAAAATGCTTGGGACCAGGGGTATTTTGATATCTGATTTTTTTCTGTATTTTGGAATATTTGCACACCATAATGAAATATCTTCGGAATGGGACCCAAATCTAAACACAAAATGCATTTATGTTTTCTATACACCTTATACACACAGCCTGCAGGTAGTTTTATACAATATTTTCAATAATGTTGTGGCTCAAAGTTGGTGTACATATAGGAAATGTATTTATGTTTTATATACAGAGGTTTCATCATCTCAGTAATGCTGAAATAAAATCTGTTATTCTGAATATTTGGATATGGGAGACTCAACCTATACTTTTTTTTACTTTTTATTTTCTTCAGTGATCAGCCTGTGGCCTATTTAGATACACGTGCCTGATTACAGGTGCCAGCTCTGAGCTCTGTTCTAGCTGTCCGAGCAGAGCTGGAGTAGGGGAAACTGGAGGGAAGCCATAATAATGCCATCTGAAGATAGTGGTTTTATCACTGGGCTCCCTCCACTATTATTTTTACAAATTAATTTTAGTAAATTTAGGCAGATCGCATTTCCTATTACAAGTATGGTAAATGCGACCTGCTTACTAAAATAATGCAAATTATGGGTTTGGAGAATTTTGTGAATTCTCCAATGGCGCTTTCATACATTAAGGTGGTACTAAAATAATGTGAAAAGGGTGTGAAAACACTAGTTTTCACATTAATTTAGTAAAAGTAATATTGATAAATATGCTCCACATAATAGCCAAGCTAAAGAAGATGGCGAGAGCATTAGGATAGGCTGAATTGGTGGAGGGAGGTGGTTTTGCAATGAAGCACTTAAGTGCAGAGATTGTACAACAAAAAGTGCACCGATAATGTGGCAACAAAAATGAAAAACATTTGACTCAACTTAAAACAAATAAAATTACATTTGTGCAAGTCTGAGTCAGGAATTTGTGTTCTGCTCTGTGTGGCACTATATTTAGGAATAAATCTGCCCATGACTTACAGGAGAGCTCTGTCCATAAAGTGAAATTACTTTTGCATGGCGTTTATTATGTTGAACATTACATTTTATTAGAACATATCTGTTGGTGCAGGAAGGCTCCCCATTAAAAAGACCAGTATATTTACAAAGCTTCTTGGTGGGTTTAATCTCAAAATTGAAATAAACGCTAATATTAAGTGTAAAACATGTCAGGCTTTGCACTTAATATTACAGGTTGAGTCTCCCATATCCAAAATGCTTGGGACCAGGGGTAGTTTGGATAACGGAATATTCCGTATTTTGGAATAATTACATACCATAATGAAATATCTTGTGAATAGGACCCAAATATTCACACAGAATGCATTTATGTGTTATATACACCTTATACACACAGCCTGAAGGTAATTTTATACAATATTTTTAATAATTTGTGCCTTAGATAAAGTTTGTGTACATTGAACCATCAAACATAAAAGGTTTCATAATCTGAGTCATGCCAAAAAAATTCCGTATTTCGGAATATTTGGATATGGGAGACAACCTGTAGTATGGACTTTAAATTTCGATGTTAACCTTCCAAAGGCTCAACTGGTACAACCACGGCTATAATCTCTACTTCAGTTCAATTTCTAAACATTTTACGGTGCACTAACATTGCTCAGTGTTTAAATAAAGCCTGCCTTAGCAGAAGAGAACACTTCGCCTCTGGAACACAAGGCTGTCACATCATAGGTAAACTTTGCATGTTACTATAACCACATATTAGGTTCTGTGTGGGGTTCTTCTTAATTTAACTGCAATTCATGATGAAGCAATGCTGATTTTTGTGTTTTTAATCCATTCAACAAAATCACTTTTTAAAAAAAACAAAAACAAAGAATCATACAATTGACTACTCAATAGAGTAAATCTAACACTGCACACTTTTTGATACTCCTTCATATCAGCGGTCTGATATAGCAGAAGTGAAGCAAATCAGTATTGTGATGTAGTCTATATAGATTACTTAAACATCACAACCTTTCTTATGCAATATTAATGTTTATTAACATTAAGTACTATACTATACTAAATTGTGAACCATTATTCCTGTTGACAGAGTGATAGATTACTGGAGATACAGTACTAAAGTTACTTGAAGTGCATCTTCACATAGCATAGCGTTCATGAGAATGCAATTTATCAATTCACTAGGAACTAGTGACATTACTGAGGCAAGAAGCACAAAGTACCTCATGCCTCAGAATGGTCTATAGTTTCTAGTAAACTCATAGGCTGAATTTTGGTCTAGCTCACAAAATGGCTGCCACCATGCTTTATGGTAATAGGCAACTTATGAATAGGTGCAGCACTGAGTGAAGCTGTGCTATATAAAGCGGTAACCATTTTGTTTGCAGAAAATGTGTCTTGGTTGTGTCATGACTAAAAATCCACGCTTCTTGTTTTCAGTCCACTGTTTGCACTATATAATATGAACTTTTCAAATATATGTAACCACTAAACTGACACTTTTTTTTCCCATCAAAACTGCACAGATAGTCAGGTTTTTTTTAGTTTAAAAAGTATTTTTTTTAAATATATTTAAATATTTTATTTAAATAAATATACTTCGGGGATGTCCCTCCAACCTCCATGTCCATAGGCACCCTAATGTAATTTAACGTCCCACCGCCCATCAAAAATAGCCCCCCCCAGTGTCAAAAGATCCCCAGCAATAACAACCCCCACCCCCCTAGTTATAATAGGTACCTGTGGCACAGCCCCCACCCTCACCCCCAGGAACAATGGGTGCCCAATTCATACATGCACATACACATATCCATATCCAAAATGCTTGGGACCAGGGGTATTTTGGATAGCAGTATATTCCATATTTTGGAACATTTGCATATCATAATGAAATCTTGGGAATGGGACCCCAATATCACACAGAATGCATTTATATGTTATATACACCCTATACACACAGTCTGCAGGTAATTTTATACAATATTTTCAAGAATTTTGTGGCTCAAGCAAAGTTTGTGTACAGAAATTAAATTCATTTTGTTTCATATACACCATATACACACAGCCTGAAGGTAATTTTATACAATATTTGTAATAATTTGTGCCTTAGACAAAGTTTGTGTACATTTGAACCATCAAAAATCAAAAGGTTTAATTATCTCAGACATGCCAAAATGATTCCGTATTTTGGAATATTTGGATATGGGAGACTCAACCTGTACATATAAGACAATCTGTGGTCTGACACTCACACCTGTATGCTGTTACAGTGAATGCTGGGGTGTTATCCTTAGAGTTCCCACTATCATATGGGTAACCCAATAATAACCAAAAGGTAACTCCACAGGTTGCGGAGATTAAGGCAATCTCCAGACTTGTTTATTCACAATAATACATAAGCTTTATTAGCATGCATAGAAATAGTTGGCAACGTTTTGGTCCACATTAGAACCTTTATTAAGGCATAGTATAATAAGAGATACATATAGCTAAAGACAGTCACTAGAGCAAACATGCATGCTAATAAAACTTGTGTATTATTGTGAATAAGCAAGCCTGGAGAGTGCCTTAATCTCCGCAACCCGTGGAGTTACCTTTTGGTATAAATATAGTATGTATGTATAGTATATACACAACATTTTAGATAGCCTCACCCCCACTCCAGCCAAAAAAATGTTACTGACCTGCATAACCCCCCCCCCCCCCCCCTCCCAGGGCCAGTAGATACCAACCACCATTACCCTCCCTACCCCCGTGATCTAGCCCCGCCCCCTTACATTTGCAGAGAGCAGCGGAGCATGGGGGACAGATAGTTCCTCCTGCTGCAGCTATTCTCTGCACGCACAGAGATCAGCAGACTGGTGCACAGAGAGGAACTATGTTCTCCTCTTCGCACTTTTACTATCATTGCATGCTCCCCAAAGCACCTTTCGCACAGCATTCTGGGGCGCGATTCTGGCAGTGATTACGGCAGACCACTGCATCACTGCAAGGGGGGGGGGGTCTAGGGAGACAGAGGAGATCCGTTCTCCACTCGTGCAGATCGGATCTCCTCTGCTAAAGCCAGGGGACAGAGCGGGCTGGCATAGTCGCATGTAATGAGACCTTGCCAGATGAAGCACTTCTGGCTCCGGTGGCATTACTGCGACCATGCCAGTTAAGGGGTAAAAATGTCTTTATAAAGATATGCAGAGATGAGCATTCATACATGCCAATTCTGAACAAACATGCGCGCGCACACACTAGTACATTTTTTAAAGTCTGCAAAGTTGCATTGAATTCATGACTAGGTTAATCCATTTAATGAAGAGGCTTTGCAGAGGTTTATAGAAACGCTGAGCTGGAATGTGTTGTAGAAACACAAAATTGAGGGTAGCTATGGATACATAAATACTTATCGTTCCATATAAGTTTAGTCTGTTACATGAAGCACAGACAGGTCTTTAGATGTCACAGATAAGCTAAAGAAAATGTATAATATTAAATACATTAAATACTCAGGACAAAACCACAAAAGGGGGAGGATGTGTAATGGCAAATAGCAAAGTGGTCAAAGAAAAAAAACACTTTGAGGATGGTGTATGTCTAAAACACAGGTGTAAAATGCACCCAGCTCTAACAAAAAGTAGCTTATGCGCAAGGAGAAACAATAGTATGTGCGAGGATAAAAACACACGTATTGTGCCTGCTTTACGCCAGGAAACATAACCCAACAGTGGGCCTGATTCAGCACGGATCGCTATTCTGCTTATACGCACGCAGCACAGTTGCTAATATCAACTGTGATATGTAATGTTTGCATTCGCATTGCAATCGCAGCCTAACATAAGGACGCCCACTTCCCATTACTCACATCCGTATACTTTGGGAAACAATCGGTAACATCGGACCCATACGCACAGTTGAGGCAGGTCAGACCTCACTCAGGAATGGCTTACCTCAGCGCACACTATGAGGCCTCAGGCTGTGTATGGTATCGCAGTGGAAACGGTGTGTGAACGCACTGGCACGCCAACGTTCGGCCTACCACCCTCCCATCACCACCTACAAACGGCACTTCCTGTCAATCACTCTGCCATGGGTCTGCGTGGCCTCTGTGATCGCAGTCCCGATCGCAGTGCCTAGTTCGCGCACACACACTGTGATGCATACACATAGCGCAACAATTGTCCGATTGCGTGTGTATAAGCAACTGCGTTCCTTGCTGAATCAGGTCCAGTGTCAGCAGAAAATGCCCCTAAGGCTACAGCACACAATTTGTACATACTACAGATGTGTCCTCCCTCCTCTTTGCTGAAGTCGCACCACGAAAATACAATGCCACTAGGACGCACCAGGTGACTGTGCTGATTAATTTGATATGAGACACTTGTATATTTGTGTGAGACTGAGGACCTGATTCAGACCCGCTCGATAGGATGCGTTCGCACGCAGCCAGACGATTGTTTGCATTCTGCGCATGCATCGCAGTGCGTGAACCACTGCGAAAGATCAGAATGCGGTCGCTCGCAGCGCATAGACAGCCCAGCAGAGTGAGTGACAGGAGAAGCCGTTTGTGGGTGGTGACAGGGGCTGGCCATTAATAACGGGTAAGTGGATGTGCAAACGCAGGTGTGCACGAGCGACCTAACGGCGTTTCAGAGGCGTGCATAATTTAGAGGGAGCGTCATTGTACACGTCACCTGGCTGGTTTTGATCGCAGAGCTTGCGGCAGGGTATGGTCAACCTCAAGTGCTGCGATTGCATCCGATGTGCTGATGGTTGCATACACTTCCTGGAGGAGATGACGTGCGCAAGTGGGCATCTTAAGACAGGCCGTTGGGCGTCTGCATACACAAAACGATCCCACTCTAAGACATAGTGGGCATGCTAATGCCTTGCCGTGCGATCGCCCTGCCTACGCAATTTGCATACGCATCGTGCCAGCGAACGCATCTAGCAAGCGGGTCTCAATGAGCTCCTGAGTCTCTCAATCAGCAGGTGTAGTGCTACGATGCAACGGCCACAGCTTTTTTCCATGTCAAGTTCCGTTTACAAAGTCAGTTGCAGAACTACCTGAACATCGGTATGGTGTGCGCTCAGTCAGAATGATCTATTGTGAACTGTATGCAGCCTTCTGCATATGAGAAAACAACCTGGTGCCAACATCTGACGTCCTCCCTGTAGCCAGGATATAGGCTGGAGATACATGCAGTACTGTGCTAAGAGACTTCTACTATCCACAGATGTAGTTGTGATTTGTGTTCTCTCCCAGGTAAAGAAAGGCCATGATTCTGACAAAATCTATAGACCAGTGATTTTCAACCTTTTCACCTCAAGGCACACTACACAAGATTTTAAAATTGCCAAGGCACACCATCCGGCCATGTAGTGTGGGTGACCAATGAAAAAACATAATTATTGGCACCCACATAAAAATATACTCATATATTGGCCTCCACAGGAATAAAACACACTACATTGGCCACCACAGGAATAAAACACACTACATTGGCCACCACAGAAATAAAACACACTACTTTGGCCTTCTCAGGAATAAAACACACTACAGTACAAGTGTGCTGAGCTGACCGCCGAGGCACACTTGACAATCGCTCATGGCACACTAGTGTGCCACGGCACAGTGGTTGAAAAACGCTGCTATAGACTGTAGTATTGTAAAAGTAAATCTGTCTTACCAGCGTTCCTCCCTTCCCCCTCTTGATCCTGCCAGGCTGTACAATAGTAAGGTTTTCCTTGCGGCTGGGGTGGGCAGGAGGTTCTGATTGGCCAATTTCTGTGACTTTCCAAGAGTTCCACAACTCTTGTACCCGATGTGTTAGTTTTGCCTAGGATGAATAAATATTTTTATATAATTATTAAATACAGTGGATGACATTTATTAAATGCAAAACAACTACTGCAACCTTTTCACACTAGTTACAGCATATTGTTTGCTCAGTTACTATCTCACCTTCTCTTCTGGATCAGGAGTGCAAAGTATTTTATTGGCCCAATAAGTCAAGGAGCATTCATCATCTATAACTTGATTGCTCTCCGTAGACTCTGTATCCCCTAGGAATATAATATTTTGCATTATTTGGCATGGCTACCTGTCTTCAATAGAAAGTAAAGCCACTATTTGAAATAAATATATTATTTAATGCTTTGTATTACTGAGCTGAATAATATACATGAAATATCCTATGTGCTTTTACATATATAAAAATATGTCCACCAATTCTGGGGGTCATTTGTTCTGCTGACTGACATATTTATAAATATAATGCAATAATTTAAAGTATACATGGGGTGGATTGGCTGACTTTCCGGTTACAATATCCCACCCCATGTAGGCAAAGACTGTGCGAACTGGGGGCTTGGTCCGTGCACCCCACATGTACAGTAGGCACATGTTCAGTATGCACTCTTCCTAGATTGTGTTGTGTTAGGTATACTCTGCACATTATCCTAGTGAGCTGGGAGATTTCCAGTTGTAGTCATAGTTATACGGTATGTGTCTACCTTAATGTGTCCAGTTTTGTACCTAAAAATTATTAATAAATCATAAATAAAGATCTAGTTTAAAATCATTTGCCATCTTCTTGTGTGTACATTGTACTTTCTTCACCCCCTCACTATTTAGCACTATAGTCAATGGGATCTGTCTACAACTCAGGAAAAATGAAATATAGTGAATGTTATTAATAAAATGATAAAACAGGTCACACATTTACCTCTTACCTGAGAGGTTACATTGAGTTTCCTTCCAAGGAGTGAGCGACAGTGCATTCTGTGTCATGATATAAACTTTCCCCTCGCAAACCTTCACCTCATATACATGGTTCTAGAGGGTTGAATTTGTTTATTAGAACAGTCCGTCTACATGGAGCAAGACAGACCTAGCATAGGCCAGAGTCAAAGTCAGCATTATACAACTGCAATGGTACAGTAATTATGTTTTATTGCTAAATAAAACAATACTGAGGGGGTCTTTAAAATGCATTTGTCTAGATGACTTAAATAGACAGGAATAATTGTGTTTTCTAGTCTTGGACCAAAACACAGTAAAAATATGAGATATGGTAAGAACTTACCCTTGTTATCTCTATTTCTACGAAGTCCATAGGGTTCCACAGGATACCTTGGGGTATAGGTGTGACGTCAGTTGCAGGGCACCAAAGAGTTAAGCTTTCAGCCTCCCAGGATGCACTGGGTCCCCCTCCTATAACCCGCCCCCGAGCCAAGGCACCTCAGTTAGTTACCAAGCCATTGGCCGGAGGAGGAGAAGGAAGAGAGAGAACAAAGATCTGGACACATACAAGAATCACATTCTCACCAGAGGGAGACGGAAAACCGGTGACCAGAGCAAAGCCCATCTGCAGCACAGGTGCGACAGGGCGGGAGTCCTGTGGAACCCTATGGACTTCGTAGAAATAGAGATAACAAGGGTAAGTTCTTACCATATCTCATATTTTCTACTTCAGGGTCCATAGGGTATCCACAGGATACCTTGGGGATGTCCCAAAGCAGTATCCTTTAAGGGTGGGGACGCTCCTGTGCTGAAAGGAGAATCCGCCGCCCGAAGGAAGCATCCTGAGAGGCGAAGGTGTCAAACCTGTAATACCTCACGAAGGTATGGACAGAGGACCACGTAGCAGCCTTGCAGATCTGGACTGCAGAGGCACCACGTCGAGCTGCCCACGAAGGACCCACAGACCTAGTGGAATGAGCCTTCACAGAAGGAGGAACCAGCAGGCCTTCATGAAGATAAGCTTCAGAAATAGCCATACGGATCCAGGCTGCCAAAGTTTGCTTTGAAGCAGGCCAACCCTTTTTACGGAAGCCATAGAGGACAAACAAAGCGTCCGACTTCCTAAACGAAGAAGTGCGGTCAACATAAGTCCTTAAGGCCTCACCCACGGAAAGACCCGGTGAGTTAAAGGCCGGAACAACGATTTCCTCGTTAACATGAAACTGGGAAACAACTTTGGGAAGAAACTCGGGCCGAGTGCGGAGCACCGCCCTGTTCCCATGAAAAACCAAGAAAGGGGGTCTACAAGAAAGAGCCCCTAACTCAGAAACACGTCTGGCCGAAGCAATAGCCAGAAGGAAAACAGTCTTAGCTGTTAGCCATTTAAGATCCACTGAGCCCAGTGGTTCAAACGGCGGTCCTTGGAGAGCCCTCAGGACCACAGCCAAATCCCAAGGCGCCACAGGTGGAACAAAGGGCGGCTGAATGCGGACAACACCTTGCATAAAGGTGCGCACATCCGGGATTGTAGTAATCCTACGGTGAAACCAGACAGACAGGGCCGAAACCTGTACCTTCAAAGAAGCAAGGCGAAGCCCATGATCTAGTCCCGCTTGCAGGAAGGCGAGAATCCGAGACAGACGAAACTCCCGCGGTGCATAACCTCTCAGTCGACACCACTGGAAGAACGTATGCCACACGCGATGGTATATCCTCACGGAAGACGGTTTCCGAGCTCGCAACATGGTACGCACCACAGAGCTGTCAAAGACAGCCGAGTCAGGTCCGGGTGACGACAAGGACCCTGAGACAAGAGGTCCGGTCGTAGCGGCAACCGCAGAGGACTGTCCACGGACAGACCATGAAGGTCTGAGAACCAGTGCCGTCTGGGCCACGCGGGAGCTATCAACAGGAGCGTCCCTCCTTCCTGTTTGAATTTCCGGATTACCCGTGGAAGAAGGGAGACCGGAGGGAACAGATATGCGAACCGGAACGTCCACCGGACGGACAGAGCATCCACCAGAGACGCCCCTTCGTCTCTTGTGCGAGACCCGTACACCGGCAACTTGTTGTTGTGCCGGGACGCCATGAGGTCGATCTCTGGAAGACCCCATCTGTCCACCAGCAGTTGAAAAACGTCCGGATGCAGGGACCATTCCCCCGGATGAACGTCCTGGCGACTTAGAAAGTCCGCCTCCCAATTGAGCACTCCCTGGATGAAGACCGCTGATATGGCCGGAAGATTGCGCTCCGCCCAAACCAGGATCCGAGACACCTCTACGAGAGCCGCCCGGCTTCGGGTTCCTCCTTGCCTGTTTACGTAGGCCACGGTGGTAGCGTTGTCCGACTGGACCTGTGCCGGGTGACCCTGGAGAAACCGATGTGCCTGCTGGAGAGCATTGAAGACCGCACGGAGTTCCAAGATATTGATTGGAAGCTCCGCTTCTGTCGGAGTTCACCTGCCCTGGAACAGATGTGGACCCGAAACTGCTCCCCAGCCCCGAAGACTGGCGTCCGTAGTCAACAGGACCCAATTTGGAATCCAGAACGGACGTCCCTCGCTGAGGTGGGTCGTCTGTAACCACCAAGCAAGGGACAGGCGAACCTCCGGGGTGAACACAATCGTCTGGGACTTCAGAGACTGAGGCAGCCCGTTCCACTTTGACAGGATCAGGTGCTGCAGAGGTCTGGAGTGAAACTGGGCATATTCCACCATGTCGAACACCGACACCATGGAGCCCAGTAACCTCATCGCCGAGTGTAGAGACACCTGGCGGCTGTGCAGACAACTGCGCACCCTTGACTGCAAAGCAGAGATCTTTTCCTCCGTCACGAAGATCTTTTGCTGTCCCGAGTCCAATAAGGCTCCAAGATGCAGAATCCTCCGAGACGGGATTAGAGTGGACTTCTGCCAGTTGATTAGCCAGCCGTGCCGTTGCAGCAGGGCAATGGTCAGGTCTAAGTAGCGTAACAGGAGCTCTGGAGATCCCGCCACCAATAACAGGTCGTCCAAGTACGGCAACATGCGGACTCCCTGCAGCCGCAGAGAAGCCGCCATGACCAACATCACCTTGGTGAAGACACGTGGTGCTGTCGCCAGGCCAAAAGGTAACGCCCGAAACTGGAAGTGGTCGCTGCGGATTGCAAACCTGAGGAACTGTTGATGGCGCAAAAGAATAGGGACATGCAGGTAAGTGTCCTGTATGTCCAATGACACCATGTAGTCCCCAGGTTCCAGCGCCAGAATGATGGACCGTAGGGTCTCCATCCGAAACTTCGGTACCCGCAAAGACTTGTTGAGTGCTTTGAGGTTGAGAATCGGACGATACGACCCATTGGGTTTCTGTACCAAAAAAAGATTTGAATAGAAACCCTGGCCCCTCTGGGAGAATGGAACAGGCACTATAACTCCAGCTTGGAGCATAGTGTGCAATACCTTCCGCAGCTCCGTAGCCTTGTTCCGGTCTGATGGTAGACCCGTGGTGAAGAATCGAGCCGGGGGTCTGTGCCGGAAGGAGAGGGCGTACCCGTGGGAGACCACCTCCAGAACCCAAGTGTCTGTCGTAGTGACCGACCAACACTGGGCGAACTGCAGCAGGCGGCCTCCCACCCTGGGATCCCCCAAAGGGAGGCCCGGACCGTCAGGCCGCAGGCTTGTCATCTGGCTTGGGGGCCGGACGTCTGGTACTCCATGCCTGCTTCCGGGGCTTGACCGATTTCCTAGGGCCAGCCTGACGAGGAAACGACTGTGGTTTGGGCCTGCCCTGGGCCCTAGATGACCGAAAGGACGATGGTCCAGAACCAGAAGGAGCAGCGGCCGACGGGAAACAAGCCGATTTGGCTGCCGCCAGCGTGGCCACAATCTTATCCAGATCCGGACCGAAGAGAACTTCTCCGGTAAACGGCAAGGCTTCCAGACCCTTCTTGGAATCTGCGTCCGCCTTCCAGGATCGCAGCCACAAGGTGCGACGAGCAGCTACCGCTGCTGAAGAAATTCTAGACACCAGAGTACTAATGTCTAGAGCCGCCTCGTTGATGTAAGTGGCCGAATCACGGAGATTGCCAATCAACTCCGCCTGTTCGGCCGGACAGTCGGAATCAAAAGAAGCCTCTAATGAATCCGCCCAGCGCTCCATCGCTCTGGCAACCCAGCAAATGGCCATAGCCGGCCGTGCTGCCCCCCCCGCAAGGGAATAAGCGGACTTCAGGCAGATTTCCACCTTGCGGTCCGTAGCATCCTTAAGGGAGGACATGGATGGCATCGGCAATGTGGCACTACGGACAAGACGGGTCACGTGAGAATCCACCTGTGGAGGGGATTCCCACTTAGCAAAATAATTATCCGCTAACGGATAAGCCACCGCCAGGCGTCTCTGCGGCTGGTATCTTTTGCCAGGCTGTTTCCACGCCTCCTCTAAATGGTCCACCAACTGACCCGAAAGAGGAAAGACTGTGGCATCGCCCTTCACATCTTTGAAAAAGGCATATTTAGACTTAGCCGCTGGGGGAACTTCGTCCTCAATCACCAAGGCTGTGCGGACCGCCCGAATAAGTCCAGGAATATATACTTTGGACTTAGCATCAGCGTCCTTAGTATGGAGAGGTTCCTGATCGTAAGGATCTAGAATCTCCCCATCATCAGACGTCCCTTCGTCATCCTCATAAGGAGCGGACAGAGACGCCACCGGCCGTTTATGAGGCCGCATCACAGACTCCCCTTGCAATACATCCGACAAGTGCTGTACAGAACTCGTCAGGGAGTTAACTCACGCTGGCTCCTGAGAAACTGGGAGCGGGGAAATAGGGAGACTGTGGGTTACCACCAATTGTCGTGTGAAACCCTGCATGGGAGACAACACCACAGACTGCTGGGACAAACCCATCGGAGTAAACGCGGGCTGCGGAGCTAACTGGCCCACTAAAGCGGTTAGCGCCTGAGCGAAACAAGCCCAGGGCGGCTCCTGTACCGGTGCTGTAACCGTAAGAGGCCGCGCCATGGACAAACACTGCCGGCAAAGGCCCTCCGCGCTACCCTCCCCCTCCGCTAACGGTACTTTACACGTGGTACACTGTAGCCGGAGGGGAAAATCACTTTCAGACATGATGGCACCACGTATGTGACCCCTCTCACCAATTATATATTAAATAGGCGAGAGACCACCCTGCAGCACCGCACCGCAAGGGCTTAGCAGAAAGAACAGGGACAGTAATAAAGCTGACAGTTTAGAGAAGAAAAGTTACAGGCAGCGCTAGCACAGTCACATACAATGCAAAGAAAATCAATTCCTGCACTAACAGCGCTGATCACTCAACTACACAGACACAGGGCCTGGTAGGACACAGCGCTGCATACACAGACCTGACCACAGCGGAGGAGAGGTATGCGGGGGGACCCAGACTACGATGCTTCCGTCCAGTGCTTCCAGCAGCGTTCACCATGCGTTGGAGAAGATGACCGCCGAGGAGCAGAGAGGAGGCTGGCCTGGGGGAGGAGCGCTGACACAGGGCCAGTCAGCACAGTGCAGAGAGGGCTGTGTGCAGCAGGGGAGGCGCCGGTTGTGAGACAGGGAAGGCGCGCTCCCCTGGCATGCATTTAACCCCTGGGACGCCGCAGCGCTACCGCTCTGCTGCGGTCCGCTGTCCCAGGGGGTAGTGGAAGCGCAGGTTGGTCGCCTGGCTCCACGCTGCAGCCAGTCCCCAGGGAGCCCCCTGCCTGGGGACTTAGGACCATGTGATCAGCGGGGACCCACCGCGGGACCCCGCTGCTTACCTCTGTCCCCCTTGAATCCGGCCATGGTCCGGAACATCTGGGGTCACCGCTAGCTGTGACCCCAGATGCCCACCAGCATCCCCGGATCAGTACCGGCGTTCTGGTACCGGCGGGGTGTAGGGAAGACAGCATGGACGTCAGGACTGACTGTCCATGCTGTTCATCCAGATGTGCAGCCACAGCTGCATGAAGAAAAAGCTTCAGGGGCTCTTCTAGCCCCCACTCCAACAGGTGCACCCGACTCCGGCCGGGCACCAAACTAAACTGAGGTGCCTTGGCTCGGGGGCGGGGTATAGGAGGGGGACCCAGTGCATCCTGGGAGGCTGAAAGCTTAACTCTTTGGTGCCCTGCGACTGACGTCACACCTATACCCCAAGGTATCCTGTGGATACCCTATGGACCCTGAAGTAGAAAAAACATTTTTATTTTTCACACTATTAGAATTCTGTGAAATCTGTCCCCTCCCTCTCATTTGCATAGTGGAGCCACTGGAACTAGACAGGCAACGCAGGTTACAAACACAAAACTACAATTAAAGCATTTCTGTGCCAACTAATGAAAATTGCCATACATTTAGTTTTACTCATTTCCTATTGAATCACGAAATATAGGAAATGTAAATTGATATACTTGAATATTTTTTTACTCTATAATCTATATATTGCTTTATATTTCTAGATATTTATGTGTTTTTCACTCCAGCCTTCATCTCTGCTTCTTTCAATAATGGGCTTCAAGTCATATTAACGTTAATTGTGAAAGGCTATAAATAGTAGCTTGATAATTAACTCTACTTTCTTCAGACTGCTATTAATGATTGATAATTATGCATATTTCCTACAGTATCAGGTGACCACATACATCGAGTTAAACATAACGAGTGAGCGCCGTGCAACTCGGTAGCGCAGAGCATCTTTTCGTGCAACTTTTTACCTTCAAATGCATCTGCATGCGAAATGCTACGTTACAGGGTCAGCGGCTGTGCAATTCAACGTACCGTGTAACGTAGCAATTCACAATCAGATACACCGCGCTGACCTGAATAGCTCCTGGCGCTATCAATATCACGCTGAATTTAATTGGCCCCCAAGAGTCTTTGTCATACTTGTTTTTCCTACAGGGAGATTTTGAAAAGGAGAACATTTGTGGGGAGATAGCAAAAATAGATTAGATGTTTCTCCCACATTGATCCTTACCATGTGTGCATCAGTCTAACGGCCTGCTCCAGAGATGGACCCTAATGCGATTTTCATGCAGATCAAGCGATTGTTTTTCACTGCGCATGAGTAGAAGCCGCACTGCGCACCGATTGGGAAACAACTCACTATTTGTCCTCTTTAGAAGGACTGAAATATCTCTCCATTAGGGATAAAAAGCCTGACATGCAGAGTTGCCGAGACATCAGGCAAACCTGGAGACAGTGGCGGGCTGGGCCGGAGGGCAGGATGCCATGTGCTCCCCGGGCCACAGCGCAAGCGGGCAGTCTGCGTCTCTGTGACACAGCTGCACCGCGTGTGTAGCGCTGACCGGACTGAGTTCGGTCAACGCTACACAGTGACTGACAAACACACAGCTGCCAGCGCCGGCAGCTGTGTGTTTGTTTTGAGTGGCAGCCAATGAGAGTCTGTAAGACTCTCACTGACTGCTGCTGTGCCCACTGCAGGAGCCGCTCCATCTTCCGACTCCTACATTGGGTAATGGGAGAGAAGTCATGACGTTTCTGCCATAATGCAGAGCGGCCCGGCCCGGGAGGACGAACGGAGGACCGGTTGGCGGCGGCGGGAGCGGGGATTCAGGTAAGTCGTTTTTTTTTTTAATTACGTGTGTCTGCCGCACTACAAGGGGGAGAGCACTACAAGGGGGGTGGGGACTAATACTGGGAACACTACAAGGAGGAAACCACTTCTTGGGGCGCTTCGGTCAGGGGGGAGACCACCACTACTACTACTAGGGGAACTACAAGGGGGAGAGCACTACTGGGCCCTACAAGGGGGAGTCCACTACTGGGGGCACTGCATAGGGGGTACCACTGCTGGGGGCACTATATAAGGGGCTTACTACTGGGGGGACCACAACTGGGGGCACAAGGGGCACTGCACAGGGGGGACCACTACTGGGGGCACTGCATAGGGGGATCACTACTGGAGGCCTGCATAAGGGTGTCCTCTCCTGGGGCACTGCATATGGGCACCACTACAGGGGGCTGCCCCTAATCTTTCTTTTTACTTTACATTAATTCCATATGGGCCCGCCTCCACCCTGGAACACTTGGGGGGCGCCGTAGCACGCACGTGCTCCTGGCACCCTGGCTACACGCTACTCCTCTGCCAGGGCCACCTGCATGCATTTGCCACCCAGGCTAAAAGTTGCCAGCCAACCCCTGCCTAGAGAGGACATGGGCTCTCCACGCCCCCCTCGGAAGAAAGCTGTGGGGGAATTTTATCAAACCTTCTAAAGAGGACAAGTAGAAAAATGCCCATAGCAATCCATTAGATTATAGCTATAATTTATATGGTGCACTCTACAAAATGACAGCTAGAAGAATCTTATTGGTTGGTGGCTATAGACAAATATGCTTGTTTAAAATGTATTTATTTTCATAAAAGAACAGCAGTACTGTATTTTGATTTATTTAATATTTGGAATATTTGAAGTAAACCGCCAGTGTTTCAGGTAACAGAAATCCAGAAAGATCATTTAGAAAATAAATAAAATGAAAAATAATATATAGTTACTATTAACCATTGCATGGAAAATGTGCATTTCTCTGACCTGTAATCCAGAAGAAGAAGAGCCATCATCCAAGCAGAACTCAAAATCGTGCCATGGGCAGGTTAATGCTAAACGTCCATTGCACAGCTCCTCTATGTCTCCTTGCTCCAAGGGTCCACCTATTGTATGCAGACAAATAGCACCATCAAGTCAGCAGGACACGTGATGTTTTTTTGCTTACCTAAAAACTACCATGTGAACCATCTAGTGCGAGCAATGCTTGGGACATAGGGTCTCATTCAGACCCGCTCGCAAGCGGGTCAATGTTGAGGTCATGCGCACGCGCAGCAGCCGCACTGCGCGTGTGCAAGCCCCGGAGCGAGAGAGAAATTCTCTCGCTCCGGGTCTCACTACAAAAGGGGCGGCTGTCGATGGTGATCGACAGCTCGCACCGTTTTGTAGGCGGGGTGGGGAGGTGGCTGGCCAAACGGAGGCGTTCCCAAAGGAACGCCTGCTGTTTGGGGGAGGCCCCACTGACATCACACGTGATGTCAGTGGTGAGCTTCCGGCTCTGTTAGAGCCGAAAGCTCACTGGGGCTTGTAGCAGACGAGACCCTACCACAAGGGTCTCGTCGCAAGCCCGATGGTCGCGACCACTGCGACCATCACCTGGCCGCTCGCAAAAGCAGTGGGTGGTCACCCACAGCTTAGCGAGCGGCCAGGAGGCCGGATTTTAAATGTAAAGCGGCTGCCCTCATTCAGAGCGAGCGCTCGCATTTTGCGAGCGGCTCTGAATGAGGTCCTTAGGGTGCAACGGCTAAGGGGTTTTTGTAACCCGTTTCTTTTTTTTTTTTTGCTTCTCACATGACTATTACTAAGCCCATGTGGTCAAATTATGGAACCAATTGAGTTGAACGCAAGTCAGCTGCAATTACACTTTGCATTGCGTGGATGGAATTAAATACGTGTATTTATCTGTTGGTCAAGTTGTACATATCTATGCAATCGCACCGCCCCTATACATATGCTAAGTGTCAGTCATTATCAGCATTCACTTGCAGCAGATCTATCTCTGTGGCAAGAGATGCTTCTGAAATCAGCCGGAGCTCTGTGTACACACAACTCTTAATTGTCTGCTATTCTCTCAACACATACTTCTCCTCTACACCTCCACCATATATTGTTCCCAGTTCATCATCCAACTGTTCGCCCATTGCCCTTAGTATATAAGCTCTTAAGGACAGGGTCCTCCTCCCTTAGTTTTTCTCAAGAACACTCCATGTCACCAGTGCTCTGCTCCCTTAATGTAATAGCCTGTGCGATGTGTCAGCCTCATATTTTAATGAGGAGAGTATTTCAAAGGCTAAACCAACCTGGTTTTGACTTTAAATGATTGCCACTTTGAAACATTTGAGCGGGTACTGCTTACCTGAGCCTGCGGGAGGTGCCTGGCACTGTTTCTGATTAAAACAAGGGGAAATGCACACGATGCCAGCCAGCCAGCCACAGAGCCTGTGTAATTCTTATGTGTCCCTGATAGAAGCAATAATATAGCAACCCTAGTTTTACTTATGCTATGGTCTGGTATCGTGTTTTATACTAATTCCCTGATACTTTATTACTGTGAAATGCTTCTATGTTTACTCTGAGCCTGATTCAGCAGTGGATGCAAATGCAATCGCAACTGCCTACGGATCGCAGTTGCTAAAATATGCCAATGCTCCTGCCAAAGCACCACCGACATAGAGACGCCCACTGCTGCCTTCTCATATCCGTACAATGTCGCTCTTCAGGGTAAACATCGGTACTATCGACACACATCGGGCAGTCACGCAGCATTTACATCAAGTCTGACCAGCCGTAAACACAGCAAGTCTCCTTGCACGCAGAGAGCTCTCATGCTGCATACCTAATTGAAGTGGCTAATTTACACACGCCCCTGAAACGGACAGACACGCCTGTGTTTTTATGACCATCCCCAGTCACCGCCCTCAAATGCTGACAGACAGTTACTCGTTTTGCAATGGATTCCTCTGTGCATCCATAATTGCAATGTGATTGCTGTGTACGCGCAGTTCGGGGTATACTCATGCGCGATGGCAAACAACTGCTCCATCTGCGTCCGTCATCGCCATTGCATCCGCTGCTGAATCAGCCCCAATGTTTTATAATTAATGGATATAATGCCATACAGAGTAGACCATCCATAACTCCACTTTATCTGTTACCACCCATAAATTTTTTTTTATAAACTTGCATAAAGCAACCTTACTCTAGTTTTTATCATATACAGTACTAAATGACCCCTGTATTTCCGTATACTGCCTCTGGGGTTGAGTTCCCCTTATTGAACTGTTAATAGTACTTCTCACAGGGACGGGAGGCGTACATCAGTGAAAAGCAGCAATTATTTACTTTTTCTTCTTCTCTGAAATGATGAGATAATGAATTGTATAATAGTTACCAGATTTCATTTTATTATACCTTCATGGGGACATGCTGAATCCATTGCATAGAATTTGCCATCTGTGTGAATTAATACCAAATGCTCGCCATCCTCGGAGTATAATCTGAAAGAAGTGAACGATTATTACGTTTACATACTTTTTGGGAAGCGCCACTGTACACAACTTTCTAAAGGATACAATACGAACAAAAGGAATCTTTAGAGGGAAGTTCATCATTGGAAGATGTGGAGGCAGAGGTCTGAAGACACTCTCTAAGCCATGAAGTATTTGTTAGCGGATAACCAGAGCTGGTTTGGGTAGCTGAATCTACCATAATCGGAGGGTTCATTCACACTATGAGCTAAATATAATAGTTACAGTATAAAAATAATTGGTAATAGATAAAATAGGGTTAAATGTAATAATCTGCAACTTGCAGACATTGGCGATTTTCCAGCCAGCCCGATGTTATAAAAGAAGCAACCATATAAAAGGCAACATTTTTTTGGTTTGCCTTTTAAATGATTGCCAATTTTAAATATCGGGCAGATTCGCTGACAACTAGCCGATGCCTGCAAGTTGCAGGCTATTACATTTATCCCTATTTTATTTAACACTTGCCTGGCGTGGACGCTTCAGATGCGACCACGCCAGGCTTTCCCCGACATGGTTAGTAATGTTGTGTTCATTCTAGCACTCTGCACCTGTTAAAATCTGTGCAGTTCCTCTATCCTGCCTGGGGTGTCAGCTGAGTGAGCTAGAAGCACCAGAGCAGAGAGTGACACCCCAGGCAGGATAGAGGAACTGCACAGGTTGTGACAGGTGCAGGTGGTAGAATGAAGACTAGTAATGCCCACTGGGCAGCTGCTGCAAGATAATCTTCCAGCAACAGTCAGTCTCATCGTTACCTCCTGGGCCCTCTGCGTTTTCAGATTCCACCCTCAGTGTGTGCAGCCCAGCGGCACCCCTCTCCCAGCCTGCCCCAAGTGTAAAGAGCCAGCTGCCGGTCACTCTCTGCTGCCCCCAGTCCCAGTGTAAAGAGCTGGCAGCTGCATAGAGAAGCAGCCACTGGTCAGTCTACAGGTGTGTGTGTCTGCAGCTGCCGGTCACTCCAGCCTGCCCCCAGTCTACAGGTAGAGGGTGGGGGGGAGGGTGTGTGTGTGTCTAAGGGCCTGATTCAGCAAGGATCTCTATTGCAATTACGCACGCAATCTGCAGATTGTTGCGTTCTGCGTATGCATCGCAGTGCGTGAAGACTCCACTGCGATCGAGATTGCGATCGCAGTGACTACGCAGACCCATCGCAGAGTGATTGACAGGTACAATGTACTGTTTGGGGATTGTGACAGGGGGTGGTCGGTGAAACGCAGGCGTGTCAGTGCATTTCAACGCCGTTGCAGGGGTGTGCATAAATAAGCCACTGCGATGCCATACACTGCTTGGGCTTCCACTGGGTGCGATTAGGTTAGCAATTCCTGAGTAAGGTCAGAGCATGCAAGTGTGCGGGAGCCAGCGATGGTACCGATGGTTTCGCTGTCTTGCTAAGTATTACGGATGTGTGTAAGGTTAAGAGGGCGTCCTTATTTTAGGCTGCATATGGAGTTGTGATTGCAATCATTAGCAGCGAGACTGCGTGCATAATCGCTATTGAAATCAAAATAGTGATCCTTGCTGAATCCGGCCATATGTCCGCTTCCCCCGTCTAGCAGGTATGTGATCAAATTTTCAAATTATTATTATAATTTTTCAAAAATGCCCCCCAAATTTTTTTTTTTTTAGAATTATCACATTATATAAATTAAACCTATTTAAACCTGATTTTACATTTTTTGTTAAAAAAACAAAATCATATTGAATCAAGTTTAAACCTGCGTCCACTGTGTTGGAGCTGAAAAAAATAAATACATCTGTGGGGACAGCATTTGGGAGTCTGAAAGTGGGTCCAGTATCTGTGGAGCTGTATAAAAAAAATATACAGTGCATCCTGAAAGTATTCACGGCGCTTCACTTTTTGCACATTTTGTTATGTTACAGCCTTATTCCAAAATGGAATAAATACATTTTTGTCCTCAAAATTCTAGACACAATACCCCATAATGACAATGTGTAAACAGTTTTTTTTAGGTTTTTGCAAATTTAATAAAAAAAAAAATAAGAAATCACATGTACATAAGTATTGGAATAAAGCTGTAACATAACAAAATGTGGAAAAAAAGTGAAGCGCTGTGAATACTTTCCAGATGCACTGTGGCCCTGATTCACAGCCGGACGCTCTTTCAGAGCGCTCGCTCTGAATCAGGGCGGCTTTTTTTTTTCAGAGCTGGCTGCTCGCTAAGCTGTGGGTGACCACCCACAGCTTTTGCGAGCGGCCAGGTGATGGTCGTGGTAGGGGTCCCGTCCATCGCAAACCTCTAATAGAGCCGAAAGCTCACTACTGAGGCCGCCCCCAAACGGCAGGCGTTCCTTCGGGAACGCCTCCGTTTGGCAAGCCACCCCCCCTGCCCGCCTCCGAAACGGGGCGAGCTGTCAATCGACACACGGGAGGCTTGCTTGCCTGCCTTCCCGGGAGGTCGGGAGCGGCTGTGCGCTCGCGAGCGGGTCTGAATCAGGCCCTGTGTTCTATGTAGCCTGCGAGTGGGGACAGGATCTGTGAAGCTGTATAAAAAAATATATAATTCTATGTAGCCTGCAAGTGGGGACAGTGGCCCTGATTCAGAGCCGGACGCAGAGAGGCAGAAGCACAATTCGCCCCATGTCCTTTACAAGGGACTGTACCTTCAGTATTTAAACACTGGCCCTGATTCAGAGACGGACGCTCTGATTCAGGGCCGTCCTAGTTAAATTTGGAGCGGCCTTTTGGACGCTCGCATAGCTGTAAACCCCCTGCATTTTCAGGGGGTTTTAAAGCATTTTTCACTTTAGTACATCCCGCCCATAACCTTGACAACCCACTCCCTAGTATATGCCCCTGTGGGTGTTTTTACATCTATATACATAATTAACACATTAAAAACTAGGGTTTAATTTTTTTTTTTTTTTTTTCACAGTTTGACACAATAAAAAGAGTTTGTAAAGGGTCTTTAAATCTTAGCCAATTAATAAGAAGTTCACATTTACAACAAATGAGTGCGAATACCCTCAGGGTACCAGAGGTATGGGACTCATCTGGATACCGAAGTGTGTTTTACAGGCTTATTTATATTTACAATATTAAAAGTAGGGTATGTTAAATAACTATGACCCAGAGACAGTACCTACTTTGGGAGTGTGTGTCCATATACAAATATCGGTTTCAGGCTTCAGCAGCAGGCATCATGATTGCATTAGTTGAATATAATTATGACTTACACCTTCACCCAGTGTATAGTACATGAAATATACTACTAATAACACTGCTTCTCCCAGTGATCCATCACATTGCACAGGTACAGTAGCATGTGTACAGTAATGATGATGGTAATAATAGCAGTGTCTTACTTGGTGCATTTAGAGATAAATCTCTCCCTCTCCCCGACACACTGCCAGTTACTGTTGCTGACCACCTCCTGTAGTGCGCTCACCAGCTCCTGCGGGAACCCCTCCATGCCCGACACAGCTGCAGACAGACAGCCGGCAACGGGTGCACACCGGCGGCGGAAGGAATAAGGAAACGCCGGGGACTCGGCCCTGCCTGATCCCTGATTCGATCTAGTTAGGGAGGGCGGCTGCTGACGTACTACTCAGTGTCCCTCCTACCCCAGTGCTTTTGGCAGAAGAAGACACATGTCATGTTCAAGTCTCTGAGTCCTTCCTAATGCTGAAGCCTGTTGCTGGGATAAGTCAGGACAGTGCCAGAGATGAGTACCCCCCGGGATATATAAGCACCTTATTAATAAAAAACCTTGGCTGTAGTGGTATGTGGCCTCCATGATATGTACTTTACATAGTGGGCCTGAGTTGCACACAAAAGTACAGCATCAGCATTTATTGGCGGTCACCTGTCTGCGCGATTATGAAAATGCCGCTACAAACTCCTTCCCTAGTGTACATTCGCTCGCGCTCGGACGAATGTGCAAGGAGGCGCCCATTTTAATGTCCATGCACGGTGCAATACTGATTGGTGCTTGCTTATACACCACCATTGGTCGCACCATCAGTGGCGTAAATTCATCCCAGATGCCCGGAGGAGAGTTATAATTTGGTGTCCAAAGCTCCCCCCCGTCACAGCCGCTGACACTGTAATGTAGCAATTTGCATGCAGGCAGGCTATAGATAGACGGAGGCAATAGCTCATGATCTGACATGGAGCTCTCCACTAGTGTATGGTGGCTTCTCAGGTGCCAGGAAGGGGTGCCATGTATTGGGCGGCCGTGACAGTACTCTCCGGGTACATAGTTACAGCCGTAAGTGGGGTGAATATGTTGTGGACAATGGAGGAGGTGCCCCTTCAGAGCTGGAGCCCAGCGGCAGACGCCTCCATTGTGTCCCATAGTTCTGCCCCTGCGCACCATCAAAACTTCCACCAGCACTATGAAAGGCACAGTTACTGACCATGGGGGTCTATTCATGAAGCAGTGAAGTCTCCTGTTTATCTGAAAACAGGGCATCTCTCTGCTTCTTGTGATTCATAGAGCAAGGTACCGTTGGAGAAGCTTATTACTTCTCCAGCGGGGAACCTGCTCCTGTGTGTGTTTGTCGCATGACCATACATTTGAATGGTGAGTGTGATTCATAACCTCTGCTAGTACTGCATTCACCATTTCAGAATGGCATAAGCAATGATGTTAAGGGAGAAGAGCAGCTGTCTTCCTGCCTTCTCTCTGTTCCCTCCATCCCCTTCTATGCCAGCAGCCAATCAGAGGAGCCTAGGGTATATGTATATCTCGGGTCAGCGACTGCTGGCTGACCCAGTTCCCCTCCTCCCCCCATTCCTACCCCTGCCTCCGCTAAGTAGGGTGACCCACCATATGCCGGGTCACTTCCATCCTACCTACCCGCTGCTCCCACCCCCCCCGTTCCTTCCCATGCCGCCGTAATAGTAATTTTCGCACATGACGGCGCATTCTGGGAATGCAGTCGCTTTCACTGACACACCTATGTCACTTCCATGATACGCCCAATGAACGGGCCAACTTTGCGCGTACTATTAGCCATATCCAAATCCCCACCCAGGAATGGCCATCACTTTTCCACCACATTTTTGATAGCATCTGAATCTATCACGTCAGCACCTTTGTGCGTTCACTCTGTGTACCTCATGCACTGTGGGGTTTTCAGAAATGTTCACGTATGCACAGTTTAAAAAAATCAATCAACTACGTGAACATCGGTGTTCTGTGTGACTCAGAATGAGGCCCAGTGTTCTTGCAAGTGATTGTTGCCTAATTGTGTATCCTAACCAGCGGTGGATTTTAACTAGGGGCTGCAGCTACCCCAGCAAAGTCTGCCACCTCAGTGAGCCAGTTGCAGTCCGTGACTGCTACACTGTGACTGGCAGTGGCTTCCCATTGGAAGTGCTACCTGCCAGTCACACAGAGGACAGGCAGCCTCAGGGGGAGGTGTTTTCTCCCCCTGGGACTGCCAGCTGGGGCTTCAATTAGCATAGAGCGACTTCCAGTGGAAGCCGCTGCTCTGCCTCTCAGGAAGCGCTACCCGGCTTATAGGGGCTGCAGCCGATGCATGTTATGCACATGTGCTGCGCCACCGCTGCTTGTGCGCATGTGCCGTCCCGGCGCCTGCAAGATCCATTGCGTAGGTGCCGGGAACTGGCCTGTTGAAACAGAAGCGGCAGCCCCTCTCATGCAAGAGGGAAGGAGCCTCTGCTGATTGTGACTAATAACTATCACCCGAGCATCAATTACTTACTGTGTATCCATGCCCTCCTTTCATCATGGTCACACCTAGGGATAGCCATCAACCATCAATGGTTAGCCAATGATGTTTCTCTGTTATCAATGGCAGAGGTCTGATGATAAGGCGCCAATGTTTGTTTTCCCATTGCACAGGACTTAACCCTGCCCTATCATGGAACAATTAAGCCCAGACTTTCTCTGATTTATCACCGCATTCACGGATTAAGACCTTTATAGACCCTAAGCACTTAAAAGATTTTGGTGCCCCCATATATATTTTGTTCCCCACAAAAAAAGGTTATACCTAAATGTTTCACCAAATCCTTTAAAAACCTCCAAATTTGGAGAGAAACTCCCAATGCACTCACTCTCAGCGGACGACTGAACAGGACAGCCAACATGACCAAGACAAGAACGATTATGTGAGCCTCGCTGGACCGTGTCACAGTTTACCAGTTACCAGATTCTAATTTTGTTTTATTCCCAAGATTAATGTAAGTCATTCACCTCTATTATTACTATTTTATTATATAGCCCCTTTTTGTAGAACCTGGGACCTGATTCAGCAGTTGCTAATACGCACCCAATCGGCTGATTGTTGTGTACTGCGCATGCATGGCAGCGCGCGTGTGTGAACTAGCCAGACCTATCGCAGAGTGATTGACAGGAAGTGCCGTCTGTGAGTGGTAACGAGGGGTGGTCAGCCAAACGCAGGCGTACCAGTGTGTTTGAACGCCGTTGCATGGTCGTGCATACATTATCCACTGCGATAAGTCCGCAGCCTGAAGTCTCATAGCGTGCGATGAAGTTAGCAATTTCTGAGTAAGGTCAGAGCTTGTGCAAGTGTGCGTGAGGCTGAGATGGTACTCGATTGTACCGATGGTTTTGCAGTCTTGCTAAACATTACGGATATGTAAGGTAAGGTGGGCGTCCTTGTGTAGTGCTGCGTATGGCATTGCGATCGCAATGGATTAGCATACTATCGCAGTTGAACTGTGTGCATAATCGCTATTGCATTCGCAGTTGCGTTCCGTAGTGAATCAGGCCCATGGTTCAGCTGTACCATTTGCCGTTTTGCACCATATGGTCCATGGTAAATCTGGCAATGGAAAATATCTGTTGTGTCTCCCTTCCCTTGATGTGTATGTGCATGTGCTTATTTTGCTATTGGTTAATCCAGCCCTTCCTCCTGCGTCTTAACCCAAACCCTCCACTGCCGGTCCGTGCAGAATGTCGTCATTTCACATGTTGACATTGTGAACATTCTGCAGGTCCCGACATGTTCGATGTAGACATCATAACTGTGGTTTTGACATTATGACTACATCCCCTAAACATCCATGTCTGCATGGTACAGTACGTTATGCAACATTGTCTAGAATCAATAAAGGTATTGGAAATAAATACTAATCATTAGTCATAAAGAAATATAAGATATTTAATCAGGCAAACTGCTGTTTCCAATATTAAGTTGATAATTATACTGTACTGATTTAATTGTAATAAATTGTGATGAGATTTTGCTTTTGCTGTTGAATTAAAGTTTGCACTAGGAAAGATAATATAGTTACCATCTGTGTCCAACAGAGGGCACTCATATCCTTTTATTTGTATTTTATACAGTTGAAGGATGTATTTTTACTTGTAATACCTCTTTAAGGCTCATAGAGGTAGATGTATTAACTGTCGAAGCTGCATCAGCTCACGTTATGTGCGCTGATACTGCTTCTCCCTCATGTATGATTGGGGATCTGGGCGGTAAATGACAGGGGCGCATAGCAGATAGCAGCGCCGAACGGCAGGGCTATGTATGAACGCTCAGTTCACCTTACTGTTCCACCTGCTGCAGCTGTCGGTATCGACAGCTACAGCCTGGCAATGCCCTATCCCCACAGCAGAGACAGTGCTGCCCTGCTGCGGGGGCTGCCGGCTCCAGGGCTGCACGCGGGATCTCACAATACTTGCGAGATTCTGAGCATGCTCAGTGGAGCCGGCCGGGACTGAGACACAGCGCATCAGCACTAGGCACTAGGCTGATGCGCTGTGGTCTCTAACATGGATCGCTGGAGGGGGGAGTTTTCACTCCCCTGCTCCAGCCGATGAGATGTTAATACATCTCATCATTACTGCTTCCTGCTTCGCCTTGGTAAAGAGGCAAAGCAGGAAGCGTTATAGCGGCACGTTAAGTGTCGCTATAGTACATCTCCCCCATAATCTCAAGAGTGGTGTGAACTTGAAGATACAATGGTTACTTAAAAGAGATAACGGAAGTAGTTTAAGATCAAGAACAAAGTTAAACGACTTTTGTACCCTATTTTAGAACGTTATGGGCCTGATTCTGAGTCGCACGCAATGCGCAGTTGTGATTGAGATGCAGAGTATCAGACATGTACTGGAAATGCACTGAGCTTCCCTTAGTGGTGATTGGGAGGTGGCGATTCAGATATATGAAAATGGTCCGTCTTATGGACGTGTTTCGGGAGTGTTGCAGGTGTGTCGTAAAAGTGATTGCGTACACATGGCCTAATTCAGAGATGTTCGTAAACGCGATGTTTATGCACATCTCCGATCTTCCTAGATCTGCGCATGCGCTGATCTTGGGCTGTGGTCTCGCTCGCAGCGCCCCAAACGCCACAGCTTGATTGACATTCGGGGGCGGCGACGGGCAGCGTTACAGAAAACAGGAGCTTTGGCATTATTTTATGGGCATGCCGATGCCAGTGGCTGCGTTCTTGGCTTCACTGGCCCTGGCTGTGTGATTTTACTGAGGGTTACTTATATGTCTGATGGTAACGCAGATGATCTGATGCTGCATCCTCAGATGCAGCATCGGATCACAGAAACGAGCAGTGGGCAGCTTTTAACTCAAGACTCCTCTTGCAGCTTTTGCATATTTAGCACAGCCGCTGTGTGCAAAGACGCAGCTACGGTGCTAACTGCGTCCATCTCTGAATCGGGCCCACAGACGCTTAATTGCTCACTTTGGAGGCCATGTTCAGATGGAAAATCTGCACCTACAATTAAGCTGGTGCAAGTTTCAATGGTGCAATGAGGGTGGCGTCTAAAGACTCAAAATCTGGCCCTGTGCCTCTGTTACCATGTTTTAGGATTTTTGCACCCCCTATATTTTGTGCTGTTGTAATGTTTTTTATGGATTATTTTTATTATCCTTTATTCATATGGCACTACAAGCGGTCCACAATGCCTTAGAAAGCACATAAACAAACAGTATGAACAAAACAAGAAAGAAGAGACTAAAGCTGGGTACACACTAAACGACCTGTGTACCCGGCCAACGGCACATGCAATGGAACGACATATCGTGCGGTCCGTACACATCACACGATCTGGTGAACAACTGCACAATATCTCGTTTTCCTGCTGCATCCAAATGCATGGGGTCGTCAGTCCGATCTTAAGATTGAGGAGCATGTACGGCAGATCTGAAGATGCAATGGACGACCCCGCAGGAGCGCGCGTAGTGCCTGATTCAGACTCGCTAGCTAAGATGCGTTCGCACACAGCCAGCTGATTGTTTGTATTCTGCGCATACGCATCACAGTGCGCGAACCAGTGCGAGCGATCGGGAAGCGTTCGCTCGCTGCGTATGGACAGCTGGGCTGAATGAGTGACAAGAGAAGCCGTTTGTGGGTGGTGACAGGGGCTGGCCTCTAAAAACGGAGTGATGGAGGTGCGAACTGAGGCGTGCCTGAGCATCTTAATGCCGTTTCAGAGGCGTGCATAATTAAGAGGCAGCATCATAGTACACGTCACTTGGCTGAAATCTACACTGAAGTGCTCGCAGTGCTTGAGGCAGGGTATGGTCAACCACAAGTATTGCGATCACATCCGATAGTACTCGATGTTACTGATGGTTGCATACACTTCCTGGAGATGACGTGTGCAAGTGGGCTTCTAAAGACAGGCTGGTGGGCGCCTGCATACACAATGCGATCGCACGCTAAGACATAGTGGGCGTGCCAATGCTGTGCCGTGCGATCGCCTGCCTTGCTGAATTTGCATACACATCTAGCGAGCGAACGCATCAAGCGAGCGGGTCTGATTCAAGCCCATAGTGCGTTCACACTGGACAATTTGAATGATATATCGTTCTGATCCATTGGAAATCGACAAATCGTTTAAAGAATCGTCTAGTGTGTACCCAGCTTTACAGTTAAGAACATTGTAGGACATGGTTTATAAAGATTGCTACATTAGCAGTCATAATACCCAAATATGCAGCAGGGTGGCAGAACCCAAGGGTTAGATGTCGCTGTAGGCAGTGGGAAGGAGATGATGGTATACATGAGGGAAGGAAAAGCACAAGGGAAGAGGGCCCTGCTCGTGAGAGCTTACAGTCTAAAGGGGAGAGGCAGACAGAGATGGGGAAGACAGTGAGCAAGCAGTGGGTTAGGATGACAGCTGGAAGGCTTTGATAAAGAAGTGGATTTTGAGAACCAGTTTAAAGTTTTGTAGAGAGGTGGAAAGTCTGATAGGAAGAGCGTTCCAGAGGTAAGGAGCAGCACGGGTAAAATCTTGGATAACATCACTCCAATGAGATGTTGTTAGGGGAGAAAATGTTTACTATGGAGACAGTAGCTAAAGTAAAATGTGATGTTCCATGGAGAATTTTGCTTACTTGCAGTGATGTTGTAGCATACTTGCCTACCCTCCCGATTTGGACCCCAGTGACCCGTCTGCACCACCCTGCTGTTGCAATATAAACCCCGGTAGGGTGTGTGTGACTCGATTCACGCTGAATTGCGTCATTGTGGCCCTGCCCCTGCTTCACAACGCTGTTAATCTCGCCATTGTGAAGAGGGGGCAGGGCCACGATGACGCAATCGCGCTGTCACGCCCCATGCTTCTCCCCCAATTATGTGTAATTGAAGTGTCTCGCCCACTTTTGCCGTGACACGCCCTCCCCCCTGCCGTGGAAGCCCGACAGCTACCTCCCTGGAAGGAGGGAGCCTCAGCAAGTATGTGTTGTAGTAATTTATGTAGCAGATTTTAAGAGCAAATGTAAAAACAAGATTTAATTCTGTGCAACAAGATCTATATTGGGGAAGGCACCACACTTGGAATGTTCCTGTTTCAATGGGTGTCTGCAGCAGCGGCTTCAATAGCAATGTATTTTGGCTGGTCGGTGTTCTGAGGCCTCACACTACTTAGGTGTGACTAGTGGATGTATTTCAAACCCAGGTGTAAAAGTAATTCAGTGGGTTACCCCACGGGTCAAGGGTGTTGAGTGAATCATATTTGCCTAACCTCCCAGGATGTTCGGGAGACATCCAAATTTAGGGAGTTATCCCGGGCAGACAACACTACCAGTTACAGACCATTTCCAAAGAGAAATAGGGGAGGTGGGACTGAGACATGATTTGCTGTGAATCACTTCATAATGCTCCAGCCCCTGTGGACTAATAAAACAAAGCATGTCCCACGCACCCTCCACCTGGACATACTCCTACTTGGATCTTCTAGAGGATGTCTCAAAAAAGTAGGAAAGTATCAGGTGGATGACCAGAGAATGTGCTACCAGGGAACTGGGGTCTGATTTTGTATGATTACAGAGAGTAGAGCGCTACAAGAGATGTTTGGTATGAATAGTATACTAGTAGTGATTTGGGAGAGGGTGGGTAGTATCATTGTCGGACTGGGGCATGAAGGGCCCACCGGGGAATGCAGTGGTAGGGGCCCATGCTTAAGGGGTGTGGTTATCTGGTCTGGTGTAGATTCTATAGAAGGGAACCAATCACCCATATTGATCAGTGGTACTGCTCCACCAGATAATTGACCATCTAATAGAGTAACAATGTATAATTTGAGGTCTGGAACCTGACACCTTGAAGAGGGGGTGGGCCCTTAGGCAGTGGGGCCCACCGGTTATTTCCCCTGTACCCCTGTGAGCCAGTCCAACCCTGGGTAGTATTGTCATGCTATCAGAGATTTGGGGAATGATTTTGTATGATTACAGAGAGTAGAGTGCTACAAGAGATCTGGGGTATGAATAGTACACTAGTAGTGATTTGGGAGAGGGTGGGTAGTATTGTCATGCTATCAGAGATTTGGGGAATGATTTTGTAGTTACAGAGAGTAGAGTGCTACAAGAGATCTGGGGTATGAATAGTACACTAGTAGTGATTTGGGAGAGGGTGGGTAGTATTGTCATACTATCAGAGATTTGGGGAATTATTTTGTATGATTACAGAGAGTAGAGTGCTACAAGAGATCTGGGGTATGAATAGTACACTAGTAGTGATTTGGGAGAGGGTGGGTAGCATTGTCATGCTATCAGAGATTTGGGGAATGATTTTGTAGTTACAGAGATTAGATTGGGGTTTGGTAGGCGGTTTGCTATACATAAAATACCACCAAAAATTGTATGGTTTGATTAATGTTATACACCCAAAACAAAAGTTTAAATCCACCTCTGGTCAGCGAAGCATTTATAGGAGTGTAGAATATCCAGATTTTCCACCAGCATACAGGTAGGGGTAAACGTCTAGAACTCGTGTAGATGAAAATGGTAATTGTGGCACTTTACATAACGCTAGCCCTGATGTCCCCTTACTGTCATATGATGCACCTCCAACTCAAAGGGACAGTAAACATGTTGGAAGTATGTCTTATATGTCATTTTTTAAACTTCTGTACAGACATAAATTACAACTTACTTTAACTATAAGCAGCAATAGGAGCAACACCACCTGGATGGTTATAACCATTAGTTTGATCACGTCTTTCCGCTTTTAATGTGCTCTTCAGTCACTAACACCTGAAAACCACATTGAAGATATGATGAATGGCTTCTTATGGGTTCGTTCCCACAATTGTTTTCACTTATATGTGCTGCATTTACAAACGTAGAATACAGCATTACCTGTTTATGATGTGTTAATATGCCCTGCCAGTACAGTATATTGTATTGGTAACAGCATGTAAAGTGTGTGGAAAATGCATAAAAAATCCATCACTGTAATTTATAAAGTAGTTTTATATCAATAACTTTTGAATAGTTAATCGAATTCTAATGTTCTATCAGTGGTGTTGAGAGGTGGGGGGCAGACACAAAGGACCTGGGTGCGGGCCACTCTGGGGGCCTAAGGCAGTCAGGGAGGCAGAACCATGGCCCAAATGGCATGTCCATACCCGCCTTGGCGTAAGTGCCTTAATCCTACATTGCAACATAGATGTGTCCAGGGTGGTAGCATGTAGCCATGGCGACCGGAGCATGTGTGTGCTAAGCTGCCCCCACCCCCCAAGTGTGCCAGGTAGGGAACGTGTCCAGCACTAGGGGCAACTTAAAGGGAAATATAATAAACATTAGGGGCAGTATCAAACGAGGACATGGAGGGCTAGATATATTGCAACCCACTAAAGTAATTCCACCATTTAAAAATAAACACAGTAGTGCCCACAATTCATGTTATGCCACACAGTAGTTCCCTATTATTCACATTACGCCACATAGTAGTGTTTTTTATTCATGTTACGCCACTGTAGTGCCCCTTATTCACATTGTTACAAATTAATGGCCACAATGCACGTTATTCCACATATTAGTGCTCATTATTTCCCGTTATGCCACAGTTTTGGCTATTTTTTCACATTATGCTACACAGTAGTACCCACAGTTAATTTTTTGCCACAATGTCCATAGTTCACATTATGTCACAGTAGTACCCCTTATTCACATTATGCCTAACAATAGTGCCCCTTATTTAAGTTATGCCACAGTAGTGTTCAGCTACGGCTCCTACCCTCTTAGATGAGGGGGGCTGCCGCCGCTGAAAACGAGAGGGAGGGTGCAATTACTCACCCACTGCTCTCGTCCTGGCCGGGTCCCGGGACCTGCGCAATCGATCTGTCAGGCGCCGGGATCGGCGCACGCCTACTAGGGGCGGGGAGCCGCAAATGCGCATTCCACCGGCATCGTCTGCAGCCCCTAGGAGCTGGTTAGGGCTTGCGGAAAGGCAGAGTAGCCCATACTGGCAGTCCCAGGGGGAGGAGACACTTGCCCCTGAGACTGCTTGTATATGTGACTGGCAGGTCGCGCTTCCAATAGGAAGCCACTGCCTGTCACACAGTGTAGTCAGTTCAGTCACGGACTGCACTGACTACACTGAGGTGGTGGATTTTACTGGGGAGGCTACATTTTCCCTATGCAAAATCCGCCACCGGTAGTGTCCCTTTTACACATTATGCCACAGTAGTGCCCCTTATACATATGCCATAGTAGTGCCCCTTATTGGCATTTGGTGTCAGAGCAGACAGGCGTGACCTTACCAGACTCACCGCACGGGGTTCTCCCAGTCATGGGTGCCGCGACCCAGGCTCTCAGCAGCAGCACCTGGCTCAGGCCTCCCATGTTCTCTTCTCCCTGTAAACAGGGCCAGCTGACGTCAGGGCCAGGGTGGTAGGTGGGACCCACATTCAGAGGTGGAATAGAGGAGAAGCCCCGGGGGCAGTGGCGGATTCAGGGGGGGCACCCAGGCACATGCCCTCCCTGTCATTTAGGAGGGTTTTTTTTAACTTGTATTGCAGCTGCACGGCTGCCACGAGGATGAGGCTGCTGCCGTCAGCCTTCCCCGTGCCGTGCAGCTACTCGATGTGCGTGCGCATCTGCCGGCGCACAATGAAGTTTTTTTTTCAAAGACCCAGCGGGTGACGTCCTGACGTCATCAAGCGCCGCTGAAGCGAGGAGAGGACGGAGGAGCCGCAGCCACTTGCTTTGAGCAGCAAGGTAAGATGGGGTGCACAGAAGAGGGTCTGCTGGGGAGTGGGGACATAGAAGGGAGCTGGCTAGGGAGTAGGGACTTAGAAAGAGGGCTTCTCCGGAGTGGAGACATTAAACGCTGGGGCTGGCTGGGCAGTAGGGATGTAGAAGGGGGGCTGCTGAGGAGTGGGACATAGAAGGGGGTCTGCTGAGGAGTGGGGACATAGGAGGGCTGCTGGGGATTGTGGACATAAAGGATGGGGAGAGGGGGCTGCTGGGACTGGTTGAGGATTGGGGACATAGGAGGGCTGCTGGGGAGCGGGGACAGGTCACCAGCAGGAAGCTCCCGTGGCTTGGAGGGGGCGGGATCCCACAGGGACCCCTCAACCGGCGTCGACTGCTTCACAAAGGGCACGTCTTATCACAAGAGCTGTCCTTTGTGATACTAATTGCATATGTTTGTACATATGCGATTATCTCAAAATTATTTTTGCAAAGGCAAAAAAAAAGAAGAAAATTCCTTTTTTGGGGCACTCTTATGTAACTAGTGTGATATGATATTATTAAAACTTAACTTTTAATTAACCTACTACCTAAAATAGAATATATTAAATGAAAAAATAAAAAACAATATTGGCGAAAATATGATAGTTATCCGATCCTTGCCCGCAAATAAATGTAGTTTCTAACAATGCTATTTATTCAGTTAGCACAAGGTCATTGGGTAGTAGGCAGTGTGCAAATCTTATAGCCAGAGACAATCATCACAGCATTAATTATCCCATGTAGTAGCAGCATGTAAAAAATTGCACATTGCCTGAGAAATAACAAATACTGTTTGTGCAAAATATCTTTATATTGCACTGTCCCCTTATTCATAAGTTTGAAAGAACATGCCGATATTGCATTACTCTATTAGAGATAGAAATGATCAGTGCAACACTCAAATCAATTATACATACCCCTGTAACAATAATACAAAGCAGATCAATTAAAAAAGGATATTAGAACTGTATATAGTCATCAAATTGCACATTGCCCATGAAATAGTAGATGCTTTCTAATAAATATAAATATATCCTCTATGATAAAAATATATTCCGGGAAGGTTAATTGCACAGGGTAATCACTGTATTGCACAGGGTAATCGCTGTATTGCACAGGGTAATCGCTGTATTGCACAGGGTAATCGCTGTATTGCACAGGGTAATCGCTGTATTGCACAGGGTAATCGCTGTATTGCACAGTTCCCAATTAACAAATCTGAAAAAAGGACATTAACCTTGTTTGTTACATCAAGGCTTATTGGTATAGATTATCATCAGTATTGTACAATTCCCTACTGAGAAATATCATAACATATTCTCTAATGATCAAGCACAGAATATACAGTGCCAATTGATGTAAAAGTACTTTACAGTGCTGTGTTATAACAGTGTTATTTTTTCTTATAATGTTTCAAATAACATACATTCTTATTTGCGGTAAGTAACACATTAATTCTCAATTAAGAGCCCTTTAATAAATACTATCGAATATTAACCAATAGAAGATACAAAATTGGTATTTTGTGATTAGATATGTAATGGTTCACCAAAATAAACAACAATTCAACCAATTATATCATATAAAATATCATAAGGCTCCTAATTATTGGTGTGATAGCAGGTATATAGGTCACAATACTTAAAGATATGTAACAAAAAAAATAAAATAAATTATTATATAAATATAAGTAAGACACCTGAAGTGTTCCCCACTTCTGCTGTAACCTGTTATTCCGATTCCTACACATTGAACCGGTGATGAGAGAGTGGGGAAGCTTGTGTCTATAGAAGTATAAAGTACAGTGGTGGTTTGTTAGGGGTCTTTTACTGGGAGTTAGGTAATCCCTGGTGCCAATTGGTATTGCAGGGGTTAAATTCACCCAGACCAGTCAATACCACCACCTGAAAGAAGAAGTGAGAAGTAATGTAACACATGTGTAACCTGCTAATGTATTCAGACTCAGCCGGATAATCGTTTCCCACGTCAGCTGTGCTGAAAACAAAAATCTCACCTAAATACAGCAGTACAACAATAATTAAGCACTATCTCCCTCTGTCAAATCTATATGGTACAATGTGACAGCTTGTAGCTGGAGATTGGTGCTAAAATATGAAAGCAGCTCACAAGTAGTGTGTAGCTGGGAGCTTAGCCAGCATCTCTATCAAACCTTGTGTAGCGCTGTATATCAGCGTGCAGCTGGAAATCAGCGCTGGGTGAGAATCCAGCAAGTACTCAGTGTGAAGCAGGAAGCCTTATCAGCGTGTCCACCAGTCAGCGTGCGGCTGAAAGTCAGCGCTGGGTGAGAATCCAGCATGTACTTAGTGTGAAGCTGGGAGCCTTGTCAGCGTGTCCGCCGGTCAGCTGACTGGGCTGACAATGGGGGGAAGGTGTGGTTGAGGCACGTTTCGCCAATGGGCTTGTTCACAACAAGTCACTATTCTATTTTAGGTAGTAGGTTAATTAAAAGTTAAGTTTTAATAATATCATATCACACTAGTTACATAAGAGTGCCCCAAAAAAGGAATTGTCTTCTTTTTTTTGCCTTTGCAAAAATAATTTTGAGATATACTATTTCACTAATTCCTGGGAGCACCACCAACACCTCATTATTACACGGATTTTATACCAAGAATTACTTATTGTTGGTCTTAATATATTAATAATCATTTTATTCCTGTGCAGGATCTGTTTTCCCACTTCCCCTTTCCTTAATTATTAAATACATATGCAATTAGTAAGGTTGCGGTGACTGGCGGAATGTCACCGCAACCTTAATACATCCCGCCCATAGTGAGGTGACAGATAGCAGGGTGTCCTATAATGAGATGATCTATAGTTAGGTGTCCTGTAGTGAGATGGCCTATAGTGAAGTGTCCTATAGTGAGGTGTCCTATAGTGAGATGGCCTATAGTGAAGTGTCCTATAGTGAGATGTCCTTTTGGGCTCAATTTACTACAATCCGCATATTGAATGCGGATTGTAGTGTGATATTACCGAGTGAATTCGCATTGCAAATTCAGGCAATATCACAGGGATTTACTATAAATCCCTTGCAGGTACAGAGCTTGCGATAAAGCTCTGTCCCTGCGGATCCCATCCGCACTCTAGTCGCAGTATTTTCGGAAAAAATACCGCGACTAAGAGCCCGCGCATGCTGACCCCCGCGACCCCCCCCCTGTCTTCATTACACTTACCTGCATCCTCCTGGCCTCCGGTGATCTTCTTCGGGCTTCCCGATCAGGTGATCTCCCATACTGCACTGGGGCCCGATCACCTGATGACCGGGCAGCAGTGCACTGTGGGAGACCAGCTGACCGGAGAGGAGCCGTCACCGGAGGCCCGATCACCGGTCCCTGGAGTCAGGTAAGTAAAAAAAAAATGTTTTTCTATTTTTTACAGCAATCAGCCTGCGGTCTATTTAGACCACATAGCTGATTACTGGTACCGGCTCCCGGCTCTGCTCTCCCCATTAGAGCAGAGTGGGAGCCCGGTAACCGGGGGAGACCCTGGATAACGCCACCTCCAGGTGGCGTTATTATCACAGGGCTTCCCCCGGTATTTTTTTACAATTTATTTTTAGTAACTATGGTCGGATCACATTTCCCATTAGAATTATGGGAAATGCGATCTGCTTTACTAAAAATAAGTGATACTAGGGGTTGGAGTAGAATTTTACTAATTCTACTCCAATTGACCTATAGTAACTACAGGTGAAACTAAAATAATGTGAAAAGGGTGTGAAAACACCCTTTTTCACTTTATTTTAGTAAAAATAATGTTAATAAATAGAGCCCTTAGTGAGATGGGGCCATGGCCTCATGGGGATGGGCCAGGGAAGAAATAGAGGAGGTCAGGAGATGCTGGGGATAAAAGATAGAGGAAGCTACAAGTGAGAATAATAATAAACAGGAAAATTGAGTGGCCCAAACAGCGCCCCCTGCCCTGCGGTTCCCTGTGCCCTGGCACAGGTTCCACTACCCTAGTTACGGCCCTGGTGAGGTGTCCTATAGTGAGGTGTCCTATAGTAAGGAGGTGTCCTATAGTGAGGTGTCCTATAGTGAGGAGTCCTTTAGTGAGGTGGCCTATAGTAGGGTGGCCTATAGTGAGGTGGCCTATAGTGAGGTGGCCTATAGTAAGGTGTCCTATAGTGTGGTGGCCTATAGCAGTGCGGCCTCTAGTGAGGTGTCCTATAGTGAGGTGGTCTATAGCAGTGTGTCCTATAGTGAGGTGGCCTATACCTCTGCTGGTGACATTATGCCGGGTATCACAATTTGCTGGAATAATTCATAATGCTTGAAAGTCAGCAATTGCAAAACTGCAGCATGGCTGCTGCTGTTATCTGATGCAATAACTGACACTCTTTACCCTCATCTGTAGCAACATCTGTAACAGTGGGAAGAAACTGCACACGGGGATACTGTATATTTACAAAGCGGCGACTATGAGCTCAAAGTTTAAAGAGTTACTGATATTAAGTGCATACCACCCTTGACTATGCAATAAATGTTTGTGCGACTTTAAAGTTTGAGCTCAATTCCGCCAAGAAGCAAGCTGCGGCTTCGTTGTTATATAGCCCATAACCTTTTTCTTTTATTCTGTAGCTCAGGCCAGGACAAACTGTGGCTCTCCAGCTGTTGTGAAACTACAAGTCCCAGCGTACCCTCCCACCAATCAGCCGGTAAAGCATGTTGGAATTTGTATTTTTACAACAGCTGGAGAGCCACAGGTTGGCCAAGCCTGCTGTAGCTAGATCAGCAATCCCTTATGTAATAAAGCTGGGTACACACGGTATGATGTGTACCCAACAATGCGATCCACGTTCCGATGGCCGACATATTGGGCGGAAAAGAAAGATTTGGAGGAGCGACAGACGACCCCACGGGAGCACACAGCGGACGATATCATGCCCACACACGGAATGATATAGATGCGATATCGTTCCAGTCTGTCGGATCGGCAGCTATATTGCTCCGTGTGTGGGGGCCTTAAAACTTAGGGCCAAATGTAACAGTTTTTCTGCAATTTTGCTGCTGGGTTTAAAGCGCCAAGTTTTTTTAAATGACAAATCCAGTTTTATTTTGCCTTTAGAAAGTGCTGTCTACTTGTATATGTGTACAAGAGAGAGATTTATGTTATCCGGCAGGGTGCTTTCTCTTGTATTTAGAATATACTGTATATGTCCATTCTGTCCCTGTCCACAGGGCCGTAACTAGGGGTGTGTGAGGCACCCTGCAGCCTGTAGAGCTGCCCGGAGCGTCCTTAGGTTGCACTGGGCAGTGCTCTATTACAGAGACACAGCAGCCCCAACCCCTAGGTGTGATGCTATGACACAGGGCCTGCAACAGAAATCTTGGGGCCCGGTACACTGATATTTCTGGGGCCCCCCAACCACCACTCTCGATTCCCGCAGCCATACATCAAAATACTTATAAATTCTAATATTTAATTTTACTTTCAGAAGTACAGGTAGTATAAATGTACAATGCTCGTTATATATACCACCAGCTGTGATACAGATAAAAAATTGGTATAAGCAGAGGTTGACTTAAAAAAGAAATTTATATTCAGTACAAGTGAATTGAGGAAAGGTGTTTTTAAAGGTCAGTTATAACAGTAAATAACAATGGGCCTGATTCAGCTTGAATCGCAGTTGCTAATACGAACGCAATCGGCCAATTGTTGCGTTCTGTGTATGCATGGCAGTGTGCGTGCGTGAACCAGCCACTGAGATCGCATAGGCTACGCAGACCCATCACAGAGTGATTGACAGGAAGAGCCATTTGTAGGTGGTGACGGGGTGGTCGGCAGAACGCAGGTGTGCCAGTGCATTTCAACACCGTTGTATGGATGTGCATAAATTAACCACTGCGTAGCCATACACAGTGTAAGGTCTCATAGCGTGCGTGAGCAATTTCTGAGTAAGGTCAGGGCTTGTGCAAGTGTGCGTATGGGTCCGATGTTACCGATGGTTTCGCTATTCTAAGTATTACGGATGTGTATATGGTAAAGTGGGAGTCCTTATGTGGTGCTGAGTTTGCATTGTGATCGCAGTGGTGTGGCTCCCTATCGCAGTTGAACTGCGTGCGTACGCAGGATTTCAATCCGTAGTGACCCAGGCCCAGTGTGAATGACAAGGGTTTCACAAAAATAACAATCCTCTTACTAAGAGACTCAAACTCATACTCTTACAATTAACAATATATCGTTCAGTTGGTCAGTCAGAATGAACTACAAACTACAAACGGGAATGCGCATGAACGATAATCGTTCATTGTTTTAACTCAGAAACTGAACGATTTTTTCAACGATTGAACGATAACGACGTCGTTATAGTTAAATCATTCAAAAAGTCGTTACCTGTGTATGCAAATTCAAAGCAATTTAAAAAAGAATAATGTGGAACTGTATGTAGCTCACTAACAGGACCATCAAACCTCTAATTCAAGATAACGTATACTAAGGAGTTACCAGTGACGTTGACATACAGTCATACTTTGGGCCTGATTCAGACCCACTCGCGAGCGGCTGTCCGCTCGCAAGTGGGTCGATGTTATGGACTGAGCATGCGCACGACGGAGGGAGCTCCGTCGTGCGCATGCGCCAGACGCGACGAGCGAAGGAAAGTCCTTTGCTCGTTGTGTCCGATCAAAGGGGGCGTGCTGTCAATGTTGATTGACAGCACGCCCCCTTTGGTGGGCGTGCCTCCCTGACGGGGGCGTTCCCACGGGAACGCCTCCCGTCAGAAGCCGGCCCACTGACATCACTAGTGATGTCAGTGGGCGTGATTTTGGCTCTGATAGAGCCAAAATCACTCCGGAGCTTGCGGCTGAAAACCTCAACCGCAGGCTCCGGCTCGCAATTTCGATGGTCGCGATGGTCGCGACCATCGCGGCCATCACAATGCACGCTCGTATAGCCTGTGGGTGGTGACCCACAGCTATACGAGCGTCCAGGAGGACGCTCCATTTTCATGGAGCCCGGCCCTCATTCAGAGCGTGCGCTCTGCTCAGAGCGTGCGGCTCTGAATGAGGGCCCTTGTGTGATTGTGTATCCAAATAAATATGCTGTGTTGCAGCTGCTACATTTTTTAATTTTTTTTGTTTAATATTAATGATATGTGATTATTACTACATGGTGCACTGTCTGTTTTCCCCTTTTATTATCCTCATTTGTCCTTCTTCTCTTTGGTTACACTTTCCAGCACTCTCTTCAGCTGCATCCGGTCTCACTGTTTGGGTTGGCATGGCAACCCCCGAAGGTGAGCAGCAGTGACGTCGGTCGGACGCGCCGCTCACCCTCCGGCAGCGTGAATCCGGGTCTATGCCAGCACATCACTCAACACTACTCGGTGGGGATATAAGGTAAGATTTTTTAATCTTCTTTTTCATAGAAGCCTGACGGGGCGCTAGACGCTCCGAAACGTTGCATCAATAAACATTTTTTCATCAAGTCCCTGGAGTGCAGTGTGGTGCAGGAAAGCCTGGCTTAATACCTACACCTACGACCATTATATATATATATATATATATATATATATTATATATATAACACTCCAACACGGACGGCACTCCAACAACAGTCCTGCAATGGCTCCGGTGCCTCCCGATAAGCGATCCCCAAGAGGACCCCAATGTGCATACAACGATAGCGGTGGCACTCTGATCAATAATCAGCACACAGCAGCAGGTAAGTATAAAACTCCAACGTTTCGGAGCGTACTTTAATGCTCCATCTTCAGGGTATAGTACATATAAACATATAAAGTCACTCACTTTATAACACTGCCACCACACCACGTGCATCGCGGCTCAAGGACTCCGGAAGTGTCAGAGGTCAGGCGCTCAAGTGTGGCGTCATCGCCTCGCATCGGTAGTCATGGAAACCGCTAAACATAAACAAAATGCCGTGGATCATTACACGGAGCTGAAGGATAAACTACATTATAACACTACAAAGAGGGATCCAAAATGAATCCTCCACAAAAAATAAGCCACAACATATTGCAACATAACAGATTCAAAAATAACCTACATATTACAGTAGTATAATGCCAATAGAACACTCCCCATTATCACCATATATATATAGCTAATAAGGTGCTATGCAAAACAGTGTAATCCTAAATTTTCATTAAGGCCTTTTGGGGCCATGGTCCCTAACCGATAGATCCACTGTGTTTCACATCGTAGGAGTTTAAGTGACCTATCCCCGCCCCGTATCGGTTTTGGGATATGGTCAATAATAATGTACTTCATGGTAGCCACATTGTGTCCTGCCTCAGCGAAATGTCGAGCCACCGGTTGGTCACTATCACCCGTGGAAATAGCTGCACGTATTGCCGACCGGTGGAGTGCCATACATTCTCTTGATGTTCTATCAGTCTTGCCAACATAGGCAAGACCGCATGGGCAATTAAGGAGATAAACTATAAACCTGGTAGTACAGGTTACCCTATGTCGTATTGTATATCTTTGTCCACTGAAAGGATGACAAAAACTGTCACTCACAGTCAGGTAACGACATGTCAGGCAATTAAGACATCAAAAACACCCCTTCTTAGGCCTCAAAAAATGACTACCAGACTGCATACCTAGGCCCGTAATATCAGTCTTGACAAGCCAGTCCCTGATATTCCGGCCTCGAGAATAACATGGCATAATTCTCTTATTCTGTAATTTCAACTCTTGGTCAGATGTCACAATAGGCCAATGTCTGTTAGTAGCCCTTTTGATATCATCACTACGTTCATTGTAATGCTCAACCCAAGGCATTCTCAAATCCATTTTGGCTTTCTTGTCAGAAGACGTATTAACCGTCATTAAAAGGCTATCACGTGGCCTAGCCCATGCTTTTTGCATGGCTACATCTAATAATTTGGGACTGTACCCCCTAGCCAGAAATTTAGTTTGCATTATCTCCATATAACGCATTGCAGACACATCATCACTACAAATTCGGCGTGCCCTAATAAACTGCGAATCTGAATTTCAGCGGCTTTGGGTGGAAACTATTACAATGCAAAATTTAATTCCGATCGGTGTGCTTGTTGTATAGAGCTGAAGATAATCTCCCATCACACAATCGTACCCGTACATCCAAATAGTTCACATATTCAAAATCAGCACAAAAAGTGAACTTCACGGGACTATCCGATTGGTTATGGTTAACAATAAATGTCTCCAGCTCATCTCTAGTACCAGTCCAAATCAAAAAAATTTCATCAATGTACCTGACATAGAAAAAATCCTGTCAGATACATAGGAATTATTGAAAAAAATATCATCTTCCGCCATATACATAAATGCATTGGCATACGATGGGGCCACATTGTACGCCAAGAAATTTAAAAATGCGGCCTGGTTTTTTGTATGGCTGTGGTGTCAGGTGTGTTAAAGCCCAGTGCAATGAGCACCATAGGATTACTCCCTGATGCTAAGCATTGGGTGAAGAAATAGGCAATGTTACCCAGTGTGTTCAGCACCTGTAGCAGGGGTGTGCTGCTGCTCCGTCTCCCATCTGTTGGAACCAGAGTGATGTGGTGCTAGGTTGGTTGGGCGGTCATCTATCCCTGGTGATTTAGTTGGGTGGTTACAGAGGCAGCTAAGCGACATACTGAACCCAAAGGGTTCCAGGAATGACAGCAGGGAGACTCTTTTCCCAGAGTAAGGCTGCCCACCATCTAGAGCCGATTTTCACATAGAGGGGTCAGCTAAACCTATAGCAGGTTTTCTGGAGCCAGCTTTGGGAGGAGGATCTAAACATGTAATCTCCTACACAGACATAAAAGTGCCATGGAGCAGATGGGGGTTGAGCTCTCCTCCCTCTGGAAGTGACTGTACAGTGAGGATGACCCCCCATCTAATTTGTCTTACTACTGCATGATCAGTTTAGATTGGTTACAGGGAAAGAGATGCCAAGTCCATAATGTGACATACCAGTTACTATAATAGTGTCCTCGTCATAATGTGACTGGAATGCAATCTCATAAGCAATGGTCCATTCAACTCTCTTGAGGTATTGCTTCTACGGAGGTCTGTAAGGGGCTTCGCTAAAGCACTAATGTTTGTGACCAATCTGCTCTACTGTCCTGCAGTACCTTAGAAGGTCAGTACTTGTCTTTGGGTTATGGGCCAGAGCTTGTCTCCTGTTGCCTCTTCCTTCGCTAGTTCTGGCCTAGCCCACACGATACCTTAGGTATATCATCACTGACATCCCCATCTGGCCCTTGTCTGTCCTAATAGTCGTACATGCCCATCAAATCTTCCCTAGTTACTGGCACAAAAAGCTGTAGGTGATCTTTCAAAGCTACTTTTAGTGTAATGGTTAGATTACTGCCTCACAGCACTGGTCTTGGGTTTGATTTCCACAATGGCCATAACTGGAGTTTGTATGTTCTCCCTGTGCTTGCATGGGTTTCCTCCCACACTTCATAAATATACTGGTAGGTTAATTGGCTCCTGATAAAAGTTGACCCTAATGTGTGGACAGGTGGTAGGGAATATAGATTGTAAGCTCCACTAGGGCAGGGGCTGAAGCGTATGACCAAATATTATCTGTAAAATAAATATATGTGCTACAGTATATACAGTAAGTAGCTTACTAATAAATAATAATTTTATGAGAATGGCAATATCATCCAAGTAAGCCTGAGCAACACCGTCACATTCTCCCACTAGCTAAGTGCTGGAAGGGGACTGGTGCATCATCCATCTCATACAGCATGGCTCTAACTCTAACAGGCTGAGTGGGATAATGAACGCTAACTGTTCTTCAGCCCCTGGGGGTCTGTGGTATCTGCTAATACCCCTTACTCAAGTCATAAGGGGAAATATACTGTACTCCGGCCAACTGGTGTAACAAAGCACCAATATGGGGCAATGGACAGGTGTCATCATAGAAATGGTGGTAGTATAAACAAAGCAGCACAGTCTTATGAACAGCCATCCATAAAGGTCCATTCTCCATATATACTTACACCCACTGTACAAGAGCACACTGACTGCCCTTACTTACATACCTGTCACACTAGTTATCCCAGCACCAAGGCTATAATAATCATGTAGGGGCTATAAATGCATTTTGTGTTGTCTTTTCCCTGCACAATACATCTTTTTTTGATAAATAATGCAACATTTTGGTGTTTGGGTGGGGGGAACATGTTGTCTCCCCGAAACTGCCACTACCAGAAATAGCTTGGCCAGCCAGGCCTGATCATGTTGATTCAGAGCCGGACGCTATTTGCGCTCGCTCGTTCAGAAAAAGGGGCTGGCTATTTAAATTGAGCGCTAGCTCTTTGTGGTCTGTTGACGCCTCTATGTCTGAGCGAGCGAACGAAATATGCGCTCGCTATTTTGTAAACACGCCCCCTGGCCGTTCGCATCATACGCCATCTCCGCTATTTATTAGATTAATCGAGTACATCGAAAGGCGTCTGAACTGCTCGCAGTGCTTGTGGTTGGATTTTCCTACCGCAATCATGCGAACAGTTCAGGCTAAGAGACAACCAAGTGACGTGGTCGATGACGCTGCTTTGTTAATTATGCACACCCTTAAAACGCCCGTTTTGACCGTTTGGCACGCCTGCATTCGGATCTCCACTTCCCGTTTTCAAGCACCTTCCCCTGTTACCACCCACAAACGCCTCATCTTGTCACTCAAATTAGCAGGCACTCGCTATTTTACGAACAGACGATTTCCGACCGCACTGACTGGTTGGCGCATGCGCATTACGACCCATACGCATGCGCAGATGTGCGAACATCGCTTGGAGCGAACGAGCGGCCGCTTACGAGCGGCTCTGAATCAGGCCCTTAGTCTGTAAATCTGTTCCTGGTTACAGAGAAGTGCAGCACCATGCGGTGGATACTCAGGTGCTATAATCTCTTTTGTCATATTATAGGAACTATTGCACCTATTTTATGACCGTTAGGAGATGCGATTAAATATTGGAGTTATTTGGATTTTAAACCAGCATCGCTTCAAATAACACAATAAATGTTTGTTGGCTCCAGTACTGGTAAATCGTGAACCTGGAATGAAATCGGATCCGCTATGGATCTGGGAACGCGTGTTTTCTGTGTGAGATCTATAGCAGGGTCTGAGCTCGCACTTCCCTGGGATAGGTCCCGTCTCATTGCCAATTGGTTATTTAGCTGAAACTGTAGCATGTTTGTTAGATGACTATAAAGCCTTTGAATGCACTTTTGTAAATGTTTTATTGTTCAGTTACATGGTGCTCCTGTTATGTCAGGTTATTCTACTAGTTATACCCCGGTCATGTTTGGTGATATAGCATAATTATATATTAGCGCTGCCAGTGTAAATGTAGCATTCTGTGTCACTATTATATCAGCATCCTTTTATTTGTGGGTCCGTATAATATAGGCGCAGAGGCATCAGGAGAGGTCCCTCTGTCATTCTGCTAGTTAGGGAGAAGATGGATCACTAGTCCAAACACTAAAGCTCAATGAGATATAGAAATAGAGAAAGGCGCCCTCTAGTGTAGTGATTATAGTACACAACACAGTGATAATGTGAGTTTTTGGCCTCTTTTACTGGATATTTTGTAATTATACTAATCACTACACTAGAGACGATATAGTCACATTCATCCAGTCTGCCGCAGCCAGGAAGATATGAAGGATCGTCCCTCAGTGCTGGAGTGAGGAAAAGTGCAGCTTTAATCCAAGATACAGCAAGTAATGTCTGCCCAATATAACTAGGGACAGTATAATCACACTCACCCTGTATGGCAATATTACTATATACTATATAGACCTTGGCACCGGGTTATTTTATCCAAGGGTTTTGTATATTGTGTATATATAATTATATATGTTTTGGCTACAATTAGTAACATTACTGATCTATATAAGAAGTGTAGCTTACATAGTAAAATACTAAGCTCAGGATTTACTGTATGTAGTCACATATATAGATACTGTACTTACAAACACAAAAGTGCCTGAGAGGCAGAAGCACAATTCGCCCCATGTCCTTTACAAGGGACTGTACCTTCAGTATTTAAACACTGGCCCTGATTCAGAGCCGGACGCTCTGACCAGAGCGCTCGCTCTGAATCAGGGCCGTCCTATTTAAATTTAATTATTCCCCTTGGATTGTTATAGAAGAACAAGCCAAATACTAATTGTATTTCCCCCTGTGTACAGGAGCGTAACTCCAGACACCACCCTGGAAGTTAGGGTATGGAGCCACCATGCTCTGAGAGCTGACACCTTGCTGGGGAAAGCCAACATAGACCTGAAGCAAGCCTTGGTGACACACCATGGACAATGTAAGCTGAAGCAACTTCTGCCCCACCCTGCACAGGCCCCAGTGTTGTTATCATTGCAGCCTTTTTCTTTAGTAGATGTAGAGTGTTTCATAGAACTTAGTCACTTACTTTGTGTTTCAGTGGAATGAGCTATAGAGCAATTACCGCTCTTATTGGAGGGAAAACATAGCGAGGTCCAAACGGGCAAGCAGACCGTTATCCTGGATGGATTGGTTGTGGAGTCCTTAACAACATGTGACGCTACAGCCCCAGCAGTCAGTAAGTAATGTGTGTACTTTATGCGGGATGACCCTGCTGTAAGTGATTTATTAGAGAGGTAAAGCTCTCTCTCCCCGCTCTCTGCTCCCTCACTGTCTCTCTCCCCATCCCTCCTCTCTCTTTTTCCCTCTCTGCCTCTCTCTCTCTCTGCCTCTCTCTCTCCCTTTAGGTTTAAGGGTCAGGGTTAGGCACTAGGGGAAGGGCCCAATAACCTCATTAGATCTCATTAGACACAGCAGACACACCAGCACCTTCCACATCTGCTGCCAGTGCTGCACCAGGAGACCATAGTGTGCCATGTGATGACGCTGTACCAGCTCCTGCAACATCTTCCATATCAGATGGTGAGGATGCTACAAGCAACACAGCAAATGCACCAGAACCTTCCACATCTGCTGCTAGTGCTGCTCCAGGATGGCATAGTGTGCCATGTGATGATGCTGTACCAGCTCCTGCAACATCTTCAATATCAGATGGTGAGGACGCTACAAGCGACACAGCAGACACACCAGCACCTTCCACATCTGCTGCCAGTGCTGCTCCAGGAGGGCATAGTGTGCCATGTGATGACGCTGTACCAGCTTCTGCAACATCTTCCATATCAGATAGTGAGGACGCTACAAGCGACACAGCAGACACACCAGCACCTTCCACATCTGCTGCCAGTGCTGCTCCAGGAGGGCATAGTGTGCCATGTGATGACGCTGTACCAGCTCCTGCAACATCTTCCATATCAGATGGTGAGGATGCTACAAGCAACACAGCAGATGCACCAGCACCTTCCACATCTGCTGCCAGTGCTGCACCAGGAGGGCATAGTGTGCCATGTGATGTCGCTGTACCAGCTCCTGCAGGATCCTCCATATCAGATGGTGAGGATGCTACAAGTGACACAGCAGATGCACCTGCACCTTCCACATCTGCTGCCAGTGCCGCACCAGGAGGGCATAGTGTGCCATGTGATGATGCTGTACCAGCATATAATCATGTAATATTTATATGGTGCCACAAGCAGCACCATACATAGTATACATCATACAGCCAAATTCATGATACAAGGTTGATCAAAGACGACAGTTATAGACAATTTCCAAACTTTAAATATGTACATAATAACTCACAGATTACATAATTTATGTACAAACCGCAAAAGGAGAGATTGTCCATGCTTGCAAGAGCTTACATTCTATAGGGGCTATGGGTGGGCACATAAAGGAATAGAGATCTCATACATAACCTAGGTCATATTGTGCAGCAGCTGCTGAGCACCCACAAGTGATCCCCTCCTGATAGACACACATACGTGTCTTTGCTGTAATCAGCATGGGAGGAATTTATGCAGACACAGCCTTTATTGTACTATGCTGATGCTCACACACCTCTCCCAGCATCCGTTCTGCTTCTATAAGCGTAAGGAGTCATAATCACGAATTGTATCCCAGTCACCATAGGGACGCATATGTAAGAAATGTTGGTGCACATGTACAGCAGAAAAACCCTCAGTTTGTGGGATAAAAGCCCACATTGTGTTTATGTCCAACTACTCATGAGCCCCTTTAATATCAGATTTTGGTTTTCTATGAAACAGTCCTTAGTCTGTGACACATTTCACTATAATTTAGTAATTTAAGTTCAAAGTGACCATAGTTGGGTCACAAAGTGTCCATTAGTTGGTTCCTTGAGTACTGTAACATATAAGACCATTATACAATGTTTTTAGTAAGCCGTGACATATGTAGACTCATGTTATTGTATCGGCAAGTCCTTTTATTATGAAGACCCATTAACTATGTTTTTTTGCTTCTAGTTGGGAGCTGAGGAGGGATCCTCGTGGTAAATACTTTTACATTGATCACAACACCAAGACCACAACGTGGGATCCGCCTTTACCAAATGGGTAAGCCCCTGCAATAAAATTCAGCTCGGGAATGTGACATGGGGGAGACCAGGGATCCCGAGACTTTGTTGTGTTGCTTCATCCTTTTCTTGCGTTTGCATTAATGGAAATACAGATAAGGGTTATTTGCATTGGTCCGAGATGAGTTTCAGCTCCTTATATTTAATATTACATGAGTTTACCACATTCTCTGTCATGTTCCTTGCTCCAATGGCCTCTGCACGACACGCAGCACGCACATACAAAGACTGATATGGTATTTCCTGAGTGCTGCCATGTGCTATAAGGCCACCTGTTGGGCAGAAACCTGACCCACCTCCTTATCTGCCATTATATAGAGAGATAACATTTGGCAATAACAGTGGAGTTTATGGGAACCCTCATTTATGTATGTAGAGAACTATACTGCAGTTAAGCTTGTCAGATGTTTTTATGAAGGTGCTTGAACTGCTCTGGTGAAGTGCAGAGAAAGTACAAGATGGTGTCTAGGCCCAGCATTGTTCCTCACTCATCTGTATACGCCCTAAACAAAACAAAACATGTTTGTGTCTTACAGCTGGGAGAGAAGAGTCACCAGCCATGGACGGCCTTTCTATGTGGACCACAACACCAGGACCACAACCTGTACAAAGCCTATTATAGAGTCTGTGCAGCTCCACCAGCGAGACCTCTACTCGGTAACTGATACGTGTGTTTGTACAGACTTTAACTGTACAGCTGTGTCACATTTGTATGGCATTATTACAACTGTGTCACATTTACATGGCGTTATTACAGCTGTGTCACATTTATATGGCATTATTACAGCTGTGTCACATTGTGGCTCAGCTTAGATATGTAACACTCAGATTTGTCAGACTCACCTGATTCCGATCTGCCCATCTCTAATTGCAGTGTTTATCTTGCTCCATTCTAGGCTTCATCAGAAGCAGATCTGCTGGGGGCATTGAACCATTCCACAAAGACCACACAGTGGGAAGATCCTCGTAGTCCTATGAAAGAATGTCCTCAAATGTCTTCCACCCCCGTGTTATATGGTAGAATTGTCCTATCACATTGCCTCATTCCATGTTCCAGCTCTAGACCAGAGATAATTGTAATTTCTTTATAAATCGCCAACATCTCACATAATGCTGCACACAAAGGGCCTTAATAAGGGTTAGATGCAAAAGGAATCATAAAATGTGTTCAATGTACAACTGACACCAGGTTCTATTCTGAGCTGGAAGTCACTGTCCCCTCACTGCCAGCGGTACTCTCCCACCTGCTGCAGGGACCGCTGGCATCTCCTTTCACCCAGCTGCTGCTGCTTGCGGCTCTGGATACAGATGGCTGCGTCTTCCATAAGTACCACTCAGCTTGAGCTCTTAAGAGACAGGGGCACCATGTGTGATATCACATTTGGTGCAAAATTTCATTTCTCTCCCTATAAAAGGGCATCTCTGGGCACTGGTCATGTGTGAGAGTATTAGGCTCCATAACTTTGTGCCAGCGTTTGTTCCCAGTGCAAGTTACATGTGTTCTGATCCGGTTTGTCAGATGATTCTCTTGGGTTACTCCCAGGAGAATCTCCTGTTCCTTGTGATTTCCTGGTCCTGGCAGTTATTCCTCTGACCGAATTTGCTTGTCCCCTTTTCTGCCCATCTGGATCTGACCCAATCCTGTCTCCATTATGCCGCCACGGCGACTACTCTCACTATCTGCCTTAGTTCCTTGAGTCCTGCCCATACATTGGAAGCAAGACAGAGGGTCACGACCTGCGTATTGGGCGCAGTGAAGCCCAAATTCCTGTTCTGGGTATATGCCAACTCCAAGCCTACAGTCAGCATCCACACCATCTCTCCAAGAGTTGTCACAGTGGCAAAAATAAATGTTACACTATGTTACACTATACATTTAGTGTGGGGCATTCAAAGATGTTTTTGCTACCTGGCTCTGAACTGTACTTCTCTACAGAAGGACATGTATGACCCATCTAGCTGAGGCCACATAGGAATCAGTACACTATTGACATGCTGCACTTCAGCCATATATTCTGCATAGTAAATATAAATGGAATATACACCCAGCTTCCAGCATCATCCCGGGACACCTGCCTGTCTTCACCTTTATGGGCCGCTTCATTGTGATGGTCAGTCCTCATTTCTTCAGTAACTGGCATCATTACATTGGGAAGTGCCTGCTGTGCCCTCTGGCTCCTCTCCCTAGTTATATAGCTCAGTAACTGGCATCATTACAATGGGAAGTGCCTGCTGTGCCCTCTGGTACCTCTCCCTAGTTATATAGCTCAGTAACTGGCATCATTACATTGGGAAGTGCCTGCTGTGCCCTCTGGCTCCTTTCCCTAGTTATATAGCTCAGTAACTGGCATCATTACAATGGGAAGTGCCTGCTGTGCCCTCTGGTACCTCTCCCTCGTTATATAGCTCAGTAACAGGCATCATTACATTGGGAAGTGCCTGCTGTGCCCTCTGGTACCTCTCCCTAATTATATGGCTCAGTAACTGGCATCATTACATTGGGAAGTGCCTGCTGTGCCCTCTGGTACCTCTCCCTAGTTATATAGCTCAGTAACTGGCATCATTACATTGGGAAGTGCCTGCTGTGCCCTCTGGCTCCTTTCCCAAGTTATATAGCTAAGTAACTGGCATCATTACATTGGGAAGTGCCTGCTGTGCCCTCTGGTACCTCTCCCTAGTTATATAGCTCAGTAACTGGCATCATTACAATGGGAAGTGCCTGCTGTACCCTCTGGTACCTCTCCCTAGTTATATAGCTCAGTAACTGGCATCATTACATTGGGAAGTGCCTGCTGTGCCCTCTGGTACCTCTCCCTAGTTATATAGCTCAGTAACTGGCGTCATTACATTGGGAAGTGTCTGCTGTGCCCTTTGGCTCCTCTCCCTAGTTATGTAGCTCAGTAACTCGCGTCATTACAGTTGGAAAGTGCCTGCTGTGCCCTCTGGTACCTCTCCCTCGTTATATAGCTCAGTAACTGGCATCATTACATTGGGAAGTGCCTGCTGTGCCCTCTGGTACCTCTCCCTAGTTATATAGCTCAGTAACTGGCAGCATTACATTGGGAAGTGCCTGCTGTGCCCTCTGGCTCCTTTCCCTAGTTATATAGCTAAGTAACTGGCATCATTACATTGGGAAGTGCCTGCTGTGCCCTCTGGTACCTCTCCCTAGTTATATAGCTCAGTAACATGCATCATTACAATGGGAAGTGCCTGCTGTGCCCTCTGGCTCCTCTCCATAGTTATATAGCTCAGTAACTGGCATCATTACATTGGGAAGTGCCTGCTGTGCCCTCTGGTACCTCTCCATAGTTATATAGCTCAGTAACTGGCATCATTACATTGGGAAGTGCCTGCTGTGCCCTCTGGTACCTCTCCCTAGTTATATAGCTCAGTAACTGGCGTCATTACATTGGGAAGTGCCTGCTGTGCCCTTTGGCTCCTCTCCCTAGTTATATAGCTCAGTAACTCGCATCATTACATTGGGAAGTGCCTGCTGTGCCCTCTGGCTCCTTTCCCTAGTTATATAGCTCAGTAACTGGCGTCATTACTTTGGGAAGTGCCTGCTGTGCCCTCTGGTACCTCTCCCTAGTTATATAGCTCAGTAACTGGCATCATTACATTGGGAAGTGCCTGCTGTGCCCTCTGGTACATCTCCCTAGTTATATAGCTTAGTTACTGGCATCATTACATTGGGAAGTGCCTGCTGTGCCCTCTGGTACCTCTCCCTAGTTATATAGCTCAGTAACTGGCATCATTACATTGGGAAGTGCCTGCTGTGCCCTCTGGTACCTCTCCCTAGTTATATAGCTCAGTAACTGGTATCATTACATTGGGAAGTGCCTGCTGTGCCCTCTGGCTCCTCTCCCTAGTTATATAGCTCAGTAACTGGCATCATTACATTGGGAAGTGCTTGCTGTGCCCTCTGGCTCCTCTCCATAGTTATATAGCTCAGTAACTGGCATCATTACATTGGGAGGTGCCTGCTGTGCCCTCTGGTACCTCTCCATAGTTATATAGCTCAGTACCTGGCATCATTACATTGGGAAGTGCCTGCTGTGCCCTCTGGTACCTCTCCCTAGTTATATAGCTCAGTAACTGGCGTCATTACATTGGGAAGTGCCTGCTGTGCCCTTTGGCTCCTCTCCCTAGTTATATAGCTCAGTAACTCGCATCATTACATTGGGAAGTGCCTGCTGTGCCCTCTGGCTCCTCTCCCTAGTTATATAGCTCAGTAACTGGCGTCATTACTTTGGGAAGTGCCTGCTGTGCCCTCTGGTACCTCTCCCTAGTTATATAGCTCAGTAACTGGCATCATTACATTGGGAAGTGCCTGCTGTGCCCTCTGGTACATCTCCCTAGTTATATAGCTTAGTTACTGGCATCATTACATTGGGAAGTGCCTGCTGTGCCCTCTGGTACCTCTCCCTAGTTATATAGCTCAGTAACTGGCATCATTACATTGGGAAGTGCCTGCTGTGCCTTCTGGTACCTCTCCCTAGTTATATAGCTCAGTAACTGGCATCATTACTTTGGGAAGTGCCTGCTGTGCCCTCTGGCTCCTCTTCCTAGTTATATAGCTAAGTAACAGGCATCATTACATTGGGAAGTGCCTGCTGTGCCCTCTGGTACCTTTCCCTAGGTATATAGCTCAGTAACTGGCGTCATTACATTGGGAAGTGTCTGCTGTGCCCTCTGGAACCTCTCCCTAGTTATATAGCTCAGTAACACTATTAGAGAATACATTACTAGAGCATTACCTCTATGTAATGTAATGTGGTTCCCAGTAGGGAATGTGTGTGCCGCCCATAAGCAGTGATATCCTCGCTCTCCCCTCCAGGCCTTGTTCCATGGTAGCCACATTGCCAAGGGCTTCTCTATACCATTCTACAAGCAGATGCTGGGGAAGAAGCTCGCCATGGCAGACCTGGAGGCCATTGACCCTCAGATCTACAGGTCTCTCACATGGATAAGGTGAGTAACTAAAAATTTGTGTCCAGTGCACTAAGGCTGTGAGGACACGAAGACTTTGTTTTATATTCTTACTTGTATTATTGGCAGTACTGTAAGTGTATCATGTGTGTGTTAGTAGGACATTAGGATGATAGCATATATCTGTGGGCAGACCGTTCTATTCTATGGGCTCAGCTTAGAGCCATAACTGCTCAGCATCACATAAGACGACATTTATAGCACATGATATTTTGTAACTAAGAGCTGTCTGTACCAAGAATATATGGCACTAGTTTGCAACAATAAAATATCCCGGATATTATGTATGACCAGAGTGTCTGGGTAATCTTTATTCTTCACCTCTCCTGTAATGCTATGATATCCGGCTACACGGTGTGTACAATGGTGTGTACGCTTCTTGTTTGCAGAGACAACAACATCGAGGACTGTGACTTGGAGCTGTGTAACCATGGACACGCTAGGAGAAGTCACATCCCGCGAGCTGAGGCCAGATGGGGCAAACATCCAGGTTTACTGAGGCCAATAAGGAGGAATACATGACGTAAGCAACTGTACATAAGGGGTAACATTTAGTAAATGCCTATTTCCCCCTCATTATGCAACTGATGGACATCCCCAGCGATTTGAAGCCCAAACCATTAAATTTACTATTTAGAGGTTTTATTGGTGTTTTAAAAACCACTGTCGATGTCTGTCGGTATCTGAGAAAAATGCCAGTAGTTTGGCCGAAACCAAATGTCCCCCGTCAGTGTCATTAATAGATAACAGTAATACAGCACTGTTATGGTCCTGCTATTAGCCGTGCCTGACCTGGGAAGGGAATTCCCCTGTGACCCTTCTCACCCTGTCTCTGTATCTCTAGTCTGATGTCTGAGTGGATGTTATCTAGAGGAGAACATCAGATGAGCGCGTTCCTGGAGGGGTTTAGCAGCATTGTCCCCCTGCAGTGGCTGCAGTGCTTCCAGGAGGAGGAGCTGGAGGTATGATATACACTTACAAACGTATAGTTTTGTATTGTTGGGGTATAAAGCGTATAGTGAGTATATAAATCCCCTGGAGGAGCAGGATACAGAGGAAGTGGACTTGGGTAGAGGACATGTTGCACCGGGTTAGTGGGTGTCAGGTGCACATTAGATGACAGTGCTGCCTGTGTCTGGGCTCTACCTCAGCTGCTATAAAAAACAAATAAAAGCAGCGTTGGGGGGGACCCTGATGGGCAGAACACCCTCTGCACTGGTGATGTCATGTATGGAGTCCCCAGGGCACTAATCCAGCAATGCCATCTGATCTGAGGCAGATGTTTATGTAAGAAAGTCTTAAGTTAAAGAGATTGTTACCTAAACATTTCCCCCCCTTCAAACATACACTTAATAAAGTGGCTGCTGCTTCTTCTCATGCCCTTATCTTCAACTAGATTGGATCGCTCATTACTACTGTCATTTTCTATCCCGCAGACAGTGTTGCTTTGAGGACCTGCAAAGGGATTGTAGTACCAGTTGGCAAAGTGCCTCAGTCAGTAGGGGGCGCTGTCATTCTGATAACACCTTTGGACAGTCTCCAGACAACCGTACCAGAAGGTTGGCAGTAATGGGCTGCTCAGTCTCTGGGAATGTGACTCCGTATAGGAGAAGTTAGAGCTGTGAGGTATAATATCCCCTGTAATGCTAGAAACTATATATCATGCTCCTCTGCCATAGTATGTATGGGGTTAGATAGGATGGGGTTTGCTACATGCTCCTTCGTCCCCATCTGTGTCAACCCAGTTTGTCTTCCCCCACCTTTTTAGAATGTAAGCTCTCACGAGCAGGGCCATCTACCCTCTTGTGCTTCTCCTTACTATAGTGTAATTTACTTCTTACTCACCACTAGGGCACCTAACACTTGGTTGCTTATGCTCTGTTGCTTATCTGGGTGATATGGTCGCTAATGTAGCAATATATATTATCCATGTCTGTATTGTATTGTTCTGTAAGTCACTTGTATACAATTTGTTTTTGTACTTTGTAAGGCGCTGCGGAACACTTGTGGTGCCATATAAATAAATGATGATAATAATAATAATAATAGTAATAATAACCGTTACAGTAAGAGCCGCACACTGATGATTACCATAAGACTGAATAGGGGAAAGTGCAGGATCCATCCATAAGAGAAACAAATCCCAATTACAGCAATCATTAGTAGGATTAGGGAGATGCATAGTAAGACACTAGTGGTCTAAGTGACAGTATATTAGCTGGCACATAGGTGACGTACCCAGCACATACTTACACTCAGGACATGGAACACGCTGGGAGTCATGTGTGAGCTGGACGTGCTACAGGGTGTTTATCATCAGTGGGGAAATAGGCTTTGGCTGATGGTAGTTACAGAAGTGCCCTAGGAGTACAGGGTAAGAGAATGGCATTTGGTTTTGCAGATGATGCTGTGTGGTATACAAGATATAGACATGTTAGACTAACAGAGGAACACGGTGTATCATCACTACACACGGAACAGCAAACAGGTCATCTGGTTCTGGCAGGTAAGTGACCCTACTCACTACTGAGAGAGAGGGCAAAGGGCCACAGTTAAGTTGCAGGTGTAATCAGAAAAATGAGGTAGGAACAAGCACATTTACAGAGGAGAAGATCCTATCAGAACTCTCAAAACTGAAAGTAGATAAATCAATGGGGCCAGATGGGATACATCCAAGGATACTAAAAGAGCTTAAAGGGGTGCTGACAACACCATTAACAGAATTATTCAACCAGTCACTAGCTACTGGAGTAATTCCAGAGGACTGGAAAAGAGCAAATGTTGTCCCACTGCACAAAAGTGGAAGCAAGGAAGAGGCAAGCAACTACCGACCAGTGAGCCTTACATCAGTAGTAGGGAAATTGATGGAAACACTCTTAACAGAAAGAGTCGTAGATTATCTCAAATCCAGCAATTTGCAGGATCCCAAATAGCATGAATTTACTGGGGGGAGATCATGTCAAACAAATCTTATTGACTTTTTTGACTGGGTGACTAAGGAAATAGATAAAGGGGGGACCATAGATATAGCTTATCTAGATTTTAGTAAGGCTTTTGACACTGTTCCACATTGCAGACTGTTAAATAAACTGGAAAGCATGGGATTGGAAACAAAGATATTTGAATGGATAAGAAGCTGCAGGATAGGTAACAGAGAGTTGTAGTAAACTGAGTGCAGTCTCAAGAGGGAAATGTTACCAGTGGAGTACCTCAGGGATCTGTACTTGGACCAGTGCTTCTTAATATCTTTATTTGTGACATTGCAAATGGTATTGAAGGGAAACTATGCCTTTTTGCAGATGACACAAAGGTATGCAACAGGGTAGACACACCAGGAGGGGTAAAACAAATGATTGACGATCTAAGTAGACTAGAGGAATGGTCAAGAACGTGGCAACTACAGTTTAATGTTAAAAAATGCAAGATCATGCACTTGGGTCTCAAAAATCCAAAGGCTAAATATAGTATTAATGGCACTATACTGGAAAGTACTGAAGAGGAAAGGGATCTAGGAGTCACTATTTCAGGTGACTTAAAGGCAAGCAAACATTGTAACAAAGCAATGAGGAAGGCAAGTCAGATGCTTGGTTGCATAGGGAGAGGAATCAGTAGCAGAAAGAAAGAAGTGATAATACCACTGTATAGGTCATTGGTACGTCCTCATCTAGAATACTGTGTTTAGTTCTGGAGGCCACATCTCCAGAAGGATATTTAATACATTAGAGACTGTACAAAGAAGGGCAACTAAAATGGTGCAAGGTCTACACCACAAAACGTACCAGGAAAGACTAAAAGATCTTTATATGTATAGTTTGGAGCAGAGAAGGGATAGGGGGGACATGATGGAAACGTTCAAATATATAAAGGGTTTTAACAAGGTAAAGGAAGGAGACATTCTTCAAAGAAAGAGAAGTATTAGAACAAGAGGACATGTTCTAAAACTGGAGGAAGGTAAGTTCAGGGGAAATTTGAGGAAAAATTACTTCACAGAAAGGGTAGTGGACAAGTGGAATAGCCTCCCATCAGAGATGGTAGAGGCTAAGACAGTAGAGCAATTTAAACATGCATGGGATAGACATAAGGACATCCTTCAGAAGAAGTAAGGATCAATAAGGGTTGAGGTAAATAATATGTTTAAAAATGGGGCAGACTAGATGGGCCAAGTGGTTCTTATCTGCCGTCAAATTCTATATTTCTATGATAGGTCATATGTAATAATGATATTATGTTTCTGGGCATATCAAATAACTGCATTTATTAACTCATCATGTGATATATATGCCCTGGCCTATAATACCATATTTGATACTATATGATATATATGCCCTGGTCTATAATATCTCCTGTTGCATATACTCCTAATGCATGATCCTTAGCACCCCAACCCTAGACACCATAACCTGTGGCCTATTCCTAATCCTCTTTCTCCTTTGGGGACATGAGCTGTGAGAGCCGGGATGGTGGGTGATAAAGGTGGTTACATATTATACAGTAGGCGCCTTCCCTCACATCTCAGGAGGGAGAGGAGATTACAGACAATGGATCAGTCATCCCTGCTTAGCACAGGCCATTGGCCATCCCTTTTCCTTCTGTGACAGGCAACCCTTTGTTTGTGGCGCTAATGTTTCTGTAACGCAGAAACAGCTGTGTGCCATACAGCTGTGTCCACATTACATTATGCCACACATCCATACCCCAATATATATTTATGACACACATCTGTGCCCCATTATACCATATGTCAGCACCAATTAACCCCCCCCCCCACAAACACACACACCTCACCCTGCCAGCACTCATTAAACCTACACACACACCTGGAGCAGGCGCCTGGAGCAGGTGCTCTACTGAAGCCACCCTCGCCACACTCCTGGATGTGTCGTGGCCAGCGATTTCATCTTTATTAGCACTTGCACTGGCACCAGCAGCCATGTTTAGACTGACATTCTGAGCACCCATAGGGCTGCTCTAATGTCCGATGGTGCAACTCTCTATGAAAGTGGCGAATTACAGCCAATCTCGGGGCTGCGTCTCTGTTTGAATCCCATCGGCTGTGGCAAATAAATATGCACTCACGCTGTGTAAAAAGGCGCAGTCACGCCCGCATTTCGCACATCTTTAACTACCTGAAATATTTTTTAGATTTATTTGACACATAAAAAGTAAAAGCTTATAATTTAATAAAGCAATAGAATAAAATAAAACATTATTCTTTTCTAAAATATCGTAAAATCACTTGCAACAATATACTTTAAATTTGCACCCAGGATAAACATGGACCTGATTCAGAGTTGTTTGTAAAGCCGATGGTGGGCGATCGGCGCAGGATCTGTACTGTGCATTTGCCGATCAGTGCCTGCCTTCTGTTTGGCGGCAGGGAGTGAGCGGAATGGTGTAGCTTCACTGATCCCGGCAGCGTGAATTTTACAGCCATGAGTAATCCAGAGTAGCCTGGGGATTACTCAGATGATTGATGTTCAGATAGTTGATCCTCTGCTGCGACGTCGGATGCAGGAGTGGATCACAGAAATCGGAAGCAGGCAGCATTGACACAAGACGCCTCCTGCGACATTAGCATAATTTCACATTGCCACTGCGTACAAAGATGCAGCGTAGATGCGATAAGCATACAATTCTGAAGCAGACCCCATATTCCTTTAGGGAAATTAGGTCAAATGCCCTCATTGCACTGTACTCTCACCTGCCAATTATATAGATGTACTATTGTAATCTCCTGGTCCTTCCCAGCAGCCCCTCTCCTAGCAACCACATATGTTCCACACACATCATGATCTCAATGATCTGCATTCACAGCTGGCAGGGACATTACATTCAACTGGGACTTGAAACTGGGAACTGTCATTAATGTGTCTCTAGTACACATTATTTGTTTTCCTAGCCAGTAGTTACATAACATAAAAGGCTGCACTAATTTATAGTATGATTTTGTATGACATGTTGAAAATTCCTGTGAAATATGTTGGTCTGTGCTATTTAGGCTGTAGTCATTACCCTTGTTCCTGCTGCATGCCACATTATATGTACAAACCCCCCCCCCAGAAAGTTCAAGAATTTAATAAGGAAATTCCATTGCCTGCAATTATCTTAGAATTTGCAACTTGACAAAACAGCTACACAGCGTTAATATAACTAATATCTCTTAAAATACTACTTTTAATTGTATTTTTATTGTGCCATATTAAGCAAATAAATATCTATTTAAAGCTGCACTACCACCTAGGTCAGAGGTTCCCAAACTCTGGGCCTGATTCAGCAAAGGTCACTATTCTGCATATACGCACACGACACAGTTGCTAATATCAGTGGAATGTTTGCATTCACATTGCGATCGCAGCCTGACATAAGGACGCCCACTTCCCCTTACTAACACCCCTATACTAGGGCAACATAGTGAAACAATTGGTAACATCGAGTAACATCGGACCCATACACAGTTGAGGCAGGTCAGACCTCACTCAGAAATTGCTTACTTTAGCGCACACTATGAGGCCTCAGCCGGCGTCTGGTATCGCAGTGGATAATTTATGCACACCCCTGCAACGCTGTCCCAACACACCGGCACGCCTGCGTTCGCCTGATCACCCCCGGTCACCACCCACAAACGGCACTTCCTGTCAATCACTCTTCCATGGGTCTGAGTAGCCTTTGTCATTGCAGTCCCGATTTCAGTGGCTAGTTCGCGAACTGCGATGTATATGCATGCGCAGAATGCAACAATCGGCCGATTGCGTGCGTACAAGCAACTGCGTTCCTTGCTGAATCAGACCCTCTGTCCTCAAGGCACCTAATGGTCCAGGTTTTAAGGATAACAAACAAATTGCAGAGTATAAGAGGGTAGATTTCATTCTCTGTGACTGGTAAACATAACTAATTTCCCCTTGCACAGCTTAGAGCAGAGCCGTATTAAGAGAGGAGGGGGCCGTGTGCATTCCCCATCCGGGCCCCCTCCTCTCTCCCCGGAGGCCGGCCAAGCACTGACCGCAGCAGTAAACTCTGGGCACTAGTCTGTGCCCAGAGTCTACTGCGCATGCGCAGGTCACCGGAAAAATGGCGCAGCTGCCATTTTCCCGGTGATTTCCCTACTGTGCATGCAAAAAAATGCACAGAAAATGGCCACGTGGCCATTTCCAGGTGTTTTGTACAGCACTGCAGCAGACACTGGACTTCGGAGGGGTAAATATTAAAAAATATGGACGCAGGTTGTGTGGTGTGTGTGCCCCCTGGATCCAGGGACCCGTGTGCACTGCACACCCTGCACCCCTTATAAATACTCCCCTGTATCAGAGGCAAATTAGCAATGTTTGGCTTCCATAATACACAGTGATGTGCACAGCCGAACATCTTGTCACAAGAGACTTCAATCTCCTCATAACAATAACAATAACATAACAATTTTAAGATGCACAAACAGGACAACTTGTTAAACAGGAGTAGGATGGTTTTTAGATTCCAGTGCAACAAATCTAGAAGTTGTGCAGCATGTTCGTGCTGTTTGTCGCAATGCAGTCTACCAGGGTTTTACTAGCAAATGTTATTCAGAAATGTCTTGCTTAGTTTCTGACAACCTCTAGCCCATTTGCGTTAAGATATGAGCAGTTGACAGGGCCAGGCAGAAAAATTCAAAACAGTCATGTCAGATCAGTATCATGGCAGGTTCAGACCATAGTGCCCAGGGGCTGCTGTTGGTTATTAAAAGTAGGACTCAAAATTTGGGATTCCAGATCATACTATAATCCCAGTCACCCCTGCCCTATGGCTATTGGCTATGGCACATGCTATAGTTGTCAGATTGCCTGTTGGAGCCTGGCATACGTTAATGAAATTCATCCCTCCTTTCTCCTGCCCCAGTTTTGCTTACAGACACTGTGTTCAGCCCCCTGATGTCAGTAATGATCATTATGCCAATCTGAGTTTGTGTTTATTCTCCATAATTTCAATATTGCTGTTATTAAGAATATTGTAATGCTCTCTCTTATTTTTTATGTGTTGCAATTTGGTCTATCAAAATTGGCCTGAAAAATGTTGGAAGAGTACATCACTGGACCTCACTGGAAAATTTGACAATGAGCCCATGCTCTCTGCTGTCACCATAGTTCTGCCTCTGGGCATGACATTTCTCCATGTGTTGCTATGTGCCAGAGCTAGATTAAGGGAGCGTGGTGTCCCCCTCTCTTAGGCCCCCTCTATCTAGAACACACTGCTGCACTATACAGTCCCCTGCATTTTCTAAGGGCCAGATGAGTAGGGCGGTGTTGACGAGTGGGAGGGCTGGAGAACTGGTGGTGGACCCCCCTGTCTTAAATGCAGAAAATCCCAGAAATGGCTTAATCCATCCATGCCATGTGCACTAGGCTGTTTGGGGAAGAGGAGTGGCTGCAATTTCCCAGTTTAAGGAATAATGCCTAAAAGATGAAAAAAACTAACTAAGGTGCATATTATATGTAGACACCGTTGTTGTGCTGTGTCTCTTTAATAAGTATTATATTTTGATATCTATATAATAATAGAAATAGTGTGTTTGTCTGTCGGTTTGTCCTTTATGCATGGCCAGAATTTCTACCCAGCTCTAACAAATTTGGCATGGTGGTGTAGTTTTACCAGGATTAGGTTTTTGACTAAGTTTGAAGTTCATCAGGGCCATGGAGGTCTACATGGTGCCCACCAAGTAGGCCATGTAGTCTCCTATTTAAATTTTTTGTTTAAGCAAGTTCGCTCAGGATGTCTTCCAGTGCTTAACACTGCACTGATCTGAAGGCACAGGCTGATATGTACCAGTGGGGGGCAGGCAGAGCTTCAATGGAAGAGCAGATCAACTGTCACACTGCACCTGCACTGACAGTTACTAATTTCCTCCAAGCACATTTTCATATGCCATAGTCTCCAATGTGGTCTGCAGAGATTTCTTTTCTGCAATGATTTCTTTTCTGCAGTAATTTCTGATCCATAGCAAACACTCTTAGCAAACAGTGGGATCCTTTTCAGGATCAATGGAATAGGGTTATAGTCGAGGACAATGTAAAAAATTAAGGCTGCAGATGTACTTCAATGTCAATCCTTCAACCTGGGCAATGCCAGGTATCCCAGCTAGTATATATAATAATAACTGGGTATATTTTATGTGTATGTTTTGGGACTATAAGTAATTAGATGGAATCCTTTCCAAATCTTGCCTTTACCAGCTGACAACAATTTTTAGATCTGATTTTAATTGTATTGTCTATAAAATGCAGTGACATGTGGTGATGTAAATGGCTGGCGAGACATTGGCTAGTATCAGAGCCAGATTTACACGTACATATATGAACCCGAGGGTACATGTGGGCATTATACAAAGGTGCAGCAGTATATAGTGCTGGAAATTTGTTGTGTTTTGATCAGGGATGTGCAGAAATTTAATGCCAGAAAAGGTAGACCTGCCATACACTTTTTACTGCAGAGTTTTGACTATAAAAATTATAAAAATAATATAAAGAAGATATTTATAATATTTTCTTTACATTTTTCTTATCATTTTTTATAGTAAAAAACTCTGGAGTATACCGAAGTATGACAGGTGAGGCTCTGCCTCACCTGACCGCACATCACTGATAAAATCCTAGATATACTGCTTCGGTCCCTCATGATTGGAATGTTCGACCCAAGCCGCAAATTACTGAATGGGTCCAATATGGCCAAGTTAGCTTGCTGAGAGACCACTGGCCTTGGTGCAGTGTATGACACCGCTAGTCCACACAGAGCAGCGCTGAGTGAAAGAATTAGCAATTTGCTCACACTGTGCAGCTTTATAGTGATGCAAGATAGAGTAGCCTCACCTTCCCAATCTAAGACTGCTTTCTCAATCTAAACTTAAAAGACAGCATAATGGAAATGGCAATTTTTGAATTATAAATATTTAGGTTATGTTGGGTATATTATTCAGCTCAGTAAGTTATTTTAAGAGATGTTTCAAACCCCCCTCATAAAGCAAGAGGCTAACGTGAAATACAATCTACTAGACAGAATTATCTGCTGTGGTTACAGCTGCCCAGACTGACACTTAAAATAGAAAATACTGTAGATACAATGGTGAGTCTGTGTTGCCATATAAACATGATGTCATGATGTTGTCACCAGTTATGGTGTTTTATAAGAATTTAAGCAGACATCACTTCATGCAGCAAGGTGTTGAGCACATGGTAAGTTCTCATTCAGATCTATCCTGACAGATTGAAGTGTCAATACTGTACATTGATGGGTTTCTGGGTCACTGTGTCTGGTTGTGCAGCATGTACTGTACATCACTTGGAAAGAATGGATAGTATGTCTGTCTAGTATTCATATTAGACATTTCCTAGCTGTCTTCTATATTTGCTATTGACAATTATAGTTTAGTATGACACGCAATTAGACCAGCCACATTCATTCCAATTTCTAGGTCTGCATTTTTCCATTATCTCACTTTGGTCATTTAATCGTGTTTAACCAGGATCAGAACACCTACTGCATTCATGTTTCAAAGCAGGGTATGTACGTGCGTAATATACTGTAAGTCAGTAGGGTTGTACAAGTAGTTTATCTGGATAGTAAAAATGTTACTTGCCACTGTTATTTAAAAGACATTAGCGTTCTAGTGGGGTTAGTGCAGCGGGTTGGGTATGAGATCCCGGCTGTCGGCATCCCAACAGTCAGACACCCATAAGGAAATAAGGTAAGACTAATCCTTACCCCTAACCCTCACTCCTCGGTGCCTAACCCTAACCTCCCCCCTAGTGCCTAAATCTAACCTCCCACTCTACCTGCAACCTAAACATAACAATCCCCCCTAGTGCCTAAATCTACCCTCCCTCTCCCCACACCCTAAACATAACAATCCCCCCTAGTGCCTAAACCTAACCTCCCCCTACCCGCTCTCTAAACCTAACACTCCCGCCTAGTGCCAACACCTAAACCCTCCCCATAATGGCTAACCCGCACCCTAACCCTCCCCCTAACGCCCGATACTTACCTTCGGGATGCCGGCGGTCAGGATTCTGGTGCCGGGATCCTGACACTGTCAGGATTTCGGCACCGGTATTTAGACCGTCGGTATCCTGCACGGCGGGATGCTGACTACATCCCTAGTGCAGTCTGTAGCCACTACAACATTAAAATGGTAACTGCAGCTCACAGTATTATAGCTTTCCAAATGCTATTTTGGTCATGTGTAAGATGGGTGGCTGCGGCCAGGTAGCCCCAGCCCCCGGGAGACTTCTTCAATTTTCCAGGTGGCTGCATGTGCTACCCAATTTTCAGGAGCCTTCTGGCCATTCTGGGAGTTGAATCTGTGCAAAAAGGGCTCCTATGCGAATAGCCGCAGCTTTCCTTACGCAAGTTCCTTTAATCTGTGACCTTAATCGCACAGAAATTGGTTTTACACACATTGCAACCAAGTGTCTCTAATAACCTGTGTGTGGCTTTTTGCAGATGCGTATGATGCGCAAATTTGAAAGAAATGTACACCGCTACTCCCCTTGGAGCGTCTGAGAAATAATGTAAGACTAACCATTACCTTTAACCCTCCCTCCCCGGTGCCTAACCCCAACTTGCCCCCTAGTGCCTAAGCCTAGCCTCCTGCTCCCCGCAACCTAAACCTAACACCCCCTCCCCAATGCATAAACCTAACCTCCCCCCTAGTGCCTAAACCCCTCCCCGCACCCTAACACCCCCTCCCTGGTGCCTAACCCTAACCCTCCCCCTAGTGCCTAACCCTAACCCCGCACCCTAACACCCTGATACTTATCTTCGGGATGCCGACAGTCAGGATACTGGTGCCGGGATCCCAACCTGTCGGGATTTCGGCGCCGGTATTCAGACCATCGACATCCTGCGTACCGACTAGATCCCATTCAGGGATCCCGACCTATCGGGATTTTGGCGCTGGTACCCGAAAGCCGGGATGCCGACTACATCCCATTCAAAATGGGTGGCAATACAGATTTTGAGTCCCTTTTTGATTATTTCTAATAATCTTTTCTTTAATACAGTAAAGTGTATATTTACTATATTATCAACACTAAATACATATTGTATACGTGTGTTCTTCCAGAGTTTTTTTATTTTATATATTTGTTTGGCTTAAAAAAAGCAGCATTCATTTGAGTCATCTATAATTAAAATAAGATTTAAATTATATGATTAACTGTTAACTGTTAATTCTCCCTCCCTCTAGATTGCTAGCTCCTGGGGGAATTTCCTATTATGGCATTACTTTGTGTTTATTCTGAAACCTTTATTATGAAGCCATCATGGTATATGGAGTTGTGGAATATGTTGCAGTAAGTAATATTGATAATAAATAGTAAAGAATAAAATCTAACAACATTGAACTTTGCAGTAGGAGAAATATATATATTTTTTTTTAAATCACTTTGTTGCCCGGTTCATCGTCTTTCTATAAGTTAGCCAGTACATTACCGTACCCTGCAGATGCCCATGTCATAACATACTAAAGGGCAGATTCCATTAGTCCTAAGATTCTGTGGAAACTTACATGCTAATGGGATATTACGACAGGAAACCTCACTTGTTTTTAATCGTATTCCATAAAGAGTTGCGAGCAAAAACTAAACAAGGTTTTTTTCTGTCGTGATAATGGGAAATGTGTGCAGCCGCACATCACTTAGGTGTTTGATTTTGTGTCATTATGGTGTTTATCAAAGCTTGAAGAGAGATACAATTGTGAGAGATAAAGTACTAACCAATCAGCTTCTAACTTACATTTTACAGGCTGTGTTTGAAAAATTACAGGAGCTGATTTATTGGTACTTTATCTCTCACAATTTTATCTCTTTCCAAGCTTTGATAAATACCCCCCATATATCATATTAAAATAAATATATTCAAAAATCATATTTCTTTTTATTAATAATATCAAAGTTATACCTTTTATAACATGTTAAATACTGTATCGGGTTGATTGTTTAACTTGTTTTTGTGGTGGTTTTTTTGTAAGCATACAGCTATATAATGGCTGTTTTCCTGTTACTTTAATTTATTAAAAAGAAAAGAGTCAACAAGATTGATAAAAAATTAAGCTTTTTTTTATTACAAACATCTGAGTCCTGTTAATGAGAAGCCAGAGTTCCCCCATATAAATCCCCAGCCCTTCTGTACAGTTCAACACCTTTGGTCCATCTGTCTCTCTATCTCCGTCTTCTGATTATTGATGCATGTTCTTTCATTATAACAAAATAAACCTAAACAATTCAGTCACTTCAGGACTAACAAGACTATAGTCTAGCCTGTATTAAACCTACCTCACTGTACCTACTTCTAGATGCACTCACAGTTACAGAATATTACCACTTCCGTGGTACCCTAGCTTATTGTCTGACACTCGTGATTGGCTGTTATTGGTCCACTGAAAATGTAAAAGGGAGTTATTCTCTTTCTTAAGGGTGGCAGCATATTGGAAGTTTCCTGTTCTAGGTTAGATGTTCTATATGTCACATCCACCCAAGAAGACAGTACTCCCCCTCTTTTTAGATTTCTTCTGCCACTTTTGGCATCAAATAACACATTCATTATTGAGGGAAGAAACCCTTTAGAAACCTAGACAGTTTGCAAGTGTCCTTTCTAAGTGTCTTTCTATGTAATGTGTGTAGCCCTGTCCATTTATGGGAGCAAACAATAAACATGATCCATTACTCAGACAGTATACGTAGGCGCCTGCTGACATATATGTACGGCAGATTACACAACCCATTACAAGCTGGTATAGGCTTTATAATGATTAGATGATGTGGAATACGGCAGAAAATCTAAGCTAGGGATGTGGAAAACAATGGAAGAATGTATAGAGAGCTTATATTTGGAAATATATATCTGTAAAAGCCATCACTACAATGGGAAGCACCCGTACTAACATTCATTATGTATAAAATATGATAACATGAATCCAACAATTCCTCACAAATATACTTGTTCCTGTTTTCTCATAGGAGACATGTTTTGCTCTACAATATTTTATTTATGAGAGGCAGAAACCAATGCAATAAACATGTCTTGTACTAATTCAGGAGAGTAATACAGACTACAAATAAGCTGGTCTACATATTAAGCATACTAATCCGCTCTAGCAGAATTTCCAGGAGTCTCCCGAATTTGGGGAAGTTCTCCCGGGTTCCAGAAGAGTAGAGAAGCTTCTTGCATCCTGCCAACTTCTCCAGTGTAGCGCACGGGTGGGAGAATAGCGGGATGATGCTGGTTGCAAGGTCACCCCCTTTCCCCCCCTGGTAGGTGAGTATGGTATCATAGCAATATAGAGAATACAACAGCACCTTCCCACTGTTTCCTGCATTGCCATGCTGCATGGTATTTACTTATTATTATCATGTGGAATATTATGAAGAACTCTCCTCTGCTTTGTGCACCAAAAGACTCACCTGCATTCTTTAGCAGACCTGCATCAGATGTAAAAACGACATATTACATATAAAACGATCGGCTCCAGGAAGAGCCATAAAGACTGACTATAGTGTGTGAGCCCTTTACACCAGATATGACAAAATAAAATTAGGAAGGAAGTATAGTCACAAGGCAGATTATTGTATTGAAAAGTTTAGTATCTAAGTAAGCAAAAATATATATGTAAATATACAAGATTCTTGGCTAAAAGTTTTAAATACGTACATTTTGAAAATTTCATAAACAAGACGGTTTAAAATATATTTGGGAGAATCAATCACAGTCGCCTATTCCTACAGAGCCTCGTGCGCTATTACTATATGTGCAAAAAAAAAAGTTTCCCTCCTGTAGTTACCTTATATATGCGCAGTTGTACATTGCACGTGGTTCTGACAGAATATTACATTTAATAATTACATTTGCCACATTATGTTTAATACTTCTAAAAAAAAATTTACATAACGGGGACAACTATGAAAAGTGGTGCAGAGGTAATTGTACAAAGAACATTTAACCTATAACACATGGGGCTTGATTTTTATTGCGATTGCTTGTGCACGGAATACCCTAAAAGCTCTTACGGCGCAAAGGCACTGTTGTAATTGAGACTCACGCTATCAGAAAATGTCTTAGGAAAGTGATGGGCGGTCTTGGACGGTGACTGGGAGGTGGCCAAGAAGACACACGGAGAAGGTCCATCATCTCATGGGCGTGTTATTGGAGTGTTACGTCGTGTCACTGATAGTGTTTGCTTACAGAGACGCTCAATCGTTCACATTGGAGGACATACTCGTATGGAAAACCTGCACCCACCATAAGGCAGGTGCAAGTTTTGATGTGGCTTCTAAAGACGCACCAGGCGGTTTTACAGCATCTACAGATGCTCAAAGCGGGTGTCTCAGCCAGTACACATTCATGCACCCAGATGTACACTTGGGACTTGTAGCAGCATTTAGTCGCAGATGGGGAGCCGCGTCTGCCTCCACCTCTAAATCAGGAACATTAGCTTTTACATTCTAAACTGTACTAGAAAATCACAATTGTCTGTTACCGTAATTACCTAGGCACCTGTTCTCCTAAATATCCCTCATTATTGCTTACGGTCCATTTTGTAATATAATTTATTTAATAGATAAAATGTAGAAGCATAAATCAATGGGAAAAAGGTATTGTGTTGCTTTCATGAAACAGTAAGGACATGTATTCCATCAAGAAGTTATTCTAAAGTGCAGCCATTGCCTACTCTCAGCAAAGGCAGCCATTTTGTGGGCTAAGTCAGTATACAAGAGGATGCAAAACAATGAATTCACAAGGAACCAGTGCTATGGCTGAGGAAACATATGCCTCATTGATTTCACAAGCGTCTCGTGGTTTTATTGGCTTCTTTATCATGCATAAAGGATTAGCCAATGAATTGGCTTTCTTCCATGTGTGCAGACAATGATGCTACAAGTGTGACAACTCTATGCCGTAACTATTACCTGATCATTAACTATGTTGTATATAGTATGCCGATGGCAACGTTAGTTCTCAGGTGTTGTAATACTTATGATATTATTTCACTGTCCCAAAATGAACCAGTAAAGTGAAAAGTCAGACTCTGTAACAATGACATAAAAAAATAAATAAACTGTTATTTACATTTTCAAGTACAGTATTACAGTTTGAAATTTAATGTACCCCAAGGGCATGGCCAATTCAAGAAAGGAAGCTAACAAACCAGTATGCGCAATTGAACTGATGGATATAACACATTTCAGACTGAACATTTATTGAAACCATATTTTTAGTCAGCGTGCTGGCAAATAGCCACTCCATTCCCAATGCAGAGGCCGGTAATTGCATTTCCCCACTATAATTTCCATATGATCTCTGCTCACCTTACTCTGGGTGCTAATGCAGAATGAAAAGCAACTTTATTATTCATTTTTTGTTTTCTTTTCCTGTTTTTGATGATGATTACATCACATTTCTTCATTGAGATAAATAAATTAAGCTTAAAATTGTATATGCTTTGTAAATTGGGAGCATGTTTCTCTTATCCTCAATACATGCAGTTTTCTTTCTCTGATGTTCGTCAAACCTAAAAAAAACCATTACAGCTTGTAGCCTTTTTGACTCCATTATGAGACGTCTGTGACCAGATTCCCTCTGAGTCACTAGGATTCCAATATAGCATAATGATAAAAAAAAGACATGCCCTCCTACATACTGCAATATTTAGGCCACTTATGTCCCTCACAATGTAAAGGCAACATTCTAGAATTATTCTCATTTCCATATCACACCGTCAGTGGGCCTCACATCTGGAAGGTTGATATTGCTTTGGACAGGTATCAAAGTAGTGGAAAATACAAGATACAGTCTTCAACCATTCCCCTGGTAATTCTCACTGCTGAAAAGTGCAATCCAAAGGATGACAGAAGGAAGGAAGTCATTAAGGCAGATACAAAATTCACATCTTTCACATAAAAAAGTATATGTGTAGATTAGAAGCTGTATGCTGATACTTTCTTTTAACATTAATTAAAGATCGATAAAGAAAAGCATTGTTCCATAAGATTCCTGTCTGCTGTAAAATCTATGGGACTATAGAAAGAAATGATCTTTTGTTTCCCTTGAATGTTCATGTCTGTTAATTCTCATAATTATTGGATGAATAATAGAAGAAGCTAAGAATACAGATATTCATATACATTCAGCTATCAATCCTCACATCCCACTTGAGACGATGATTTTAAAATTGACTTAAGAAATGTTAGTTCTGATAATTTGCATAAAGCTGTAATACACCCATGAAGTTGAGGTGCCCTAACTATCTGCCCAGAAATTTTTCCCATTGTTACTGTGCAGGACCGCGTTGTCTTGTCAAAAGAGAGTTTAGGCTTCCTGTGGACCTTGATCTACTACTTGCTCTTTGTTGCCTTCCAAGTCTGCCTCCTTGTCTAGCTGCACTTGAAGCTGCCAATACATTGCCACGGAACACACTTTGCTGCCCCACATCCTTCTCCAAGCAGTTAAAAGTAAGAGCTACTCCTACATTATTTTTCATTACCCTTGACGACCCATCAGAGGTGCCATCAAAGCATCTACCAAGTGCTATCTCCTTGGCTGTTCTTGAATCCTGATCAGTGACTGTGTAGATGCCATAATTATGTCCAAGTGGATCAAGTGGGGCCAGCATTGTATACTCATTGGTGTCATTGTTAACTGCCATTGGTAGATGGTTGACAAGATATTCATGCAACATGGTATTTATGACTTCTCTCCGACAGCTTCCTTGTGGAACAATCTTCACAAGTGTGCGGTCCACTCGGTCTTGATCATACAGCATCCCACTACATTTGAATTCCACACATGCTGTTGAGAGGTTGGGTTCCTCCTGGTCTTTGGTACTCCGGACATCTCTAATGCCATAGAGCTGACCAACCGTCTGTGGATGGGTGCCACCCATGTTTCGGGACCTCACCATAATCTCCTGAGGACCAACTATTTTAACTTTCATGTAGCAAGCCCTGTACTCCATTGGCTTGGGCCACCATGCTAAATAGTCAGCAGTCCAGCTCATTGGGTCATCATCATTGAAAGAGACAGTGTTATAGTCATATATATCACCTTCCACTCTGTAAAATCTAAAATGTGCAGCACTGTAAGATGCTTCTTCGCACTCTAGAAGTTTGTCATATGCATAAACAGGACCATTACTCTCCTCAGCAACATTCGGACTTGGTTTAGCTACATTGATGCTGAAAGCTGTTTTCTTGACTTTGGAGTCATCATGATCTGTTCTTTTGTAATTCAGTTTATTTAGGTAGGGCTGTGGAACACCAATTATATTTGGGTTGAACTTGGGGGAAGATTCCACTGCTTCCAGCTCTTCTCCCCCCAGAGTGGCAGTTACAAATGCAAAGTAGGCATCTGAGGTGCTGTCATCACAAAAAGCAGGCAAGCATGCGCCATTTGGACCTGTTATGGCACTGTCAAAACGGCCCCAAGCTCGGGGATTGGAGGCAAATCCTGACATAGGTTCCATATTAATTAAGTTCACTACCACACCTTCAATTTGTTCACTTGGAAGAAATCGTTCACTCCTATATGCACGGATTTTCACATAACATCTTCTGCTTTCAGGTACATCTAGGTTAAATAGTCTTCTCTCCCTAATTTCCATGTTCCCAACAAGGAAGGTCCTCTCCTCTCTTTTACCACGTCGAACTCCTATCTGCAGGAAGTCCCCCTCCTCCTCCCAAAGACCTGTTTCTGGATTTAAAGACCATAATTTCATGCTCTCAAGGTGTTCCGACATTTTGACTTGGCTGGAGTCCAAGTAGACTTTAACTGCTCCTGCATTCAATGATTCTGTTGCCTTCTCATCAGTAAAGTCTACAGAGAACATTCCATAGGACCGTAGTGGCATGGTGTCTCCTTCTTCATTGACAAAATTTAAGTCACTTTGAGCAGCAGTAGCTGTTGATATATTTCGTGGATCCAAAAATGTGACACTGGCCTTTACTTTTCCATTGTAGATCTCTCCATTTTGTCGGTAGAAAGAATTTGGTGGGATTTCCAATTCAGCTATAGGATCGATATTTTCCACATCTCCAAGTGATATTTGGTTTGTCTTCATAGAATCCAATATCACTGGCTCTTTTTTCCTGAGAAGGTGAACCTCATGAAATACAGCACCTCCTTTTTTATTGAATGGAAGAACTTTTGTGGTGTTAACAAACTTCTGTAATCGATCTACAAAAGTGAGAACTAACCTCTCTGTTTCTGCAGGTACTTGGATGGAGAAAGTACCTTTATACCCAGTCATGCTGACTCTGGAATTCCCCATGTATATATGGCCAAACCGCATTGGTTCTCCAGTATCGGCTGCCACTGCTCTCCCACGAACAATTATCTTTGTCTCTGTACATTTTAGGCATCCACACTCCACAGCCACTTTAATTGGAAGAACATAACCCTGACAAGAGACTTCTTCCACTTTTGTGTTAGTGAGTCCACAGCAGTAGGGCACGGTGTCCTTACACCGCAGACCATTGTCCAGATCTCCAGGGCAGGAAGTCAAGGGGCATTTTCCCACATTGTAGTAGAATGAGTTTGTGGCATTTTGAAAGCAGTCATGAGGAAGTCGGATGAGATGTTTCTCTGGTTTTGGATTGCAGGCATTATCTTCATTAGCTGCAGAAAAGAATAAATATAATGATCACACTACATTATGTTCAAAACAGTATGCTGATGCTTTACCTCAAATGCCTAGTCCTTATTATTAAAATAATAAGTACTAATCGAAGCCAAATGGGTGCTACTGTATGAATGAAAATTTTGACCTCTCCACCTGCTTGTGGATTGAGTTCTATTATGTGAGAACAAACCAATGTTCTAGCTCAAATCTCAGTTTTATTCCATAATGTTACTGGAAAATTTACACTTAAATTCTACAGAAATCCCTTTTAAATCATGTAATACAGACAGGCCTAGTGTCCCGTCACTCTCAGAACACACGTAATACAGACAGCACCAGTGCCCCCTCATTCTCAGTACACATTTAATACAGTCAGTCCTAGTGTTCCCTTGATCTCAGGCAGCATCATAACAGGGCGGCAGTGCGTCCTGTGCCAGCCCCGCCCCCTAAACCTATGGCATCATGACATTATGCCTAGGGGGTGGGACACTGCGTCCTTAGGATGCTCTGGGAATGACTACAAGCTGTAGTGTGCCTGCCCAGAGCATTGCGTCTCTGTGGTATTGTTACTGGCTGCAGGGTGCCATTACAGGAATTCTGCAAGACACGTGCAGGTGCCGTGGGGCAGTGACAGTGCTGCCCCCAGGGTCCTGCACCCTTTAAGATGGCACAGGTGGCACATCCCTAGTTGTGTCCCGATAGCAGGGCCATATGTTATGCAGTCAGTACCGGTCCGATATATGTAATACAGACAGTCCCAGTGTCCCCTCACTCTTAGGGCATATGTAATACGGACAGTCCTGGTGTCCCCTCACTTTGAGGACACATGTATTACAGTCAGTTCTGGTCAGAGAGAGCCGGCCCTAGCCAAATTAGTGCCTAGGCAAGATTTTGGGTGGTGCCCCCCCATGGGATCTTGAAAAAAGGGGTGTGGACTCATGGAAGGAGCGTGATCTTTCTGTGCTGTGGCCCCTTCCCCCATTGTGCTGTGCTCCCACCACAGATCACAGCACCCATCACCCAGCACAGTACCCCTCACAGCACCCCTCTTCCAGCACAGATCAAATCACCCTTCACCTGCACCTCTCCCAGCACATCACAGATCACAGCACCCCTGACCCAGCACAGGTCATAGAACCCATTACCCTTCTCCTAACACAGCACCCCTCACCGAGCACAGCACCCTTCACCCCTCTCCCAGCGCCTCTCGCCAAGAACAGCACAAATCACAGTACTCATCACCCAACACAGCAGACCACCTATCACCCCTCTCCCAGCCCAGCACCCCTCTCCCAGCAGCAATCACAGCACCGATCACCCCTGTCCCAGTACAGCACTCATCACCCCGGCACTCACCCAGCACAGCACCCCCTCACCCAGCACAACACCCCTCACCCAGCACCCTGGCCCTCACCCAGCACAGCACCCCCATCACCCAGCAAAACACCCCTCACCCAGCACCCCTCACCAAGAACAACACAAATCACAGTACTCATCACCCAACACAGCAGACCACCTATCACCCCTCTCCCAGCCCAGCACCCCTCTCCCAGCAGCAATCACAGCACCGATCACCCCTGTCCCAGTACAGCACTCATCACCCCGGCACTCACCCAGCACAGCACCCCCTCACCCAGCACAACACCCCTCACCCAGCACCCTGGCCCTCACCCAGCACAGCACCCCCATCACCCAGCAAAACACCCCTCACCCAGCACCCCTCACCAAGAACAACACAAATCACAGTACTCATCACCCAACACAGCAGACCACCTATCACTCCTCTCCCAGCCCAGCACCCCTCTCCCAGCAGCAATCACAGCACCGATCACCCCTGTCCCAGTACAGCACTCATCACCCCGGCACTCACCCAGCACAGCACCCCCTCACCCAGCACAACACCCCTCACCCAGCACCCTGGCCCTCATCCAGCACAGCACCCCCATCACCCAGCAAAACACCACTCACCCAGCACCCTGGCCCTCACCCAGCACAACACCTCTCTCTCCCAGCAGAGCAGGGTTTCAGCACCCACCCTCACCCAGCACCCATGTCCCAGGAGAGCACCCCTCTTCCAGCTGTAAGCACCACAGCACCCCGTCCCTCTCCCAGTTCCAAACTTACTTTACTTGAGCGCAGGCTGCAGAGCAACCCGTCTCGAGGTACAACAAGTCGTGGGCAGCGGATCCGCTTTTCCCAGCTCAGGCTGGCAGGCTGCATCCCGGTGTATGCCGCCCCAAGACAACCCAGCGCTAATAACTAGTTGCCTCCAGCAGCCCAGCCCCCGCAAACTGCAGCTGGTTGTTCTGCTGCTGCTGCCCGCTCACTGTTGCTGTCAGATGAGCTCCAATCATTGATGCTGCACAGCAGCAGTAGTAGCTGTCAGAGTCTCCACCCAGCCGACAGCAGGTGCCCCGGCTGTGCCTGCCCCAAACCTAGCTGGGCTTGGATGCCCCTAGGCATTTGCTTAGTTTCCCTATGCCTAGGGCCGGCCCTGCTGGTCCCAATTTAGAGTTTAATTCTACAGAAACCTTTTTTTCGAAACAAATGGAAATGTATTTGTAGTAAATCATGTAAGATTGTCTAAAGACTAGAACCTCATATTTGAGTAAAACCTAACCTGTCTAGACATTTTCAGGGTTATACTGTATGTCTTTGTACAGTCAGCTATAACATATCACTCTAAGCGTGCACTTTCTGCCTTATTTCAACTCACCAATAAGTGTGAGCCTTGCAGAATTGGATTTCACAAATCCAGCTTCATTTTTAGCTTTACAGTAGTAATCCCCTACTTGGTTCCTCTTCAGCTTGCGTAGGACTAGCTGGTTGCTGGATTTATACACACTCTGATCCAGTAGGGTCCCATTGTGGTACCTTCAAAACAAGCAAGGTAAAAGGTTAGGAACGGACAGTAACAAACATACATTTGTTCGGTAGAAAGAAAATCAGCATGGAATGGTATATGCAGCTGAAAGTAAAAGTGAAAGGGAATGTCTCTATTTGTCGTATGTTTTAGCACTGCATCTTAGTTTGTTACCCACTGTAGCCTTGTGAAGTTTTACTTTTCATTATATGATAAAATATCGAAGAACACTTTCAGGTCTGGCGACTGATATCCTGGCTTACTCCCTTCCAATCCATGTGCTTGTCTCCGTTGTACCCTCCACATCCCCTGTTTACCATTTATAAATTGCTTATTGACCACCTCTTCTCCACTAGAGCAAAATTTACAAGTGACTGGGAGGCAGACATAAAGGGCGTGATGGGGGAAGATAGGCCAGAAATTTTTGGTAATACGTTTTCTATCTCAGTTGAAACTCACTATAAAGTTATATCCTGCTGGTATAGATACCCCAGTCTCTCTGCAAAAATGTATCCTGGGGTCTCCAGCACCTTCTGGAGGTACAATATGGCCCTCAGCACATCGTTACACATATGATGGGCATGCCCTGTCCTGCACCCATTCTGGAATAAGGTAGAGACTGCTGGCATCATCCTCCATTAAGATCTACCCTCTTGCCTTAGTTTTTGGCTCTTGAATCTTTTACATAGACCCCGGGATCTCTATAAGAAGTCCCTGCTACATCATATTTTTAGTGCCTCTAAGGTGGTAATCCCAGACTGAGTGGCATAATGTGTAAGGAGCCTTACTGTGGCATAATGCCCATAAGTGCATAACATGCCCATAATAGCCACCTTCCAGTCACCGCCCAGGTGCTCTAAATACATTTCCAATTGGTACTGCGACATGTGGGCCGCATGCGCTGTATGACTATTTAGCTACTTAGATGGATGCGCGGTTGAAAAACTTTGACTATTGACATTGCCTCTGAATCAGGCCCCATTTTTCATGTTACCTACCACAGATACTGCTCTATGGCTGGCTCCCCCACAGCATTACAGCAGAATGTCACACTTTGGCCCACACGCCGCAACTTGGCTTCAGGATTCTCCACTATGTAAGGCTTTTCTGTGAGGGACAAAGAGTGACAATTGTTAAATACATTCTATTTTTTTCTATATTTCACTTTGAATTAAGAATTGGTTGGCATAGCATACCCCTGGGCAGCCTAACTGTACCTGATTTCAGGATGCCCAAGGCAGAATGGTTGTCATGTAGTGGGGAGTATTAGTGTAAAGCAGGGGCTTCTGCGGGGTATTAATGTAAGGTATGGGCTTTTTATGTACTATAGTGACCGCAGAGGAGTATTAATTAAATATGGGTCTCTTCCTATTAAGTACTGGGGATTTTACTTTAATGTGGGGTTATGAACATATTATAGGGGCTAATAATATAATGTGGGGTCTTTGTATTAAATCTTGGGGCTATTACTTTAATGATGCGGATAGTTGTGATAGCTGTCTTTATTAAGGCAGCAATCCCATGGCAAAATATGGTTGTGTGTTTTTTCAATACAAGTAATTTTGGCAGGCTATAAGAAGAGGCTTTATAATACACTTTATAATACACTTTTTCCATTGGTTTCTTACTGCTGCTATTATAGGGCCTGATTCAGACCCGTTCGCTAGATGCGATCGCTCGCATCCAGCGTATGCAAATTTTTCAAAGTGACGCCATGGGAAGCGCTCGCTCGCTAAGGCATAAGCACACCCACTTTAGCTGTGCGATCGATCGCTCTGTGTATGCAGACACCCACTAGTGTATGTAGAGACGCCCACTAGCGCACGTCATCTCCAGGAAGTTTATTAAAACATTGGGACATCGAGCACCATCGGTAGTGAACGCAGCACTTGCGGTAGCCATACCCTGCTGCAAGCACTGCGAGGACTTCAGTGTAAGAAACAGGCATGTGACGTGTACTATGACGCTGCCTGTTAATTATGCACGTCTTAAAAACGGCGTTGAAACACCCTGGCACGCCTGCATTCGCACCTTCACTCCCCCGTTATTAGTGTCCTGCCCCTGTTACCACCCACAAACGGCCTCTCCTGTCACTCATTTCACTGGGCTGTCTTTGCAGGGCGAGTGAACGGTATGCGATCGCAGTGAGTAGTTCGTGCACGCGCAGAGCGAAGCGTGCACTTGCGCGCACGCAGAACATCGGGCCCCTTGCGCGCACACGCATATAGCGAACGGGTCTGAATCAGGCCCATAGTTCTGCAAGACTTGTACAATGTTCTGTGAATACCATGGTACCTAATAAAGGGCCTGATTCATAGGTGCATGCAATGCCGATGTTGGTGGAGTTGAGCAATTATTTGCTACTGCACATGTACAAAAAATACAAACCGAATGTCACATGTGATCCACTGAGTTTACGCTATTATGTCCAGGATTGCTGGCATTAGTAATAGTGATGCCATACCATAGGTGTACCTGGGTGGTGATTGGTGGCCTGAAGTGAAAGCAAAAAAAGCTGCACCGGGCCCAGGTGACATGGGGCATGGCCCATGCCCCCTTAGGAAAAAAATAAGAAAAAAAATAATGTTTGCGCGCTGGGGAGGGGGGCATTGTGTGCCCCTCAGCCTGGCGCACAGCCAATGGGGGCAGCGATCAGCGTGATCGCTCCTCCCATAGGCATAGGAGGCTGCTCCGGCTGCTGCTTTAGCAGCCACGAGCAGTCTCCCAGTGCAGCCCAGCATACAGCAGCGTGTGCTGGGCTGCTGTTATGTAAGAGGGAGGGGGAGCAGTGCCGGACGTGGGCCCCCGCCGGGCTCCTCCAGCAAGTAAGTAATTAGTACCCGCTCCCCCTCCTCTCTGCGCCCCTGGATGTGTTATCAGATGCAGAGCCGCAGCCACAGAGGCCATGTTTAGTCGGAGTTGAGAAAGAGACACTGCACCCGACGTAGGCTGGTGCGACTGTCGATGATGAATACAATGATGCACCGATGATGGATTGTTTATAATCACCGACATAATCACACTGCCCACAGGCACTGAAAGTGGGCATCTCTGGGCTTGCACTGTCCGGTGCACACTAGTACAGAAGGGGAAGGCTGAAACTAGTATTTGTATATTACTGCCACTGCGACTCCGCAAAAAGTGTCCACCTCTGAGTCAGGCCCAAAGTGAGTAGCAAGTCATATCTGGGACTTGGAAACACATACATCTCTACAGTGTACGATTGTCCGGGCTATTCAGTTTGTTATGTCGCCAAGTTCCAGACTCTACTGGAGAAGAGGGCTGAGCTACACCAGGAGATAGGTGAGTATTTAAATTTTTTTTTTAGGCAAGCCGTGGGAATTCTATTGGAAAAGGGGACCGATCACAGGGGAGAAGGCAAGTATGTGTGATTGTGTTTGGTATGTAATAAAACTTTACTTTCTACGGTGTGTGAGTACTGTCATTATTTTACTATTTTTGTTACAGTGGCTGTACGGTGTGCTGGCCGCCTGCTGGCACTTGTAGTCCCACATTTGCCAATGGGCAGGCACGGTGGCACCTGTAGTCTGACTGTAAAAAACAATAGCACACATATAATAATCCCACTATTACCCCTGCACCCACCGGCCATGGGTGCAGGTAAGAGCCTCGGGCTTCAGCCTAAGCCTGGGGTGCTTGGGAGAGGGGGAAACCCTTTATTGAGGTCCTCACCTCCCCTGAGATCTCTGGCTTGGGCTGACCAGCTTGGGATGTTAATGCTTTTGCCAGAGTGACCCAGTGAAAGGGTACCCTAGTTGTGGCATTACACCCTGGCTAGTGTGAGTCCGGTTCTGGTTTTAAAAATATGGGGACAGCCACGCCACTTTTTTCCCATATTTTTAAAACCAGGACTGGCTCTTTTTTTAAAATATTAGCCCTTTCTTTTACTAATTTTACACACAAGCAGCCTGCACGTTTCTCACTGATATGTGCAGGCTGCTTGTTCGTGAGTGTTTAGGCTAGGGAAACACTGAGATTAAACACAGGTAGGAACAATTAAATACACCATAGAAAAACATGATCCTGACAAACACGGGAGCTTTAGTAAATTCCCAAATTTCTTTAAAAAAATACCCCCATGTATGATCGTTCCTACCCGTGTTTCATTTCGAACAAACATGGGTCAAAATTTTAAATTTTTAGTAAATTTACCCCTAAGTGTGTCCACGAGTGTGATGTGTGAGCCTGGCCGTTCTGATACTGTTGTACTCAGAGAAGCCACCTTCCACCATTTCTGCTCCCTCTGCAAATGTGGGGATGAGCAGCACAAATATAGCTGATGACATAGAAATTGAGGATGCCACCGAGGAAGTGCAAGAGGATGAGGGGGATATTTGTGTAGCTGACGCTGGCGCTAATGAGGATGTTGAGGATGTTGTTTGTGTAAGTCAGGCACCAGTGGAAGCAGCTCTTGGCCGTGATAAGAGGAAAGCAATTGTCATGCCTGGACATAGGACCAACAAATGCACCTCTTATGTGTGGAATTATTCGTACCCAATTTCTGACAACAATTGTCAAACCATCTGTAGTGTTTGTAAAACCACGGTAAGTAGAGGTAGGGATGTTAACCACCTGGGAACCTCCTCACTGTTATGTCATTTGCAGCAAACTCGTGAAAATTTTTTGACAACATCAGAAACTGGTGCTAAAAAATAACAACAAGCAGTCCAACATCAGCTAGCTCCTTTCTGTCAAGTTCAACTAGATCCCAGCACATGCAATCTCTACCGCCAACATCTTCATACTCAATCGGAGATAGTCCTGCATCCAATTTGTTACGGCTAGGTGACTCCTCCCCTATTCAGGATTCCTCAGAAGAATACTTCAGTGTTAGGCTTACTGCTGCTGCTGGGGATGGATCCTCATCCCAGAAGGGAACCAAGAAACTACTATTTAAAAAAAAAACAACTGACTATGAAACAATCCTTTGCAAGGGGAAGCAAGTATGACAGCTCTCACCCAGTCGCAAAACTGAATATTGAAAACAATATTGTGAGATGTGAGGTGGTCAAAATTGACTGGAAATTAGTGTTATTTAGGTTAATAATAAAAAAAGGCTCAAATTATGTTATTAGCTTTTTTTGCCAATTTTTGGAAAAAATTTCAAAAACAGTGATGGTGGTTTGGCAAAACCAAAACCGGCCAACAAATTAGAACGAAAACCATAACCAGCAAAAATGGTCTGGCGCACATCTCTAGTTGTAACAGAGGGCCTTATTCAGACCCACTCGCAAGCGCATAGTGTCTGCAAGCGGGTCGATGGTGGCCCAGTGCGCACGCATGGCGTGCGAGAGCCCCGGAGCGAGCGCAAAAAGCACTCGCTCCGGCGCTCGCATCCAAAAGGGGCGGCTGTCGATGTTGATCGACAGCTCGCCCCGTTTGGAAGGCGGGGCGGGGGGGGGGTGGCTGGGCAAACGGAGGCGTTTCTGCAGGAACGCCTGCCGTTTGTGGGCAGCCCTACTGACATCTATTAGAGCAGGAAGTCGACTGGGGCATGCTGCAACGACAGCCTACCGCAAGGGTCTCGTCGTAAGCCCGATGGTCGCGATGGTCTTGAACTTTGCGACCGTCACCTGGCCGCTCGCAATAGCTGTGGGTGGTCACCCACAGCTATGCGAGCGGCCAGGAGGCTGCACAAAAAAAAACAAAAAACGCCCTGATTCACAGCGAGCGCTCTTTCAGAGAGTCCGGCTCTGAATCAGGCCCAGAGTGTGAAATGCTCCAATTTGCATAGTATAAAATCCCTGCTCAGAATACAAAATGTTGGTATATGCACCCATTCAGATTTCATTGTAATTGACACTTGTGATTGGAGGCATATGTCCAAGCTGTATAATTTGCGGGTGTTTGAGGGCAGATGTGAATACATGATGATGACAGTCGCTGGCACGAGTGAAGCACTTGCCATTGGCTAATTGCGAATGCAGTGCCGGCACTGATAGGTGCTTTTATCCGTTACTCACGTGTATATTATATTTTTGTGTGTATTATTTAGCATTGGCATGTGGACACGAGATGGAGAGCTGTATATGCTGTATTAGAGAGATTTTATACAGTCTACTAAAGCCTAATATACCTAATGTGTGTTTTACAAGCTAACAAATGGTTAAAAGCATGAGTGTAAGTGTATGAGCCGTATGTTGGCCATTACCCTAGTACATCTGCTACTGGTGCTGACCCGCGTGCAGTTTGCACACAACTTGCAATCGTTGCCACATAGAATATGCTCACAACTGCAGCATTTTAATTAACGCATTTTACACCTGCGAATTATGGCAAAGCTCCATTCAAGCTCTTCACAAATCTCTTTGTGCGCTAAAGCAATGTTCATGCGAATATATCATATCAATTAACTAGAATGTAATGTCATCACTTAGACATGAGGCACAAAGTACCTTATGCCTATGTGATATTACTAATTCCTAATGACTCGATAGGCTGACTTTTAATTTAATGGGTGCCTCTGTTGTGTGTAATGAGGCCCAGTAACACAGAAACAGCCGTCTTACCTTTCCTCTTTAAAGTAATATTGATAGATGAGGATGTGCCATTTCTCTGAGGTATTTTTACATTAACAACAGAATATTTTTCCAGTTTCAACTGCAGTGTGGTGTCTGGACACAATCCCACCACCCGGAACTCTCCTCGGGCATCTGATACAGCTTTCACTCTGGGCTTCTTCGAGATGAGATATACGTTGACACCAGCAGCGGGCGCTCCATCTGACAGTGTGACTTTGCCATACAATATTTCATTCTTACACTCACAAACACTGCAGTCTGCGCTCACTTTGCCCATGGGACAGCTGATGTTACACACTGTAAATAGAAATATAACTTATTATACTTCAGCTAGAAGAGGTCTTGGCGCCTGCAGAGAACAAACAGCACCACTCCCATGCCAATCCTCCGCTGAGGCTCAGAGATGTCTGTTTAGTACACAAATGTATGATGTAGGGATTGGCGCGTGACCTGTGTAACAAAACTGAACTTTTAGTAAATATTGGAGCATTAAAGCAATATACCAGCAACAACAGTGTGATAAGGGATATAACTAATATGAGGGGGGCCAAATTTTGTATGTTCATTTCTCTATTCAATATATTGATCTATCAGTCCTTTTATATTGTTTATATCAAGATGAGTATATTTGCTGAATTAAACGCTCATGCAGCGGCATTTGCTGAGTTAGTAGGTACTTGGAGATGCGCTGTTCTCCTTTTTTCACACGTGCGTGTGGAGTATGTTTGCAGATTTCCTATTACCTGCACATGCCGGGCCGGTACACCTGCGTCCCTCCTCCGTGGGCCCATTACAGTGGTCCTGCCACCAGTCCTCTGATAGACAGGTCCTTCTCCGAATCTGCATGCTGGTACTTCCACATGTGGCCATGCACGCACTCCAAGCTGACCACTCTGACCAACCTTCTTTTGGGACTGTGGGAATGAACTCTGTAACAGAATAATGTATATACTGCATATTAACTGTTACAGTGCCCCAAACATGTGAAAAGGCTTTTACAGTTTTCCTCTCTTTACATTCCTTGAAGTTGCCACTCCCTCTTAGGAGGGGACAGGGGCACCGAGAAGGGGGGGGAGCGGGTACAGATTACCCGGGCCCGGGCTTCCTGAGGGGCCCGGATCCGGCGCCGCCCCCCCCCTCACAGCAGCCCAGCACACAGCGTGTGCTGAGCTGCATTTGGAGACTGCTTGTGGTTGCTGAGCAGCAGCCACAAGCAGTCTCCTATGCCTGTTCGGGGGAGCGATCATGCTGATCGCGCCCCCCTGGCTTTGCGCCGGGCTGAGGGGGCTCAGAGCGCCCCCCCCCTCCCTAGCGCGCAAATTTCTTTTTTTCTCTCGGCAAGGGGGCGTGACCATGCCTCCCTATTAGGCCACGCCCTCTATTACCGGGGCCCGCCACGGCTCTTGGCGGGCCTGGGAGGGGATGCATCAATGCAGATTTTGTGATCAAACCGCCGAAAATGACGTTATTGGAGGTTTGGCCGCTTACCGCATATGCACCAAGCTCCGGAATGCGATACGTTTCGTGGCTTGGAAGCGGTGGACAACGCCATCTTTATTCACAATTATCCCTGAGAGGGATCCAATCAGTTCCCTTTCAGCACCCCCCACGGCGTGTGCGTCACTCGGCACATGCGCAGAAGGACTTCTGGGTCGTAAGCCCAGATGTCCTGCTAAAAAATGTTTCAAGCATACAGCCTTAATAAACGCTGTTATGCTTGTGTGAGCGGCGGAATGCATCAGTTTCAAAATGCGATTCGTCATGCATCCCGCTCTTAAATATAAACCAACTTGCATGCAATCCTGTTCATCAGATACAAGGTTCAGTAATTAGAAAAGGGGGCCCTAGACTGCATACCCTGAATATATATAACGGTAGGTGCTACCTGTGGAGACTGTTGTTGCAAACACAAGAAGAAACGCGTAGATGCTAGTGAGGTGATTCACACGTCCTTCATCCCTACAAGTTTGTCGGCAAACGACCTCTACTTCCACTCATTCCTCCACCATACAAGTGAAAATGTCACTACTAAATCCAACTTGCTAGTAGTTTTGAACCACTTCTCCCCCAAAATACTGCTTGGTATAGCTTCGTTTATGTCTTTCATAATCAGTAGACATAATGACAAGCTTTATTACACTACAGTTGCTTACCTCCCAAAATGAGGCACTCAGATGTAAACCCATACTCAAAAGCAAATATAATGCAAAGTAGCAAAATGATGCATTTTGTTATTATTTATGCAGTATTACTGTATTCCCAGGAGCAGTGACCTGAAGAAATCACCACTGCTCACACACCACCACATAATATTCATATTCTCTACAGCTGACAATATACAGAGGGCGGACTTACCCACGGGGCACAGAAAGCGAACTGAGTAATTAGAACAGTTTTTGCCCTCGGCTTGTTCCTTGTTGATGCACCAGAATCCCTTGCTTAGGCTGTAGTGCACCACTTCTCCTGTCTTGCTGGCTGGCACCCATTCTGTGGTCCGTGCCTCCATGCGGAGAGGTTTCTGGCAAACACGATGGGAGTAGTAAAACCTAATGGCATCCAAACGCTCATAGTCCCCGTTACCCCCTGGGTGATCAATGTTGAACCAGGTTGTCCATTCCTGGAACTCTGAGGAGTATGGGAAGAATATCGAATAGTATATGTGGCACAGGTAGGAATACGGTCTGTTTAATACTATATAAACACCACATGCAATGACAACAAAAAGTAATTTCTGTACCATCTGTTTTGTTCTTTACCACAGGGCTGGGGATTTTCTTCCCTATGCGGATTTTCCTTGTAGAATGATTTAGGACAGCATTGCCATTCTGCAACCCTGCAATGGATGACAAAGTTATCAGGCTAAATTCAGTCCAGACACTGCTTATTGAATTATGTTTTCAGTAGGACAGATTCAATTAGCCGTGGGACTAACTGCGTCGTGGCGGCTCCGCCCTGAGCTATTCAATTATTACCAATTTACCCAACGCCATAATACATAGAGGGCACTTAATGGCGATTTTTTTTTCCTCAGGAGCAGCAAGCAAAAATCTAGGTTAAGTTCACCCACTTCGGCCTACTGTGCGGGATAATTCCATAGCTCCGGGCACTTAGCCCAGGAGCTATTATTATCCTTATTTATATGGCGCCACAAGTGTTCCACAGCGCCTTACAAAGTATATAAACAAATAAGTGAACAAAAAAACAGTGACTTATACCCTTATACACTTATACAGAGTTTGTGAAAAATCCCGGCTTTTACCCGGCATTTAAATGCCGGGTGGGTTTGCCGGGTCTAGTCCTATACCCCTTTCACACAGGAAAATGAAATTACCGGGTAAAGCACTTTTACCTGGTAATTTGCTGAACAACACTATTTTTTTTTTCTGTGTGATAGGGGTCAACCCAGGACATAATTCCCGGGTCTCCGACCCTACAAAAAACCAGGGTCGGAGACCTGGGAATTATGTCCCGTTTTGACCCTTTCACACAGAAAAAAAAAACCTGTGTTGTTTAGCAAATAACCGGGTAAAATGATAGCTATAATATGATTGGTTGCCATGGACAGCATGTTCACTTGTTCTCTTTAGAAGACTTGATAAATCTCCCCCATAAGTCCCAACATTCTGACAGTTGAGATAAAGGTGACGACTGTCGGCATGGTGTGATATTCCCTTGAAATAGGGGCTGTGTGCAGCAGTTCTTCCAGAAATTGAGGCACGGACACATTACAGTGGAGGCTTGACCACACCCCCTGGGGCATGCCTACAATTTCTAAAGCACTAGACTACCCTAAGCCTCCTCATCTCTTTTCCCCTAAACACTTAAGCTGCATACACACTACACAATGTGTGTATGCGTCGATATCGTCATCGGCAGGCCCGTCAGGGTTCCAGCATTGCCAAGTGTATACACACTTGCCGATGCCAACCAGCGACGGATGATGGCGGGGGGGGGGGGAGCAGCATGGCATCGCTCATGATATCCCTAGATTGGGCTGCATGTACAACCGACTGGGGATATCGTAATCGACCAGCGGGACCGCGCATCGTTGGTCGTTTACCGCATACACACTGGCCGATAGTGTGAACGATATCGTTATTGTGCAAAATATTGCGGCTTTAATTGCTTTGTGTGTGGCACCCATTCGTGCAGAGCAAAGGTAAGAGGGAGACAGGGAATGCCTCCCAACCTTCATACAGTCAGGACAAAGTTGCCAACTATTGAGACCATGGGACAGACTTCTTAAATTGGGACCATCCCAACTACATACAGACAGTGGGAGCTTTGACTTAGGTGCACCACTAGTTTCCAGAGCTGTCTCTCAAGAGTAAAGGGTACATGTGCATCTTGGTGTATGCCAGGTGGGCAAAAGAGAAGTTATCTGGTTTATATCAGGTGCACTTTATAAATGATCTCGTTTATTGGAATCGGTATGTAATACTGCCGGCCGGCAGCGTCAGGCTGACAGAGGAAGAGATCCCGGCAGCGGAAGCCCGACAGCGCTGGAAATCCTGATTGTCTCCAGGTAAGTACTAACTAACCTCACCTACCCCCTAACCCTAATCCTCCCTTAGGGGTGCCTAACCCTAACCTCCCCCCCAAGTGCCTAACCCTAATCCCCCCCTCTAAGTGCCTAAACCTAACCCCCCCCTTCCCCGCTGCCTAAACCTAAGTCCCCCGGGGGGTGCCTAACCATAACCTACCCCCGGGGGTGCCTAACCCTAATCCTCCCTCCCCCTAGCCTAACCCTAACCTCCCGGGGGGGGTGCCTAACCCTAACCTCCCCCCAGGGGTGCCTAACCCTAACCCTCCCTCCCCCTAGCCTAACCCTAAACTCCCGGGGGGGTGCCTAATCCGAACTCCCCCCCGGGAACCCTAAACCTAACCCTCCCCCCCCCCGCGCGGCTGTCCGCTCGTGGTGCCCGGCATCCCGATCTACATCTAGACGCCGGTCATTTCACCCTCGCCGGGATATGACAGTCGGGAAGCCGGCTGTCGGTATAATGTCAGCCGGCTTTCCGATTGCATCCCCGTTTATTTTACTGTGAATTCAATGATCATGTAACTGGAAACCATGACAATATCTGTTGGCATCCTCAGGTGACAGAGCTCTAATTGGCCGTTCAGTTGTACCTTATATACAGCAGCAGGGATTAACGCCCAATCATGACTACAGCCTATGTACAGAGGGGAACAATGTGAGCAATAATATACTGTACAGTTAAATCAAACCACATGAATTTCTGGGCAATCAGTGTGTGACCTAAGTGGTTCACATCTTGTAGTAAAAGAAATAGCATGCACCAATATCATAAGTATGACTTGAATAGAAGTATTGAAAGGTCATGGATATATATATATATAAAGCATTAAAGAGATTGTTCTGTAGAGAACTGTCCTCAGGTTTCAAATAATTACACTAATGGCACTTTCAGAGAAAGATGTTATTTTCAAAGTCGAGTTTGAAGTGTCACTTGTGAAAAGTATATAAAATAAAACAAGACAGCACCTCTTCATTGATGTTTCCATCTGCTGGTGATGCTATATTTGTGAGGCTTTGTTAAAGAAAAAAGTTGATGCCCAGAGGTGTGGGACCCCTAATGGACTGAGGGCCTGATTCAGAGATGGGTGGAATTACAGAGCCGCACACAAGCGCCTATGCAATTCCATCCATCTAAACTGCTAATGCAGCAGGTGGTGTCTGTAGGAAACAGACACCTCCTTGCTGCATCCGTGATCCCAGCGCTGCGACTGGGGTCGCAGCCTGGGATCACCATCGCAATGACACAGACCCTGGCCTCGTTCCATCCAGGAAAACGGGGGGGGGGACGACATGTTCCCTTTTCCAGGAATGGTGGCCAGCCACACCCCCGCCCGGTCCTCCCCTGGATCACCCCTTAGTTTCATCCTGCCAGGCCCGCCCATGACACTGCTGCACTTGCTGCCTCAGCCTGCGTCACAGGTGCTGTGAGTGCAAAGCTCAGAAAGAGCTCAGAATGCAAGCAGCCGAGAGGGCGTCTCTCCAGGGCGTATCTCCAGCTTCCTGCTGCAATGCGTACCCTGCAAAATGGAATGCGCAGGCCCTGAGTAGAGCAGATAGTGGAGTTAAGGGTGACAACAAGGCAAGGAGGAAATTGTAGCAGAGGTGGTGAGAGACATTTGAGAGTAGGTGGTGACCCCAGAAGGAGAGAGAATAAGCTCTGTTGTGGACATGCTGAAGTATAGACAGCATCTGTATTGAGACAAAAGAGACAGTCACACAAGATAGCAGAAACAGGGAAGATTTGGGGGCCATCAGCACAGAAGGGGTACATTAGGCCAATGAGCGAATTAGTTCAGAAGAAGTGTTGACCACGGAGAAAGCTAAAGGTCCAAACACAGAATCTTGTAGGAGTGGATGGGAAGATGCTGAAGAAGTACTTGGGAGTGAAGTGGTAAAATCTGTGTCATGAAGGCCAATGGGGTGAAGGCTGTGCAGGAGAAGAAGGCAATTAACAGTGTCAAAAGCAGCAGATAGGTCAAGGAAGATGAGTATGAAGAAGTGACCTTTAGGTTTACGTAGATTGTTGATCACTTTTGTGAAGGCATCTTAAATAGAATGTTGGTACATAAGACCTCATTCAGAGCTGGTCGCACAGAGCGTGCGGTCGGTCTGAATGAGGGGAGGACCTCTTGAATTTTCACCCACAAAACCTTACCCACAGCCTTACGACCGCCTAAGGTGATGGTCGCGATGGTCAAGACCATCGTGACCATCGGGGCTTACGACGAGACCCTAGGGTAGGGTCTCCCTTGTCGTAAGCCCCGGTGAGCTTTCGGCTCTGTCTGAGCCGGAAGCTCTCCACTGACATCACTAGTGATGTCAGTGGGACCGCCCCCAAACGGTAGGTGTTCCCATGGGAACGCCTCCGTTTGGGCTGCCACCCCCCCGGCCCGCCTTCAAAACGGGGCGAGCTGTCAATCAAAATCGACAGCTCGCCCCCTTTGGATCGAGACCGCTACGACCGACGTCGGTTGTAGCGGGTCTCACGCATGCGCACGACGGCGCCGTCGCCGTCGTGCGCATGCTCTGTGGGGGGCCATCGACCCGGTCCGAGCGCTTCGGCGCTAACGACCGGGTCTGAATGACCCCCATAATCCCAATTTAGTGTAAAGATGAGAGTGGGAGAAGAGAAAGCAAGATAGGTGGCCATACACAAGCAAGTAACCCAGGTCATTATTTGGTAAAGGAGACAAGATAATTAGGGTGGTTGTTGGAGAGATTGGCTGGGGGATATTTTTTCTTTATTATATTGGTGTGATGAGTCTGTGTTTAAAGGAGGATGGGAATGTGGGGAGAGACAAGGTTAAGAGGTGAGCTAGTGCTACTCATGCAGTTGTAAGAGAATAAGGTTGTAGATGATGAGTGCAGAGATTTTGGGTGTGACTGAGTTGCACACAGCCGTATCTCTATGCTAATGCCACACCCGATTTTGTGACTACTGAGGTGCCCACTTGCAGCATCTTGCAGCAGTGCAAATTCGTCCTGGTGCACCTTTAGAGGCCTCAATTGGATGCACCATCAAAACTTGCACTAGCCCTATGGCAGGTACAGCTTCTCTGTCTGACCATGGCGTCCTGTATGAGCGGTTGTGCATCTTTGGATGCACTTGCTTACAGCGATACACCTGCAACTACTTAGCCACCCTCCTGTTACCTCCCATAAATGCCCACTGAATTCCACAGACCTTGCATCCAATTCTGTCCTACATCTCAGAATGCTAACAATCGGTACACATGCGTAGTGTAGAAGAATGTATGTGGTTTGTCATTAGGAGAAATCATGTATAGCAGAGGTCCCCAAACCCGGTCCCCAAGGCTCCCTAACAGTTCAGTTTTTAAGGAAATCCATGCTTGACCACAGGTGACTGAATTAGTACCTCAGTCAATTTAATTTAACCACCTGTGCTCAACCATGGGGAGCCTTGAGGACCGCGTTTGGGAACCTCTGTTCTATGGTATTAATTTTATCTTTGATTATCTTTCCCAAGTAATCACCTGGGATGGGGGAGGTCATTCAGGTGGGCAGAGAAGTGACTTGAAGATGACAAAGAAATGTTAGAGTTTAAAAGACTGGGTGTATATATGAGAAGTGAATTAGACTGATGTTATAGCTGGACTTGTACTGTCTTAGACTACAGTTAGTGTACTGCACTGTTCTATTGGCAGCCAGCTAAGGGCAGGACAGAGTAGTTACAAGAGGCAGGAGTAGCTTCATGGAGGGTGAGAAGTGGATAAAGTCAATGGCATTTATATGTTTTTGGGTGGAGGGTGGAGTTTGAGCATGAGGAAAGGTGATGGAAGGAAGTTGTGTTTAGAGAGTAGGAAGACCGAGTTGGAGAAACTAGTGATGTAGAAGAAGTGGGGACAGACAAGGATCAGTGAGTGTCCATCACAGTGCATGTGAGATGATATACCCTGGGGGAGATCAAAAGATGATGTAAGCACATAAAGCTGTCAACTGGAATGTCGAAAAGACCTACTACTGTACAATATTTAGAGAATAGTTTTAACCTCCAGTCCTCAGGGAACCCTAACAGTGCATGTTTTCCAGGTCTCCTCACAAAATCACAAGTGAAATAATAAGCTCCACCTGTGAATCTTTTCAAATGTGTCAGCCAGTAATAAATGCACATGTGCCCCAGAGAGGAGATATGGTAAGCATGCACTGTTAGGGTCCTCTGAGTACTGGAGTTGGGAAACACTGATGTAGAGTATGTAGGTCAAAGGGTAGGAAATAAGAGCCAGGCAGCAAAGTTGTCAAGGAATAAGGAAAGTAGACCTGTGAGATGATTAATGACTTATTCCAGTGGGTAGTAAGAACTAGGGAGAGATGTATGAAAACTTCTAAAGAGAACAGATGGAGACATTGCTAATAGCAACTAATCAGAATCTGCCTATCATAGTACAGAATGTACTTGATAAATGACAGATAGAAGCTAATTGGTTGCTATGGCCAACATCACCACTTGTCCCCGTTAGAAGGTTTGATACATCTCGTCCCTAGTGTTGAGCAGATTGTTTTCTGCCTGCCCATCTGGGTGGTTATTTCAGGATGACCCTCAGAAGACAATTTTTCATCTATTATTTGACAGCAAATAAATGTCACATTTCCAAAATAAAGCCCAGGCCACCTGATCTCAAGTCATCTAAAGTTAGACCTAGTGGGAAGTGGATTCCCACAGTAGTGAATTCCAGAGATGGGCGACCATGTGAGGAGTTACAAAGCAAACAGCTGCTCTTCAGGCTAATTTAAGAAGAGTAAACTGCACTGTAAATAACCAAGCATGTGAGCAACACCTCTCTCTATCAATCTCTGGGGGTCATTTATGACAGTAAAGCGCAATTCTTTTCCATACGCTTATGCTCAACACAGGCATATTAGGTACAACTATGCAAATTCATTCATCACAAGTACTGCCTTACAATGTACAGATGGTACTCTGGGTCTCCTCATAAAATCAACTTTCTCATTGCGTACCGTCAGAATAAAATGTACTGCATGTAACAATGTAGGGCTGAGATCTCTGGACATGGGGCTGTGGTTGCTTATGAGGCTATAGTGTGGGTATTATGAGGCCATGTGGTGGGTATTATGAGGGTATCAGGTTGTGTGACAACAGCCAACATCAATGGCATTATGATGCTATATGGCTGGCACTGTTAAGACGTATGCAGAGCCATATTTAGGATGGGGCAGTAGGGGCCGTAACATACAGCACTTAAAAATCCTCAAGCACTTTTTAAAAGTAGACAACATGTGACTACATTTGTTATTTATATTTGAGAGCAATCAATTTTGCTAATTTTTAAGAATTTAGCAACTGGTATCATTTCCCGGGCTTGGATGCCGCTTGTTTTACAGGGTTTGGAGTTGAACAGTGTTGCTCAGTGGGTGTGGATTTTACCTATTCATTTATTGTTTTGTTTACATTTTAAGAGTTTCCAGTTATTGGGCCTGATTCATTACAGATCGCTATTGCGATCGCAGCTGCAATTACGCACGCAGTCCCACTGTGAAAATATGCTAATGATTGCTATCGCAATGCCATCCCAGCCTAACATAAGGACGCCCACTTCACCTTTCACACATCTGTAATACTTAGCAAGTCATCGGTAACAACCATCGGTAACAGAGTACCATCGGAGCCTCACACACACTAAAGGTGCCCACACATATACCGATGTGCTCACGATACGATTTTATGGCCAATTTCCTCATGAACTTTCACGGGAGCTCCCTTGCCGTCGTGATCAGGATTTTGGAAAAAAGACACCCAATCTGTCTTACGATCTCACAATCTATCGGATTGTACGCATCGTGAGATTGGCCATAACAAATTGTGAGTTTAAAAAAAAAAATAAAACAGGTTCTTGACTATTGGTGGGAAATTTAAATAGCCATAACAATGGGAGGGGCTATCTAGGGAGTATAAACAGCAGGAACCCTTTAAACTCTGTGTACATTCTGCTCTGCTACTAGATGAGGCTAGGTGTATTCCTGCTGAATCCTGTACATTGCTACTGTGCTCTTTGTATTTGGCTTGCCTTATACAAAGTTTATCCTGTTCCTGAATTCTGTACTGATGCGTCCCTATCAGTATAGAGTATTGGTCGCTGAAGCTGGGGTCCGGGAGATTAGGAAGAGGGCCCAGCGAAGAAGGACGAGAGCATGCTGGACCAAGGAGTGGCTGCTACAAAGGGATACCCGCTCTCACATGTCCCTACTGATGGAGATCAAGGAGAACAACCCGGAGGACTATCGGAACTACCTGCGCATGGATGACGCCAGCTTCCAAGAATTGCTGCATCTGGTGACCCCCCACATCAAGAGACAGGACACAAGGTGGCGGAGGGCAATCCCTGCTGAAGACAGACTGGTGGCTACCCTAAGGTACCTGGCTACAGGAAGGTCACTGGAAGACCTGAAGTTTGGGACACTCATCTCACCTCAGTCCTTGGGCGTCATCATTCCGGAGACCTGCAAAGCCATCGTAAAAGTGCTACAGTACCATTATTGCAAGGTAAGTTAAAAAAAAACACCACACTTTGTTTTCTTGTGTAAAGAAAATTTTTTTTTTTTTTTTTTTCTAAAACAAAGAAAAAAATATCCTTCATTTAGTACAATGTGCACTGACCTGCAGACAACTGAAAGTGTGCACTAAACTGTGTGCAAAATACTTTGTTTATAACAACTTTACAAATAACATTATCACCAAATTCTATGAATCCCAATAGGTAGCCGGCTGTATGTGATAGGGTGGGTCAGACGCCAGTTTGAACAGGCCAAAATACATATGGCACAAGTACACATTGTGGCCCCGACTTCCAGCAATGTGTACTTGTGCCATGTGCGTAGTGACCTTGTCCAAATGGCGTCATCACCACCCTATCTCATGCAGCAAGCACCTATTAGAATTCATAAAATTTGGTGACATTGAAATCAAGAAAAAATTTACATCTCTGTATATTGGGGCGACTCATCTGCTGCATCCAGCAGAGCATTATACAAGGTGGTGCTGGTGCTTGGGGTGCTTGTGGGGGAGTAATATCTAACTGGGCAGGGGGGGGGGGGTGGACATACCTATTTGGGGCAGGGGAAAATAGCATTGGATCTGCAATGTATGTAGAATTTGAGATGTTTTTGCTCATACAGCGACTCAAGAGGTCGTAGTTTAACCTTAAAAAATTTCTTTGGATATCTGCATCCAGATTTCTCAATGTGCTGTTCACATGAGCTGTGAAATCATCTATTGCATCTGGGGGTTTCTGCACCAGCCGTTCTGCGTTTTGTAAAAAATGGTCCTCACGTTCTCCTTTCTGCCTTGTTTTTTTTCTTTTTTTGGGGTTGTTGAGAAGATGAGGGTCCAGGTGGAAGTGGAGTTTCCACTTGTGTGCTATTCTCCGGATCACTGTCACCACCGAGCAGACTGAGGTCCGGTGTGGATGTTAAATCAGGGTCTTGGGTGGGAGTCTATATAGGGAAAAAAGATATAAAAAATATTGTAGTCATGTTTTAACATCTTTTTTACTATTTTTACAGTTTCCTAACACCGTGGAGGAGTGGACCAGCATCGCGGAAGATTTTGAACAACGTTGGAATTTCCCTAACTGCGGAGGAGCCATTGATGGGAAACACATCCGCATCAACCCACCTGCCAACACCGGATCATATTACTACAACTACAAAGTATTCTTCAGCATCGTTCTCATGGCAGTGGTGAATGCCAACTACGAATTTCTGTTTGTGGATGTCGGCAAGAATGGGCGTGCTTCAGATGGTGGGTCCTTCAAAAAGACGGCTTTCTGCCAGAGACTCGCCAGCAAAACCCTCAACTTGCCCTCACTGGACCAGACAAAGCACGGCCTAAATTACGTTTTCGTTGCAGACGAGGCTTTTGCATTACACGAACATGTGATGAAGCCATTTGCACACAGGGGCCTGACCAGAGAGAAAAGGATCTACAACTACCGTCTATCCCGGGCACGGCGCATTGTGGAAAATGCGTTTGGAATAATGAGCAACCGCGTCCGCGGAGAAGATAGACTGGGTCGTGATGGCGTGCTGTATGCTGCACAACTTTCTGCGAAGAAAATCTACTCAACGAGGACCAGTCCCAGCTATACCAGAAGATGTAGGACCCCTGGATGACATTGAACATTTGACATCTGTGTCTGCACCACCAACTACAACAACATCCACCGCACGTGCCAAAGAAGTGAGGGAGGAGTACATGACCTATTTCAATGGACCAGGTGCTGTACCATGGCAGGAGGACTGTCTGTGAACTACTGACTAAATTGGACATTTGGGATTTAACAACAAAAACATTAAGGATTGTGTCACTATTTACCAAGACTTCTGCAACCTCCTCATCTCCCTCACGCTCAGACATCAAGGTGATTGATTCCCTTTGAGGCTCTTGTTCACTGATGAATGACATCATTTGGTAGTACCACAGCGCAGGAGTATATATTTCATCTGTAGCCGCTCCTGATTTTTTGGAGTCATCCACCTTCTTTTTTTCTTTGATGTACACTGTCCTGAGATTTTGAATCTTTTGCCGTACAGTTTTCAGGTCTGCATCAGATATGTATTTTTTCATATACACCAACAGTTCCTCGAGTGAGGCCAACTTGTGCGACTTATTGTGGTCCTTCCGAGAACTGATTTTCCACAGAGACTCTTTCAAGTGCAGGATTTCAGTGAATCCTGTAACGAATTCACGTTCTGAATCCATGGACATTATCTATGAATAAGAAAAAAAAGGACATTTAAATATTTGTGTATATAGTTTTGTTAAATGTAATGTTGTTATAGTTCACATTTTTAATGTTTTAATATTTTCTTTTTTACAGGTTTTTAAAGGTTTGTTATGGTATTCTAATCATGTTTTCATTTACAGGAATGTTATGTATTTATTGCTTGGTAATATAATGTTTTTCTTTGTTTCACAGTATGGGTTTTCCACCTTTGGGCCTGTCGTTGTGGTAGAACTACAGATCCCAGGATGCCCTAAAAACAGTTTCAAAGGTGGGTGGCAGGTCATCCTGGGATCTGTAGTTCCACAACAGCTGGAGACCGAAAGGTAGAAGACCCCCAGCTTTAAATAATGTGTGTTTTTAAATGTAATGTATGGTGATTTTTTTGTAAAATACGTGTTTATTTTATTTATTTTTTTATGTATTACACACATTGGTGGGCAGTGGGAGCTTAATGCATGACCCAGCCACCGCCCGCCTCAATACAGCGGGCGGTGGCTGGGTCATGCATTTATTGCCTGGGGGCACACATTGGTGGGCAGCGGGTGCTTAATGCATGACCCAGCCACTGCCCGCCTCAATACGGCGGGCGGTGGCTGGGTCATGCATTTATTACCTGAGGGCACACATTGGTGGGCAGTGGGAGCTTAATGCATGACCCAGCCACTGCCCGCCTCAATACGGCGGGCGGTGGCTGGGTCATGCATTTATTACCTGGGGGCACACATTGGTGGGCAGTGGGAGCTTAATGCATGACCCAGCCACCGCCCGCCTCAATACGGCGGGCGGTGGCTGGGTCATGCATTTATTACCTGGGGGCACACATTGGTGGGCAGTGGGGAGCACATATTGGTGGTCAGTGTGGTTGTATTAAACTGTACCAATACTCACCAAAACTTGTCCAAAAAAACACTTCAGTGTGCAGGCTCCCAAAGTGCGACTGTCTTGCTCCATACACGATGCTGCACAAGATGGCGATGGGGCGTGTCCAGGCTTCTGTCAGTCAAATTCTGCATTGTGTGATGAATCGTACGATTCATCGTGAGGAAAAAAACCCTCACGATCGGCTTCCATCGTGTTCATGGTTGGCTAATCTGCCATACAGCACGGCAGATCAGAAGATGCGATGTACGACGAGCATCGTGCTCGTGAGTATAAACTCACGATTTGTACTTTTTTTACCCGATTCGTCGTCACGATTCGTCGAAATCGGCCAAATCGTGTAAAATGTTGCTATATGTGTGGGCACCTTTACACAAGGTCTGACCTTACTCAGAACTTGCTAACCTCAGCGCATGCAGTGAAAGCCCAAGCTGCATATGGCATTGCAGTGGGTAATTTATGCACACCCCTGTAACAGCTTTTAAAAGCATTGGCACACCTGTGTTTCACTGACCACCCCCTTCACCATCCCCAAACGTCACTTCCTGTCAATTACTCTGCGATAGGTCTGTGTGATCGCAGTGGAGCCTTCGTGCAGTCAGAGAAATGCACAGTAAGCAACAATCGGCCTCCTGCTTGTGTAATCATAGTTGCGATCGGTAATGAAGCAGGCCCATTGTGTTAGGATCTGCGCTTAGCAGATCATCTTGGTGGCAGTTCCCAGTCATAGTTACTACTGGAACACTGCATCATGTCTTGTCCTTGTTTCGGCTGTTACAGGCAGCTGGAAATCCTGTCTTGTCTTTGTACAGCTCATAGCCTGTCATTCCTGCCTATCTGTGTGCAGAATCAGCTGCACACTAGTTAATTGCCTTGGCTGTAGAAATTATGTATTGGGGCCATTCATCATAAAGGTAACGCAGTAGATATCACAGATATCTCCTGATCTGGCCTGGAGTCCCCATAAATTCATCAAGTTCCGAAAATAATACTTTTGAAGCCTGACTGCGGGAACATTCGCCATCTCCAAATGGCGTTTACGCCTGCACCACCACTCCTTCCCTATAAGAAAGAGTCTCGGGTTGCAGAGAGGGAATCTTTTGGATCCTTCCACCCCTGTCCGGCTCCTTCCACCAGATACTGGGGCTTTTTGCGCCTGCGTGAACCGTAGTCAGACTTGAAGTGCTAAGTTTCAGTGCTAAGAGCGGGGAGTATGAATGTTAATGCCCCCGATAGTTAACATAATGAATATGGCCCTTAAGATGTGTGCAACTCAAAATGCAGACACAGCATCACAAGGGTACAGATGCATGTTTGCTTATACTTTGGGCCACTGGCGTCACTAGTGGGGTGCGGGACGCACTGGGTGACACCATCCAAGGGGGTGACACCAAAATAGCAGAGCTGCTCTGCTATTTTGGAGTAACCCTGTCGGGTGGTGTCACCGTGACATGGAGAGAGGAAGGGGAGAGATTGTGGGCTGCCCCAGCAGCTGCAGGAGCGCTGGGGAAGCCTACTGTGTGCCGAGAACGGGAGGCATTAACGGCTCCCGGATCGGAACACATAGGGGGCGTGCAGCAGGGGAAATACCTCCTACTTCTTGCATATTGGGATAAATGTGCTGTTCACGGGACAATGTGACAGTCCCCTCAAATTTGCACTAGCCAAGTGTAATCAGAATGGTTGGGTGTGCCTTTTGGTAGGTTATATTAATAATTGTAATATTTACATTAATTGCAGCAGGTGACACTGACAGGCCAACATGGACTATATTATTTGCAAAAGTAGCATGCCTGGAAGGGCAGAAAAGTCAGGCGATAAGTCAGAATCCGCAAAAAAAGGCCGTCGAAAAGTCATAATCAGCGATAAAGTATCGCCGATTGCGACTTTTCGCCAGGCGGAAAAGTATCGCCGTATTCAATTGCAAACACTTTTCGCATACGCAAAAACGCAATGCAATGTAATAGGCGAAAAAGATTCGCCTATGAATAGGTGTCGAAAAAAAGTGAAAAATCGGTATTTTGGGGTGCAAAGGTGGGAAAATCGCTCAGCACCCAAAGGATAACGGCGTAAAAAAAAATGAAAAAAATTGGACACCACAAAAAATGACTTTGAAAAAGGGGGCGAAAAAGTGCAAAGTGGGGGTACAAACTTAAAAACTAATGAAATAAACTTTAGGGGGGTCTGCAAGTAGGGGGTGAGGTGTTTTTTGATTGCAGGTGCTTGCTGAAGGTGCGTTTTTGATGGCACTTAAAACTTCACTTTAGCGATTTGAAAACATGCTTGCACCCATTTTCAAGTACCCCAAATTTGACAGGACTACTTATTTTCTCCCAAAAAACCTGCTTAATGCTATTCTTCACCACTTGTGCAAAGAAGCTATATAGAGGCAATTGAAAGCACTTAAGTACCCCAAGTAACTCCAGGGGGGCTAATCAGGGACATCTGTACTGATCCCCAATATTATTGCATCTGTTGGGGGGTGTCAGGCTGATTTCTTCATTTCTGACAGCACTTTTCACCTGTTAGAGTTTTGCCGGGGCGCATATTCATGTCCTTTGGAATTGAGTACGGTGAATAGCGGGGGCGCGCATGATAAGTTTCTGCGGCTAAAACATGCAAAGTCGGCGAAAAGTGCGGCATGCGAAAAAGTATCGCAGGTGCAAAACTAATTGAGTAGGGCCCTAAGGCTGCTTCCTAAAATGGACATGAGACAATTCCCACAGAGGTATTGACAGCCATGGATTAAGGGCTTGATGTAGCATTAGATGGACAATAGAATATATGATTCTGCACTGTGTGTATTGAAGAAAATGTGTGTAGTCACCATTTGTAGCACTGTTATATGCCTTTTATGTTGCACCCACCCCTATTTGAACCCTTCTGCTGCTAGTCATCATCATCATCATCATCATCATGCACTTGCACCCAGTGGCAGAACTACGGAAGGCAATAGAGGCGGTCGACTCCTGCCTTAATCAGAAGAACTACAGTCCCTCTTGGAACAAGATACAATAATGAATTATCTAACAGGACACAACCCCTCATCGAATAACATATCATCTACACAATATGACTTTTATTTAGACTTTTATTTTATTTTACTTTACTTATACCTTTCATCATAGCAATAATGTCCAAGCTATTTATAGGACAGAGAACCTCATTCAGAGTCGGTCGAAGCGGCTGCACGGTCGTACGGGAAAAGGGGCCGGATATGCAAATGATTCCCTCGCAAGTTGCGTCCCTAAGTTCGGATCGGTGGCTGGCCGACCAAGGGGAGGAAGCGGCCGGAATTCATAAAAATACGCCCCCTTCTTGTACGCATTGCACGTCATCTCTGGGCATATAAGGATTAATCGAGACCATCGGAACTGGTCGTAGAGCTTAAGGTTGACCATACCCTCTCTTAAGCTCTACGATCATGTCAGTGTAAAAACCTCCCATGTCACATGTGCCATGACGCTACTTTGTTAATTATGCACTCCCATAAACCGTATGCACTCCCATAAAACGCCGTTCGCATAATTAGGCACGCCTGCGTTCGGATCTCCACTCCCCCGTTTTCAAGCACCTTCCCCTGTTACCACCCACAAACGCCTCAATCTCACTCAAACTACCGACCTGGCTGTGTTCAAGGAGAGAGAAATTTCTGATCGTAGCGGCTAGTTTGCGCACGTGCATTGCGAACTTTACGCATGCGCAGTATAGCGAACATCGGTGGCGTACGACCGTGCGGCCGCTTCGGCCGACTCTGAATGAGGTCCAGATTCTCAACTCTGTAAGAGTCTATTTAACAGGACTTACTTACTCTAACTCTAATTAACTTTCATCCTTGTTTTTACCCTCACAAACTCACTTCTTACCCTAGTGTGCTAGTATCTAATTCCCTCTTCTTAAATACCTAAACACAGCTGTGCAAAGACAGATAGAGCTCTGTGCCAATTTATACAATCCAGACATTATTGTCCATTAACTGTCATCATAAAAGTACCATTTAATTGTTTTTATTAGTAAACTAATAAATAATTATCTTTTAAAATGTTAGTATTGAGACTCATTGGTTATTATATCATATACAAGGAACACCGTTTCATTAGTTTTAATAATATTGTGACAGCCATAATATTTATGTATATTTATGCCAGTCATTCATATATTTCCCTATGATTGAACCACATATGTTCGAGCGCTCACTGGAATAACACCATCGTTGTTTTGATTGGGTCGACTCCTGGCGCCAGCCTTGAAGGGGACACCCCAATCTCCAACATCACGCCTGGTTCCGCTTTATGCCCCCCAGGGCCCCAATCAGAGCAGTCAAGGCAAATTGCAAACTCTACTGCACACTAAAGCTGGGTACACACCTACAGATATATCTGTCCAATCTGTCTGGTGGGAAGGAAAATCTGGTAATGTATGGGAGCAAATACCAATAGAAATTTGCTCCAAAACCCTGGAAGACAGACCAGTTTTTCCTTTCCACCAGACAGATTGGACAGATATATATGTCAGTGTGTACCCAGCTTTAGGCGCACAGGCTGGAGTGCATGGCCCCTACCTCCTCTGTCAACTCCTCTCTTTCGCACGGATGTTGTTGGCATCCCGACGTCCAGGATGCTGGCACTCAGAATGCCGGCACCGGAATCCCGACCACACTAGGGGGAGGGTTAGGGTTAGGCAGCGGGGCGGGGGGGAGATTTAAGCTGCGGGGGGGCCGGGGAGTTAGGTTTAATTTGCAGGAGGGAAGGGCTAGGTTTAGGCTGTGGAGGGGTGGGTTTAGCTGTAGAGTTAGAAGTAGGGTTAGAGTACTTACCTACAGGTGTCGTTATATCAAACGAAGCGGAATTCCGGCATTGGGATTCTGAGCGCTGCTATTGAGTGTACCGGGATCCCGTACCAAACCCCATCATACACGTGGTGGGAGTTTGAACTGTTTGAACTTCCCCTGATCTTACTGTGGGAACACAAAGCAGTGCAACCCACATAGCCAAACTCAAAACCTTGTAACTGTTCTGCAATAGTCAGTGAGTGGGGCTGACACTGGAAGGAGGGGGTATTATAACTTTTGAGTGCCGTCAGCTTGAGAGGTATCTGGGTGCTGCTTGTGTGTTGGTTGTGAATGAGCAGGGTGGTGTCTGAGGCCTGCTGGGGTGTTGGTTGTGAATGACTGGGGATGGTGCCTGGGTGCTGCTGGGGTGTTGGTTTTGAATGAGGGAGGGGTGTCAGTGTATGCTGCTGGGGTGTTGGTTGTGTATGGGGGGGTGTCTGGGTGCTGCTGGGGTGTTAGTTATGAATGATTGGGGGGGTGCCTAGGTGCTGCTGTGGTGTTCTTTATGAATGATTGGAGGTGGTGCCTGGGTGCTATGGGGTGTTGGTTTTGATTGAGGGAGGGGTGTCAGTGTGTGCTGCTGGGGTGTTGGTTGTGTATGGGGGGGTTGGATGCTGCTGGGGTGTTGGTTGTGTATGGGGGGTGTTTGGATGCTGCTGGGATGTTGGTTGTGAATGATTTGTGGTGGTGCCTGGGTGCTGCTGGGGTGTTCGTTATGAATGATTGGGGGGGGTGCCTGGGGGCTGCTGGGATGTTGGTTATGAATGAGGGAGGAGTATCAGTGTGTGCTGCTGGGGTATTGGTTGTGTATTAGGGAGGAGTCTGGATGCTGCTGGGGTGTTGGATATGTTGATACTGTATGTGTGTTTTTGGCAGTGGTATGCAGAGTAAATAGTATAAACAAGCGGATTCATCAGATGCACTAAACAGCTCAGGAGTTTGGTTTATTGTGTAGCAGTATGTTTGTACAACCGTACTCACAGTTACTATATATGCAGTTATGCACACAGTATTCTGGATGGAGCAGAGCTTGAGCTGAACATACAACCAGTGATGTATGTAGGTAGTGATGCATATACAAGCACTCGGTGTGCCTTTGCAGGATGTATATTTGGGTAAATTACAGGGTCTGTCTGGAGCTATGTGGAACATGCACAGAAGACCAAACGGCAGCCATCTTGGTAAAGGAAGATGCTTCCCTAAATGAACATCATGGAGGCAGCGCAGTAGTGCACTCCATTTCAACAGGTTGTGAATGAGGGAGAGGTGTTTGTGTACTTTTGTAGTTTTGGTTATGTATAGGGGGGCTGGTTACTGCTGTGGTGTTAGTTGTGTATGAGGGGGTATCTGGTTGCTGCTGGGGTGTTGGCTGTGTATGAGTGAGGGTGTAATGTCTGGGTGTTGGTTGTGAATGAGGGTGTGATGTCTGCTGGAGTGTTAGTAGTTTTGGAGGGGGTGTCTGGGTGCTGCATGGTGTGTTGGTTGTATATGAGGAGGGATGTCTGGGTGTTGCAGTTAGTGAGTGCGGGGGTGTCTGGATGCTTCTGGTGATGGTGGTGAACGAGGGGGGTGTATGTGTGATGATGGAATGTTGATTGTGAATTCACAAATTTCAACAAATTCTGCCCCCGTGCATCTGGTATGAACTTACGCCCTTGCTTGCCCCTATTCTAGGTTAACTTCTGCTCCTGCTTGCACAGTTCCAGAGATTGCACAGTGTGAAAGCATGCTCCACAAACAGGCACACATTCAGTTCAGCATCTGGCCATAATTGGCTGGACTTATGTTATTTTGGGACTTCTTCCTAATTATTAGCCGTACTGGTGATTCTACGCTGGCAGCTAATTACTGTATAGTGCAGTTTTACATGATATATAAGAGATTTGCCTATGTGGTATTTCCTGCATTTTGAACTTTAACATTTTATGTTTTGATTTTATCAAATTATTGTTTTATGTGATTTTATATATAATAAAAATGTTGTTTTAAGGCAATTTCAAGAGTGGATAAATTCCACCATTCATATAGCTATATTTAGACTACACTAGTATGTACTTAGCCTTGGTGAGAGATAAAGTGGACAGAGATAAAGTACCAACCAATCAACTCCTAACTGCCACTTTACAGGCTGTGTTTGAAAAATGACAGTTTGGAGCTGATTGGTTGGTACTTTATATCCATCCACTTTATCTCTCTCCAAGGCTTAGTACATAGGGCCTTATTCAGCAGTGTGGGAGCCTACGCAGGAGCATGACCCGTTCTGTGCATGTGCAGAACGGGTCTACGATCCCGCACGGAGACTGGCAGCAGGCTGTGATCAGTGATTGACAGTCTGCTGCCGATTGTTGGCGGGGAGGGGTCGGTGATGTCCACTGTTTCCTGAAACGGAAGTGTGTCGCCGCCTTTGTGGGGAGGGAAGAAGCTTCTTCCTCTTATCTGCTGCGGCCGGCTGCATGACCCCATGGGTCACCTTAGCCGGCCCATGTTCCACAGCAGCAGCTTTGCAATTCCATCCATAGCTGTATAAGGCCCATAATACGTAGCACTGTCTCTGTTGGAATCTTGTGATTACTTCTATTGAGTGTAAATATATAACCATTCAATTACACAGCAATTATATCTAGTCATCTAAGCCTAGAATTGCTATACTTACAATTTTGGATTAATCATATTTAAACATAGTACACAATCTACAGTATAACTGCTGTGGCCTTCCATGGGTCATAGTTACTAACAGATGGAAATATCATTTCCACTTGTCTATTTATCTACATTCAGTTAACGGGCGTCAGAGAAACATTTAGTTCTGATTAATCACAGACAGCTGCAAATGAGGGGGAATCCACAATTGTGCCTGATAATATTTCCTCAGTGACAGTAGGCAAATCTGGAATATACGTTCCTTATTCTTGATTTATTGGAGACCTCTGTAACTGGTGCAGATAATTTCCTCTCCTGGTGCCAGAGTAAGAGTACATCCCATAATATCATATCAATACAAACCTTGTCCTTGTGCAGACACACAGGCCACCTCCAAGAACAGCAGACAAGTAAGTAAGCCAGGTCTCATCTTCCCCTGGGGTGTTCTCTCCTGAATTACACTGGTCCTAAGTCCCGGATGCCAAAACACCTGCGAAAACATTATCACAACATCCTTTACCATGTATTGCAAGGAGACACCATGCTGACCTGATTCTAAGAAGCATACAAGTGCATGCCATACTCAATCGTATCTTCTGTACCTAGTATGGATGGGGTAAGTGTTAGTGCTCTTGATAGTGTTGACAGCTGCTCTTGAGTGGTGGAAATATGATCGTATAAATGGTATGCAGTCGGGAAGCCGGTGGACCTAATCCCGACAGCCGGCTTCCGACTGCTTTATCTCGGCAAGGATTAAATGACAGGTGTCTAAATCTAGATGCCTGTCATTTTACCGACGCCAGGAGCCCAGCATCCCGATCAAAGTGATGCCGGGCGCCGCTGCGGACAGCCACGGGGGGGAGGGTTAGATTTAGAGCTCCCAGGGGGGACTTAGGGTTAGGTAGCCCCCCGGAAGGTTAGGGTTAGGCTAGGGGAAGGGAGGGTTAGGATTAGGCACCCCCGGGGGGGACTTAGTTAGGCACCCCCCCGGGGGACTTAGGTTTAGGCAGCGGGGAAGGGGGGGTTAGGTTTAGGCACTTAGAGGGGAGATTAGGGTTAGGCACTGGGAGGAAGGTTAGGGTTAAGCACCCCTAAGGAGGGTTAGGGTTAAAGGGGGGAGATTAGGTTAGTTAATACTTACCTTGGGATGTCAGCCAGTCGCTGTCGGGATTTGAACCTTGCGTCCGGCGGTAATTCATACCGATTCCGTATAAATGAGTACGACTCAGAACACAGGCGTATATTTACATTCAAATTCCGTTTGCTTAAGACGCCCAGGATTGGGATTACATTACTTTAGACACAGAATCAGGCCCTGATTTGTGAACATGTTCATGATTATGACATTATTGCATTACTTTCTAATAACAGTTTAATGCAAACTGTTATAATGTAATATTAAAATATTATGGGAGAGATGTATCAAAGCTTGGAGAGAGATAAAGTACAAACCAATCAACTCTTAACTGTTATTTTACAGTCTGTGTTTGAAAAATGTCAGGAGCTGATTAGTTTTTACTTTATCTCCCTCCAAGCTTGATAAGTCCCCTCATGACTCAGTTGCAACCCCTTAAGCTACCCTTTAGACAATTCATTTCCTATACAATTCTCTTGTTTGAACAACTGACTATCAGACACTATTTTTTTATTCGCTATTTTAAGGTTACGCAGTGCTAAAATAAAAGATTATGAGATTACTATAATGAGAGAGAGTATTACACTGACTTAAGTTGGGGGCCTACTTATGAAGCCAACCCATGCAGAAATGGCTTTTTACACATGATTACGGCACTTTTTTAGTTTTGGGGCTATATAACAAAGGATAACAGCAGAAGACAAGGTGCTTACCAGGCCTCATTGTCAGCAAGGCCCCTGCCCACATTGTATTCTATTTCAACAATAGCTGAGCATTTCCATTCTACTTTTTAATCTCAGCATTTATATCCCATTATCAACTACTTATCGGCTAGGTATGAAACTTCGCTATATGAAGGCATGACGCATGCTCAGCCAAAGTGCCCTGGTACAGCACTGTCATATTGGCACCTTTCTTTACGATCCTGTATAGGAGATGATATCCATTCCTCTGTTCTGTAGGTTTACTGCCAACTGTCACCCCCGAGGGTTGGTTTGGGTTGGAACAGGCGTCGGAGGCTGAAGAGGAGATTTGAGAGGTGTGAAGGAACTTAGGTGGCTTGAGCCAGGACTTCCTCATGTATTGATGTGAGGAGATAGAGATACAGCAGTAGATGAAAGCAAGAACAGGAATAGAATGTCTTTATTGAACAGCAGGTTGGAATGGTACTGGATATATAATACTGAAGGAATGGGCAGAATTGTATTGGGACCGATAATACTGGATTAAGAACTGAACCGGTTTGAGACCAATGTTGATGAATTGAAGAACTTGATGGATTTGAATCCGATGTTGATGATTGATGAACTTAATTAGTTTGGGCCCGATGTTGATGAAGAACTTAATTGATATGAGTCTGATGTTGATGAATTGATGAATTTAATCTATTTAGGACCGATGTTGAAGAATGGCGGTACTGGATCGGTTTGAGATGGAATTTATAGGGGAGGATCACCAGGGATTGGATGCTGCGATCAACTGGTCTGCGAGCAGCGCTCTGAGTGGAGGAAGAGCGTCAGGTGACAGAGGCCAACATGGCTGCACCCTGGGCTGGTGCAAGGTTTCTCGGCACTCTAGGCAAAACTGCAGCCTACTGAGCCGCCCCACACCACCGCCACCAATACCCACTTTCAAACCCATCAGGTGAAAGTGCGAAGGCATCGCCACCTGCATTTAGTACAACAAGAATGTCTCTCTCAGACACATCCTTAATATTTTGATAAGCAGACTCTGTGGCACCTCCCAGATCCTGGAGCCCCTAGGCAGCTGCCTAATGGTAGAGCCAGCTCTAGCTGCGCCCATACTGTGGTTTAGGAGGGAACTCTGGCGTGCAGCCTATGTGCCATCATGCTGGAAAGACACTCTGTGAGCAAGGGGCTGCGGAGAGCCATCTCCATGCTCAGTGACAGGACACTGGATGGGGCAGGAGCAGCACAGCCAGACCTCAGCAGCAGCCGGTAGCGATGTGCAGCATGAGCGGATCTCTGTGCTATCCGGGAGTGATGCACAGCGCGAGCAGACCTCAACATATCAGATTTCTAATTCATTCTGCAGAGACAAAGATTTGCCTAAGTGTTACTCAGGTTTAGTGCAGATCAGAAAATAATACACTGTTCTTGGTCTCTGGTGAATCAATGCATTCAACAGATGGTTTAGGTAGCATGTTCTAAGCAGTCACATTTTCCTTTCAGAATTCTCTGAATAGAAGCTGTTGCAGACTACACATTTCCACCTCCAAATTAAGGGCCTTATTCAGCCTGGATCGCACGGCTGCATTCGCACACAGCTGGATGTTGTCTGTGCTCTGCGAATGCCTATGGATCGCATTGCACATGCACGAACCGGTCAGCAAGCGATCGCAGTGTGCACGCAGTCCAATAGCATAATGATTGACATGAGGCATGCGGAATGCAGGCGTGCCTTGCGTTTGAGTTTTCATTACAGGGGCGTGCATAATTAAGCCCCTGCGATTATATATGCTGGCAGAGGTCTAAATGGCAACAAGAAGTTTAGCAGTTTGTGAGGTAGGGTCAGGTCAACCACAACTGTGCAAATTTTTCCAATATTACTCAATGTTACCGATGTTTTTGCTGACTTGCGGATGCATGTCATGGGCAGTGGGCGGCTTTATACAGTGATGGGCACAGAGTCGGACTGGCCCATAGGGGTACAAGGGAAATCCCCGGTGGGCCCCACTGCCTGATCAGGTTTCAGACTGTGCACTTGAATTATACATGTTACATTATACTGCAAAATACTGGTGTCTTTTCTACAATGCATTGTGTTATTAATCTGGTATCATGCATGCACTAGCAGCATTTACTGTATAAATATATATTTTTAAAGGGGTCCAGAGTCCAGACCATGCACTTTCTAATGGTTAGACGAGCCTCTGTGGAGCCCATATCACTGCATTTCCCTGGTAAGCCCTTCATGCCCCAGTCCGACACTGGGTGGGTGTCTTGGTTTAGTGCTGTGGTTGCATTCATTAGCATATTTTCGCAGCTAGAGGGTGCGTGCAAACACAGCCGTGTGATCCAGACTGAATAAGGGCCTAAATTCCCCTGACAGCCCATGTACTATTGCAGTTCGTATTATTGCAGTTCATAGCCAAAAAAAACAGGACACTCATGGGTCAATTCAATTACCCATGACTTACACACGGGTGAGAGTAATAGTGGCTATATGCCTCTTTTACGGTACCGTTGCAGCCCCATAGGGCTGCATACAAAAATCCATGGATCTGTGATGAGATAGGGCTACGGGGTACGTGAGTTTCGATGCCATTGCCGGCGTTTACACGCCGTTGCGTCTGAAATCCACGTGCTGGGGCAAAATAATTGGATTGAACCCTAAGTGATCATCAATGTAATTTATAGAGTTTATAAAGAGGAAGGGGGGCTTGGACTGCAGACCCTAACTTTAAACATATCAGGAGGTGCTACCATGCTGAGACCTGTAGTGCCATGCAGGAAAAAGAAAATGCAGATGCAAGCACTAAGACTTTATAAAGAAGCAGCTCCTTTATGTAGATATATTTATTAATGATGGGTTATCTGGCGGAATCCAAACTCCACAGTGTCCTTTGAGACATTACATCAGTCTTCAGGTGTCTCTAGTACTCAGTAACAGTCTGGTTCTCTCTGATATTTCGACCTGTTTACATCCATGTCTTGGATAACTTGGAAAGGCCATAAAGTCAATTGCTGCCTACGCCCATAGAATAATATCTAGTGGAAGAAGCACCCAGGCCAGGATTTGTCCAGGAGCTGTAAATCCTTGGGTTTTAAAAAGCCATAAACTGCTGGCTCATATTCAACTCAGCAAATTACACCCCCGTAAATCAACATGAAGGCTGCTAATCTGGAGAGTCCATTAGATTATATATGTACTATCTTTGAGAATACATCTGTTAAGAGGAACTTATTTTTTTGGTACTTTTGCCATGATTTTCTGCCAAGTACATAGCTGTTTTGAACATAACCCTTGCGGATCACCATGAGGACTAACTTAGTTCGATTTCAGGGGTTTTGCAATAACTGATACTTTACTTCACTTCACTTTTTGAATTGTATGCAAATACCAAAATTTGGAATGTAGAAACTTCTCTTACCAAGGTGACTCTGCATGCAAATATTACATACCATTAGAAATGACAGGATAACCAATTAAAAAAAAAAACAATAGGAACTTCATACCCTTAAGATTTCAGAATCCTATTATACTATCTGGAGGCTATGATTAACAGAGATATGTAGCATGTGTGTGTGTGTTACTACATTAATTCTAGCATCCAAGGTTAATTGAATCCAATTGGTCAGTTTAATACCCTGCAGAAATGTCTGGGTGAGACATTCTACCTATTCTACATATGTACAGTACCAATTGCTGTTAATAAATGAGTCACACTTTTCATAGAATATTGTATCCTCTATTATTTACTTATTTATACCTTTGTCATACTACCTAACAGCTTAAAATTTTAAATTGGAACATGGCCAAAATGGCTGTACTCACATCACAATAGGCATGGCCATTCCCTTGGGGCAGTGGCAGGCTGGGCCGGGGGGCAGGGTGCCATGTGTCCCCCGTGCCGCTGCGCCATCTATTGTCCCGGGCCATCTCTTCCGCAGTAATGGCCAGAAGGATGACTGACTGAGGACTTGGGGGCATGTCTGGCTCCTCCAAAGTGTTATGTTGCCCGAATATCCTCTTCCCTCCCCTAAAAACATCCCTTTCCTAGTACAAGCAACATTTAATGTATATCAAACTAGATGGGGGTATTCCACCCCAACCATACTTGAAGAGTAACAAGGGGCCTGTTTCAGTATGGATCACAGCTGCATAATCGCACACAATGAAGCTGCGAAAATATGCTAATGCCTGCCATAGCTCAGCTAGCATAGAGATGCCAACTACTGTTTTCTCACATCCGTAATACCTCGCAGGACGGCATATACATCGGTAACATTGGAGAACATCAGACCCTCACGCACAATTACAGCATGTCTGACCTGTCTCAGAAATTGCAAACCTCGTCGCATGCAGTGAGTACTCAAGCTACAAATGCAATCGCAGTGGCTAATTTATGCACACCCATGCAACGGAGTTCAAACGGACAGGCACGCCTGCGTTTCTCCGACCACTCCCCTGTCACCACCCCCAAACGCTCACAGCCTGTCACTCACTCTGCGATGGATTCCTATGTGTGTGCGTAATCGCAGTGCGATGCATACGCAGTACTGAACAATCGGCCAATCTGTGTACGTGGTTGCAATTGCGTAAGCTGCTGAGTTCAGGCCCAAAGACCTCATAACTGGGAGGATGCTACAGTGCCCTTAAGTAAGGACAGTTGGAGGCATGCAATGGGGAAGATTCTCCTGTCCAAATGACAGGTATGCTAATGACATAACCTGATATAATATGACTGCAGCACGGATGAGCAAATAACTTTCAACTGGAGGGGTCTACACGCAGCAATCATATATCACAATCAGTATTGTGATTATATATATATATATATATATATATATATATTTTTTTTTTTTTTGCTTGAATTCAGTTGTAATATTGGATATCCTTGGCTGTGGATTATAATTAAGATCTGAATCATCTCTTGTAATTTATGGTTGGTCTAAGAGATCAGCTGTTGGAAATATCCTATTTAGAAACCATAGAGGACCTTTTTAGATTGCCCCTGAAGAAGCCCTAACAGACGAAACGCGTTGCGCGGTATTATAAAGGCCTTGACCCACCATTGATTGAACACGAAGAGGTGTTGGCGAGGTCCTATCTTGATTCAGTTTCTTACTGTAAGCAATATTTTTAATTGCAAATCGTTTAAAATAAATTTATGATAAGACAATTGGCCTTTTATTAATGTTTGGCCTATATGGCCGTTTTTTGGGTGTACATCTGGTGAGGGGTTCCATCCAGATTCGTTTGGAATATCGTTTGGATTACCTATGAAGTTATCAAGTCCTTTTGGTTGAAAGAACACATCTCCTAAGAGTTAAAGTCTCCATCCGGTCTATTGGGTCAAGAATCATCTTGACTGCAAGCCCACTAAAGACTTTCCGAATCATTAATTTACGAACTGTCAAAAGGACTCCTAGAGGTTATTTATAGCGCACCCTGGTATTTTTGTATTGTAGGTTAATTTGGGGTTCGTTCTAACAGAGGACCCACCTTGTGGTGCTGCAACTGTTAGCGCAAAGAAGGGCATATTTTTCTGTTTATATATAGCACAATAATTGACATATCCAACTGTACAAGAGATTCCGTAAGTGAGCATTCTGCGGTGCAGCCATGCATCTGGTGCTTTTCATATGTGTCAGGTAATCTCCTCCGAAATAATGCAAACGTGTCAGGAGGAGGTGTCTCACCATCACACCTCTTCTTTCTTCACACACTATGATGTCATAAAATGTATTCATAACATCTAGATAATAAAAAGCCATCTCCTATCTGTCCAAGCTAATTTTTTAATAGAATCTACTAAGGGCCTCATTCAGCAGTGCATGCAAATGCACTGCTGAACGCAGATTCCTGATTATCGGGAAACTGCGCATGCGGAAGACCTGTTCTGCCCCTGTGCAGATGGGTCCTGCGTAATCATAAGCAGATAAGCATGACGCCTCCTGGTGCAGTACCATTTAGCAAGGACGGAATTGCAAAGCTGCTTGAGTGCGGCTTTGCGATTGTGTCCATTGCTAAACCAGGCCCTAAGTCAGTGTTGGCTAACCTTGACACTCCAGCTGTTATGGAACTACATAACCCAGCATGCACTGCTACAGTTTTGCTATTAGGGCATGCTAAAACTGTGGCAGGGCATGCTGGGATATATAGTTCCACAACAGCTGGAGTGTCAAGGTTAGCCAACACTGCCCTAAGTTTTAATAATCAATGTCTAATTGTGTCTAATTTAATTGATGTCTCCAAGAGCCACACGTAGATTCTCTCACTTTCAGTTCTCCCAGTAGAAAAGGTATCATCTGTTATTAACAAAAAATGTTGTAGTCCTTATCTTAAAAAGTTATCAAATCTAATTCTGGAGCAAGAGGTCTTTCATTTAGGGGCCTATTCAAGATGTTAATTATCGAGGTCCGAACGGACCCCGTTAATTAACACAATTCATCATTGCTCCGGCACTGAGACAGCTGATTCGAAAATCAGCTGCCCTAGCGAGCGGTTTCACTGCTCCTTACAGGTCATGCATGCGCACAAGAGCCCTGACGTCCGGCGGAAGGGCTGTACAGGGGAGGAGGGATCCAAAAGGATCCCTATTCAAGACCCGGGACTCCTTCCCATAGGGAAGGAGCAGGTAGCTGTAGCAGTGGGGGAGGGGGGTGCTGGCATATCGAGCGGTCACTCACCCGGTCGCTCTGCGTGTGGGGACCGCCCGATATTTCGGCTGTCGGATCGCAAGTCGCATCGCAAGCTGCATATCGCACCGTCAGGGTGTCATGAGAACACAGGTTGCCTTATCCATCAGTAGTAAGGAAATGCCGTCCTTGCCATTCTAATCTAAAGCAACAAGCCAGAGAATTCCCTGTCTCACAAGCTGCAAGGTTTCGTTGGACAGTAAAGCTATTTATATCACTGAGAATCTGTATAACTCTGGATTCATTCAGCTGGTAGAAAGAAGTGATTTAAGAGCAATGTCTCGCTGTCTAGAGTGCTTATTTGTGGTTCTTTCCTGCATCCTTTAGGCATAAGTCCAAGATCAGTTGCCTGCGTTTCTTCCAATGAAAATATGTGTGTAATCCTATCTGAATACAGCAGGATAACTGTACACTCCTGACAGACTGCCCCACGTGCCATTAGTATCCTTGGCATTGTTGTAGTATAAATACAGCCACTAGAAATGACTGCCAACTTGTAATGAGGATGTGTCACATTTGATCTTGATAACTGGCTTACTGACAGTGGCTTAAGCAATATCCATTTTAGCTTCCCACATTAGGGACCTGGTTCTGAGTCAAACACAAGTCACAAAATGCACGGATCTCACAAATTTCAGCAAACTGCGCATGCGACAAAGAAAGAAATTTGCTTTTGTGATGAATCGGGTATCTGCACGCGGACGGAGATCGCTTTGTGCATCGATGGAGCCCACTATCCATGAAATGGGCATTTCTGGATGGTAACTGGGCGCTGGGCTGTAAGGAAGGCACAGCAGCCAGTGTCTTCATAAAGGTAGGAATGCCTTGGGGGCAGTACCAGCTGCACTCACCCTCCGCTGCAAGACGCACCTTGCTCTGGCTCACGGCTCCCGCACTAACATTTAAAATAAAAAACATACATACTAACTAATAATATAGGTAAGACATGCTTTATATACTATAGGTGGCACAGATGGAATAATAATACTATACACTAGTGGCATAGATTGGATAATACTATACACTAGTGACATAGGGGCCTATTTATCAACACTAAAATAATGGTTTTAAGGACATTTTCATTAATTACTGTTTTTTTTAGTATTCATTAACACACTTAACACAGGAGATATCACTGATATCTCCTGGTTAAGTCCGTCTGCGTTAATTTCCACACTCCCCATACATTAGTACATTAGTACAGGGCTGTAGAAATTAGGCTATTCATCAAATTCCGAAAATTATGTATTTTCAGAATTTGATGGTGTTACTATACGCCACTCTCAGGTGGTGTATAGCGGGTTATACTTACCTGCTTTCAGCGTGAGCAGGTCCTCCTTGGCTCCCTCCGTCACTCCCTGGTCCCTCCTCCAGCTCCGGCTGATGCTCTGACACAGACTGTGTTCTCCCAGCAGAACACAGTAAAGTAAAAAAAATAAATATCCTCAGCCTGCCCCCTCTGCCTGGCCATACTGTCCGCTGTAGACCTGGGGGGAGGTCGGGGTCCGCGACTGCAGCCTATGACAGGCGGCCAGGTAGGGGGAGTGGGGGGGTGGATGGACACAGAATTACCACAGCTGTAATCAGTGCTGCGCATGCACCGCTTTTGTGAACGTAACGGTGTATATTCAGCATAGCTGCGGTAAGTTAGAGCAGATAGGGAAAAGTTAGGACTGCGCTTGTCTATTGAAACCAGGTTGTGAAATGGCAGAAAATCAAATAGCAGTCGGGTTTCCCAATAATAATTAATTTAATCACATATAAAAAATAAAAATACGCAACATTAGCATTTCAATATATACTATTAGGAATATCGCTGATAATTAATTATAATTCACAGATCAAAAAATTTTGATCTATATTAAAATTCAATATATACTTTGAAAAAATGTCCCTTAGGAATACATATTAACGGAATAAAGTTAGGGTTTTCCTTTGATAGCAAAGCACATAATGTTCCTCAGTGTTAATAATGCCTCACTTAAATTTGCATCAATAAGGTAATCCGTGAGAGATGTTTTGTAAAAATCAAAAATGGTCTTTGATAAAGCCCTTATATGCCAGGGCGAAATGCGTCAGTGGACCCACATATTGGCAGCACCTTTATTTGTGACGAAGACACTGGGGTGTTTTGTCACTGCTAACCTAACGGAGGTGTTACGGCAAGCACACACGATAACAATACTGTGTATGCAACTGATCCTGGTGGACTTATATGGCTGGATAAAGCTGGAGCATACGGGAGCTGAACAAGACTGCTGAAGCAGGGCTACCCGACTCAGGCAATCATCCAGAGTAACTCCGTTTGACCAGGTGAACCAGTGTGTTCGGAAATTGTGACACGTTATGAGCTATCCATTTACTACTCCTATGGGGCTCTATTTACTACAATCTGCATTTGTAATGCAGATTGTAGTGTGATATTACCGAGTGAATTTGCATTACGAATTCAGGAAATATCACAGGGATTTACTAAAAATCCCTTGCAGGGACAGAACTTGCGAGAAAACTCTGTCTCTGCGAATCCCCTCCGCAGCCTTATCACAGTATTTTTGCAAAAAATACTGTGACAAGTGCCCGCTCATGCGCCAACTGGCTGCTGCTGCTACCCCCCCCAGCGCTAAGCCCCACCCTCCACAATCACGGACCACCTGCGACCCCCCCCTCCCTTAATTGCACTTACCTGCATGATCCGGGCTCCGGTGATGTCCTCCATTGCTCCGGTCAGCTGACATCCCATTCTGCAGTGGGACCCTGTCACCTGATGACCGGCCCGCGCTGCAGTATGGGAGACCAGCTGACCGGAGGGAGGACATTACCGGAGCCCCGAACTCCGGTCCCTGGACTCAGGTAAGTTAATTTTTTTTTTTACTATTTTTTACGGTGATTCAGCATGTGGTCTGTTTAGACCACACATCTGATCACTGGGGCCGGCTCCGGTCTCTGCTCTGCACGTTATAGCGGCGCAGGAGTCCGGTAACCGGGGGAGACCCTGGATAACGCCACCTCAAGGTGGCATTATCACAGGGCTTTCCCCGGTATTTTTTCGCAATTTATTTTTAGTGACTTTGGTCAGATCACATTTCCAATAACAATTATGGGAAGTGCGATCTGATTACTAAAATAAGTGATACTTAGGGGTTGGAGTAGAATTTTACGAGTTCTACTCCAATTGCCCTGTAGTAACTTTAGGTGAAACTAAAATAATGTGAAAAGGGTGTGAAAACACCCCTTTTCACTTTATTTTAGTAAAAATAATTATAGTCTTTTTCTTCTTTTGAGACTGATAGACCATATGTGATTTCTACAAAACATCTGTCACGGATTACCTTATTGACGCAAATTTAAGTGGAGCATTATTAACACATTGATGAACATTATGTGCTTTGCTATCAAAGGAAAACACTAACTTTATTCCGTTAATATGCGTTCTTCAGGGACATTTTTTCAAAGTATATATTGAATTTTAATATAGATCAAATTTTTTTTCATCTGTGAATTATAATTATCAGCGATATTCCTAATAGTATACAGTATATTGAAGTGCTAATGTGTATTTTTATTTTTTATATGTAATTAATTTAATTATTATTGGGAAACCTGACTGCTATTTGATTTTCTGCCATTTCACAACCTTGTTTCAATAGACAAGCGCAGTCCTAACTTGTCATTTGTATTTTGTCTTCTTTTGGGTGTACACCCCCCCTATAATTATGGAGTTGCAGCTGGTATAATAATTAGAGTCTTTTTCTCCTTAAATTTGGTTATATAATTGAATAATTTCAGTGACGTTGAGGAGCTATATTAGCGCCGAGGTCATCTGTTTTTTTCGAGATAGGGAAAAGTATCTATTTTCTGAATAGCTGTCATCGTAAAAATGACAGCTTTTCGGAATAGATACTTATGGAGAGGAGGAATAATTAATTCCTCCGGTAATTGGGTAGAACTCCATGCGAGTTCTAAACCTAATTACATCCATCATTTTTTTTAGTAATGATAAATAGTCCCCAAAGATACAGCAAACTCTCTACTAGTTGCATAGATACCTGAAACCAGAGCCGTAACTAGACATTTTGGTGCCCTGTGCGAGAGAGAGCATTGACGCCCCCCCCCCCCCCCAACTTCAACTGACTACCTAGAAAAAAATCACTAGCAGAAACTCCATCTACTTTTTCTTCTGGGATACCTCCTCATGAGAATTAGCCCCTGCTTCCCTCTCTCCCCCCCTACACCTCTCACTACCTACATCCCTCTCCCACCCCTACCCCCCTGCACCTCATAGTTTACTTTTCTCTAACACTCCCTGGACCTAACACTACCTTCTTCCCTCTCACCCCCTGCACCTCACCCCCAGTACCTCTCAGTTCATGTTTGTTGTTCACGCTGATAGGCTGCTTCTCCCCTTCCCAGTCCACCTGGCTGGCAATGGACTCTCCGTGGGCAGATGAACACAAAGCAAGGGCACATCTTGCCAAGACCAGCTGCTTCTCCTCCACTTCCCGCTGGCATTGGGCTCTCTGCGGCGGCTCGGCAGCACTAAGCAGGGACAAATCTTTCATCGGCGCTGGGACAAAGTATTGACTCCCAGCGCCAGGGTATGAGGGCAGATGTGGCAGCAGTTTAAACCAATCGCGGTGCGGACCGGCAGCCAATAAGTAGCAGCTGTGTGGCTGCTTCTGATTGGGTGCTGGTCCGCAAGCCATGATTGGCTAGCGGCTGGTACCAAATTTGAAAGGCCACCGCTTGTTTTTGATTGTCCGCTGGTCCGCGATTGTTTTGCGGCCGGCGACATGTATATACTGTGGCTCCTGACCTGATAATCTTGAGGGGGCAGAATGAATTGCAGGGGCCAGGCTGCTGGCATGTGTCATGTCAGATTGTGGTGGGCGGCCGGCTCCTCCCTTGGGACAGTGGCGCTCTGTGCGGCGGCACCGGCGCACCACTCTAGCTACGGCCCTGCTTGAAACTTCCTTGGATTGTACACCAAAATGTCACCCCGTGTTCATTTCATTTCTTGCCAAGGCCACACTTTCACTAATGAGTTTGAATTGCAAAGTTCACTTACAGCCATGGGCTTCTGCTCTGGTTGTCGCTAATATAATACATCCATAACCAGGTTTATGGTATAAAATACACTGTAAATTGCTTCTAGACCCTATGGAGATCATGTCCGAAGTGCAAAATGGACAAGTTACTATGCAAAGAGTCTTGGATCCGCTGTAGATATCTTGTGCATTGGTTTGCAGAGGAAGATGGCCATGTTTGCATAGGAGCTGAAGTTTACACAGACAGTGGGGAGGAATTTGGTGGAGTAAGGGAGTACTGAGTGAAGTATGGAGATTTAATTTTGCAAATTAATATTATTGTAATGAGATAAAGCAGTGGAACGTACACGAGAGCGGCATCATCACTGCCCTGGTGGCACCTGTATTTGGTTTGCAGAGTGTCTGGAACATAACCCTGCAGCCTGGGGAGCCACCATAACTTGGCCCGCAGTCAGTTTTAATGGTCCCAGCCCCTCTTCCTGATGTCATGACATCATATGTGCAATTGGAGTGGGCGAGGGGGCTGAGGAGCCGATACAGGGCTCATTTGTGCTCTGCTATGGAACTGGTGCCTAGAGCTGCTGGTCTTTGGGTCTGTAGCTAATGAGACACGTTTGTACAGCCATGCTACACTTTGGCAAAGAAGCAGGTTTCTAAGTAGCCTCCAACAATGTAACAAAAAGTTCAGCACACACTCAATTACCATATGTAATAAAACCAGTGGTGATCTCCCCTCATTCTTATGTGTAATGTAATTCGGAATTGAGGCTAAAGTAGGCAGTATGTGACAAGTAGAAACGTTCATTTAAAGGAGTGGTGCTAAAATGATAGGAAGTTGTACTTGGATTTTTCCAGGAAAGTACACTTACTCTTCGGAATCTGGGGCCGGCCCCAGATTCGGCTGACAGCTCTCTGGGGCTTGCGGCAACAAGACCCTACCACAAGGGTCTCTTCGCAAGCCCGATGGTCGCGATGATCTTGACCATCGTGACCATCATCATGGCCGCTCGCTATAGCTGTGGGTGGTCACCCACAGCCATGCGAGTGGCCAGGAGGCCGTTCTGAAAAAGAAAAAGCCCAGCCCTGATTCAGAGCGAGCGCTCTGTCAGAGCGTCCGGCTCTGAATCAGGGCCCCTGTCTCCACACAGTTTGAAGTATGGCATCTACAGTATGTTACTAATCCATTTTACCTTGTACAACTATGTGCAGTATACTGACTGCTGCCCACCTTCTTCCCAATCCCACACCCAGTATCTCTCCTCACTTCAACCTAGTCTTCTTTTTCTTTTCTGTTATATTCTCACTTTATGTTACACTTCTATGAATTGGGCATCCTGTACACTGCAACCTATGTAGTGCACCCTAGATGGCAGCCTCGTCTGGTGCTTTTATGGGCAAGATGAACAACCCATTGAACTATTTACGCAGTGTGTATTTTGTTAGTCACTGTGTCTTATTTCCAGATATTGCTTATCGCACATGCAGATACATACACATACACCAATGGCTGCCTCGTCTGGTACTCTGTTGTGTACAATGAACAATGCATGCTTCTGATTATTTTGCAAGGATCTCACCCAGTATTTGTATCTTCCCCCAGTATGTATATCAATTCCAGGCCTTGTCTATTCTGCCAAGTGTAATCCTATATAGTGCACCTAAAATGGCTGCGTCCCCTGGTTCCTTTATGAGTAGCATGAATACTCCTTGGAATTGATGACCCAAAATGTCTGCCACACCTTTGTATTATATTCATAGTCTCTGTATTTCATGCAAATCTAAACATCTGCACTAAATTCATGGTTTCTGTATTTTTTTAAAATGTAAACCTCTGTATTTAGTTCATAATATCTGTTAAGTGCCTTCAGTTCTATTGAAGAAAAGCACTATATAAATAAAATTATTATTGTTATATATCTAGTAGCTACTGTAGGTGCAGCAATGGGGCATCACGGAGTACAGTGGAAGAATAAATCTAATCATTTAGTAAATAAATAGACTTCATTTAAATTACAGTTATGTCAGCCTCAAGGTAATTGCTTAAAAGACAACTAATCCATTCCATCGAATCTCAAACAGAAAATATCAAACACATCATGAGAAAACTTATAGTAATTACACTGTAGATATTTTACATTTATAATACAAACAATGCTGCTTGTCTTATTGGTGAACATATTTGCTTCATTGTTTCCTTTTCTTCCTCACCTGTAGTTCTTTCCTTTTTGAATGTATAGCAAAAGCTGCAGACTGAATATTGATTGACAAAATGTACTGCAGGGACAGTAGGTGATTCAGTATGTTAAGTTGTCTCTGTTGTAGTTTATCTTTGTTGTTATAGTGTACTCTCTTTTACAATCTTGATCTTAATCCTCCATGTTTTGTTTTGAGGTTTTACCTGTTCTGGTCACTGTAAAGTTGTACCACAACCTTCCCTGCATGTTGATGCTTGTACAAAGTAGCATATTCTGCAACATGTTATGGGCCCAGACACAATAAAACAGAAGAATACAATCAATCATCCAATGAAATTTGCACAGTGTATATGAGTAAATCACCACTGTTTTTCAAAGGGAGCAAAGTAAGGAAAATGACTGGCAGCTAAGAGCTTAAACTAGCAATAATTAAACTGCATTATCACAATTGTCAGTAGTGAAAATTGAAGTTTGAAATGCTGCTATCCAGAGTTTACTTGTGGGAAGTTTTCACTGACCAGAGGTTTTCACTGACCAGAGGTTTTCACTGACCAGAGGTTTTCACTGACCAGAGGTTTTCACTGACCAGAGGTTAATGCTTTTGCCGCTGAGCCTATTTTGGCACTTTTAGGCTGGATATATACAACATCAATAACAGTAATTATTTATGCATTATTTATGCAGTACCAACAAAAAGGCTTTGAAATTTGCAGAAAAAAGTACTAGATTGTCTGTTTTTCCTGACAAAGACAAACTAACCAATATGGAGAAAAAAAAGTGTATTTTTTTATTGAAATAGCAAGAAAGTAAACAAAAATGTGTTTAAAAGATGCTTTCATCACCACATAGTCTGACAGAATTTTAAAACAGTTTAATTTTAATTTATTAGTGTAAAAAATGCATTTTGTTACACATAGAAAACATTAAAATAATCTTGTTACAGAAATCCCACTTAGAGGCTTAAAGGTAAGTAATATTCATGATGAGAAATAAAATGCTCATAAAGTCCAAAATAGGATATGAATAAATAACTAACACACACTGCAGAGGAGACAGTGCAGCTGATTTTGTCTTTGTATGATCGTGTCAATGAATGGTTTCAGAGTATGCTCATGTTAGGGTTAGAAAAAGTTGCAGCATCATATTTTATATGCATAGACAGCCAATAGTACTTACTGCTACAGGCACTGTGGGCCTGATTCAGAGCCGCTCGCTCTGAATCAGGGCCGGGCTTTTTTTTTTTTTTTGGAGCGGCCTCTTGGCCGCTCGCATAGCTGTGGGTGACCACCCACAGCTATAGCGAGCGGCCATGATGATGGTCGCGATGGTCAAGACCATTGCAACCATCGGGCTTGCGATGAGACCCTTGTGGTAGGGTCTCGTTCATCGCAAGCCCCAGAAAGCTTTTGACTCTAACAGAGCCGGAAGCTCTCCACTGACATCACTTGTGATGTCAGTGGGGCCGCCCCCAAACGCCTCAGTTTGGGCAGCCAACCCCCCTGGCCCGCCCACCAAAGGGGGTGAGCTGTCACTCAACATCGACAGCTCGCCCCCTTTGGATGGCCTGTCGCTAGCCGGGTCTCGCGCATGCGCACGACGGAGCCAGCTCCGTCGTGCGCATGCGTTGTGGGCCACCATCGACCCGGTTGCGAGCACTCAGTGCTTGCGACCGGGTCTGAATCAGGCCCTGTGTTCAAAATGGTAATGATGGCAATATTAAGCAGTGATGTTCCGGCGGCATTTTGGATACTGAGCGCCCTCCGCACTTAGGGCCTGATTCAGACCCGTTTGCAAGCAGCCGCTCGCTCGTTCCTGGCCGATGTTATGCAATTGTGCATGCATCGCTGTGCACGTGCGCGAACTAGTCCGAGCGATCGGGATGCCCTTACTCGCCCAGCAGAGACAGCCCAGCTGAATGAGTGACAGGTCAAGCCATTTGTGGGTGGTATCAGGAGCAGGCCACTGGAAACGGGGGAGTGGAGGTGCGAACGCAGGCGTGCCTGAGCATCTTAACGTCGTTTCAGAGGAGGGCATTATTAACAGGCAGCGTCATAGTACATGTCACCTCGTTAAATTATACACTGAAGTGCTCGCAGTGCTTGTGGTAGGGTACAGTCAACCGCAAGTGCTGCAGTCAGTTCCGATGGAACCCGATGTACTGATGGCTGTATATACTTCCTGGAGATGATGTTCGCTAGTGGGCGGCTAAAGACAGGCTAGTGGGCGTCTGCATACACAAAGTGATTGCACGCCAAGACGTAGTGGGTATGCTTATGCCTTGCCGTGTGATTGCCTGCCTTGACTTCACTTAGCTGAATTTGCATACGCATCTAGCGAGCGTCCGCATCTAGCGAGCGGGTCTGATCAGGCCCTTATCGCGATAGTCTAGCTGCAGTTATTGTCCCGTGCACAGGGCCTGATTCAGAGCCGCTCGCAAAAAGCGAGCACTCACTCTAAATCAGGGCGGCCGCTTGTTTGGCCAGGTGATGGTCGCGATGGTCGCGCGCCACACTGTCTACAAAACGGGGCGAGCTGTCGATCAACATTGACAGCTGCCCCGTTTGTAGCGAGCCCCGGAACGAGTACATTTCTCACTCGCTCTGGGGCTTGCGCACGCCGCGCATGCACAATGCTCCACCATTGACCCGCTTGCGAGTGCATAGCGCTTGCGAGCGGGTCTGAATCAGGCCCACAATCTCCGGGAGCATGGTGATTGCTGCCCGTACTCTGAATGGGACTGAAGCAGTTTCTCCTCAGCCATTAGGCAATAGGTGTCTGTATGGAGCTAGTACTGGGTGTGTCTGGCAGTATAGACAGCTGGATGAATTAGTGCTGTAGCTCTGTATTGTGGTTAGTAGCAAGTGTCTTCTCTTGAGTTAAAGTCTGGTAAAAGCTCAACGTGTTTCCGTGCATTCTGGCACCTTTGTCAGGAGCATAGGGCCTGATTCAGACCTGTTCACTAAGCTGCAAACGCACACTATGGGCAATTATCGCACGTTTGCACATGCGTATGCGTCAAAGTACACATGCGCAAACCAGTCACTGCATCCGGGAATCGTGCGCTCGTAGTACACAGACTGGACGCTACTTTGAGTGACAGAATGTGCCGTTTGTGGGTGGTAACAGAGGAAGGTGCTTGTGAACGGGGGAGTGGTGCTGCAAACGCAGCGTGTCTGGGCGTCAAAACAGAGTTTTATTGGTGTGCGTAATTAGCAATGAAGCGTCATTGTACACGTCACTTGGTTGTATTTCAGCCTGCAGTGATTGCAGTACTTGTGGTGTGGTAGGGTCTACCTCAAGCGCTGCGTGCTGCTCCGATAGCTCTCGATGTATCTGATTAATCACACACTTCCTGGAGATGACATGTACTGAGAAAGATAGGTGGGCGTCTTTATACTGGCATGCGTTCACTCTGCCGTCGCTCTCTAAGGCATAGAGGGCGTCCTTCCACCAGACAGTGCGATCATGCCATTTGCATACCCAACCCCTTTTAGCTGCATGATAGCGCAGCTTAGCGTCCGGGTCTGAATGAGCTCCATAATTCAATGAAAATCAAATATGTGTCATTTTTTTTTTAACCACCATCAAGAAAAATTGTTGTTCTTGCTTTGGCATTAATCCACCTTTCCAAAATCGGAAAAAAAACAAATTCCACACATACAGTAGGCTTTCATAATAAAATCTGCACTTGAATATTTGAATGAATCGCATCACATGTGTAGGAATAATATAATAGCCCAAATAGAATACCATTTTAAAAAGAAACCAGCATACTGCATCAAACGAGGCATTGATAAACACAGGGGTCAAATGAGGGGACATCTGTGTTTATCGTTGCCAGGATGTGGGAGATCCGGCCACCACCACATATCAGGATTTCTTAATGCTTTCTGCAGTATAGAGTGTTGTTATCTGATGATAGTCAGACAGTAACTACTAAGGGGCACATTGGTTGAAAGAGTATCGACAATTTTCTAAAATGAAGGTCCTGTGAGTGTGTAGTTGCCAGGATGGGGAAAATCATATATTTTAAGTGCCCTTTTCATCCATCGGCTCTATTAGTATTTCTGCAGAGATCACCACACAATAACCACACAATAAACACCAAGGAGACATATCATTTGAAAGAGGGGACTTTCCTCTTTCAAATAATAGTGACAATGAGTTTAATGGAGCCAAGAGAGGATAAATATTTTACCCAATCCCTGGACTTCACAATGACTTGTGCAGGGGTGTTCTCTGGAGGTCACACAGGATTAACAGTAAATAACTTCTTATAGGTCAAATTATTTGAAAAAGCAGACACTCCTCTTTCAAAAAACAGTGACCCTGTGTATATAACTGTCAGAATGGGGGAAATAGAGCACTTTTGAAAATGTGTTTATCATGGAGGGGAAAGAGCATTACATCATTATAACATACATGGCATAATGACATCATCAGGCCTCCTGGGTTACAGTGAAAGCAACCATAATTGGGAGACTTAGATAAATTCCCATTCCCACTTGAACCCCTAATTTGGAACTTGTCCTAGCAGTGAAGGCGTTAGTAACAAAAAATGGGATAATACAGTAGTTTGGTATCTACTACTGTGGGACGCATTACAGAAGATGCCTGAAAGATCCAATTTTAACTGATTCTACACATGGGTCCACATACACCTATCCTCAAAATGTTAGGAATATTTCCTGGGCGCAATAAACCGAAAAGCCAAAATGTCCTGAGCAAGAAAGTCCATGAGCAGTTAAGTACATGCAACTGGGTATCAGATTTAGGTTTCAACCACTATTCAGAGTTTCGTTAGTCAATTCCCAGAGGAAGTAAACCCCACTGGGAAGAGAGCAGAGTGGATGCATCCTGAGAGCAACAATATGTTTACTTAATTTGTTTACGTGAAGACACATACTGCGACCAATGACATGCAAAATGCCTAATATTGGGGGAAAATTAAATCTGATGCCCTTACATGTACTTTTCTGCTCATCTATATTTAAATCCAAGGGATATTTCTATTGATTCCTCATTATTCAAGGGGTTTTCAGATTCTACAGCTTATCTAAATGGCACCATAAATAACCAGAAAACCTCTATTCACATAAGTGTAACTGATCATGGGGTAGATGTATTATAGCGGCACTTAACGTGCCGCTATAACGCTTCCCGCTTCGCCTCTTTACCGAGGCGAAGCAGGAAGCACTACCGATGAGATGTATAAACATCTCATCGGCCAGAGAGGGGGAGCGTTAACTCCCCCCTCCGGCGCTACCCGCTAGAGACAGCAGCGCATCAGCCTAGTGCTGATGCGCTGTGTCTCTGTCCCGGCCAGCTCCACTGAGCATGCGCGGGATCTCGCAAGTATCGCGAGATCCCCGCATGGAGCCCTGGAGCCGGTAGCCACCACAGCAGGGACAGCGCTGTCCCTGCTGTGGGGATAGGCTAGCGCCAGGCTGTAGCTGTCGATAACGACACCTACAGCCGGCCGAACGGTCAGACGATCTAACCGTTCGTACATAGCCCAGGCTATCAGCGCTGCTATCTTGTAGATAGCAGTGCCGATAATGACAGGGGCGCATAGCACCCCTGTCATTTACCGCCCAGACCTGGGCTTCATACATCTACCCCCATATATCCTAAATATATTCTCGAAGCACGCCAAAAGCACGCCAAGTAGTCCTATTGGTGAAATTAAGCCGATCCATGCTTCTTGCCACAGACTTTCACAAAGTGTTAGGGCCCTATTTACTACAATCCGCATTTAAAATGCAGTTGTAGTGTGATATTTCTGTCTAAATTTGCATTGCGAATGTAGGAAATATCACAGGAATTTATCAAAAATGCCTTGCAAGTACAGAGCATGCGATAAAGCTCTGTTGCTGCGATTCCCATCCACACACTTCTCCCCTCTACTACTACCCCCCCTCGTGACCGCCCCTTCCCCCATGATCCCCCCGTGAACCCTCACCGCTTAGCTTTCACTTACCTCCGGTGATCGGTGCTACAGTGATGTACTCTGGGGCTCCGGTCTGCTGGTCTCCTGACTCCTGCACTGTGACCCCGGTCAGCTGTTCTATGCAGCAGCTGACCAGTGTCACAGTGCAAGAGCTGGGAGACCAGCTGACCAGAGCCCCAGAGGTCATCACCAGAGCACCGATCACTGGTATCTGGAATCAGGTAAGTGTTTTTAATTTTTTTTACTTTTTTTTTGCAGTGATCAGCTTGTGGTCTATTTGGACCACACAGCTGATCACTGGGGCTGGCTCTGCTCTGCTTGTTAGAGCAAAGCAGGAGTCGGGGAACCGGGGGAAACCCTGGATAAAGCCATCTAAATCCTGCTATATGGTGATAAAAAGATAGGTGTATGATGACAAATCTGTACTGTGAAAACTATCACAAATGAGATTTGGCAAAGGCAGGAAAATATAAATGGAATTCTTGAGACCGTAGTGCAACTCCATTGAGGGCATAACTGTATGATACCCATGCTTATTTGCAGTCTACCTGACACATAGGGGTACATTTACTAAAGTAAGAGTTTTTAAAAGTGGAGATGTTGCCCACAGCAACCAACCATTCTAGCTGTTATCTTCTAGAAGGTGCTAGTTAAATGTTAATTAGAATCTGAATGGTTGCTATAGTCAACATCTCCACTTCTAAAAATTCTCACTTTGGTAAATAAACCCCATAGAGTGAACTTGTTTATACCCTAAAAACAAGGTCTGGAGCAAAATTAACACTAGACCTTGTGAAAACCAGAGTAGAAAAAATTCATACACAACAATATGGAAAGTGACTCCAGAACGGCCCACAAAGCCACAGATGTAAAGTTACACAATGAGCAAACAAGAGCATGTTTTAGATGCAACTAAACATGCATACATCAGTGGAGAGGAACTTTTAAAGCAACTGAGGGTCATCGGTCCCATAATTACAGCCAGGAAGGGGGGATTGGGTACTAATTTCCCAAGGCTGGGCTTGTTGGAGGGGCTCAGGCCCGACCTCCCTCTCTTGTAACACCTCATACTTCCTGTCAGCTGCAGCAGCCTCTCTCCCTAGCCCAGCATATGCTGCTGTGTGCTGGGCTGCAGTCTCTCCCTACCTTCTGTGCGGGATGGAGCTTTGCGGCATTTTTTAGGGGGTGTGGCCATGCCTCCTCTATTTGGTGATGTCCCTTCCTTTACCCGGGCCTGGCGCTTCATTCTATGGCCTCCGTTGAAGCATAGTTTTGGAAACAACAAGCAGGGGCCATGCAAGGGGGCTGTTACTTATAACCTGGACCCAGGCCTCTGTAGGGAAGTGCATGGCAGGCATGAACATGTCCCCCATGCTTTGTTCACACCCCAGTAAGTTCTAAATGAGGGGGCATAGCCGCGCCACCTCATGGGACCATGCACTCAGTCCTGACACAATTGTCACATGATGAGCGAAACAAACTTTTTCTCAGAACTTGACCTGCATCACAAAGATATATATCTTGCAGACTGAAGAGGTAAGTGTATCACCACTAATGTATTTGGGCATGAACTATTCATGAGATCCAATACAAACAGGAACAATCTGGCCGTACCAATAAAGGATGTGTTGTATGTTCCTAGCTAAGAAGGCATACTCTTGTCTGTTAGGCACATAGCAGCTACTGGACTTACAATCAAATTCCAAGATGACAAGTATACTTTTCTGAATGGAACAAAGGTGATAGCTAGCACTAGGGGCGCCATTTACAAATGAAGGGCAATACCAGCGGGAATTTTCGTTTAGTATCACTGTGATACAAACGAAAATTCCACTGGTATTTAGTAATACTTACCCCTCCGACGAGGTCCCGCGAAGTCCAGAGGAATCCTCGTCCTCGGCAAGGTCCTCAGCTGGGCTGCTGGCAGCCTAACGCTGCCAGCGACGGGACTCCAGTGTCATGCGCAGGATGGTGCAGTGTCTGGAGCCCAAGCCCCCATTTGCGGGCAGTACCTGTTCCCGACAGCATCATAGACGTGATATAATGACATTGTGATGCCGGACTGAAGGAACCAGCTGCCAAAACACAGCACTGTAGATCGCTAGGACAGAGGAGAGCGCTGGAGGCAAAGCAGACACAGAGGACTGGAGGAGCACAGCACGAGACAAGAGGATGGCCTGAGGTAAGTGAACAAGTGGGTAGAAAACTGGGGAGAGCAGGAGCGGCACAGTGAAGCTTTGCCTAGGACGCTTACAAACCTAGCACCGGCCCTGGGCAAAGGATCGACTTGCCCAGCAATTATAAGGTGCAATTTAATTTCTGAAAAACTACATCACCAGAGCAACAATTCCTAAAATAAATAAGAGCAGAGGCTCAACACCACTTGATCTCATATACAGTTATGTGTGTAGTCATATGACATTATCCACCATGAGGTGACTGATACATAGTGACTTTTACACATGAATATTCAAGATGTACAGGGGCCTATTTATCAAGCCCTTCTGCCCTATAAATAATGCAGAAGCAGCAGTTTTTGTAAAGTAAAGTACATATTTATAAATGTCAGAAGCAGGAGATGTCGCAGGTGGGATTTAGTTGGCATCCCGATGGTCAGGATGCAGACGCTCAGAATGCCAGCGTCGGAATCCCGACAGCAGTGAGAATCCTGGCTCCAGTATCTTGACTGCTGACATCCCGACAGTAATTATAGGTTTAGGGTTAGGGGTCAGGGCTAGGCACTAGGGGGAGGGTTAGGGATAGGCTGCAGGGGTTAGGTTTAGGAGTAGGGTTACTTACCTACAGGTTTCAGTATTTCAAACCAATCGGGATTCCGGTGTTGGGATTCTGAGTGCCGGTATTCTGTGCGCTGGAATTCCGTACCCAACCCCCACAGATATCTCTTGCATTTGACCTGGGCTGCAACTAGGCTGTGTGGCGACTAGTGCCACCACAAAGAGCACAGGCTCTGCGGGTGGCACCGCTGCCGCTCCACGGCCCTTGCTTCTGGTTAGCTGGAACAACACCCTACGGCCAGGATCACTGCTGCGGCACCTCCAGAGCTTCTTTTAGATGTTCCTAGCAGGCACTCAGAAGTCTGTGCCGCTGATTAGAGTGTCCTGAGTGCTGCCGGCCCGCCTCCTTCGCATGATATAATGATGTCATATCCCGACATCATGACAGGTGTTGAGGAGGCAGGCCGGCACAGGGTGTTACATAGCTGTGTTACGGGGCTGCATCTGACACTCAAATTGCAGTATACCGCCTTACCATACAATGCTGGAGACCAGGGGCATAACTAGGTATTTGCCAATTAACAAGCTTCAAAAATCTAAGGATTAATTTACTACATGGAACAAATCTGATAAATGCAGTTAATAATGCATCTATCTGATGTGATACATGTAAAGTTATCATGTCCAAGTTTTCCCACAAATTACCCATTTTGTAAAAATGGACAATTCCCAAATGCACCTTCTAGATTATTGTGAATATGGGGTCTATGTACTAAGCCTTGTAGAGAGATAAAGTGGAAAGAGATAAAGAACCAACTAATCAGCTCCAAACTGTCATTTTTCAAACACAGGGATCTATTTACTAAGCAGTGTTAGGAGACAGAATGAAAAGTGCTAAGAAAGTGATAAGGTGCCTGCCAATCAGCTCCCAACTGTCATTTTTCAAACACAGCCTGTGAGATGGCAGTTGGGAGCTGATTGGATGGGATGTCTCCTAATACTGCTTAGTAAATAGACCCCACAGCCTGTAAAGTGACAGGAGCTGATTGGTTGGTACTTTATCTCCATCCACTTTAATTCTCACCAATTCTAAGTACATAGACCACAACTATACTGTGACTGTTTTACTGCATTTTAGGGGATACTTGCCGACAATCAGTTCCCTCCTTCCGGGAGGGAGCTGATTGTCGGCTAACAGCGGGGGGGCGTGCCCGGCAATGACGTCACATTTGGGGGTGGAGCCGGGGTTGGGGCCGCGTGATTGCGTCATCGTGGCCCCGCCCCCTCTTCACAATGCCTTTATTTTCGGCATTGTGAAGCAGGGGGCGGGGCCACGATGACGCGATTCAGCGTTATTCTGGGGGGGAGGTCGGGAGGGTAGCTGGCTGCCGGGAGGCTTGCCTGCCTTTCCGGGGGGCCGGGAACGGCACCCGAAAATCGGGAGGCTCCCGGCCAAATCGGGAGGGTAGGCAAGCCTTTTTTAGGGTCCATTTATCAACGAGTTTTATCATACGTAACAAGTGTGATAAATGGTGCTTAAGCCAATCAGTACCCAACTGTCATTTTTCAAACAGAGGACAGTTAGGAGCTGATTAGCTGGGGCACCATTATCATACACAGACTTTTAAAGCTCATTCAGACCTGCTTGCTAAGATGCATACTCTCGCTGCTGCCGATGGTATGCAGTGTGTATGCAGGGGCTGGCTGGCAACTTTTAGCCTGGGGGGCAAATGCATGCAGGCGGCCCTGGCAGAGGAGTAGCGTGTAGCCAGGGTGCTCGAAAGAACGTGCGTGCTGCGGCGCCCCCCCCACTCCCTCAAGTGTTCTAGGGAGGAGGAGGGTCCATATGAGATTAATGTAAGGTAAAAATAAAGATATGGGGCAGCCCCCTGTCGTAGTGCCCATATGCAGTGCCACAGGAGGACACCCTTATGCAGGCCTCGAGTAGTGCCCCCAGTAGTGATCTCCGCTATGCAGTGCCCCTTGTGCCCCCAGTAGTAAGCCCCTTATATAGTGCCCCAAGTAGTGCCCTTATGCAGTGCCCCTTAAATAGTGGCCCCAGTTGTAGTCTTCCCCCTATGCAGTACCCCCACTATTGCCCTTTATATAGAGCCCCCAGCAGTGGTCCCTCGATGCAGTGCCCCCAGTGGTAGTCCCCTCCCTCCTATGTAGTGCCCCTAGTAGTAGTCCCCTCCCCCCTATGCAATGCCCCTAGTAGTAGTCCCCTCCCCTTGTAGTGCCCCTAGTAGTAGTCCCCCCCAGTAGTAGTACCCCCCTTGTAGTGCCCCCAGTAGTAGTAGTCCTGCCCTTGTAGTGCCCCCAGTAGTAGTAGTCCCCCCCTTGTAGTGCTCCCAGGAGTCCCCCCCTTGTAGTGCTCCCAGGAGTCCCCCCCTTGTAGTGCTCCCAGGAGTCCCCCCCTTGTAGTGCCCCCAGGAGTCCCCCCCTTGTAGTGCCCCCAGGAGTCCCCCCCTTGTAGTGCCCACAGGAGTCCCCCCCTTGTAGTGCCCCCAGGAGTCCCCCCCCTTGTAGTGCTCCCAGGAGTCCCCCCCCTTGTAGTGCTCCCAGGAGTCCCCCCCTGCAGTTGAGTCATAATAAAATAAATAATTAAAAAAAAACCACTTACCTGACACCCGATCCTGCTCCTGGTCCCGCCACCGAGATCAGCTCCTCCGTCCGCCGCTTTGCATTATGGGAGTGACGCGTCATGGGAGTGACGCGTCACTCCCATTACCCACTGCGGGAGCCGGAAGATGTCCGGCTCTGGCAGTGGGAGCAGCAGCCGATGAGAGTATGTCTGACTCTCATCAGCTGCTAAAGCAAACACACAGCTGCCGGCTCCGGCGGCTGTGTGTTTGTGCTGTGTAGCGCTGACCGAACTCCGTCCGGTCAGCGCTACACACGCGGTGCAGCTGTGTCACAGTGACACAGTCTGCACCGCGGCCTGCGGCCCGCACGACGCTGCGGCCCGGGGGGCACATGGCACCCTGCCCCCCGGCCCAGCCCGCCACTGTGTGTATGCATTGTGCGCATGCATCGCAGTGCGCATGCACATACCTTAGCGAAAGTTCACAATGCGTTCGCTCGCTGCACATAGACAGCCCAGCAGAGTGAGTGACAGGGGAAGCAGTTTGTAGGTGGTAACGGGCTGGCCATTACAAACGGGTGTGGAGGTGCAAACGCAGGCGTGTCTGAGCATCTCAATGGCATTTCAGAGGCGTGCATAATTATAAGACACCATCATAGTACACGTCACCTGGCTTGTTTTTACACTGAAGTGCTCACAGTGCTTGCGGCAGGGTATGGTCAACCTCAAGCGATGCGATCGCATCCGATGTTACCTGATGTACCGATGGTCGCATACACTTCTTGGACATGATGTCCACAAGTGGGCGTCTTAAGACAGGCTGGTGGGTGTCTGCATACACTATGTGATCGCTCTCTAAGAAATACTGGGCGTGCTAATGTATTGCTGTGCAGTAGCACTGCCTACACAATTTGCATGCACATCGTGCGAACGATCACATCTAGCGAGCGGCTCTGAATCAGCTCCTCATTGTGAATGACAACACATATTTGCCTACCCTCCGGATTTGGTCAGGAACCTCCCGAAAATCGGGTGCCGCTCCCGACCTCCCGGGAAGGCAGGTAATCCTCCCGGTTGCCGCCCACCCCTTCTATCCCCCACGCAATTACCTTTGAGACCCCCGCAGCGGGGGAGCCGGTGACGTGATTCATGCTGAATCACTTTTGGTAACATCGGCATTGTGTAGCGGGGCCAAAATGACGAGATCGCATGCCCCGCCCCGCCCCACCCACAAATACCCGTAGTCTGGCAGGCCCCGCCTCCTTGTGCTGGCCACGTTTCCCTGTCAGATTACCGAGAATGCACACACACTGCTTGAAGGCGTTTGTGGATGTTTTCTAACCATTTCATTAGTGAAACGCTGAAATGATCGTTCACACACATTATACAATAAATGAGGCCAATCACCCGATTATTGGCAAATTGGCGCAATTGTCGTATAATGTGTACCGAAGACCCTTGTTCTACATCTAGGAGATCAGCACACAACACAGCTCCTTATACTGTATAAGAGGGAAATTCTCCCAAATGTCTCATGTAGGAGATTATCTAAGATTTATCAGTGAAAGCAAAGCTTTTTGGGGCTTGGTAAATAGGACCAGACTGCAGTCTCCATAAAAACAAATTAGGACTGCGGCCTGCAGCATTAATTAGGATTTTCAAATAAGCTGATTACATAAATCTGTAGTTTCAAGGCAGCTCTGGTTGATAAATAGTAGAGATGTGCAGGTCCGGTTTTCTAAAATCCAAATACACCCAAATTTAGGGGTTCCGAGTAGAACCGGTTCAAGGTTTGGGTTCACTTTTCTGACCCAGTTCAAATAGAGTTGGATCTGTTGTCAGTTCAGAACGGATTTAAAAACCGAACTCGGGTTTAGGATTCGGACATTTTCCACTGTTTTTTATCGGTTTTTATCCGAGACCAAAACCAAAACACTTGAAGGTGGTTTTGCAAAACCAAAACACAAAGATGAATCCATATCCAAAACCAAAACACGGGGGTCTGCGCACATCTCTCATAAATAGACCCTTCAAAGATAGAAGTCAAGATACCGATGAGGTACAATGTACAATTTGATGAACTGGTTGACAGGTAAATGAGAAACCCGCAGTAACCAATCAGACATGTGCTTTTGTTGTCTAAACTGTACTAGAAAAATAAAATATTACAAGCTGGTTGCTATGGGTTACAGCATTGCTTACTGATACCCCTGTTTTCATAAATACATATTTTTTTTTAATTATTATAATATATATATATTCTTAACTAGTAATAGTTACATATTGAGAATGAGAAACAATGCAAACAAATGATAAACTGAGACACTGAAGGAGCAGCTAACAATTTGTGTTTCATTTAAGCTGAAATTTTCTTGTAAGAAATAACACAACATTCTTATTTAACTGACTGATAATGCCATCCATATCACATTGCGCAGAAATGCTCATGGGAACGTCATGTTACCAAGAGGCAGCAGCGTGGTGATCATAAAAGGTTTTTTTTTAGCTAAACCATAGCTGCCGTATACTTAGTAATTGACACATAGCGAAGGTTCTGACAGTCAGCCAGGAATTCCCTTGTGTGGCTCCTGTGTAGACGTCACTCTCTGACAGAAACATATAGATTGTGTTTCAGAAAGAAAGTGTCACATAACAGTTGTAATGGGAAATAAGCTGGGGAGATAATGTACCTGTACTGCAATACATATATTACCATAACACTATTAGAATCAATGTAACTACTGTACACATCTGATGTAACTAATACAACACAGGTCACTACCAGAAGTCTATGAATGTTAAACATATCAGTATAAAAAAAAAAAAAAACTCCTATGTAGTTTGTGCTTTGGAGAAACTAGTTCTGTCTTTGTATACTGTATATATGATTTACAGCAATAAAGGCTACAACACATATAAAGCATCAATAATCTTTATGTGTGGGGAATGGGCAAACAATCAAATAAGTATTATTTGCCTTTATGATCACTTATATGTAAGATGCTATAAAGACCAGACAATGGGCCTGATTTACTACAGATCGCTACTGCGATCGCAGCTGCGATTATGCACGCAGACATGCTGCGAAAATATGCTAATGACTGCAATCACAAAGCCAGCAAAGAGACGCCCACTGCCGTTATCTCACATCAGTAAGACCTCGCAGACCTGCGTATACATCGGTAACATCGGCCTCTCACACACAATTATAGCACCTGAACATGTCTCAGAAATTACAATTCTCGTCGCACGCGGTGAGTACACAGGCTCTATATGCCGTCGCAGTGGCTAATTTATGCACGCCCAAGTAACGCCGTTCAAACAGACAGACATGCCTGCGTTTAACCAACCACACCCCCGTCACCACCCCCAAACGCTGATGTCCCGTCACTCACTCTGCAATGACTTGCTTTCTGCATGCGTGATCGTAGAGCGATCGTAATGCTATCTCGCACATGCACACTGTGTACGCGGATGCAATTGCGAGCCATAATAAATCAGACCCATAGTTAGATCACAATAAAACCCTGCACATCACCCGCACATCACCCGCACATCACCACACTGACTACACTACTTTGTAATAGCGGCAGGTGCCATTGACAGCACTTAATAAATTCATTCTCATATTTGTATTTTATTTGCAAATAATACGTTGTAGCATTTATAGAACTGTTTATGTGCAAAATACCTTTACTGTGTTCATGTAATCTGAATATTATAAATGTCCTACATGGCAACTCCTAACACATACATACATACATATATATATATATATATATATATCGATCGGCACAGACGGTGTAATGGTTAGCATTACTGCCTCACGGCACTGAGGTCATGGGTTCGATTCCCACCACAGCCCTACCTGTGCAGAGTTTGTATATTCTCCCTGTGCTTGTGTGGGTTTCCTCCAGGTACTCCGGTTTCCTCCCACGCTCCAAAAATCTACTGGTAGGTTAATTGGCCCCCATCACAAATTAATCCTAGTGTGTATGTGTGTGCATGTGATAGGGAATATAGATTGTAAACTCCACTGGGGCAGGGACTGATGTGAATGGCCAAATATGCTCTGTAAAGTGCTGTGGAATATGTGTGTGCTATATAAATAACTGGTAATAAATAAATTAGGGATGTGCAGGCTCGGATAGGTTTGATGATGTTTGTCCACATCGTCTTGCCTCTTTCTGAGTCCCGTTTTTTGGAGGGAAAAATCCGAACTCGGCGTGCAAATTCAAACCTATCCGAGCCTGCACATCCCTAATATATATATACTATATATATATATATATATATATATATATATATATATATATATAGTATATATGACACATTTCAGTAAAGTAGACAATATATCCAAAAACAGAACTAACCAACAAAATGCCGTGTTTGGGAATCCGGCATATTGTATGAAGAGTGGATATCTGGGACACAACTTTGTCTGGAATAATGTAGATAGAAGTTGGAATATATAGTACATCAGCAATTCAACCACATCAAATATAAAGTGCAATCACAACCCATCTATAAAGTAACTATGAAAAGATCACGTTTCCATATCACCAAGCTTCTCCAGTCCATCCTATACAATTTGTATAGATCTCAGTCATCATTTAAAAAAACCCAAAATAAATGTTAAATTGTATTCCCCGTCTGTCTGTCTATATATCTATTAATTCAGAATGATGCAGGCCTATAAGCAAATACATTTCAAAAGAGTTTTTAAAAATGCTTTATATAATAAAACATTTCATTAGAATAATATTTAACTATTTGTCCTGCTCAACTTTGAAGAATATGTGACCATGTATGAAGAACTTATAGGAAACCCTGGTATGATGAGTTATTTAACTGGTATTTGCCCTGACCGTTAATGTGTTTGAGATATATATATATATATATATATATATATCATGTTATCAAGCTATTGCTATCCGAGTAAAGGCTTCTTACCAAAGTTGTGTGTGTCTCAGCTGTCCTGCAGAGCTGTGTTCTCAGCCCTGAGCTGTTCAGGGGTCTTTTTATATAGCAGCTCAGCTAACAGCCCGGGAGTGGCAGGCAGCCACAGGACACAGTGGAAACCAGATCTGAGGATACAGGGAAAGCAGTGTTGGAAGGGGCAGAACAGTGGCCACAAGCTGACAAACCGCATGAAACAAAAGGATTCTAGTAGGTAAGAAGCAGTACTTTCAGGAATAAAAGAGGTGTGCAAATGCAAACTATTATACTAATTTCCCTTAGTGAAAATATGTGTATTAACCTGTTGCTTCTGTGTGTGTCCTTAATATTCCTATTTAATCCCCATTGTCACAGTTTACACTCTACTCAAAGGTGCCAAATGTAAAAACAACATCTTAGGACACGTTACTGCTGGGGAACCAGACATAGGGACCAATGCAGAGCTGACCACGTCGGTGTGATTATTCCAGCATTGTGTGCGCAGATATAATTGCAGCTATTTGCCAGTGTGCTGATCTGTAACCATATCTGCAGAGAGGCTGCCCAGCTGCGTATACTTACGTTCACTGCAGTCATCATCATCGCATACATGCACCAGTCTTATCCTTGGTGCAAAACAGCAAAAGATACATCTGAGAGCAGGTGTAATTACGGGTTGGGTATGAAATCCCGGCTGTCAGGATGCCGTGGTTCAGAATACCGACACCGGCATCCCAACAGCCAGAATCCCGACACCCATAAGAATTGCTGGTAAGTATTTTCCCTACCCCAACCCTCCCACCGCGGTGCCTAAACCTAGCCCCCCTTCCTAGTGCCTAAATCTAACCTCCCCCTTCCCACATCCTAAACCTAACCCCCCCTTCCTAGTGCCTAAACCTAACCTCCCTCTTCCCACATCCTTAACCTATCCCCCCCTTCCTAGTGCTTAAATCTAACCTCCCCCTTCCCACATCCTAAACCTAACCCCCCCTTCCTAGTGCCTAAATCTAAACTCTCCCTTCCCACATCCTAAACCTAACCCCCCTTCCTAGTGCCTAAATCTAACCTCCCCCTTCCCACATCCTAAACCTAACCCCCCCTTCCTAGTGCCTAAACCTAACCTCCCCCTTCCCGCATCCTAAACCTATCCCCCCTTTCTAGTGCCTAAACCTAACCTCCCCCCGGGAGCTCAGTTTTGTAACACCAATCTTGTGATTATTGTATAAAGCAGACTTCTAATCTGGTTCCTGCAAAAAAATTAAATAAAAAAATCAGACCTCCAATCTGGTGGCTAGTATACATATCAGCCCTAATTCTGTTGTCTAGCATGCAAATCAGATCTCCATTCAGGATACTCGTATACACAGGGCTGTAAGTAGCTATGGGCGACTGATGCCATTGCACAGAGGCTCTGTTGGCGGCACCAACAGCCATTGCTCCTGGCTAACAGGGTCTAAAACAGTGCGGAGCGCTTATCTGAAACAGTACAACAAAGGAAATCGGTATGATATCCCGGTGGCTGAATAGCCACCGGTCAAATACCGACGTCGGAAGCCTGACTGTCCAGGATCCCGACGGGGAGTTATCCCTCCCCCTCTCCCCCCTTGGTGGTGCCTAACCCTAACCTCCCCGGGAGTGTCTTACCCTAACCTTCCCCCGGTGGTGCCTAACCCCCCCTTCCTGCACCCTATATCTAATCCACCCCGGGGAGTGCCTAACCCTAACTTCCCCCCAATGGTGCCTAACCCCCTCTCTCCATAGCCTAACTGTGACCCTCCTCTGGGGGTGCCTAGCCCCAATCTACCCAAAGGGGTGCCTAAACCTAACCCCCCATCCCCGGACTAAGTATCATACTTACCCGTCTGCTTACCTTTGGGATGGTGTGGGTTGGGATGCTTGACGTCGGTATCCCGATCCTCTTCTGGATATCGTCGTCGGCATTATGCCGGACATCGGGATTCCGGCGTCAGTATATTGACGCCCGGGATCCCGTCTGCTGGCATATTAAACGTATACCCAACAAAGATTGAATTAAATAGTGCATGTATTTAATATCACAAATAAAACACATACATAAGTATACATAAAGTGCAATAGATCGCTCAGACTCAATCTCAGTCTTACAGTGAGTGATATAATTATATATTATATATAATTATATAGTGAACATAGAATATAAAATATTTAGTCAACACTAGAGCATATTACAGAACTCCTACTGAGTCCCTCTCGATGGAAATCAATACTCACTGTCCAAATAAAGTATTGGTCTCACCCAGATATATGCTGCATGTCCCGTAAGCCTGATGAGTGACGTGAAGTACTGTCCAAATGTGATACCCCAGTGCGATTAGATGATTTCATATATGTACACCAAAGAAATATACAGCATATCTGTATGTTGGATTTAATAATAATTTATGTATGTACACTGTAATAAACTGTAATAAATAAATAAAAATGGTAATAAATTTAGCTAATGTTGAATTGTTTATTGTGATTTATTGGCACTTATAGCCCCGGTGTTACTATACTTCCTAGCTAGTTCTCTCCAAAGGGACCTAATAGACTCTTCTATTCCACCCCAGCCTAAGATAGCTACAGGGAGTCCGTGAGACCAGGACTCGTCTACAGCCTGTTAGAGGGGAGCCCAGTTGACATAGAGGGACTTAAGGTGCTGGGAAGGACAGAGTCCAGCGTGTGAGTGTGGCAGGAGCAAAGCCGACTCATACTCAGCCCTGGGGAAAGACATATAAGGTCCAGCAATGGACAGTTGAGGAGAGTGTGCCCGAGGCAATTGGAGAGTAAAGGTGCCCACACACATAGCGACATTTTACACGATTTGGCCGATTTCGACGAATCGTGACGAATCGGGTAAAAAAAGTACAAATCGTGAGTTTATACTCACGAGCACGATGCCGATGCGCGTCCCCGCTCGTCGTACATCGCATCTTCTGATCTGCCGTGCTGTAGGGCAGATTAGCCAATCTGGGATACAATGCATTGGCTGCAAGATAGATCTTTAGTCATATTGGACATTTTTAACTCCAAATCGTGATCACGACGGCAAGGGAGCTCCCGTGAAAGTTCATGAGTAAATTGGCCATAAAATCGTATCGTGAGGACATCGGTATGTGTGTGGGCACCTTAACGGTTCCCTGTGCTAACTGACTCTCACCTCTGAGCTCCTGGAGGTGAACGAGGACGAGGAGGAGTTGCCGAGGGTTATCCTCAACATCTGGAGGTCTATCAAGGGTGTGACGGACATCCTAGAAGGCGGGGCTCAGGCGGGGCTGCAACTGAGAAACAGTTCCACTAACTATTACCGCAGGAGGTGGACTGGAGATCTGTGTAGGAGGGGTAAGGAGAGTTTGACACACGCTACCAACAAGAGCTTATTGACCACGATTTCTACTAGTCAACCTACCCAGTGCTTATTATCATCACACAGACTCCTTGCTCACTTTGTAGTCAGTTGTGCTCCGCATTTCCGATAGTAAAGATGCACAGTGTATGAACCCTGTCAGTCACGGAGTCATTGAACTATTCTCCTGCAGCATATAACTAAATCCATAGGTTGCAGTAATTATCAGGAGTCCTGGAATTAGTCCATTATAGAGTTGATAAAGACTGGGTCTGTTCTTTACAGTGCAAGTACTGAGGATAATAGTAATTAGCAATCTTGAGCTCAGAGAAATAGTCTTCATCAACACAGGACTCTGCTACGGATTCAGCAGGGTAATTGAGCAAGTGGATGTATTAACTAATGTATCCATAAGCACAGAATCACCTCAGGAATAGTAGCAAGGATAGACTAAAACTGAATAGCTACATTTAACCAATCTCCTTAAAGATACTTATCTGCTACAGTGAAATATTCCTTCAAGTTGTTAGTGTTGCACAATAATTTATATCCAGTCAGAATGTCAAAACTGCTATGAAAAGGATTTCCGTGTAATTTATAGTAGAGGCACCTATAAGTTGGAAAAGGATAAGAGCAGCAAACCCATTCTACATATCCCAGGCAACGAATAGTGCACTTTACTAACTTATCAGCGCTGAACTTTACATCTTAGAAACAAGTCAAGCGTAACAGTAAGAGAGACTCTAACTAGGGAAAGATTAGATATTCCCAAGGTCTGAACTAAAGCCTTAGGTATTAGGATTTAATAGAATAGATGTTGTAAGGTATTGTGGTGTATGATATTATTCTTGGAAAAGGTTAAATTTTTCATATATCTAAATTTATTGTTACATAAAAAGATACTTACCAGTTTGAAGGTTACCGGATCCAGGGTCGTTGTGGATGAGCAAAGAGTTACTGAAAAATACAGCAAACAGTGTGTTATTGTGTTTATTGAATCTAAATGCATTGTAATGATACCACAGGTCTGCGATGAAAAAGCTTTTTTAACGAATTTATGTGATACTTATAGATTTTTGGCTTCTGAACACTAAAATGACTGCCGATTTTGCATATCACATCATGCTTTTCTGCAAAACATGTATTTATGAATGTCATTTTTTTTCATATTCTTTAAAGTAATAATTGTATTCTGCCTACATTTCTTATAAAACATAGGGCCTGACTCAGACCCGGTCTCTGGCAAGCGTTCGCTCGTTGCTGGCGATGTTTGCTAATGTGCGCATGCGTATGCATTGCAATGCGTGTGTGCAAACTAGTCCGAGCAATGCAATCGGAAGCACTCGCTCGCCCAGCAAAGACAGCCCAGTAGAATGAGTGACAGGAGAGGCCGTTTGTGGGTGGTAACAGGGGCAGTCCAGTAGTAACGGGGGAGTGGAGGTGTGAACGCAGGTGTCTGAGTGTTTCAAAGCCGTTTCAGAGGCGTGCATAATTAATAGGCAGCATCATAGTACACGTCACCTGGCTGGTTTTTACACTGAAGTGCTTGTAGTGCTTGCGATAGGGTAAAGGCAACCACAAGCACTGTGAATGCTCCCGATGGTACTCGATGTTACCAATGGTTGCATACACTTCTTGGAGATGACGTGCACAAGTGGGTGTCTTAAGACAGGCTGGTGGGCATCTGCATACACAAAGTGATCGTACACAAAGTCATAGTGGGTGTGTTTATGCCTTGCCGTGTGATCGCCTGCCTTGCCGGGTGTGTTTAGAATTTGCATACGCTGGGAGCGAGGGTACACAGTGTTAGGAGACAGAGTGAAAAGTGATAAGAAAGTGATAAGGTACCGGCCAATCAGCTCCCAACTGTCATCTCATAGGCTGTGTTTGAAAAATTACAGTTGGGAGCTGATTGGCTGGCACCTTATCACTTTCTTATCACTTTTCACTCTGTCTCCTAACACTGCTTAGTAAATAGACCCCTTAGGGCTAAATTTATTAAGCGGCGGTTTTGATGTCATTTAGAAACCGGCAAGTCAATTGACGGCAGTTTCTATTTCTAATTGATAGCATTTACTAAAGGTCAGTTTTGATGTCTAAACTGAAACCCCCAGTACCTTATCACTTTCTTATCACTTTTCACTCTGTCTCCTAACACTTCTTAGTAAACAGACCCCATAGATCACAAATTACCAGCCAATCAAAGCCGAACTGACATTTTTTTTAAACACAGCCAGTAAAGTGACAGGAGCTGATTGGTTGGTAGTTTATCTCTCTCCATTTTATCACTCTCCAAGGCTTAGTACATCTGGCCCAGAGTAAGCATAGCGGCTTTGGAAAGCCTTTCTGTGATTTCTGTGCATTGAAAAATGACAGTTGGGAGCTGATTGGCTGGCACCTTATCACTTTCTTATCACTTTTCACTCTGTCTCCTAACACTGCTTAGTAAATAGACCCCTAAGTCTGTTGCATAGTATGCAAATCAGACCTGCAATCTGCTAGCTAATAAACAAACTAGAACTCCAATATCGCAGCTAATGTTTAAAAGGGACATCAACCCTGGAAACCTGGCTGGTAGAATAAATAATATGAATAATGAGAATAGCAGTCTAACAGGATAGGAGAAGTAATATAATTTAGTTTGCCAGTGTTAAAAAATAAAAAAATAAAACATTTCAAGGGACAAAAGTTTCCAGAAGAACATTTTTAATACCTGGGACAGATGACAACTATGTAACATAACATGACTAAGTGGAATGATCCTGCAGATTAGGGACAGTTTGCAGCTATACATCCTCGCTGCCAGGATGGTATATCTATTTACAGCAATTCATTTCTGTTATATGTGTACTAATTTGTCAGTATGAAATAATAGAAATGTCCTTAAGCAGCAAAACCTGAAAGGTCACATCTTCAAGTTAAATGTTAGTTGTTTTTAGAAGTGATACACACAGGGGTGGCTAATGTCCGAACATGGGCATAGTGATTTCACCTGGCTTTGCTGGAACCAATTGACAAGAAAACATAATGCCACCCAGAGATGGTGCTAGTTTGAAGGGAAAATAAGACAAAGGGTAAAGTGGGCAACAGACAATGATGCACTGGACAGAAGAAAGAAAAGTAAAGCACTGGGGAAAGGAAGGGCATCAGGCACACCATAGAGAGAGGGAGGATGGAGAAAGACATTATACAAAGTAAAACGATTGGGAAAATGGGCAAAGGATACTGACAAGACACACAAACATGGGGGAGGGGAGAGGGATCGAGAGATGGATTGCAAAAATGCAAATCTAACACATGCAGGGGCGTAGAGAGCACCGCCGGGCCCCGGTAAAGAGGGGTGTGTGGCCTCATCGTGGGAGGCATGGCCACGTCCCCTTGAAAATAAAACACAAAAAAACATACTTTTGCAGCGGGAGGGGGCGCTGTGAGCCCCTCAGCCGGCACAAAGCCAGTGGGGGCGCGATCAGTGTGATCGCTCCCCCCTCAGGCATAGGAGATTGCTGCTGCTGCTCAGTAGACGCGAGCAATCTCCCACTGCATCCCAGCACATGCTGTGTACTGGGCTGCTGCGAGGAAGGGAGAGGGGGCGGCGCCGGACCCGGGCCCCCGCCGAGTCCCTCTGGAAGCCCGGGCCCGGTTAAATTGTACACACCCCATCTCGGCGCCCCTGAACACATGTACAACATAGTTCTGGGAGCCCCCTCTTGGAGGCGGCTATCAGGTTGGTGTAGCAGGGAGGATGGGGGCAGCTTAAGTGGGTGGAGCAGGGTCGTGTCAGCGTGATTGCGTCATTGCAGCCCTGCTCCCCGCTTTTTAATGCCAATATTACCAACATTGTAAAGCAGGGGGTGGATGCGGTTCAGCGTGAATTGCGTCATCGCTCCTCCAAACCGCCGACTTTCACGTGCGGGCACGAGGGGTCGCTAGGGCTGGCGGCCATTCCGGGGGCTTGTCTACTCTTGTTGTGTGCCAGGAGTGACACCCGATTTTTGGGAGGCTCCCAGCAGTCCCAAGAGAGTAGGCAAGTATGATGTACACTGATTTATGTACTGTAGTAGCCCACATGATCTACATGACTGCTCTCTAGGCAGCACGGCTCCTGTCTTCCTTTGGCAGTCCCATGACATCACTGGGGTGCTGAACTGCAGGAAAACCCTAGGGAGGTCAATCACTGGCCACAGACTAAAGAGGAGGCAGCAGCTGTAGGGAGCAAGGGGAGACAGCACAACAGAGCAGGGGAGAGGCAGTATGGAGTATGGGGAGACAGTATGTAGCAGGGGGAAGGCAGTAGGTGCACAAAGCAGGAGGGAGGCAATACAGAACATAGGGAGGCATTATGTAGTGGGGGAAGGCAGCACCAACCAGGGGGCAGGATGGAGCAGAGACAGTATGTAATGAGGGAAGGCAGCACCGACCAGGGGGCAGGATGGAGCAGGGGAGAGGCAGTATGTAATGGGGAAGGCAGCAAAGATCAGGGGGCAAGATGGAGCAGAGGAAAGGCAATATGTAATGGGGGAAGGCAGCAAGGGCCAGGGGGCAGGATGGAGCAGAGGAGAGACAGTATGTAGTGGGGGAAGGCAGCACAGACCAGGGGGCAGGATTGAGCAGGGGAGAGGCAGTATGTAATGGGGAAGGCAGCAAAGATCAGGGGGCAAGATGGAGCAGAGGAGAGGCAATATGTAATGGGGGAAGGCAGCAAGGGCCAGGGGGCAGGATGGAGCAGAGGAGAGACAGTATGTAGTGGGGGAAGGCAGCACAGACCAGGGGGCAGGATTGAGCAGGGGAGAGGCAGTATGTAATGGGGAAGGCAGCAAAGATCAGGGGACAAGATGGAGCAGAGGAGAGGCAATATGTAATGGGGGAAGGCAGCAAGGGCCAGGGGGCAAGATGGAGCAGAGGAGAGACAGCATGTAGTGGGGGAAGGCAGCACAGACCAGGGGGCAGGATTGAGCAGAGGAGAGACAGTATGTAGTGGGGGAAGGCAGCACAGACCAGAGGGCAAGATGGAGCAGAGGAGAGACAGTATGTAATGGGGGAAGACAGAAAGCCTAGGGGGCAGGATGGAGCAAAGGAGAAACAGCATGGACGAGTGGGCTGGATGGAGCAGAGGAGAGGCAGCAGCTGCATGGACCAGGGGGCAGGATGGAGCAGAGCCAAGGCATCAGATATTGGCAGACACTATGGTTCTAGGTGGCAGCGGTGTGCAATTGGAGGTAAGTCCACACGGCAGATGACTTTAACAGGGTGTGGTTTATTAACCAGGTAGAAACAGGAACAGGAAACACAGGATTAACAGCATGCACAGGTTACAAGGATTGTCCAGTTGCAGCCAATAACTTTAGGGTTATGCTGGGTGTTGTGGTGTGCCAGCGTAGTATACACACTATGGGCCTGATTTAGAGCCGCTCGCTATTTGCGAGCGCACTCTCTGAATCAGGGCGGAGAGTATGTTATTTTATTTTTTTTCCTGTCCGCTCACTAAGCTGTGGGTGCCCACCCGTAGCTAGTGCGAGCGGGCAGGAGATGGTCGCGATTATCACGATCATCAGCATTGCGAGGAGACCCTAAGGTAGGGTCTCAGCACTCGCAATGCTGAGTGGACTTCCAGCTCTAATAAGTCCACTACTGACATCACGAGTGATGTCAGTAGCGACGCCCACAAACGGCAGGTGTTCCTTTAGGAACGCCTCCGTTTATTGAGGCACCCCCCCACCCACCTACAAAACGGGGCGAGATGTTGATCAACATCGACAGCAGTCCCGTTTTGCTGTGAGCTCCAAAGCGAGTGAAGGTCTTACTTGCTACGGGGCTCGTGCACGCGCGTTGCGCAAGCCATGCGTGCGCACTCGGCCACCATAGACCCACTTGCGAGCACAATGCGCTTGCGAGCGGGTCTGAATCAGGCCCTATATGCTGTCTTAAACACAGTGGTGGTAGCAGGTTTTCTATATATAAATGTTGTGGTGGTGGCACAATAGACTTTGGGGTCTCAGAGCACTCTCTGTTATACGGAGTAACTCTGGGACTCGTCCATTCATACAGGATGGTGCAGCCACGCATGCGCAAAAGTGCCGGGTCGGAGCTTGCATTCTCGTTGAACGCCACTGAGTCCTAGTGCCCGGCGGCAGAAAGAGGCAGCACAGAGTGTACCTCCAACTGCAGCTGAATGGTCCAAGAGGGGAGGCGGAACGATGTGACTACAGCACTCCGGACAACAGCACTGTCAGCCCGCCCCTTGAGGCGCCTCTGCTCCCACCTCTACACCTTTACCTAAAGAAAGCCCATTCCTATATCTGTGTAGAGCTGCAGCTGTGATCTTCAGCACAAAGTCACCATCAAACATGATGAACAGGGTGGATATATACTGTACCTTATATGCTTTACTTACTTATAGCACTAATACCATGGAAAAAATTAGTTTTTTTTACATAATTTCCTGAACCATGATCCTTGGTTTGTTTCTTCAGGATAAAATGTATTATTTATAGTTCTGCACAGTGTCATGGCAACCACATTCATATATGAGTTGGGTATGAAATACCGCCAGTCGGGATGCCAGCTGTCAACATACTGATAGCGGCATCCCAATGCTCGGTATCCTGACAAGGGTTAGGTAGGTATCCTAAACCTCTCCCTTTAACCCTCCTTTTCTGCACCCTAACCCTCCCTACCCCATACCCTAACCCTACCCGTTAGTGCCTAAACCTAACCCCCCTTGGTGCCTAACCTTAACTCCCCCCCAGTGGTACCTAAACCTAAACCCCCCTGTCCGTAGCCTAACCCTAATTTTCCCCCACGTAGCCTAACCCTAACCCCCTGTGACACCTAAACCTAACCCTCCCCCCAGCAGCTAACACCTAACCGGCCCCGCTATACTTACGATCGGGGTGCCAGTTGTCGGGATTCCGGCATCGGCATCTCCACTACTTTTGGGTTCCGCTACCGGTCTTCTGGCTGGAAGTGGTGATTCCGGCGCCGGGATTTCGAGAGCCAGCATCCTGGCTGTAGGTATGCCAACTACTTCCCTCATATATGATGTACTAAGCCTTGGAATGAGATAAAGTGGAGAGAGATAAAGACCCTATGTATCAAGCAGTTAAAAGCGTGGAGAAGTGGACCAGTGGAGAAGTTGCCCACAGCAACCAATCAGCTCCTACCTATTATTTTATAGACCGTACTTGATAAATGGTACTTCAAAGCTGATTGGTTGCTATGAGTTGCTATCTCCACTGGTCCACTTTTCCATGCTTTTCACTGCTTGATACATAGATCACAAATTACCAGCCAATCAGTGCCTAAATGACATTTTTTAAACACAGCCAATAAAGTGACAGGAGCTGATTGGTTGGTAGTTTATCTCTCTCCACTTTATCACTCTCCAAGGCTTAGTACATCTGGCCCAGAGTAAGCAGAGCGGCTTTGGAAAGCCTCTCTGTGATTTCTGTGCATTGTTCAATCATTCCTCCCCCCCTCCTTTTCAACAAATGTTATGCTCAGTGTCTGTGAATGAGAATGGTAGCTGTACGCCCTCCAGAGAGACTTTGAAACAGAGGGAATGATTTTTTTTTTAAGAGAACAGTTTCAAAAAGTGATCATATACATGCTTAAAAGAAAAAATAATCTTGGATTATTGCATTAATATATGCATATTGAGACTGATGACTATATTTTAGGATAATTTGCTATGACATTACATGTCTATTTGGTAATGTCTGGAGACCCAATTTAATTACGCAAGGTTTCTGCACCTGTGTACAGTTTTTGTGATATTATACCATTTCCCTTAAAGCTAACAATGGGGGGCTTAGAGCGGTTGCACGGAAATCTTGAGTTGTAAAAGCACAGTACAACTTTCTCTATATATGTGTATAACCCTACAGCACTGTAGATAAATTAAATACCTCTGTTTTTATTGGCCACATACTACCAATGCTTCACATTACAAATATTAAATAAATATGACAGAATCTTAATAAACACTTAATAAAGGAAACAGAAAGGTGATCTGTATATATTTTATTATAGATGTAAAACGGTATAGTTGCCAACATTTGAAACACTCTGTAGTGAAATTTTGTATTTGGGTCAGTGAATGTGTAGACTGCAGGGCTCATTTACTAACATTGCATTTAGGTCCAAACTTTCTACTAAACAATAATAACCATTCAGACACTTATTTTTATTGTCCACCATGCCCTAAACAAATAAAAGCTAAGTGCTAATTGGGTTGATTGTTTACTGTGCTTTAGTTATCCTTTCTGTGCACAGAACCATCTATACAGGTTTGGACCAGTTCAACTACCCAAAATTAGATGACCAATATTTCCATTCATCAAACGCTTATAATACACTCTGTAGTGTGTACAGACATTGGACGCTAGACTTGAATCTGACATCTGGACATCAAACATTGAACACAATGGGGCATATTTATTAAAGAAATTTTATGGAAAATCCCCCCAAAACGGATGCAAAATGTAAGCACCCCCAGGATGTATGTATATAGGGGGTACCATGTCAGCAGATATTGAAAATATCTGCTGCAGTTTCCCCATTTATAGCTATCCCCATTTACAATCGCAATAGCTATATTATGAGATTTACCACTCTACAGAGTGTCAGACTCAGGCAAAAAGGGCCAACGGGGAATGCAGTGCTTAAAGGGTGTAGTTATCCACCCGAGAGGGTGTGGCCCGCCACCACAGTTGCTTGGCTAACCATTAGGCAAATCTTGGTGTAGTCTCTATAGAACAAAACCAAAAAACAATTGTTATCAGTGGTCCTGCTACACAAGGTAACAAACCCTCTAATAGAGTGACAATGTACAATTGAGTGCACAGTCTGGAACATGACACCTAGAGGATGGAGTGGCCCCCCAGGCAGTGGAGTCCACCGGGGATTTCCCCTGTACCCCTGTGGCCAGTCCAATCCTGGGTCAGCACTGTCTGAGCTAATAATAGGAATCATTGATCCCAATGATGAAAGCCATACAACACACAAAATTATTATCTGCAAATACAGGACAGATCATAAACACATCAAGTACTATGTTCTTGCTCTCATGATTTATTTTTCATTAACAATGGAATAATGCTTGTGGACATGTTATGATCTTTCTTCATAGAGATCAATGCTTCCTACTGTGGTGCACTGAATAAAATGTATTTTTGTTTGTTGATGATGTTGTGGTTTACAGATTATCACTGATGTTACCTTCTGATGATGAGGAGTGGCTCTTGTCCCAATTTATCTTTTCATTAGCCTTCTTGTTCCTTCCCCATTTCACACCACAGCAGAGAGGCAAGGATTTGTTCCCCTTTGCCAAAATTAATCAGTATTTATGACTAAGGTCACGATAAATGCTAAATTGAAGTACATGCCTTAATAGAGTAAAGTATTGTGGATTGAACATCTTATATATATAATTCATTGGTTGTTTTGTTTCTCTGTCTGTCCGGTTATGCATTCGGACATCCCTGCACCGATTGAGGTGAAACCAATGTGAGGTGGTCCAGTTGGATCCTGGCCAGGTTTAGGGGGGTTAGGGTTCCAGTCAGTGTACCCTGGGAAGAACTTTGACCTGGGTAGCCTGTCCCGAGCCGTCCGCTGGATGGATTTGGACAAAAACTTCACAGAGTGGTAACATTGGATCCCAGAACACACTAAGGGGTTGATATCCTGGTTGGACCTCCCATTGGTGTATGTTGGGAAGAACTTTGACCCAAGGATGCTGGGCAGTACTTTGACCCTGGGAGCCTGCTCTGGGCATTCCACTGGATGGATTTGGATGAAAATTTCACAGAGGGTGCAAATTGGTCTTGGATGCCTAATTAAGTGTTTGGGGTCCTGGTCAGACCTCATGGCGGAGTGTGCTAGGCAGAACTTTGACCCAGGGAGCCTGTTCAGACCCTGGAGCCTCTTCTGAGCCTTCCACTGGATGGATTTGGATGAAAACTTCACAGAGTGGTAACATTGGATCCCAGAAGACATACTATGGGGTTGAGGTCCAAATTGGACCACTGGGCAGAACTTTGACCTGGGAAGTCTGTTCTGGGCCTTCCACTGGATGGATTTGGATGAAAACTTCACAATGGGGTGACAATTGGTCTGGGATGCCTAATGGAGTGGTTGGGGTCCCGATTGGATCTCATGGTGGAGTAAACAAGGCAGAACTTTGACCCAGGGAGCCGGTTCTGGGCCTTCCACTGGATGGATTTGGACGACATCACATAATAAAACTTAATAATTTGAAGATTTAAAAAAATACTCAAGAATATGATTCACTAAAATGTATACACTACAATATATCTATGAAGAATTCCTATATTCCAATTCTACAGGCCTAACAACATATCAGATATCTATCAATGTATTACATTTTATCACACTGCTTTTAACACTAGTTATGTGCCTCACTCAACAGACTGCAACTCTGTGTTTAGAATTAACTACCTAGAATGACCAGATCACTATCAACTGTCTTTAGAAAGGATGTCATGATTATGTTATGGATCATGAGACATTAGACAACATAGAACCTTTAATGCTTATTAACTGCATTTCTTTTCATTACCAGAATGGTGACCTGAGAATGAACCTCTTATATGTATGTCCATCTGCAGGAGTAAGTATTTGTCTGAGAAGGCACCATGTGAGGGGGAGGTTGGAAGATTTATGTATACCCCAATTAGGACTACCAGCAAATATTCCAACAGACAGATAATGGTAAAATTATGGAGTTTTATACATTCTGGGTTTGCCCTTCTCATCAACATGAGGTTGGCTTGGGGAGTGTCACCCCTTTCCACCTTAAGTGACAACATGCTCTGGACAAAGGGCCATAAAACCTAATTACAACCATACCTAATTACAAGCATACAAGCCAACATTTCAGCAGAAGGGGGGTTGTGTGATACCCCAGATAAGCATAAAATACAGTGTAGACTCTGAAAATGTCAATCCTTGGGAGCCTACTTGACATTGGGAATTGCTTTATCTTCCTGCTACTCTGCGAAAACAGGTTCATGTCATTGAGACTTCTGTTAACTTTTACCTTATAAGACAATTATTTGCTAAAGACTATCTTTGTATGTCATTCTTAATTGTGTTATATCTATTTTAAGCATTGGGAGTATGTTTCTCATATTAAAGTTAATTTAATAATATTTTTCTCTGTGATTCTTATCGGATCCAGTTTGCATGTGGATTCAGCTAATCCCTGCTACATATCTGTACTACAGATTATTTTTTGGGTAATGATTACTAGGGCCTTATTGTAATTGCGTAGGGAGATCAGAAACTTTCTACCTGGAGTGTGTTGTTCCTGCACCAACTTCTATGGTGGCAATTATTGGTAACAGATTAATAATCATTGGGGGATACTGGAGTGTAATCATTTCTGAAGACAGACCAGGTAGTTATTTTTTTTATAAGCTCCATGTCAGACCCACATCACACAGACTCAAGTGAGTGCTGATCTTGACAAAGTTATGGACAGCGGTTAGAGATTGGAGCATCTTGAAACCAGGTCCGTGACAAAGGGTATTCACTGGTCTCTGCAATTTTGCTGAGGCTGCTTCCAAGCTGTTCTTCAATTGATCTGCACAAGTCAGAGGGGTAAACAATCACCATTTTGCTTTTATCCGCGACCAAACTGCAGAACAGTGGGTATATAGCCACCATCCTCTTCTCTGCACAACGGGTCTGTTGCCTCCTGAAACAGAGTCTCCACACTTCTCCAGCAAATGGCTATTCAGACTGTGCAGCATAAATGTCTCTGCTCCTCAGTGGTCTCTCTTGCTACTGACCCTCTCATCTCCTTCCGGTATCAGCATGCTGATCCACACACCGATGCATTTGCCCCTCGTCTTCCCGGACTCACCCATAACATCTTCTCCTCAGTTTTGCAGGGTTTTCTCTGCATATCACTCCACCTTAACTGTCTGACATCTCCTCTCCTCAGGAGCACTGATCATGTGTCCAACCATTCACCACCCCAGGGTATCCCGAGGGTCGTAGTCCCCAGTGCAGCATCAGTCCTGTGTGGCAAATTGCAGGCTGTGGGGCACCAGTCAGCGTTATACCTGCAGGCTTGCAATGCTAATGTCATGACCAACCCTGTTCCCACTGAGATGCCCACTGGCAATGGCACTAATCCATTTCAGTGCACTATCGGTCGCAACTGAATCTGGCCAGCCCACCCCACCCCTGTTACCTCCCAGGAATACTCTTTGAAATCCACAGCATCTAGGTGCAGTACCGTCATGACGCATGTGTAGTACTTCTATCTGAGTGTATATGGCATTGTGTGCAGTCAGCGTGCACCTCCGCGTCAGGCCCATGATTTTATCTCTAAGAAATTTGTGTCTAAGTCGGCTGTGATGTGTTCATGAACAACAAAATAAGTAGTTCATATTAGCTTCTTCACATACTGGGACTCTGGTTATATATTTATACAAATACTAGCGACTAGCCCCGGCTTCCCACGGGAGCACTTTTGAATTGATAGCGATAGTCTTTTTTAACCTTGGTCTCATAAGATTGCCTTGTAGACGACATTAGTTGTTTTTCCTCCTGACGTCAACATGAAATGATTTCAATTAGAAGTGACATGAAAAAGGGCCACGCAAAGTTGTCCATGAGCAAAACAGTCTCCACTGAGGTCAACTCCAGCCACATTAAGTGTCTGTCCCTGTGCTTTATTTATTGTCATACCAAAGCCGACTCTTACCGGGAATCGGTCTCATTTGAAATGAAAGAATCATTTCCCATAAATTAAATAGGACCGGTAAAAAAGGGAAAAACTTAAATTTTGTATCAGTAAACAGGGTTTACAGAAATTTTTCTGGAGAAACAGGATAATACGTATCAATCTCTACATGGTATAAAATAAAGTCGTGATATATCTTTAACGGTTTAGGCGGCGTAATCCAAGAAAGCGCTTGTCTGTTTTTTTTCATTGACTTGCTTCACTACAATGGTCACTGCTCGGCTCCCTTATGTCATACATTAATGTGTCACATACCTAAACCTTCCTTGCCAAATGCGAGAAAGTGAAAACGGTCCAGTGGTTCTCCAGATTAGTCCGAACAATCAGACAGACGCCTACCATGGACTTTATTTAACTATGTATAGATAGTGAAGATCTGATCTGTTTTCCAAAATGTTTATTAATACTTAAGAATTTTCCAGATGAGGGTTTCTTCTGTAATTTGGAGTACTGTAACTATTTAAAAATACTTTTTTTGCCACGGCATTCCCCTCCTTATTATATTCCTTAGCAGTGCTCCTCACAGTGAGAGTATGAGAAAGTACTTGGTGATCATATCTGTGGGTTTGTCATTTTCACCTTGTGTCAGCAGTAATTACCATTTTACTGGTTCTCAGAACGTTCTGTATAACCAGATTCTGCGTAAGAAATGCCATTGTATTACGTCATGACTGGCTTAAAGAATACACATTATGTAATTCTTGAAAAAAGGACGCTAGTTGTCAAAACTGATTCATGGATATGTTCCATCTTTTTGTGGTAATGTAAGACTCTCAAGTTGTGCTTGTTTCTTACTTTGACACGCTTGCAAGAGAGACGAAAAGACCAATGTTATCAACATTTTAACCTCCATAACTACATTAATTGTTTTTAGGGGAATAAAAAGCACTTGGAGGCGATGTCTGGCAGCTATGAAGCAAATGAGAATTCCACACTGATGACACGAATTATCCTCTAAGAAACCCAGAAAGTAATCAGACTATGGAATTTGCTGAGAGGAAGTTGTGACTACAGATCCAAAAAGGAAACTGGATAGGTTACACAAGGAAAGACAAATTTGTACTTATTGAAATCTGAAGGTAATGTTTAAGATTTCCAACAGTAAATACATTTTTCTTACTTGAAGTAATTTAACTTATTCCAGCAGCCCTAGAATTTAGGGAACTGGTACTTTACAATTACTTTTTAATCTATTTGTTTACATCTTCATATACTTCTTAGACTAACGGTAAATTTAAATGGAAACGGTACATATTGCATGCTTACAACAGTAGATCAGTGTGTGCATAGCCGTGTTCCTCAGGGGTGTACCCATGGTCTTAGAAATGCTAGGCAGCCCTAGACCCCTACTCTATCCTACTAAAGGACAGAAAAAACACTGGAGAACCCAAAATGTGGGAAATACCCCAGCAGTCCTGACTGTGAGGACAGTGGACCACTCCTCACAGAAATCCTGTTCCGGCTAAAGTGGTACAATTGCCCCACTGACTACCATACTATTCTGCATAGTTTTAACTGTGTTACTGAGTAGAACTGATAAAGCAGCAATAAAGGGAAGTATATTAAGTGAACATAAAGCCATGCCTATCCTGGTATTTGAATACTGCTTTCCCAGGTCTTCATACTCCCCATTATAGAACCACTAAAGCGGCATATTTTATATATGAAGCCAACAAATAAAATAGCTAGTACACATGGGTGGTTTAAGAGAGAAGGGGACCCGTGTGCAGTCTCCGTGTGGGCTTTGACCCCCCGTAGATTCTACTGCACTTGTAGGTCTCAGTCTCATGTGGAGATGCGACTAAAGCATATTGCCTGTACTTGTGTGCGCTCAACTTTAGAGCATGCGCAGTGTGGAAAAGACACAAGATCCGCTTGGCTAATGGACTTTCCTTCAATTCTGCAATTCTGACATGAATGCTAACATTTCAAACACAGTGATGTTGCTGTGAGAAGCCCTTTCCCTGATTATGCATTTCTGCAAAGCAAGCAATTAAACATGTCACTCTGCTGACTTAGAATGATGTAAGATCAGTGCCAGATGAAGGCCCACATGGGCCTGGAGCTGAAATTTATAAAGGGCCTATTGTGTGCACCGCAAGTGGTGTGTCCAGTGCTTGGGGGGTTGACTAGTGATGTGGGGGTGTGGTCTGCACGGAATTGGATTGAAATGTCAGCGGCATCAGCCCGACGGAGGAGATCCCAACATCGCCAGGTAAGTAAACCCTTCCCCCCCCTAAACCTCCCTTAGGGGTGCCTAACTTCCCCCCCGTTAGTGCCTAAAGCTAACCCCCCGCCCCCTAATCCTTACCCACCCGGAGGGGTGCCTAATCCCCCCTAATGGTGCCTAACCCTAACCCCCTTCCCCTACCCTAACCCTCCTGGGGAGGTACCCAACATTAAGTCCCCCCGGGAGCCCTAAACCTAACCCTCCCCCCACCCACGGCTATCCGATGCCGACGCCCGGCTTACCTACGATCGGTAAGCCGGGTATTGGGATTCTGTAGTGGGGCTAAAGATAGGCTAAAGATATCTTTAGTCCCATTTCGGGATGTCGGTGTCGGGATATCGGTGGGCGGGATAGCGCCAGCAGGTATCCTGACTACATCCCGTCTGCACAGCAGTTATGGCCTGTGTTGTGTGGTGTGACTAGTCCCAACCTTTAAAAGCCTAAGGGGTCTATTTACTAAGCAGTGTTATGAGACAGAGCGAAAAGTGATAAGTATGTGATAAGGTGCCAGCCAATCAGCTCCCAACTGTCATTTTTCAAACACAGCCTGTGAGATGACAGTTGGGAGCTGATTGGCTGGCACCTTATCACTTTTCACTCTGTCTCCTACCACTGCTTAGTAAATAGACCCCAGAATCGCTCTTCCCTTTTTGCTTATATCAGTAGTGTAATGCGTGAGTCTACAAAGAAGAACACTCCTTGTTAAAATGGCACATAGTGATGACATACTGTAAATCTGAAAATGTCTCTATTAAAGAGCACACGGGTCACTTAGTGATGTAATGAATGTGGGCCTGATTCAGAGCCGAACGCTATTTGCGGACAGACGTTCTGAAAAAGGGGCCGGATATTTAAATTAAGCGCTCGCTCTTTGCGGTCTGTTGACGCCTCTATGTCTGAACGAGCGAAAAAAACATGCGGTTGCTATTTTAAAAAAAACGCCCCCTGGCCGCTCGCATCATACGTCATCTCCGCTATTTATTAGAGTAATTGAGTACATCGAAAGGCGTATGAACTGCTCGCTATTCTTGTGGCAGCATTTTCCTACCGCAATCATGCGAGCAGTTCAGGCTAAAAGACAACCAAGTGACGTGGTCGATGACGCTGCTTTGTTAATTATGCACACCCTTAAAACGCCTGTTTTGACCGTTTGGCACGCCTGCGTTCGGATCTCCACTCCCCGTTTTCAAGCACCTTCCCCTGTTACCACCCACAAACGCCTCATCCTGCCACTCAAATTAGCAGCCATTCGCTATTTTGCGAGCACACGATTTCTGACCGCACTGACTGGTTCGCGCATGCGTACTAAAACCCATACGCATGCGCAGATGTGCGAACATCGCTCTGAAGGAACGAGCGGCCGCTTACGAGCGGCTCTGAATCAGGCCCTGTGACATCTTTCTCTATAAAAATACCTTATCCCATTAATAGATATACTGAGAAGTTGTTAGATCTAGACACCATAGTGAGATCCAAAACAAAGTCACATAGGGTCTGATACCGCATGCAGTTGGCCAATGTTTTTAATTCTGTGCATGAGTCCCAGTCGCACAGTGCATGCGTTCCCATTGTTAGCGCTTAGAGATGCAGAACAGTATCGGATGCATCCATTGGTGCACAGATGGTCTAAAGACGCACAGAGATCGCACTGCAACGCCGCAAGACGCTGCAAGTGGGCGTCTCACTATTAATGAAATGGGTCGCAGCATTAGCATAAGGATGCTGCTGCGTCAAAAGACTCTAAAATACACAGATATATATCAAAACCAACATGATGCGCCCCAATGGTGTAGTATTTTCTGATTCCACCTCTGTGTGCTCAAACTTAATAATATGATGTACAATAAGGCGTCATACCAGAGATAAAATAAATGGGCTTAAGCCTTACATCATATTATTAATTTTGAGCACACAGGTGGAATCAGAAAATACTTGTTGTTTTTTTTAACACTCTGGACAAATAAAGCCTCAGTCCTGTGTGACGCTATATTTGTATTTTGAGTTATTTATTTCACTGGCATTGTTATATTTAAGTGCCTGCGCCTTCGTTCTTTGAAGCTCATTCAGAACCGATCGATAAGCTGCGCTCGCTCGTTCTTGCCGATAATCGCACATCTGCAAATGCGTATGGTTTGCAATGCGCGTGTGCAAGCCAGTCTTAGCGATCGGGAAATGAGCGCTCATTCTACACAGCCTGGCCGCTACTTTGAGTGACAGATTGCGCCGTTTGTGGGTGGTAACAGGGGAAGGCGATTGTGAACGGGGGTGTGGATGTGCAAATGCAGGCGTGTCTGGGTGCCAAAACGGAGTTTAATGGGTGTGCATAATTAGCAAAGTAGCGTCATTGTACACGTCACTTGGTTGTTTTTTATCCTGAATTGCTCGCAGTGCTTGCGGGAGGGTATGGTCTACCTCAAGCGCTGCGAGCAGCTCCGATGGCCCTCGATGTTCCCAATTAAACACACACTTCCTGGAGATGACATGTGCAGCGAGTGACAGGTGGGAGGTTTTATAGTCCTGCGTACGCTCACTGCCATCGCTCACTAAGATATAGAGGCATCCTTACACCGCAAAGAGCAATCACTTGATTTGCATACCAGGCCCCTTTTGCGAGCGTCCGCAGCTTAGCGATTGGGTCTGAATCAGGTCTTTTGTTTGATATATATATATATATAACATTAAAATCTTGTCAGTGCCTGCATACCAGTGCAGTGATCATCGTTAGTAGCAGCCAGCAGATAACAACACCGTGGGCCTGTTCAATCAGCAGAAGCCAAGCAGCCAGCAAGGGAGTATCAGTCACCCAGCCGGGCCACCTTGACAGATCAGTGGCTGTGCTCACTGGTCGGGCACAGCTGCTTCAGAGAGTGGTGGTACCTATGTGACGTCACATACAGAGGCATATCAACAGTTAATGACGCACAAGGCAAAGAAAAATTATGGTGCACCTCCAATTAGGAACAATATTCTATTATCTTTAATATCTAAAATCAGTGAAATAAAATACATATTGGTGCACAAACAAAACGAGAATAAAAAATATTTTTACTTTCCTGCACTGTACATAATTGTGATGGAAAAGCTTGTGTGTTTGGGGTTACCTGTCTCAATGATTTCAATTGTTTTTTTATGGCATTGCAGGTTTTATTTCTCACAGCTCACAGCGGAGCCTAGCGCGAATTAGGGGCGGGGCTTAGCGCTAATCAGGGCTGTCTGAAGGCAGAGTCTTGGACAGTCTGGGGGAGGAGTTTTGAGCAGAGTTGACTCAGTAGGCGGGGCTTCGGCCGGCAGGAGACAGGGTATAATGAGCAATGATTCCGGTGGCCGTTAGGTTAGATAGGAAGGACAGGGCTTCAGAATGCTGGGGTGGTGTGACAGGAAATAGTTTTTTTTCCTGTCACCACTACCTGCACTGCAGTTGGTCCTGTGGGCCTATTTTCATGGGGTGGCCTGGAGCTGTAGCTCCACCCGCCCCATTGTTAATCCGGCCCTGTGTAAGATAGAGACACACCTTAATTCTGACATGGCAACTGGCTGGAGAGAATAGAAAAAGAGCACGATAGATACAGTATATTTCATTAAAAATAAGCACTTCAAGCATTTAACATACAGTCAGGTGCATAAATATTGGGACATTGACAGAATTTTCATATTTTGGCCTCTATTCACCACCACAATGGTTTTGAAATGAAACAAACAAGATGTGCTTTAACTGCAGACTTTCAGATTTAATTTGAGGGTAATTACATCCAAATCAGGTGAACGGTGTAGGAATTACAACAGTTTCTATATGTGCCTCCCACTTTTTAAGGGGCCAAAAGTATTGGGACAAACTAAACATTCCTAAATCTAACTTTCACTTTTTAATACTTTGTTGCAAGTCCTTTGCAGGCAATTACAGCCTGAAGTCTGGAACGCATAGACATCACCAGACGCTGGGTTTCATCCCTGGTGATGCTCTGCCAGGCCTCTACTACAAATGTCTTCAGTTCCTGCTTGTTCTTGGGGCATTTTCCCTTCAGTTTTGTCTTCATTAAGTGAAATGCATGCTCAATCGGAATCAGGTCAGGGGATTGACTTGGCCATTGCATAACATTCCACTTTTTAGACTTAAAAACTCTTTGGTTGCTTTTGCAGTATAACTAACTGCAGTATAAAACTAACTTGGCCCGAGGTGAAAACCTGAAAAAACCTGCCCGGATAACAATAGCCAATCAGTTTCCGTGGTTCAGGGCAAAATCCCTCAGGGCCCCCACCGATAACGGTGAAGAGCGGTAACAGAAAAATTCCAAGTTATAATAATACAATAGTAAGACAATATACAATGCAGAAGCAAACATATCAGTGCCGAACATAGCGTTTATAAGCGTTCGATTTCCATCGCCCTAGCGCTTTAATTTCTGAAACCGACAATCCAGCACGGGCTGTGGCTGTAGCCGCCCCAATCCGAAAGGAATGGGAACCGTATACCCCTTGAGGCAAGCCGAGGGACTGGGTACACCGCTGAAGGACAGATCGGAATTGATACATGGTCAAGGGGGAACCATCACCATGGATCAACCACGCACCTGGCAAGTTGGGCCGAAGGCGCAAATACTGTCTGGCCAGCGCAACCGGGCAAACGCGTGCATCCGAACATGCCGCCAAATACACCCAGCGACCTCTACCCAATTGATCTGTTTTGGATCGCTGCAGCTTACACATCAGAGACCGGGCGACGATAATGTGTGAATAAAGTAAAGCAGGAGGGGCCTGACGAGAAGCAGCTACCAACTCGCTGATGCGAAAAGCCCTGTGAAAGGCCATCGCAAAAGCGAGCCGGAAAAGTATCGTTTCATAAGGGGACATGCAAACATCAGACAATACAATCACAAACTCAACAAGTAACGAAAAAGTAACTGGTCTTCTGGGGTCATCCTGAACCGGGGCCATTCTAGCCCAACCTTTAACAGCCCTTTGTACTAAGAATCCCTTGGTAAAATCCCGACGCCCATGCAAGCGCAAGAAAAACGAAACGCCGCAAATGATTCTCGCCACCACCTCCCTGGACTTACCAGCAGAATATAGACCCCATATAAAAGATAAAAAGACTTGGTAAATCCGCTTACCTCCATCACGCTTGCGGGAGAAAAAGGACTCCCACTGGTTCCAAGCAGACTGGTAGGACCTCAACGTGCTGGGGGCGAGCGAGTGCCGCGCTAACCCTTCCATTCCGGACAAATAACCTGCCAACAGTGAGGGGGGCAGATATCACCAATCGCTGTCGCAGAAGGTGCAAGTTCCCTAAATCTAACCCATTGAAAGCGGGATAGCGCATCTGCAATGGAATTGTCTACGCCGGGAACATGCCTTGCTTCGAAGTGAACATTACATGCCAGACAGCGCAAAACAAGCTGTGCAAGGAGCCTGAGAACCGGCAAGGATGTAGACTTCTGCCGGTTAATAGCATAAACTACCCCCAAGTTGTCGCACCAAAATATGACATGCCGGTTGTGGAGCCGATCACCCCACAACTCCAGGGCAACAACTATGGGAAACAGCTCGAGTAAAAGAAGATTCTTGGTCAGCCCCCCAGCAACCCAAGATGAAGGCCACTGGGAAGCGGACCAAGAGCCCTCCAGGTAGGCTCCAAAACCAGTAGCACCGGCAGCATCCGTGAAAAGCTGCAGCTGTGCACTGGCAGCTGGGGGATGCAACCAAAAACTAATGCCATTGTATGTTTCCAAAAAGACATCCCAAACTCGAAGGTCTCTCCTAATTTCGGAAGACAATCGTATGAAATGATGGGGTCGGCGTGTTCCTGTGGTCGCTCTCTCTAATTTACGACAGAAAACCCGCCCCATGGGGATTACCCTGCATGCAAAATTGAAGAGCCCTAGTAACGATTGCCCTTGTCTCAAGGTAATCCTACCTAGTGACAATGCAAGCGTAATGGCGTCGCGAAGCTTCACTATCTTCTCTGCAGGCAAACGGCAACAACCGGCAGCCGTATCGATCTCGATACCCAGGTACGATAGACGAGTGCAAGGCCCCTCCGTTTTATCGGAAGCAATTGGGACCCCGAACTCACTAAACAAAGCCTGCAGAGAAAACAAAAGCTCCGCACAATGAGGGGAACCAGCCGGCCCAACACATAGGAAGTCATCGAGGTAGTGGGCCACCCCGGACTCCCCAGTGCCCACGCAAACACACCAATGCAGGAAAGAACTAAAGGCTTCAAAATAAGAACACGACACGGAGCATCCCATGGGGAGACACTTGTCGAAGTAAAATCCATTATCCAACCTAAAGCCCATGAACCGAAACGAGTCGGGGTGCAAAGGCAATAGGCGAAAGGCAGACTCCACATCGACCTTACCCAACAAGGCCCCCGTACCCTCCAATTTCACTAAACTAAGGGCATCTTCGAATGACTGATAACAAACCCGAGCTAACGATTCGGGTATGGCATCGTTCACCGACCCCCCAGCTGGAAAGGATAGATGTTGTATCAACCTGAACTTCCCGGGGGCCTTCTTGGGCACCACTCCCACTGGAGAGAGAACTAAATTGTGCAAAGGACGGGCAGCAAAAGGCCCAGCTATGCGCCCCAGCTGCACCTCCTTGGCCACTTTGTCTTTCAGAATACCCGGCAATAGGTAAGCTGAACGTAAGTTTTTGGGTTCCCCTAACAGCACATTACCCACCACCGGGAGCTGAAACCCCTCGGTGAAGCCATCAAGCAAAAACAACGCTGTCTCGCGCAATGGGTACTTAAACAACCACTTACGGATTGCCTCCACGCGGACTGGCGATGGAGCTCTATGGAGCGGCACCGGACCCAGTAGGTCTGGAGCCAGCGGAAGAAGCAGGGGCAGGCAATCTGGGGCATTCCTTGGCTGGATGGGGGGCACCGCAACGCAGACAGTGGTGTCGAAAACGACACCGGGCTCTCGCTGCACAATTGCCGTTGTTAAAAGCAAAACAACGGCCTTTGGCAGCCGGAACCTTAGAGAAACGACTCTGGGCGGCTCCATGGCCGCCGGTCTTCCGTCCGGAAGATACCTCAGTGGTCAGAGGAGCGGGCTGTGTTACCTCCAACCAGACTTCCACGTCCTTCCACCCCAAATCCATAATTTTTACGCCTGACTGTTTGCGGCGAAACTCCTCGTTGTACCGTCGCCATACAGGGCCGCGTGATGTACGGAAAAGCCCCATAATCAGGTGAAGGTATCGTATCACGTTCATGGCCTCTTCCGGACGGGTTTTAAGGTAACAGCCCGCAAAAACATAAAAGCCACTGAGCCAATTTATATAAGAACGATGGACATCCTCCCCGATGCCCCCTTTCTTTTTTGCAGCGGCTAAAGCTTTGCGAGATTTGGACGTAAGAGCAAACACGTCAACGTACTTGCCCTTATTAATTTTCTCACGCATACGCGGCCTTAGCCCACGGAGAATTGCCGTATTAGCACAGCGGACGACGTCCCCTGGGCTAATATCCGATTCCCCGCTTTCACTGGAGGACCGACGACGCCGACGCGACCGTCTAGATACACGTGAGCGATGCGGCCACTTGGCTTTACGACGGTGATGCCTACGACTTCCGCTAGAAATGGATGTATCACTAGATTCTGAACTAACTTGCCCCTCACTCCACTCACTATCCGACTCACCCGAAGTGGACGCCCCTTCATCCTGTGTCATTGGATCTGTGACCCTCGGCCAACGAACCCGATGCAGAAACGCCGGACTGTCCAGGAACGACCGGATCCGCCACCCGAAATTACTTCCGGGAATTATAAGACGCGGATTCCTCCACACCTCTTCCGGAGAGACCTGCAACAACAGAGGAGGAGGCCAGCGACAACGTGTTCACATTCCCTTCATTCCCACCCCGTGTGGCGGGACCAGACCTTGAGGGCCTGGTACCAACCGGCAAGGAAGAGAGAGACGGAGGAGACAGAGGAGAAAGAGAAATGGTGGTTGTCACAGGTGCAGGTAGGCTACACATCGCAGACTGCGCAACAAGTGGCGTCAATTGCTGTAACGCAGGAGTCTGATCCCCTCCACCGGACCCATTCGCATTATGTAATAGAGGCGTAAGTGCGCCTACCAGAGCCACCAACACTCCTGTCAGTGCACCTAACTCTGGGGAGGGCGTAGGAGCAGGGGTACTAATGGCCTGAGGGGCACTTGTGCGGCTGGCAGCATAGGGATGGGAGGACCCCCAATCCCTTAAACCATGCACGCGCATATTAACCTGCCTATCACCCTGCCTGGCATATGGTCGTTGCGGGAACACAGCACCTTCCTCACCCTGACTGGATCCTGAAGGATCAGGAGATCCTCCTAATTCTGACCCTGACCTCTGTAAGCCAAAATGGCCGCCGCCCTCTGCCTCTAAAATGGCGCCGTCGTCCCTAGAGGACCCGGCCGCCAAACTGCTGCCTTGACGGGGCCGTTCATTTGCCCGCGGGCGCACACCCGCGGGCCGCCGGGACCCCTTTTTATTGGCGCTAGCCGCCGCGCTACTGGGTGGGGAGGCTGGAGCCCGCCGGCGGCCTCCCCGACCACGTGGTACAGCAGCGGTGCTCCCGCTGCTATTGGGGGAGGAGGCGGGAGCACGCCGGCGCCTACCCCGCCTGCGGACAGCTTGAATAGAGCTGCCGCTATCGCTGGGAGAGGACGCCAGCGTGCGCCCACGCCCCCGCTGGCCCTGAACCCCGGAGCCATCCACAGACTCCGGAGCTGGAGCTGCGGCGACTGGTGATGGAGGGGGAGCGTCTGCGGCGGGGGGGAGGCCGAAAGACACCCTCAGCTCCCTCTCCCCGGCCGGACAAGAGGAGGCCCGCCTGCGTGTGAGAGTCCCTAGGGACTCTGCATAACGCGCTGGTATAGGTGCAGAGCGCCGGGGCCTGGACATCTCGGCAAGCACTAAGGTGAGGAGGTGGGGGGGGGTTGAATTTTATTACTATACTACTGCAGGCAGCACACTTAGGATAGAGAGAGGGAAAGGCAGAATAGAGAAAGTAAGAAAGTAGGAAGCTAAAGTATAAAGAAAGGCTTTATCACAGCCCAAATATCCTGTACTTGCCTGAAAGTCCAAGAAAAAGAAGAGGCAGAGCCCTGCCTAACACTGAACTAAATCACTAAACTCCTCCCACCAGTATGACCTACACTATCCTAATAGGCTGACAAAAACTTACCAAATTTAACCCTATCAATACCACTATACTGATTCCTATCTGTGCACTCAAATCCCTAGGTGTTTAAGCTACGTTCCTGTACATAAAGTACTCTCTCTCCTCAAACTCTCACATTTTCTAAACTCTCACCCTATTACATGTGGCCCTAAGTTTTAGATTTCTAAATATGCACCAATGTAATATCAAATTATATAAGTTTATTTCTGCACAAGGCTCAGTCAAATTATTGTCACTTCTGGCAGCATTCTTGATTTTCATGAGACAGTTCAGTGTTTTATTTTGTATTGTATTGTATTGTATTGTAGCTTACAGAAATAAGGATCATGGCATTACTTGAAACACTTTTTGCCTAACGACAGATTATCATTTTAGTAATTCATATGCAATTTAGAGAGCATGCTAGTGACCAATATACAATACAATCTCTAACAGCAGTCAAACTGCTGGCCCTCAGGCCACAACTGATCTGCAATGCAAAATGCGGAGCTCGCTACATGGATGAGTGCAGAAAGCCAAATGTGCCAGTGGTTTCCACATCCAAGCCGAAGAATTTTCTATCCAGTTGTTTGGAGGGTGAACACTCAAGCTGCTGGCAATAAGTGGTGGTTTGAAAACACATGCAGTATGCAGAAAACTTCTGGTTTTACCCTACATTAGCTGAGGGTAAAGAAAAAAATAATAATAAAACAATTAGCAAACAATCATCTCTCCCCTTTTGTAACAGACCATTCCACTCAGCATCGGGATTGCCTATCTAGTGGGAGAACCTGGACCTAAAGATGATACGTACTACTGCTGGTGCCCTACTGGCCCGTGTTTAAATATAGTGCAAGTTCTTGTGACACTACAAGTACCAGCATGCACATCGGCGGATGTACTGTACAGGATTTTATTAATTAGGTATGTCCATAGATTCACACAGCAATCAAGGGGGTACAAAGAGGCCTCTGTATCTCCTCTTCCTGAATCTCCAGACCTCAGACCATCTGAGAAATTGGATAGGAAATTACCAGAGTGGAAGACAGGTGGTAAAATTAGAAACTGGGGCTCAGTAGCTCTTTAGACTGCGGACTTAGAGCCTGGTTTACTACAGATCGCAATACTGCGTACTGCACATCCCTACTGCGTACGCACACAGTTCAACTGCGATAGCATGCTAATCCCTTGTGATCGCAATGCAAACTCAGCTCAACATAAGGAAGCCCATTTCACCTTACATACATCCGTAATGTTTAGCAGAATAGCGAAACCATCGGTACAATAAAGTACCATCGCAGCTTCACACACACTTGCACAAGCCCTGACCTTACTCAAGAATTGCTAACAACTATGCACGCTATGAGACCTCACACTGCGTATGGCATCGCAGCGGCTAATTTATGCACTCCCCTGCAAAGGCGTGCGAATGCACTGGCATACCTGTGTTTCCCCGACCACCCCCCGTCACCACCCACAAGCGGTGCTCCCTGTCAGTCACTCTGCGAGGGGTCTGCATAGCCTCTGCGATCGCAGTCCCGATCACAATAGCTAGCTTGCACACGTTCACTGTGATGCATACACAGACCGCAACAATCGCCCGATCGCGTGCGTATTACCAACTGTGATACTTACTGAATCAGGCCCTTAATCAACCGTCTATTAAAGGTGACTGAATTTCCCTTTCTGATCCATAAAGCTAAACTCATAGTGAGCTTGTGTTAAGAGATTTTCCTTGGTAACTGAACACCTGACTGGTTTTGAATCCGTAGCTGATTGGCCATGCTGATGTATTTTACTTCTTATGTGCAGAATGCTCGAGATCAAATTAGGTTAGTTTGAGAAGTCATATGAGAAAACTAATGGAAAGAAGCACACTGCACGGGAGGGTGCCAGAGGCTGCAGGCAGATCTGGTCCTTGTTATATTGGTTACATCATCAATGTACCTAGCAGTAGGCACTTCTACATTCTGCTCACAAAGCAATTTACTCTATAACAAAATAAATAACTTGCTGGATCTAAAAAATACCAGTATCTGTTATCTGACATTTTAATTATCTACCTACCGTATATTTTATATTATTTTATTATAGCATCAATAGTCCTAGACAATTCAGTGCAATATGTGAAACATTTTACATGGGGGCAAAATGTAATCCAAAATTTCACTTATCACACATAAAATATTCCCTAATACTATGGAAGGGTCTTCTCACTGGCGCACACGCGATATTTGTGGTATTTGTTGAGCAAGATAGATGTATGTGAATGTTTTGAGTGGCTCAAAGCTGCTGCCTCCAGCTATTTTCTGCAGTCTTGTTCCTACAGTTATCGTGGAACTACCTGTGCTGGTACTTATTGAACAAAAAGCCCTTCCAGTCAATGGCTGCCAGTGTGTCCTGTAATATTATAGTTCTGCTACAGCCTACAGCTGTAGTTTCAGTAGAATCTACAAGGGTCCCACAGACACCTGCCCATTATAGAGAAAAGTCCAAAATCATATATTAAAATACATTTTTATTGAAAAAGAAACACTAACCCGAACACTCACCGGAAATTACTTTAATGCCAAGTAAATTCTTCTTTCTGTCATAGTCTAAAGGGAAATGAGGTAAATAATTTGCTGAACAGCTTAAAAAATGTAGCTCTAGTCCTTATATGTTCTCCTGAGTGCTGTAAACAGATCGTTCAGGGGGGCTGATTAAGCAGTAGCTGGAATAACAAAGCCGCACAAAAGCGGCTTTGTAATTCCATCCTGCTGAAATTCAAATGATGTAGGTGGCGTCTGAAGCGAAGAGACACCTCCTGTCAGCACCTGCGATTTCAGCACTGCCCCTGCGACCATCACCCCCAAACCTCAGGAAAAGGGCATAGGGGGGCATGGGTGCAATTGTGCAGGACACATTTTGCACATGCGCAGAGTCCAGATAATCAGGAATCACCATCTGTCCTCTGCTGAATCATCGCCAGAGCTCGGTAATAGGTGGCGGTTTGGCCACCCATGGGAGTGTAGCTATGCCCCATCTGGGGCTCTCAATGGAATATGCATGCCAGCATTAAGCGCCAAAGGGGGTGTAACCGGGTGACATCATCTGGGTCATGTGGTGACTTCTCCGTGGATTTGTTCCAAAATTTATTTTTTATATCTCCAATTTTGCCATTGAGAACCACATAATTTTGTGTGATTTATTTGTATGATTTTGCTAATCATCCATTTATACATTGCACTATTTGTATGTATGCCAGGTCACAAAACTAGCATTGCAGTTTGTGATCTGCTGTTTGATAAAACTGTGGCTGGTTGTGCAGTTATTAAATCACATGGTTTTAAAACCACCAAGAAGACACATTTCAAATTGTATTTTGGGGGAAAAAAACAGTTTAATACATCCATTCCTTAATCTTCATCTTCCATTACTTTTCACTGCACTCAACTGGGAATTAGTCATATATGTGTGTGTATGTATATATATATATATATATATATATATATATATATTAGGGGTGAGCGGGTTCGGATTTCTGAAATCTGAACCCCCCCCGAGCCACCCGATCCAAGGCCGATCCGAGTCAGGCTCGACTTTTCCCGCCTGACTCGGATCTGAAATCGAGGCAAAACGTCATCATCCCACCTTCCGGGTCTCGCGGGTTTTGGATCCTATATAAGGTACCCGCGTCGGCACCTTTTTCTCACTCGGCTGTGGACAGTGAAGAGGGAGGGTGGGAGTTAGGGCTGGCTGGGCTGTGTAGTGTAGTGTAGTGCAGAGTAGCGTTGTGCTGTGCTGCGCTGTGCTTCTGTTGTCCATAGGGGCTGTGTCCACTACTTCAAAGTCCATAGGGGCTGGCTGTGTTGTCCTGTGCTGCTGTTGTCCATAGGGGCTGTGTCCACTACTTCAAAGTCCATAGGGGCTGGCTGGACTGTGTTGTGCAGTCAGTTGTCCATAGGGGCTGTGTCCACTCCAAAGTCCTGTGCAGTGTCCCAGTCCTAAAGGGGTGCTGTAGTGTTGTCCAGGGGGTGCTCTGTCCATCAGGGGTGCTCCCCCCAAGTGCTAAAAAAATATATATTTTTTCTGTGTTTGTGAATTGTGTGCGCAGTAGCCGCACGTGCATCAACAAAGTAGTGCCAAGCGTGCGCCTGCGTCATAAGTAAAGGGCCGGCTGGCTTGACCGTTAAAGGGTGCTGTAACCCCCAAAGTACACTCCAAACCAAATAAAAAAATATTTTCTGTGTTTGTGAATTGTGTGCGCAGTAGCCGCACATGCATCAACAAAGTAGTGCCAAGCGTGCGCCTGTGTCATAAGTAAAGGGCCGGCTGGCTTGACCGTTAAAGGGTGCTGTAACCCCCAAAGTACACTCCAAACCAAATAAAAAAATATTTTCTGTGTTTGTGAATTGTGTGCGCCTTAGCCGCACGTGCATCAACAAAGTAGTGCCAAGCGTGCACCTGTGTCATAAGTAAAGGGCTGGCTGGCTTGACCATTAAAGGGTGCTGTTACCCCCAAAGTACACTCCAAACCAAATAAAAAAATATTTTCTGTGTTTGTGAATTGTGTGCGCAGTAGCTGCACGTGCATCTACAAAGTAGTGCCAAGCGTGCGCCTGTGTCATAAGTAAAGGGCTGGCTGGCTTGACCGTTAAAGGGTGCTGTAACCCCCAAAGTACACTCCAAACCAAATAAAAAAATATTTTCTGTGTTTGTGAATTGTGTGCGTAGTAGCCGCACATGCATCAACAAAGTAGTGCCAAGCGTGCGCCTGTGTCATAAGTAAAGGGCCGGCTGGCTTGACCGTTAAAGGGTGCTGTAACCCCCAAAGTACACTCCAAACCAAATAAAAAAATATTTTCTGTGTTTGTGAATTGTGTGCGCCTTAGCCGCACGTGCATCAACAAAGTAGTGCCAAGCGTGCACCTGTGTCATAAGTAAAGGGCCGGCTGGCTTGACCATTAAAGGGTGCTGTTACCCCCAAAGTACACTCCAAACCAAATAAAAAAATATTTTCTGTGTTTGTGAATTGTGTGCGCAGTAGCTGCACGTGCATCTACAAAATAGTGCCAAGCGTGTGCCTGTGTCATAAGTAAAGGGCCGGCTGGCTTGACCATTAAAGGGTGCTGTAACCCCCAAAGTACACTCCAAACCAAATAAAAAAATATTTTCTGTGTTTGTGAATTGTGTGCGCAGTAGCTGCACGTGCATCTACAAAGTAGTGCCAAGCGTGCGCCTGTGTCATAAGTAAAGGGCCGGCTGGCTTGACCGTTAAAGGGTGCTGTAACCCCCAAAGTACACTCCAAACCAAATAAAAAAATATTTTCTGTGTTTGTGAATTGTGTGCGCAGTAGCCGCACGTGCATCAACAAAGTAGTGCCAAGCGTGCGCCTGTGTCATAAGTAAAGGGCTGGCTGGCTTGACCATTAAAGGGTGCTGTAACCCCCAAAGTACACTCCAAACCAAATAAAAAAATATTTTCTGTTTGTGAATTGTGTGCGCAGTAGCCGCACGTGCATCAACAAAGTAGTGCCAAGCGTGCGCCTGTGTAATAAGTAAAGGGCCGGCTGGCTTGACCATTAAAGGGTGCTGTAACCCCCAAAGTACACTCTAAACCAAATAAAAAAATATTTTCTGTGTTTGTGAATTGTGTGCGCAGTAGCTGCACGTGCATCAACAAAGTAGTGCCAAGCGTGCGCCTGTGTCATAAATAAAGGGCCGGCTGGCTTGACCGTTAAAGGGTGCTGTAACCCCCAAAGTATACTCCAAACCAAATAAAAAAATATTTTCTGTGTTTGTGAATTGTGTGCGCAGTAGCCGCACGTGCATCAACAAAGTAGTGCCAAGCGTGCGCCTGTGTCATAAGTAAAGGGCTGGCTGGCTTGACCGTTAAAGGGTGCTGTAACCCCCAAAGTACACTCCAAACCAAATAAAAAAATATTTTCTGTGTTTGTGAATTGTGTGCGCAGTAGCCGCACGTGCATCAACAAAGTAGTGCCAAGCGTGCGCCTGTGTCATAAGTAAAGGGCCGGCTGGCTTGACCATTAAAGGGTGCTGTAACCCCCAAAGTACACTCCAAACCAAATAAAAAAATATTTTCTGTGTTTGTGAATTGTGTGCGCCTTAGCCGCACGTGCATCAACAAAGTAGTGCCAAGCGTGCACCTGTGTCATAAGTAAAGGGCCGGCTGGCTTGACCATTAAAGGGTGCTGTTACCCCCAAAGTACACTCCAAACCAAATAAAAAAATATTTTCTGTGTTTGTGAATTGTGTGCGCAGTAGCTGCACGTGCATCTACAAAGTAGTGCCAAGCGTGCGCCTGTGTCATAAGTAAAGGGCCGGCTGGCTTGACCGTTAAAGGGTGCTGTAACCCCCAAAGTACACTCCAAACCAAATAAAAAAATATTTTCTGTGTTTGTGAATTGTGTGCGCAGTAGCCGCACATGCATCAACAAAGTAGTGCCAAGCGTGCGCCTGTGTCATAAGTAAAGGGCCGGCTGGCTTGACCGTTAAAGGGTGCTATAACCCCCAAAGTACACTCCAAACCAAATAAAAAAATATTTTCTGTGTTTGTGAATTGTGTGCGCCTTAGCCGCACGTGCATCAACAAAGTAGTGCCAAGCGTGCACCTGTGTCATAAGTAAAGGGCCGGCTGGCTTGACCATTAAAGGGTGCTGTTACCCCCAAAGTACACTCCAAACCAAATAAAAAAATATTTTCTGTGTTTGTGAATTGTGTGCGCAGTAGCTGCACGTGCATCTACAAAGTAGTGCCAAGCGTGCGCCTGTGTCATAAGTAAAGGTCGGCTGGCTTGACCGTTAAAGGGTGCTGTAACCCCCAAAGTACACTCCAAACCAAATAAAAAAATATTTTCTGTGTTTGTGAATTGTGTGCGCAGTAGCTGCACGTGCATCTACAAAGTAGTGCCAAGCGTGCGCCTGTGTCATAAGTAAAGGGCCGGCTGGCTTGACCGTTAAAGGGTGCTGTAACCCCCAAAGTACACTCCAAACCAAATAAAAAAATATTTTCTGTGTTTGTGAATTGTGTGCGTAGTAGCCGCACGTGCATCAACAAAGTAGTGCCAAGCGTGCGCCTGTGTCATAAGTAAAGGGCTGGCTGGCTTGACCATTAAAGGGTGCTGTAACCCCCAAAGTACACTCCAAACCAAATAAAAAAATATTTTCTGTTTGTGAATTGTGTGCGCAGTAGCCGCACGTGCATCAACAAAGTAGTGCCAAGCGTGCGCCTGTGTAATAAGTAAAGGGCCGGCTGGCTTGACCATTAAAGGGTGCTGTAACCCCCAAAGTACACTCTAAACCAAATAAAAAAATATTTTCTGTGTTTGTGAATTGTGTGCGCAGTAGCTGCACGTGCATCAACAAAGTAGTGCCAAGCGTGCGCCTGTGTCATAAATAAAGGGCCGGCTGGCTTGACCGTTAAAGGGTGCTGTAACCCCCAAAGTATACTCCAAACCAAATAAAAAAATATTTTCTGTGTTTGTGAATTGTGTGCGCAGTAGCCGCACGTGCATCAACAAAGTAGTGCCAAGCGTGCGCCTGTGTCATAAGTAAAGGGCTGGCTGGCTTGACCGTTAAAGGGTGCTGTAACCCCCAAAGTACACTCCAAACCAAATAAAAAAATATTTTCTGTGTTTGTGAATTGTGTGCGCAGTAGCCGCACGTGCATCAACAAAGTAGTGCCAAGCGTGCGCCTGTGTCATAAGTAAAGGGCCGGCTGGCTTGACCATTAAAGGGTGCTGTAACCCCCAAAGTACACTCCAAACCAAATAAAAAAATATTTTCTGTGTTTGTGAATTGTGTGCGCCTTAGCCGCACGTGCATCAACAAAGTAGTGCCAAGCGTGCACCTGTGTCATAAGTAAAGGGCCGGCTGGCTTGACCATTAAAGGGTGCTGTTACCCCCAAAGTACACTCCAAACCAAATAAAAAAATATTTTCTGTGTTTGTGAATTGTGTGCGCAGTAGCTGCACGTGCATCTACAAAGTAGTGCCAAGCGTGCGCCTGTGTCATAAGTAAAGGGCCGGCTGGCTTGACCGTTAAAGGGTGCTGTAACCCCCAAAGTACACTCCAAACCAAATAAAAAAATATTTTCTGTGTTTGTGAATTGTGTGCGCAGTAGCCGCACATGCATCAACAAAGTAGTGCCAAGCGTGTGCCTGTGTCATAAGTAAAGGGCCGGCTGGCTTGACCGTTAAAGGGTGCTATAACCCCCAAAGTACACTCCAAACCAAATAAAAAAATATTTTCTGTGTTTGTGAATTGTGTGCGCCTTAGCCGCACGTGCATCAACAAAGTAGTGCCAAGCGTGCACCTGTGTCATAAGTAAAGGGCCGGCTGGCTTGACCATTAAAGGGTGCTGTTACCCCCAAAGTACACTCCAAACCAAATAAAAAAATATTTTCTGTGTTTGTGAATTGTGTGCGCAGTAGCTGCACGTGCATCTACAAAGTAGTGCCAAGCGTGCGCCTGTGTCATAAGTAAAGGTCGGCTGGCTTGACCGTTAAAGGGTGCTGTAACCCCCAAAGTACACTCCAAACCAAATAAAAAAATATTTTCTGTGTTTGTGAATTGTGTGCGCAGTAGCTGCACGTGCATCTACAAAGTAGTGCCAAGCGTGCGCCTGTGTCATAAGTAAAGGGCCGGCTGGCTTGACCGTTAAAGGGTGCTGTAACCCCCAAAGTACACTCCAAACCAAATAAAAAAATATTTTCTGTGTTTGTGAATTGTGTGCGTAGTAGCCGCACGTGCATCAACAAAGTAGTGCCAAGCGTGCGCCTGTGTCATAAGTAAAGGGCTGGCTGGCTTGACCATTAAAGGGTGCTGTAACCCCCAAAGTACACTCCAAACCAAATAAAAAAATATTTTCTGTTTGTGAATTGTGTGCGCAGTAGCCGCACGTGCATCAACAAAGTAGTGCCAAGCGTGCGCCTGTGTAATAAGTAAAGGGCCGGCTGGCTTGACCATTAAAGGGTGCTGTAACCCCCAAAGTACACTCTAAACCAAATAAAAAAATATTTTCTGTGTTTGTGAATTGTGTGCGCAGTAGCTGCACGTGCATCAACAAAGTAGTGCCAAGCGTGCGCCTGTGTCATAAATAAAGGGCCGGCTGGCTTGACCGTTAAAGGGTGCTGTAACCCCCAAAGTATACTCCAAACCAAAAAAAAAAATATTTTCTGTGTTTGTGAATTGTGTGCGCAGTAGCCGCACGTGCATCAACAAAGTAGTGCCAAGCGTGCGCCTGTGTCATAAGTAAAGGGCCGGCTGGCTTGACCGTTAAAGGGTGCTGTAACCCCCAAAGTACACTCCAAACCAAATAAAAAAATATTTTCTGTGTTTGTGAATTGTGTGCGCAGTAGCCGCACGTGCATCAACAAAGTAGTGCCAAGCATGCGCCTGTGTCATAAGTAAAGGGCCGGCTGGCTTGACCATTAAAGGGTGCTGTAACCCCCAAAGTACACTCCAAACCAAATAAAAAAATATTTTCTGTTTGTGAATTGTGTGCGCAGTAGCCGCACGTTCATCAACAAAGTAGTGCCAAGCGTGCGCCTGTGTCATAAGTAAAGGGCCGGCTGGCTTGACCGTTAAAGGGTGCTGTAACCCCCAAAGTAAACTCCAAACCAAATAAAAAAATATTTTCTGTGTTTGTGAATTGTGTGCGCAGTAGCTGCACGTGCATCAACAAAGTAGTGCCAAGCGTGCGCCTGTGTCATAAGTAAAGGGCCAGCTGGCTTGACCGTTAAAGGGTGCTGTAACCCCCAAAGTACACTCCAAACCAAATAAAAAAATATTTTCTGTGTTTGTGAATTGTGTGCGCAGTAGCTGCACGTGCATCTACAAAGTAGTGCCAAGCGTGCGCCTGTGTCATAAGTAAAGGGCCGGCTGGCTTGACCATTAAAGGGTGCTGTAACCCCCAAAGTGCACTCCAAACCAAATAAAAAAATATTTTCTGTGTTTGTGAATTGTGTGCGCAGTAGCCGCACGTGCATCAACAAAGTAGTGCCAAGCGTGCGCCTGTGTCATAAGTAAAGGGCCGGCTGGCTTGACCATTAAAGGGTGCTGTAACCCCCAAAGTACACTCCAAACCAAATAAAAAAATATTTTCTGTGTTTGTGAATTGTGTGCGCCTTAGCCGCACGTGCATCAACAAAGTAGTGCCAAGCGTGCACCTGTGTCATAAGTAAAGGGCCGGCTGGCTTGACCATTAAAGGGTGCTGTTACCCCCAAAGTACACTCCAAACCAAATAAAAAAATATTTTCTGTGTTTGTGAATTGTGTGCGCAGTAGCTGCACGTGCATCTACAAAGTAGTGCCAAGCGTGCGCCTGTGTCATAAGTAAAGGGCCGGCTTGCTTGACTGTTAAAGGGTGCTATAACCCCCAAAGTACACTCCAAACCAAATAAAAAAATATTTTCTGTGTTTGTGAATTGTGTGCGCAGTAGCCGCACGTGCATCAACAAAGTAGTGCCAAGCGTGCGCCTGTGTCATAAGTAAAGGGCTGGCTGGCTTGACCGTTAAAGGGTGCTGTAACCCCCAAAGTACACTCCAAACCAAATAAAAAAATATTTTCTGTGTTTGTGAATTGTGTGCGCAGTAGCCGCACATGCATCAACAAAGTAGTGCCAAGCGTGCGCCTTTGTCATAAGTAAAGGGCCGGCTGGCTTGACCGTTAAAGGGTGCTGTAACCCCCAAAGTACACTCCAAACCAAATAAAAAAATATTTTCTGTGTTTGTGAATTGTGTGCGCAGTAGCCGCACGTGCATCAACAAAGTAGTGCCAAGCGTGCGCCTGTGTCATAAGTAAATGGCCGGCTGGCTTGACCATTAAAGGGTGCTGTAACCCCCAAAGTACACTCCAAACCAAATAAAAAAATATTTTCTGTGTTTGTGAATTGTGTGCGCCTTAGCCGCACGTGCATCAACAAAGTAGTGCCAAGCGTGCACCTGTGTCATAAGTAAAGGGCCGGCTGGCTTGACCATTAAAGGGTGCTGTTACCCCCAAAGTACACTCCAAACCAAATAAAAAAATATTTTCTGTGTTTGTGAATTGTGTGCGCAGTAGCTGCACGTGCATCTACAAAGTAGTGCCAAGCGTGCGCCTGTGTCATAAGTAAAGGGCCGGCTGGCTTGACCGTTAAAGGGTGCTGTAACCCCCAAAGTACACTCCAAACCAAATAAAAAAATATTTTCTGTGTTTGTGAATTGTGTGCGCAGTAGCCGCACGTGCATCAACAAAGTAGTGCCAAGCGTGCGCCTGTGTCATAAGTAAAGGGCTGGCTGGCTTGACCATTAAAGGGTGCTGTAACCCCCAAAGTACACTCCAAACCAAATAAAAAAATATTTTCTGTTTGTGAATTGTGTGCGCAGTAGCCGCACGTGCATCAACAAAGTAGTGCCAAGCGTGCGCCTGTGTAATAAGTAAAGGGCCGGCTGGCTTGACCATTAGAGGGTGCTGTAACCCCCAAAGTACACTCTAAACCAAATAAAAAAATATTTTCTGTGTTTGTGAATTGTGTGCGCAGTAGCCGCACGTGCATCAACAAAGTAGTGCCAAGCGTGCGCCTGTATCATAAGTAAAGGGCCGGCTGGCTTGACCGTTAAAGGGTGCTGTAACCCCCAAAGTACACTCCAAACCAAATAAAAAATTATTTTCTGTGTTTGTGAATTGTGTGCGCAGTAGCCGCACGTGCATCAACAAAGTAGTGCCAAGCATGCGCCTGTGTCATAAGTAAAGGGCCGGCTGGCTTGACCATTAAAGGGTGCTGTAACCCCCAAAGTACACTCCAAACCAAATAAAAAAATATTTTCTGTGTTTGTGAATTGTGTGCGCAGTAGCCGCACGTTCATCAACAAAGTAGTGCCAAGCGTGCGCCTGTGTCATAAGTAAAGGGCCGGCTGGCTTGACCGTTAAAGGGTGCTGTAACCCCCAAAGTAAACTCCAAACCAAATAAAAAAATATTTTCTGTGTTTGTGAATTGTGTGCGCAGTAGCTGCACGTGCATCAACAAAGTAGTGCCAAGCGTGCGCCTGTGTCATAAGTAAAGGGCCGGCTGGCTTGACCGTTAAAGGGTGCTGTAACCCCCAAAGTACACTCCAAACCAAATAAAAAAATATTTTCTGTGTTTGTGAATTGTGTGCGCAGTAGCCGCACGTGCATCAACAAAGTAGTGCCAAGCGTGCGCCTGTGTCATAAGTAAAGGGCCGGCTGGCTTGACCATTAAAGGGTGCTGTAACCCCCAAAGTACACTCCAAACCAAATAAAAAAATATTTTCTGTGTTTGTGAATTGTGTGCACTGTGGCTGCACGTGCATCAACAAAGGAGCAGTGCCAAGCGTGCGCCTGTGTCCCAAAAGTAAAGAGCCGGCTGGCTCATTTCTTAGAGGGTGGTGTAACCCACAAAGTGCACTACTCTCCAGCAAAAATACAAATATTTTCTGTGTTTGTGTGCGCCTTAGCCGCACGTATATATCAATATAACATAAATGGAGGGCCAAACTTTCTCCGATAAAAATAAAATAGGGAAAGATCAAGAACCACTTCCTCCTAGTGCTGTTGCTGCTGCTGGGAGTTGTTCATCATCCCAGAGAGGAAGTAGGAACACCACTACTTTTACTAAACAATTGACCCTCCAACAGTCCCTAGCGATGAGGATGAAGTACGACAGCAGTCATCCTGAAGCAAAATATATAACTGAGGCCTTGACTGCTATGTTGGTGTTAGACGTGCGTCCGGTATCCGCCATTAGTGCAGTGGGATTTAGACAATTGGTGGAGGTAGTGTGTCCCCGGTTCCAAATCCCGTCTAGATTCCACCTGCATCCTCAAAGCAGCAGCGACAAGCGTGCGTCTGTCTGTTAAAGGGTGGTGTAACCCTCAAAGTGCGCTCCACAAACAATTAAAAAAATTCTTCTTTTTTTCTCTTTGTGAAATGTGTGGGCTGTAGCCGCACCTGCATCCTTAAAGCAGCAGCGACAAGCGTGCGTCTGTCTGTTAAAGGGTGGTGTAACCCTCAAAGTGCGCTCCACAAACAATAAAAAAATTCTTCTTTTTTTTTCTCTTTGCGAAATGTGTGGGCTGTAGCCGCACCTGCATCCTTAAAGCAGCAGCGACAAGCGTGCATCTGTCTGTTAAAGGGTGGTGTAACCCTCAAAGTGCTCCAAAAAGTAAAAAACTATTTTTTTTATGTGTTTGTGACTTGTGTGCGATGTAGCCGCACGTGCATCAACACAGTAGCAGCGCCAAGCGTGCGCCTGTGTCATAAGTCAAGGGCCGGTTTGGACATCTGGTCCGGACTGAAGGACGTGCCAACAATTTCTGACAAGTCTACTGTCACTGCATATGATACTGTCCTCAAAGCAGCAGCGACAAGCGTGCGTCTGTCTGTTAAAGGGTGGTGTAACCCTCAAAGTGTGCTCCACAAACAATAAAAATATTCTTTTTTTTCTGTCTTTGTGAAATGTGTGGGCTGTAGCCGCACCTGCATCCTTAAAGCAGCAGCGACAAGCGTGCGTCTGTCTGTTAAAAGGTGGTGTAACCCTCAAAGTGCGCTCCACAAACAATGAAAAAATTCTTTTTTTTTTCTGTCTTTGTGAAATGTGTGGGCTGTAGCCGCACCTGCATCCTTACAGCAGCAGCGACAAGCGTGCGTCTGTCTGTTAAAGGGTGGTGTAACCCTCAAAGTGCGCTCCACAAACAATAAAAAAATTCTTTTTTTTTCTGTCTTTGTGAAATATGTGGGCTGTAGCCGCACTCGCATCCTCAAAGCAGCAGCGACAAGCGTGCGTCTGTCTGTTAAAGGGTGGTGTAACCCTGAAAGTGCGCTCCACAAACAATAAAAAAATTCTTTTTTTTTCTGTCTTTGTGAAATGTGTGGGCTGTAGCCGCACCTGCATCCTTAAAGCAGCAGCGACAAGCGTGCGTCTGTCTGTTAAAGGATTACATCGGTGACAGCATCCAAGTAGGCATGTCAGACAGTCCGTACCTGTACTGGCAGGAAAAAGAAGCAATTTGGAGGTCCCTGTACAAACTGGCTCTATTTTACCTGAGTTGCCCCCCCTCCAGTGTGTACTCCGAAAGAGTGTTTAGTGCAGCCGGGAACCTTGTCAGCGAAAGGCGTAGGAGGTTGCTTCCACAAAATGTGGAGAAGATGATGTTCATAAAATGAATTATCAACTCTTCCAGGGAGACCAGCCTCCAGAACGTACAGAGGGACTTGTGGTTGTGGATTCCAGTGGGGACGAATTAATACTCTGTGAGGATGAGGATGTACACAACACTGAAGAGGGTGAGGAATCGGTGGATGAGGAGGATGAGGACACATCTTGCCTCCGTAGAGCCAGTTTGTGCAGGGACAGATTAATTGCCAGCTTGTTTTGTGGGGGCCCAAACGAACCAATCATTTCAGCCACAGTCGTGTGGCAGACCCTGGCGCTGAAATGTTTGGTTTGTTAAAGTGTGCATGTCCTGTTTATACAACATAAGGGTGGGTGGGAGGGCCCAAGGACAATTCCATCTTGCACCTCTTTTTTTTCTTTGAATTATGTACTGTTTGGGGCCTAGTTTTTCAAACTGCCATCCTGTCTGCCACTGCAGTGTCACTCCTAGATGGACCACGTGTTTTTGCCGCCCACTCGTATCTCTTAGCATAGTCATCCAGCTACCTCGGTGCAACCTTTTGGATATAAAAACACTATTGTGAGGTGTGAGGTGTTCAGAATAGACTGGAAATGAGTGGAAATTAAGGTTATTGATGTTAATAATAGCATAGGAGCAGAAAAACACACAAATTCTGTGATTTTAGCTGTTTTTATGCTTTTTTTTAAAAAAAAATACAGATCCAAAACACAAAACCCAGAACCCAAAACACGGAAGGGTGGTTTTGGCAAAACCAATCCAGATCCAAAACACGAAGAAAGATCCAGATCCAAAACCAAAACACGAAAAGTGGCCGGTGCACACCCCTAATATATATGTATGAAATAAATACAAATGTCCTGACTGACTGATTGATTCATTAATGCCCAGTCCAAACCCCTGGCTCTAGAAACATTTAATTTGGGGAGTATATTCCTTCCATGACATAAGCACCCACTAACCCACCAACTGTCATCCCAAGTGCTGCCAAACATCACTGGCAGTTGGTGTGGCTCCACTATTTGGATATTGGACTGTGCTGCAGCTGACACTAGCTGTATGATCCTGACGTGAATTATAAGGTAGAAAGCACTGCAAAGAGATAAAATGTGTTTTCACTCATTCCTCAATAGCCTTTAGGCCACAGGTGATGGACTGAAATGTGTTAGTTACAGGTGTGAGAGAAGGAATGTGTCTACAGAGGTGAGAGAGGAAAATGTGTTACAACAGCAGTGATAAGGGAATAATACATCCATCATATGCAGATGCTCAGCCGCTATGTGTTACTATAGAGGTGAAGGAGGGGAATTTGTTACTACACAGATGAGGGAGGGGAATGTGTTACTACACCGGTATGGGTGGGGAATGTGTTATACATAAGTAAGGGAGGGGACTGTATTATTACACAAGTGAGGGAGGGGAATGTGTTACTACACAGATGAGGCAGGGGAATGTGTTACTACACAATGGAGGGAGGGGAATGTGGTGTTACTACACAGATGAGGCAGGGGAATGTGTTACTACACAGATGAGGGAGGGGGATGTGTTACTACACAGGTATGGGTGGGGAATGTGTTATACATAAGTAAGGGGTGGGGACTGTATTATTACACAAGTGAGGGAGGAGAATGTGTTACTACACAGATGAAGCAGGGGAATGTGTTACTATACAATGGAGGGAGGGGAATGTGTTATTACACAGGTGAGGGAGGGGAATGTGAAATGTGTTACTATGGGGTGAAGAAAGGTAATGTGTTACTACAGAAGTGAGGAAGGGGAATAAGTTACTAAAGGGGTGAGTAATGTGTTACTAGAGGTGAGAGGGAGGGATTGTATTTCTACACAAGTGAGGGAGGGGAGTGTCGAATGTGTTACAACATGGGAGAGGGAGGGAAATGTGTTAGTACACAGTTGAGGGAGAGTAATGTCTACTATAGCAGTGAGGGAGGGCATACATTACGATCGAGGTAAACGATTAATGTGTTACTGGAGTGGTGAGATGGAAATGCAAACAGTAAACGTCTAAGGTCTACCTGGGTGAAACCGGGTACATCAGCTAGTAGGTGTATGATTTCATTTGTTAATGCAAATTTTCACTATTTGACACTGCAGACATTAAAGTGTTTCCTTATGTTTCAGTATATCAGAAAAGTGAATTTTACTTCTTTAGCAGGAGTTGGATTAGCACAATCACATAGCAAAGGCCTCTGAATAAGACTCTCTCCAAATTGCAGGAGGCCCCTCTGTATTACCCATCTGTGCTGATCATTTCCCATTCTAGATCCGGCTGTCTAACTTTCAAAGGTTAAAGGTCACTATAGAATGTGTTCATCTGAACCTACATTTTATTTTCCTTTCTCGGTGACAAATATCACGTGACATTCTGGTTAGTTAGAACAGCTCTCACAGTAAATACGTCACATGTGTCTCTGCACAAGACATGCAGTTTTATTTATGTTCTTTTTTCTGTGTATAAAAAGAAATAAACACATCACACTGCACAAAAGACATTGTTAGACAGCAAAATTAGTCAAGAAAAACATCTTTCTTCACATATTGCAAATGATGAATGGGATTGTAAACTGCACACATAGCGGCTGAGCATCTGTGTACGAAGCCACTTTCGCTAACGCGCCCGCGACACTCCCATAACATGCCCATTAGAAGGACCATCTCAAGTGGGCACTAAGCCTCCTCCCCATCACTGCCCAGGAACGCTCACTACATTTACATTACATTTCTGATACCATGTGTCCGCTGTGCACCTCAATCGCAGCTCCAACTCTGTGCGCAGGCTATTTCAGACAGCCTATCTGGTCGCATGTGGAGTGTGACATAGATGCGCAGAAAGAATAAATGGCTCCACTGCGCCTGACAATAGCCATGTGTGCGACAGCATCAGGCCCATCGCTCCACAATGCCCAAAATCAGCCGTGCGTGTGACAGCATCAGGCCCATCGCTCCACAGTGCCCGACATCAGCTGTATGTGCGACAGCATCAGGCCCATCGCTCCACAGTGCCCAAAATCAGCCGTGCGTGTGACAGCATCAGGCCCATCGCTCCACAGTGCCCAACATCAGCTGTATGTGCGTCAGCATCAGGCCCATCGCTCCACAGTGCCCAAAATCAGCCGTGCGTGTGACAGCATCAGGCCCATCGCTTCACAGTGCCCGACATCAGCTGTATGTGCGTCAGCATCAGGCCCATCACTCCACTGTGCCCGACGTGTCTGTGTGACAGCATCAGGCCCATCACTCCACTGTACCCGACATCAGCCTTATGTGTGACAGCATCAGGACCATCACTCCACTGTGCCCGATATCAGCCCTGTGTGTGACAGCATCAGGCCCATTGCTCCTCTGCGCCCGACATCAGCAGTGCGTGTGCCACCATCAGGTTCATTGCTCCACTGTGTCTGACATCAGCCGTATGTGTGCCAGCATAAGGCCCATCGCTCCTCTGTACCCAACATCAGGCCCATCACTCCTCTGTATACTTTCCCTCCCTTCTAACCCTCTCTTCTTGTAGCCTAACCCTAACCCTCCCCACCCCTCATCCTAAACCTCCCCCTTAGTGCCTAACCCCCCCAGTGGTGCCTATCTTTATCCCTCTCCCCTAGGGGTGCCTAACCCTAACCTCCTCCGCCCCAAAACCTAACTCTAACCCCGGTATGCTACCTAAACCTAACCCTCCCCCCGCAGCTAATAGTTAAGGGCGCCCTGGACTTACGCCGTAGACATATATAATGCATACATACTGTACAAGTATTTTCTGCACAGTGGTTTATAATGCAATGCACAGAAAAGTATAGGAATTAGCTGCTTTGAAACAACAGTAAACATGTAGAAAATTATCAAAATCTCAAATGAATCCCAAGGATTTCCTTTAATTCTACAATTTGTTACAATAATATAATGTTACTTTGCAAATAATATTAGTGCAGTGCTAATAGGAAACACGTTTTGTCTCTGTCTGCAAAAATGGGTGTGGTATGATATCTTGATTCATAATGTCGACATTGATAATGTCAACATGGGAATATCGACATGGTCATAATGCCAACATGCTTAACACGTCGACATTGACCAGGTCGACGTTCATAATGTTGACACTGATGACATTTTGACATGATAGAATGTCGACATAATATCCCTGGTGGCCCAGCAATGGCTTACCTGCTCCCAACGGCTGCCGCAACTCCAGCAGCGTCTTCCGGGGTCCAGCAGTCATGTGACTGCAAGCTAAAGGGATATGTTGAGCACGGAACTATAATACTGTACTCACATACTGGGATACAATTTTCTAGACCTAAAATATTGGTCAGTAACAAACAGCAGAAATAAATTAAAGTGTTCCTGACTTACGTCAGGAAGGAGTAGAGGGTGATTTTTTCGGACACAAGGTCTGCCCTGATTTTCACCAGCCGCACTGAGTTTATTTTGGCAGAGGTGCAGTCTTCTCTAACTCCTCGAATCACTTGCTAAGATCAGCGAGAAGCCGTGAGATTAGTTGGGAGCCAGTTTAAGCAATGATCTAATCACAAAGCTCCTAGCTCCCAGACACTGCTCATTAGAGTGTAAAAATACATAGGGGGAGATGTGTCAAGCTTTGGGGAGAGATAAAGGATAGAGATCCCCCAAATCAACTTCTTACTGTTATTTATCTAGCACAGTCTGCGAAATGACAGTTAGAAGCTGATTGGTCACTACTCCACTTTATCTCTCTCCAAGGCTGATGCATCTCCCCTATATCATCCAATTGCTATATTTTGTGAGGACCCGTGTAATACATTGTTCTCATTATAAAGCCATGATAAAAAATATCGGTTAACTGCTCTATATCACCCTAAAGTGACATTTTATAGACAATTTACTCCCAAAACGGAGTTAATGAAAAGATCTAAAAATATAGGAAAAGCTGGACAAAAGGACAGTCAGCGGAAAATACAAATAATGGTAATCAGACATACACCGGAAATAGATTTATATCTACATAGCAATATATCAACTACTTAATAGGTTGAGAGAGCAAAGGAAAAAGAACACAGCGCAACCAGCCAGATAAGCAAACCCAGATGTGATCAGTAGATAAATCGCTTTGTTCTGAAGTAAGCTTGTGCTTGTCATAGACGCAGTTTAGTCATTCATGTGGAACTGGCCCTGTCTATTATTAATTAATGGGTACTTTCCATTCATGTATAATAAAACATTCTGGTTGTTAGTTACATTGTCCTTTACAACATGTTTGTTATTGTCTGACATACATAACACAATTTCTAAACTTTCCTACATGTGTTACTTACAACGCCACCATTATCTGCTCTGCAATTCAACTCCAGGTGTCTGCGCATAGTCTCGGTAGGCAGGTCGTCATTGTCAGGATTAGGGGTTAGTAGGAAATTGATATGAGTTGTATATAAAATGTGAATTCACTGTGTGTAAGTAAATGGTTAATGTATGGTGATGTTGCCCCAAAGGCCTGTGCCTGGTCACCCTGATTGGATTATTTATTGAGAGATACCTGGGGTAATACATGATCATAGATGACACAAATGATTAAACAGTTTGGGAAATTCCTTTGAATGGAAATGACTAGGAGTGAGTGCTGGCATATTTCATGCAGATAATTGGCGATAAGGATGCTAATTAACACAATTGTTCATAAATAGATCTCAAAGTCCTTTACATGAGAAGATCATAGAAAATACTACTACTACTACTACTACTAATGATAATAATAATGCTTATACTCTGTGGGCAATATCCAATTGGTCATGAGGTTTTGCCCCTAAAAATCTACACAAACCACGCAACCAATTTTAGGTTAAAGCAGGTATGCGTACTCCGGATACCCACGGTATCCAATTAAATAAAATTGGTTGTGTGTTTTTACTCTGCCTGCAGCCTGCGGGTGGCTGTTGAGGCTGTGTGCGGGGAGTGGGTGCAGTGTAGTGTGTGCGGGGAGTGGGTGCAGTGTAGTGTAGTGTGTGCGGAGAGAGGGTGCAGTTTAGTATAGTGTGTGCAGGGAGTGGGTGCAATGTAGTGTAGTGTGTGCGGGAAGTGGGTGCAGTGTAGTGTAGTGTGTGTGGGGCGTGGGTGCAGCAGTGGCGTAACTAGGGCAGGGAGAGCGAGGCACGTGCCCTGGGTGCCGTGGGACCGGTCAGCACTACACATTTACACAGGACCGGCGCTAGGCTTCCCAGCACCGGTCCTGTGCTGCACAGTCGAGACACTTCCCTCCCCCTGAGCGCTTGCCCAATAGTGCCAGGAGGAGGGTGGCAGGCGGGCTCATGCTGTGCATAACACGCACATCACCGCCAGCACTGGCGGCGATGTGTGTGTTAACCAGCAGCCAATGAGAGTCAGACGACTCTCATTGGCTGCTGCTGCTACTGCACACATATCATAGCCGAGCGGCAGCGATGTGTGTGTGAATCAGCAGCCAATGAGAGTCAGACAGACTGTCATTGGCTGCTGCTGCTGCGCACACATCACCGCCAGTGCTGGTGGCGATGTGTGTGTTAAACAACAGCCAATGAGAGTCAGATAGACTCTCATTGACTGCTGCAGCGCCCACTGCAAGAGCCGGCTCCCTTCCGGCTCTTGCAGTGGGTAATGGGAGAGACGTCATGACGTCTCTCCCATAATGTAGAGGACTGACGTGCGGACGGCGGTGGGAGCCGGAGCGTGGATTCAGGTAAGAATTTTTCTTTTATTTATTGATTAATTTCAGTGTGTATTTATCGGGGGGGGGACTACTACTGGGGGCACTGCTTCGGGGGGGGACTATTACTGAGGAGGGGACTACTACTGGGGCACTGCTTTGGGGGGGCTATTACTAAGGAGGGGACTACTACTGGGGCACTGCTTCGGTGGGGGGGACTATTACTAAGGAGGGGACTACTATTGGGGGCACTGCTTCGGGGGGGACTATTACTAAGGACGGGACTACTGCTGGGGGTACTGCTTTGGGGGGAGACTATTACTAAGGAGGGGACTACTACTGGGGAGACTGCTTCGGGGGGACTATTACTAAGGAGGGGTCTACTACTGGGGGCAGTGCTTTGGGGGGAGGTCTATTACTAAGGAGGGGACTACTACTGGAGGCACTGCTTCAGGGGAGGGAACCACTACTGGGAACTACTATTGGGGGCACTGCATTGTGGGTGACCACTACTGGGGACTACTACTGGGGGGGATACTACTGGGGGCACTGCATTGGGGGGGACCACTACTGGGGACACTGCATCAAGAGGGACTCCTACTGGGCCCACTATATAAAGGGCACTGTATAGGGGGGACTACTACTGGGGGCACTGCATTGGGGGGACTACTACTGGGGGGGACCACTACTTGGGGTGGACTACTACTGGGTGCACTGCATCAAGGGGGACTCCTACTGGGGCACTATATAAGGGGCTTACTACTGGGGGCACTGCACAGGGGGGACCACTACAGGGGGCACTGAAAATGGAGAAACACTACAGGGGGCACTGAAAAGGGAGAACTACTACAGGGGGCACTGCATAGGGGGGATAACTATTGGGTGCCTGCATAAGGGGGACAACTACTGGGGGCACTGTATAAGGGGCACTACTGGGGGCCTGCATAAGGGGGATCACTCCTGGGGGCACTGTATAAAGGGCACTGCATATGGGGGATCACTGCTGGGGGGCTGCATATGGGAGATCACTCCTGGGGGCACTCTATAAGGGGAACTAATGGTGGGCTGCATAAGGGGGAATACTACAGGGGGAACTGTGTAAGGGGCACTGCATATAGGGGATCACTACTGGGGGCCTGTATAAGGGGAACTAATCGGGGGCTGCATAAGGGGGACCACTACTGGGGGTACTGTATAAGGGGCACTACTGGGGGCCTGCATAAGAGGGACCACTACTGGGTGCATTGTATACTGGGGGTACTATATAAGGGGTACTACTGGGGGCCTGCATAAGGGGGACCACTACTAGGGGCACTGCATAGGGGGGACTGTATAAGGGGCACTGCATTAAGGTGCAAATGGAAATAAGTGTTCCCAGTGACAAGAAAGGGGTGTGTGCATGTCGACATGCCCCATTTTTCAATGGCCATGTACCTTGTGACCACACCCATTTTTCACCGCACGCGCATATAGTTGGGTGGGGGCGCTCCATTTTCAAATTTGCCCTGGGCTCCAAATACCCTAATAACGCCACTGGGGTGCAGTGTAGTGTAGTGTGTGTGGGGAGTGGGTGCAGTGTAGTGTATGTTGTGAGTGGGTGCACTGTAGTGTAGTGTGTGCAGGGAGAGGGTGCATTGTAGTGTAGTGAAGTGTGTGCGGGGAGTGGGTGCAGTGTAGTGTAGTGTGTGCGGGGAGTGGGTGCAGTGTAGTGTAGTGTGTGCGGGGAGTGGGTGCAGTGTAGTGTAGTGTGTGCGGGGAGTGGGTGCAGTGCAGTGTAGTGTGTGCGGGGAGTGGGTGCAGTGTTGTGTAGTGTAGTGTGTGCGGGGAGTAGGTGCAATGTAGTGGAGTGTGTGCGAGGAGTGGGTGCAGTGTAGCGTAGTGTGTGCGGGGAGTGGGTGCAGTGTAGTGTAGTGTGTGCGAGGAGTGGGTGCAGTGTGTTGTAGTGTAGTGTGCGCGGGGAATGGGTGAAGTTTAGTGTAGTGTAGTGTGTGCGGGGAGTCGGTGCAGTGTAGTGTAGTGTGTGCGGGGAGTGGGTGCAGTGCAGTGTAGTGTAGTGTGTGTGCGGAGCGGGTGCAGGGTTAGCGGCAGTAGCGTAGAATAAGTAGTGCTAAGCCCACTTCTCCTTCCACACAGCCATTATATGACCGCCTACTCCCTCCACTATATATGCAACAAATTTGAGAGAGGAATATCTATAACACCTTAATTTAATTATACATATCTTAATTCATTCAATAAATGACATTCATTCCTTTTCAAAAGGAAGGATAAAGTTCTACCTGGAACTTGATTGATGACATGTATTGGTATCTTCTCAATTTCTTCTTTATAGCAAAGATTGGAACAACCTTCACAAAACTATTTTCTTATTGGAAAAGACCCTCTGGATCCAAGAGCACTTCCAATTCAGAAACCACTGGAGATTCAGTGGTATCAGATATGTAGATCAATAGGATATTCATTCTCTTTTAATGGTTTTTCCTTTCGGGTTTTTACTGTGAACAAACCCTCGCACACTCAAAGAAACATATCAGTATACCATTACTAGTATTAATATTTTATTATGACATAAAATCCATAAAATATATAAAAAACTATTTTTTTCGGTATATACCATACATTTGCTATGATGAATTTACAGAGACAAGCACCATTTGTGGGTAAGAAACAAATATTACCCCACCTTACACTTCAGTGGTTCACATCAGTTGCGACCCCAAGAAACGTGCTCATATAAAGTAACCCAACACGTTTCGTCCTGATAAGGACTTCTTCAGGGGTAACACTTGAAATTGCACCACATGTTAAAGGCAACAATTTGTTTTTATATATATATATATATATATATATATATATATATATAGCAGTTCATAGGAAAATCGCACACAATTTAGTCAACAATTGGGTGCAGGGTCACTGAATCTCCATACAAAAAACACTTAGCTGTATCCATAGAAACAGGCAAGATAGACCAGCACACCAGCCTTGTAGCAAAAGTTAATCCATTTATTTTATCATAGAAAAAATGGCATCAAACCGCATGTCAAAAATATTGAGTGGTATATCGATACTTATCAAAATAATGCAGTCTCAAGCATAGTGATAGCTCCCAGCCCGACAGCTGTTTCGGTGTTACCACCTTCATCAAGGGTCAGCCATACTGAACATGTCAGTGGAGGCCATATAAATACCAAACTACCTAATGGTGAAAACAATCACCTGTGTGCACACCTGAACTCTGACAGCACCCGGCGTGACCGGAAGTCTAGCCATGGACAGCGGAACACACGTCGCCGCCCCACCTCACTGTGGTTAGCAACGGAGTTCCACCCGGCCGGATCTGACGTCACGGACATGACGGAACTCAAACAGTACCCCGGCTAACACCGGACATGGCTGTATGGCTCCGTCCGACCGGAAGTGATGTCATAGTCACTAACATCCTATAACTAGATAAAAGATATCCCGTGGTGCAATCGGCCCCGATCACCATGACAACAGGAGGCGATCAACCCCGCCCCATGAGGCACAGCACATCAAGGACAACAACAACCGGGGTCAGAACCGTAGTAATATTCATAAAAACTTAACACCAGTAGCAGCCTCATTCAGTGATAAACAATCTCTACAGTGAATCAATCATATTCAAATATTAAGGTCCAGTATACAAGATTCTTAATATAAACAAAGTTCTAAACTATAAACAAATCGCAAAAAAATTGCAAAAAAAATTGCAAAAAAATGTAACCCCTAATACAATCAGTTCAATTGAACCACTAGCAGCTACTGATAAAATAGCCCTATTTCATGATTACGCTAAATATTAGTTAAATTCAGATAATGCATCACTAACAATATTAATCACTGTAAGGTGCACACATCGTTACGAGAATGGATCATTTAAAGAAAGAGTATAGTAAATACATAACCAGCATTATACTATTGCAATTATAGTTAACTCCTGCAGTCACTCATAATGCATCATAGAAACGATGAAAAGGTAAATTCCTCATTGAGTCCCAAAGGAGACATCGAATCCAATCGATATATCCACTCGCATTCCCATTGCAAAAGCAATTTGTGTCTGTCACCACCTCTTCTCAGTGGCGGAATGTGGTCTATTGGCATAAAAACAAAGTCCTTCATGCTATGACCATGTCCAATGAAGTGTCTCGCTACAGGCGGTGTACTGGTGTCAATTAAAGTGACAGCTTTTTTAATTGAGGATCGATGAAGTGCAATACGTTCCTTGACCATTCGTATGGTCTTGCCCACATATAATTTTTTACATGGACATAGTATCAAATATACCACATAATTTGTCTCACAAATAATGCGATGTCGAAGCTGGTAACGTATGCCAGTAGTAGGATGACAAAAATATTCCCCCGTTAGTAAATATCGGCAATTGATGCATCCACCACATTTGAAAGCTCCAGTTTTAAGTGTAAGCCAATTAGTATGAATGCTGACCCTTGGACTTACATCAGAAAAAGTAATCCTTTCTTTCAAGTTAGGGCTACGCTTGTAGCAAAATAATGGATTTTGCTGGCAATATGGACCCAATATAGGATCAGTCCGCAAAATATGCCAGTGTTTCAAGATCACTTTTCTCATCAATGCTGATGTGATGGAATATGTACTGGAAATTATCATCCTTTCAGACTTGTCACTTTTAGTATCAGGGTTTAACAAATCTTCTCTTTTCAATGTGAGACTTTTTGAATGGCTTCCTGCACTTCTCCAGTGTCATATCCCCTATCAATAAAACTTTGACCCATCGACTGTAGGGCCTCCCGGACTTGTTGCATGTTAGAGGTAGTTCTTACTACTCTCAGTAATTGGGAATACGGCAATCCCTTTTTCAGGGGTTGAGGATGAAAACTACTGGCCAGTAGTAATGTGTTTTTGTCAGTTGGCTTCTTGAAAATTGCTGTAGTAAATGTATTTGTCTCAATTGATACCAACACATCCAAAAAAGAGATGCTGAGTGCACTGCAGGAGAATGTAAATCTTATAGAACCCGATAAGGAATTCAAAGAATCCACAAAGTTTTTCAACGCAAGGGCACTGCCAGTCCAGATCAAGAATAAATCGTCAATATAACGCAAATAGAATGCAATAAAGTGAGAGTACATACGATTTGACATAATATGTTTGGTCTCGTAATCGAACATGTAAAGATTCGCGTAGGCCGGAGCCATATTAGAACCCATGGCAGTACCCTTGCGTTGAATATAAAATGCATTGTCAAACAGGAAGTAGTTTTTATGCAAGATAACTTCCATAAGAAGATAGAGAAATTCTCTTGGTGGGCCATTGTAATGCGTGCTTGCACCCACTACCGTTCTAATGGCCTCCATACCTTCAGTATTGTCAATGTTAGTGTACAAACTACTAACGTCCATTGTTACAAGCAGACAATTCGCCGGTGGCTGTCCAAAAGATGTTAGCTTATTCAAAAAATCAATAGTGTCCTTAACATAATAGGGCGTTAATTGTACAATTGGTTGTAGATAATAATCTACATATTGTGAAAGGGATTGGCTTAAGGAACCCCTGGAGGAGATTATTGGTCTCCCAGGCGGTTTAATTAAGGACTTGTGCACCTTCGGTAATATATACAGCAATGGTATTTTAGGAAAATCTTGTGTCAAAAAGGTTGCCGTAGGTTCATTGATCCACCCATTAGAAATACCCATTTCAATTATATTGTCTATTTCTCGTTTATATAGACCTGTAGGATCATAGGTGAGTTTCTGATAACATGTAGTATCATTCAACTGACGTAAAACTTCATCAATATAATCGGAGCGATTTAATATAACCACACCCCCGCCTTTATCGGCTGGGCGGATTATGATAGTAGGATTGTTTCTCAATGTACTAATAGCCTTAATTGCCTCTTGTTTGAGGTTTTGATGAACTTTACCTCGTTGTTTAAGTATTGGTATAGTTTCACTTTTAACCAATCTAATAAAGGTTTCAATCGATGGGTTATTAGCTGGGGGATCAAAAGAGCTTTTCGTTCTAAACGGAGAATTCATGACATTAATTGTTGGTTGTCTAGCAAAAAAGTCTTTTAAGCGTAATTGCCTCTGAAAATGATATAATTCAGTCTCCCACCTAAAAGCATTCTGTCTATGTGTCTGTACAAAAGATAACCCCTTTGACAGCACCGACATTTCCGCTGTATTAGGGGTGTAGTTTGATAAATTAAACAAGACTACCTCCTTGCTCCCCTCGGAGATTTCTCCGATTTTCTTTCTATGCCTGACACCCCCTCGCCTACAGGGTTTTTTAATTTGTTCTTGCTGCGTGTGTAGACTTTTTCTTTTAAAAAAATGCCTTTGTGTGTAGATGAATTATCTGAATCACTCAATGATGTGTGTGATTCTATATCTGTAAAGGTGTTATCAAGTCTCCTTCTATTGTTGAAACCCCCTTTCCAGGGTCATCTGGTTATCTGATTAGACAACCATGGGTACACCCTCAAGTCTTTGTAATCCTCTTTTACTTTTTTGTATTTTGTTTTTTTGAAAGTTAATAATTCCGCCCTAATTGTGGAAATGTTGTTTTCTAATTTGGACAGCCACTCGTTACTTGTGTCAGCTTTCAATATATCTAAACCAGTGGATTCACGTGCAATTATCTCTTTCTTTAAACCTTCAATGTCGGAATTGACCTGTTGGATAACCAAAATCATGAGGTCAAAACTGCATTGGTTTAGTATCAGACACCATTGTCTGCAGAATTCTTTGTTATTTCTGCCAATTGTTGGTTGTTTCCTAATGCGGAAACCCCTAGGAATTAATCTGTCTTTATGATATTGTGACAGTGTTAATCCATGAAGCTCTAGCTCAATAAATCTTTTTTTCAATTTAATCAAATCAGAAAAAACATCAATAGGATTGTCCACATCAAAGGCCAACTGATCAGTTTCTGCAAACAAAATTTTCGAAATGTCCTTTTCAAGAAATCTCTTAGTGCCGGTCAAATCTCCAACACCTATATCCATTCTCTAGGTAGACTGTAGTATCTTGATTACAGAAAAAATATATTTTTCAAAAAAGACCACAAAAACATATAATAATAATAATAATAATAATAATAATAATAATAATAATAATAATAATAATCTTGGTGCAATTTCAATAAAAAAAAGAAGGATTCCTTTCTTTGTGTTATAGCAGTTCATAGGAAAATCGTACACAATTTAGTCAACAACTGGGTACAGGGTCACTGAATCTCCATACAAAAAACACTTAGCTGTATCCATAGAAACAGGCAAGATAGACCAGCACACCAGCCTTGTAGCAAAAGTTAATCCATTTATTTTATCATAGAAAAAATGGCATCAAACCGCATGTCAAAAATATTGAGTGGTATATTGATATTTATCAAAATAATGCAGTCTCAAGCATAGTGATAGCTCCCAGCCCGACAGCTGTTTCGGTGTTACCACCTTCATCAAGGGTCAGCCATACTGAACATGTCAGCGGAGGCCATATAAATACCAAACTACCTAATGGTGAAAACAATCACCTGTGTGCACACCTGAACTCTGACAGCACCCGGCGTGACCAGAAGTCTAGCCACGGGCTAGCCGGGGTAGCTGTTTCAGTTCCGTCATGTCCGTGGCGTCAGATCCGGCCGGGCGGAACTCCGTTGCTAACCACAGTGAGGTGGGGCGGCGACGTGTGTTCCACTGTCCGTGGCTAGACTTCCGGTCACGCCGGGTGCTGTCAGAGTTCAGGTGTGCACACAGGTGATTGTTTTCACCATTAGGTAGTTTGGTATTTATATGGCCTCCGCTGACATGTTCAGTATGGCTGACCCTTGATGAAGGTGGTAACACCGAAACAGCTGTCGGGCTGGGAGCTATCACTATGCTTGAGACTGCATTATTTTGATAAGTATCGATATACCACTCAATATTTTTGACATGTGGTTTGATGCCATTTTTTCTATGATAAAATAAATGGATTAACTTTTGTTACAAGGCTGGTGTGCTGGTCTATCTTGCCTGTTTCTATGGATACAGCTAAATGTTTTTTGTATGGAGATTCAGTGACCCTGCACCCAATTGTTGACTAAATTGTGTGCGATTTTCCTATGAACTGCTATAACACAAAGAAAGGAATCCTTTTTTTGATTGAAATTGCACCAAGATTATTATTATTATTAAATGTTTTTGTGGTCTTTTTTGAAAAATATATTTTTTCTGTAATCAAGATACTACAGTCTACCTAGAGAATGGATATAGGTGTTGGAGATTTGACCGGCACTAAGAGATTTCTTGAAAAGGACATTTCGAAAATTTTGTTTGCAGAAACTGATCAGTTGGCCTTTGATGTGGACAATCCTATTGATGTTTTTTCTGATTTGATTAAATTGAAAAAAAGATTTATTGAGCTAGAGCTTCATGGATTAACACTGTCACAATATCATAAAGACAGATTAATTCCTAGGGGTTTCCGCATTAGGAATCAACCAACAATTGGCAGAAATAACAAAGAATTCTGCAGACAATGGTGTCTGATACTAAACCAATGCAGTTTTGACCTCATGATTTTGGTTATCCAACAGGTCAATTCTGACATTGAAGGTTTAAAGAAAGAGATAATTGCACGTGAATCCACTGGTTTAGATATATTGAAAGCTGATACAAGTACCGAGTGGCTGTCCAAATCAGAAAACAACATTTCCACATTTAGGGCGGAATTATTAACTTTCAAAAAACAAAATACAAAAAAGTAAAAGAGGATTACAAAGACTTGAGGGTGTACCCATGGTTGTCTAATCAGATAACCAGACGACCCTGGAAAGGGGGTTTCAACAATAGAAGGAGACTTGATAACACCTTTACAGATATAGAATCACACACATCATTGAGTGATTCAGATAATTCATCTACACACAAAGGGATTTTTTTAAAAGAAAAAGTCTACACACGCAGCAAGAACAAATTAAAAAACCCTGTAGGCGAGGGGGTGTCAGGCATAGAAAGAAAATCAGAGAAATCTCCGAGGGGAGCAAGGAGGTAGTCTTGTTTAATTTATCAAACTACACCCCTAATACAGCGGAAATGTCGGTGCTGTCAAAGGGGTTATCTTTTGTACAGACACATAGACAGAATGCTTTTAGGTGGGAGACTGAATTATATCATTTTCAGAGGCAATTACGCTTAAAAGACTTTTTTGCTAGACAACCAACAATTAATGTCATGAATTCTCCGTTTAGAACGAAAAGCTCTTTTGATCCCCCAGCTAATAACCCATCGATTGAAACCTTTATTAGATTGGTTAAAAGTGAAACTATACCAATACTTAAACAACGAGGTAAAGTTCATCAAAACCTCAAACAAGAGGAAATTAAGGCTATTAGTACATTGAGAAACAATCCTACTATCATAATCCGCCCAGCCGATAAAGGCGGGGGTGTGGTTATATTAAATCGCTCCGATTATATTGATGAAGTTTTACGTCAGTTGAATGATACTACATGTTATCAGAAACTCACCTATGATCCTACAGGTCTATATAAATGAGAAATAGACAATATAATTGAAATGGGTATTTCTAATGGGTGGATCAATGAACCTACGGCAACCTTTTTGACACAAGATTTTCCTAAAATACCATTGCTGTATATATTACCGAAGGTGCACAAGTCCTTAATTAAACCGCCTGGGAGACCAATAATCTCCTCCAGGGGTTCCTTAAGCCAATCCCTTTCACAATATGTAGATTATTATCTACAACCAATTGTACAATTAACGCCCTATTATGTTAAGGACACTATTGATTTTTTGAATAAGCTAACATCTTTTGGACAGCCACCGGCGAATTGTCTGCTTGTAACAATGGACGTTAGTAGTTTGTACACTAACATTGACAATACTGAAGGTATGGAGGCCATTAGAAGGGTAGTGGGTGCAAGCACGCATTACAATGGCCCACCAAGAGAATTTCTCTATCTTCTTATGGAAGTTATCTTGCATAAAAACTACTTCCTGTTTGACAATGCATTTTATATTCAACGCAAGGGTACTGCCATGGGTTCTAATATGGCTCCGGCCTACGCGAATCTTTACATGTTCGATTACGAGACCAAACATATTATGTCAAATCGTACGTACTCTCACTTTATTGCATTCTATTTGCGTTATATTGACGATTTATTCTTGATCTGGACTGGCAGTGCCCTTGCGTTGAAAAACTTTGTGGATTCTTTGAATTCTTTATCGGGTTCTATAAGATTTACATTCTCCTGCAGTGCACTCAGCATCTCTTTTTTGGATGTGTTGGTATCAATTGAGACAAATACATTTACTACAGCAATTTTCAAGAAGCCAACTGACAAAAACACATTACTACTGGCCAGTAGTTTTCATCCTCAACCCCTGAAAAAGGGATTGCCGTATTCCCAATTACTGAGAGTAGTAAGAACTACCTCTAACATGCAACAAGTCCGGGAGGCCATACAGTCGATGGGTCAAAGTTTTATTGATAGGGGATATGACACTGGAGAAGTGCAGGAAGCCATTCAAAAAGTCTCACATTGAAAAGAGAAGATTTGTTAAACCCTGATACTAAAAGTGACAAGTCTGAAAGGATGATAATTTCCAGTACATATTCCATCACATCAGCATTGATGAGAAAAGTGATCTTGAAACACTGGCATATTTTGCGGACTGATCCTATATTGGGTCCATATTGCCAGCAAAATCCATTATTTTGCTACAAGCGTAGCCCTAACTTGAAAGAAAGGATTACTTTTTCTGATGTAAGTCCAAGGGTCAGCATTCATACTAATTGGCTTACACTTAAAACTGGAGCTTTCAAATGTGGTGGATGCATCAATTGCCGATATTTACTAACGGGGGAATATTTTTGTCATCCTACTACTGGCATACGTTACCAGCTTCGACATCGCATGACTTGTGAGACAAATTATGTGGTATATTTGATACTATGTCCATGTAAAAAATTATATGTGGGCAAGACCATATGAATGGTCAAGGAGCGTATTGCACTTCATCGATCCTCAATTAAAAAAGCTGTCACTTTAATTGACACCAGTACACCGCCTGTAGCGAGACACTTCATTGGACATGGTCATAGCATGAAGGACTTTGTTTTTATGCCAATAGACCACATCCGCCACTGAGAAGAGGTGGTGACAGACACAAATTGCTTTTGCAACGGGAATGCGAGTGGATATATCGATTGGATTCGATGTCTCCTTTGGGACTCAATGAGGAATTTACCTTTTCATCGTTTCTATGATGCATTATGAGTGACTGCAGGAGTTAACTATAATTGCAATAGTATAATGCTGGTTATGTATTTACTATACTCTTTCTTTAAATGATCCATTCTCTTAACGATGTGTGCACCTTACAGTGATTAATATTGTTAGTGATGCATTATCTGAATTTAACTAATATTTAGCGTAATCATGAAATAGGGCTATTTTATCAGTAGCTGCTAGTGGTTCAATTGAACTGATTGTATTAGGGATTACATTTTTTTGCAATTTTTTTTGCAATTTTTTTGCGATTTGTTTATAGTTTAGAACTTTGTTTATATTAAGAATCTTGTATACTGGACCTTATTATTTGAATATGATTGATTCACTGTAGAGATTGTTTATCACTGAATGAGGCTGCTACTGATGCTAAGTTTTTATGAATATTACTACGGTTCTGCCCCGGTTTTTGTTGTCCTTGATGTGCTGTGCCTCATGGGGCGGTCCTTCGTTGATAGCCTCCTGTTGTCATGGTGATCGGGGCCGATTGCACCACGGGATATCTTTTATCTAGTTATAGGATGTTAGTGACTATGACATCACTTCCGGTCAGACGGAACCATACAGCCATGTCCGGTGTGAGCCGGGGTACTGTTTGAGTTCCGTCATGTCCGTGACGTCAGATCCGGCCGGGCGGAACTCCGTTGCTAACCACAGTGAGGTGGGGCGGCAACGTGTGTTCCGCTGTCCGTGGCTAGACTTCCGGTCACGCCGGGTGCTGTCAGAGTTCAGGTGTGCACACAGGTGATTGTTTTCACCATTAGGTAGTTTGGTATTTATATGGCCTCCGCTGACATGTTCAGTATGGCTGACCCTTGATGAAGGTGGTAACACCGAAACAGCTGTCGGGCTGGGAGCTATCACTATGCTTGAGACTGCATTATTTTGATAAGTATCGATATACCACTCAATATTTTTGACATGCGGTTTGATGCCATTTTTTCTATGATAAAATAAATGGATTAACTTTCGCTACAAGGCTAGTGTGCTGGTCTGTCTTGCCTGTTTCTATGGATACAGCTAAGTGTTTTTTGTATATATATATATATATATATATATATATATATATATATATATATTATCTAATAAACCGGCACTCAGTAAAAAGTGCTTGATCGCACTGAACTTGCTCCGTTGCCCTCTTTAGGGGTTTAGCAAAACTCCAAATAACTTTCCAGGAAGGCGGCACTCAGAGACTTCAAAACTTAGTGATCAATTCTTGTTTAGTGGTTCAACGTTTCGGAGGTCGAACCTCCTTTCTCAAGACACCGAAATGTCGATCCATTAAACAAGAATTGTTCACTAAGTTTTGAAGTCTCTGAGTGCCGCCTTCCTGGAAAGTTTTATATATATATCCAGTTTCTACTGATTGGCGGCAATCAGTAGAAACTGGATACAGAAGCAGGTTTAAATCCAAAGTTTCGATACGCTTTATTGTATCGTCATCAGGGTATACAAAAAGTTATAAAAAATACTAACCTTATATCCCCATGTCACCATGTGTACTTCATCCTCAATCAGCTCCCGGAGCCGGATGCCATACAGTTATGTGACACGCGCGACCTGCCGACAAAAAAACCCAAACATGTTTGTTGGAACTATACATTGCTAGACTTATGCTTCTGTCATTTTTAGATTCACTATCATTACTATGGCTACGAAGGCTTAAGTTGCGTCATTGAAGGGTGCCGCGCATAGTGATCAGCCTGCATACATGTTTTGTGTCAGCGGGTCGCACGTGTGACGTCACTGTATGGCGTCCGGCTTCGGGAGCTGATTGTGGATGAAGTATTTTTTATCAATAAAGCATATCGAAATGTTGAAATGCTGCTTCTGTATCCAGTTTATACTGAGTGCCGCCGTTATTACAAGCTATATGTTGGACCCTGCATTGCGGGTACCTACGGAGGGCACCAGGCAAGTTTTGTGGTTTATACATGGGAGTGCCACCTAAATAATTGTTTGTGGCTGAGTGTCTCACACCTGGGAGAGCAGGCAGACTAGCCTATTCAGAGACACTTGGTGATAATCCTTGTAAGTACTGTGCACGTGTTTTGTTGATGGTGAGGGTAATAGGCCCTACCATTATTATAGGGAGGGAATCTGCTGTGTAGCTAGTGCCCAGCCGGGCTAGGACTTATGTTTATGTTTTGTTTATGTTTATATTCATTTGGCACAATAAAGACTGGCACCGACCAGTTTGTACGAGATCCCCTAAATTGTATCCTGTTTCTACAGCTGCTGTGTGTGTAAAGAGGGAGTCCATCTACCCCAGGAGAGGGTCCCCTATCCTGACTGTGTCACATTTGGTGGAGAATGTGGGCAGTCACACACTGAAGTTTGCAGCAATTTTTTTTTTAAATTTAAAGGGACAGATACCAATTCGTCAGGGTGGATATAAAGTTATGTCCTTTGAAGTCCATAGAGGTGGCGTCCGCACATTCTTAGGGAAGCCAGATTCTGCTTCCAACCTACATCCCAGGACAAAATGGAGGACATGGTTAAAGCCTTGCTCCAAGCTATGGCAGCTCAGCAAGAAGCTACCAGGGCTCAGCAGGAAGCTACCAGGGCTCAGCAGGAATCCACCCAGGTGCAACTATTGGCCTTGGAGGCAGCCCAGAGGCAACAACAAGTCACCATCGAGGAAACCTGCCAGGCCATAGCGGAAAACAGCAAGGCCATAAAAGAGTTGGTACAACAGCTTGTAGTCCGGTCTGGAGATGCTTCCCCTGCACTTCTAACTAACACTCACACCATACGGGCCAGTCACTTTCTGCAAAAAATGACCCAGAGTGATGATGTGAAGGCGTACCACCCGGCCTTTGAAAGAACCGCTGAGAGAGAGAAGTGGCCTAAAGAGCAGTGGGCAAGTCTTGTGGCACCCTTCCTGTCTGGAGAACCACAAAACACCTACTATGATTTATGCCTGGATGATGCCAAGGACTATGCCAAGTTAAAATGGGAGATCCTAACCCGCTTGGGAGTCATCTCATTTGTTCGAGCGCAATGATTCCACCGCTGGGAGTTCCAAATTGAAAAACCACCACGCTCACAGATGCATGACCTCATCCATCTAACCACAAAATGGCTGCAGCCTGAGACGCTGACAGGACCACAGATGGTGGAAAGAGTCGTGATGGACCGGTATCTGTGATCGCTACCTGCGTCTCTGCGCAAGTGGGTGTGCCATGCAGACCCTAAGTCCGCAGACCAGCTAGTCAAACTGGTGGAGAGGTACGTGGCGGCTGAGGAGCTGATGAGTGTGCCCCACTGATGGCGCATCGGCGAACTCCCATTGACACTGGTAAGACTGTTCCAGGGGAGAAGGGTGCTGGGCGGTTGAATGTACTCAAGACTGGGGGTGTGGAACCTGGAGATGGGCCAGCCAGGCCAGAAAGGTTCCTACCCCGTAAAAGACTAGATATTAATGTAATTCAATGTTTCCGATGTGGTGGTTTTGGCCATATTGCGGCTAATTGTTCACTTACCTCTGAACATATGCAATGTGATACTGCTCATGTCGACCGCAGGATGTCTTTCTTTGCACAGCCAGCCTGTACTGCTGACCGGCAGGTTGAGACAGATAAGCACATGTGTATACTCACTGTAGAAGGTAACCGAGTAGAGGCTCTGTTAGATTCTGGTAGCCTGGTTACACTTATGAAAGCTGAACTGGTGAACCCCTTGAAGCGTAAGGGGAGAACTGTTGATGTGACCTGCATTCATGGGGATACCCAGTATTATTATACTGCAGAAATGAACATAGAAACACCATGTGGTTCCGCGATAGTCTCTATGGGTTTGATACAGGGCTTGTTATATGATGCAATATTGGGGAGAGACTTTGCTCACTTCTGGAAGTTGTGGGAAAGCCGATTTTGCACAGAGGTAAATCACCCTGACTCATTTGAGAGGGTTACTGACGTAGTAGCAGAGTCAGAGATGTTCCCTTTTTCTAGTATGATTGGCGAATTAGAGAATGCGGAGCCTGATGGTGGCTCGCCAAGTGGTGTGCCTCCCACTGAGGTGGGGAGTGTTATTGAGCCCGTGGACCGCCTGCATGATCTTGAGGTCAGGAGAGAGGTCTTTGCCGTGGAGCAGTTGAATGACCCTACTCTGGTAAAAGCCAGGGAGAATGTCAAGGTGATCAATGGTAAACCCATAGACCCTGATAATCCTTTGTCATATCCTCACATGGCAGTATGTCAGGATTTGTTGTATCAGGTGACTAAGAAGGGAAAAGATATTGTGGAACAATTAATAGTTCCCAAAGCAGACAGAAGAACAGTATTAGATCTGGCCCATGCTCATATAATGGCAGGCCACCTAGGGGTAGAGAAAACTACTGAGCGAATTGTGCAGAGGTTTTTTTTGGACCGGGGTCCATAAAGAGGTATCTGACTATTGTGCATCCTGCCCTGAATGTCAGTATCATGCTCCAAGGCCACATTTCAAAAGTCACTTGGATCCGTTACCCATTATTGAGGTTCTGTTTGAAAGAATAGCTATGGATTTGGTTGGGCCATTAATGAAAACTGCCTGGGGCCATCAATATATTCTGGTGATACCATTACGCAATACGTCAACCAAGGCCATTGCTAGAGAATTAGTCCATGTCTTTAGCAGGTTGGGAATACCTAAGGAGATCCTGACGGACCAAGGTACCCCATTTATGTCAAAAATCAAGAACGAGTTATGCCGCTTGTTTAAAATTGACCAATGAAGAACCTCTGTGTACCATCCCCAGACTGATGGGCTAGTGGAGAGGTTTAATAAAACTTTAAAACATATGCTAAGAAAAGTAGTGGACAAAGATGGTAGAGATTGGGATTACTTGTTACCTTATTTGCTGTTGGTCATAACAGAGGTTCCCCAATCCTCCACAGGGTTTTCCCCTTTTGATTTATTGTACGGGAGACATCCAAGGGGGTTACTTGACATTGCCAAAGAGACATGGGAGAGGCAGTCCAGTCCGTATAAAACAGTTATTGAGCATGTTTCTCAAATGCAAGAAAGAATTGCTGCTGTAGTGCCGATAGTAAGAGAGCACTTGGAACAGGCCCAACAGGCACAGCAGAGGGTATACAACCGCAATGCTTGCTTACGCAACTTTGCTCCTGTGGACAGAGTGTTGGTGTTGGTTCCCACAGTAGAAAGTAAACTTTTGGCTAAATGGCAAGGACCCTTTGAAATCTTAGAAAAAATGGGGGAGGTCAATTATAAAGTTTACCAGCCGGGGAAAAGAAAGCCAGAACAGATATACCATGTAAATCTTATAAAACCCTGGAAGGATAGAGCAACACTGTCAGCTGTCCGAGCCTCTCCAGTAAACCCAGGGCCCATGGTACCCGAAGTGACAGTGGCAAAAACCCTGTCAGCCAGTCAACAGCAGGAAGTTAAGGAATTTCTGATCAGAAATAGGGTGCTGTTTTCTGACCTACCAGGGATAACCACGGTCATCAAACATGACATAATCACTGACCCAGGGGTTAAGGTTAACCTAAAACCCTATAGGTTACCAGAAGCCCAAAGAGAATCAGTGTCGAAGGAAATTGTTAGAGTTGGGTGTAATTGAAGAATCGCATAGTGAGTGGCAAGTCCCATTGTGCTCATTCCAAAACCCAACGGGAGTGTGCGATTCTGCAATGACTTTCGGAAATTGAACAGTGTGTCAAAGTTCGATGCCTACCCTATGCCTAGGGTGGACGAACAAATTGAAAGGCTGAGGACAGCCAGATATTTAACTACTCTTGACTTAACCAAAGGGTATTGGCAAGTGCCGTTAACTGAGAATGCCAAGGAAAAGACCGCTTTTTCTGTATCTGACGGGTTGTTTTAATACAAAATGTTGCACTTTGGGCTACATGGGGCACCTGCTACCTTTCAAAGAATGATGGATATGATTCTAAGTATGACATAGACAGTATGCTGCTGCTACACCATTGGCAGAGGTTTGATAAAGCCACAGCTCAATAAGATTGAGGCAATCCAAAACTGGCCACGACCCCTGAATAAAGAGCAGGTGAGAGCCTTCTTAGGGATCACTGGGTATTATAGGAGGTTTATACCCAATTTTGCCACCATTGCAGTCTCACTGACTGACCTTACCAAAGGCAAATAGAAAGTCATGGTGGAATGGGGTCCTGAAGCAGGGAAGGCTTTCCTGGAGTTTAAAATAGCATTATGTACCCAACCAGTTCTGATGACCCCTGATGTTGACAGAGAGTCTGTTGTACAAACCGATACATCAGATGTAGGCATCGGAGCGATCCTGTCCCAAAGCAAAGAGGGTGAAGAACACCAGATTTTCTTCTTAAGACGGAAATTAAATGTACATGAAAGAAACTATGCTATGGTCGAGAAAGAAGCATTCGCCATAAAGTGGACGTAAGAGACTCTCAGGTACTACTTGGTGGGAAGAAAGTTCAGATTGATCACAGACCATGCCCCTCTGAAGTGGATCTCACAAAACAAGGACAGTAATGCGAGAATAACGAGATGGTTCCTGGCATTACAAACCTTTCAATTTATGGTAGAACACAGGCCAGGCAGCCAGCTGGCCAATGCATATGCTTTGTCACGTGTCCATTGTTTGGGGGCTGCAGTTGTTCCGCCCCACAGATCGAAACAAAGGGGGGGATATGTGATAGAAGCACTGGAGATGTGTGGAATGGCTTATATGTATGTCTTAGGTTCCTGTCATATGTGTTCTGAAACCCCCAGGAGAAGTCTGTTTGGGGAAAACAGACTAGAAATGTCGGCTTTAGAGAAAAGCTGGTTTGGGTCCTAGGGGTGTGGATGTGAGGAGAGGGAGGGTACTATCCACAGGCCACTCCAGGTTTTGGGCCTTTCAGCCTGGTAACTGGCTCATTAGGGCTTGCAGCTGGTAATGGCTAATATAAGCTGGGTTTGTTTGTGGCTGAGTGTCTCACACCTGGGAGAGCAGGCAGACTAGCCTGTTCAGAGACACTTGGTGATAATCCTTGTAAGTATTGTGCAGTTGTTTTGTTGATGGTGAGGGTAATAGGCCCTACCACTATTATAGGGAGGGAATCTGCTGTGTAGCTAGTGCCCAGCCGGGCTAGGACTTATGTTTATGTTTTGTTTATGTTTATATTCATTTGGCACAATAAAGACTGGCGCCGACCAGTTTGTATGAGAACCCCTAAATTGTATCCTGTTTCTACAGCTGCTGTGTGTGTAAAGAGGGAGTCCATCTACCCCAGGAGAGGGACCCCTATCCTGACTGTGTCACATTTGGTGGAGAATGCGGGCAGTCACACACTGAAGTTTGCAGCAAGGAAAAATTTTCGTTTAAAATTTAAAGGGACAGATACCAATTTGTCAGGGTGGATATAAAGTTATGTCCTTTGATGTCCATAGAGGTGGCGTCCGCACATGCTTAGGGAAGCCAGATTCTGCTTCCAACCTACATCCCAGGACAAAATGGAGGACATGGTTAAAGCCTTGTTCCAAGCTATGGCAGCTCAGCAAGAAGCTACCAGGGCTCAGCAGGAAGCTACCAGAGCTCAGTAGGAATCCACCCAGGTGCAACTATTGGCCTTGGAGGCAGCCCAGAGGCAACAACAAGTCACCATCGAGGAAACCTGCCAGGCCATAGCGGAAAACAGCAAGGCCATAAAAGAGTTGGTACAACAGCTTGTAGTCCGGTCTGGAGATGCTTCCCCTGCTCTTCTAACTAACACTCACACCATACGGGCCAGTCACTTTCTGCAAAAAATGACCCAGAGTGATGATGTGGAGGCATACCACCCGGCCTTTGAAAGAACCGCCGAGAGAGAGAAGTGGCCTAAAGAGCAGTGGGCAAGTCTTGTGGCACCCTTCCTGTCTGGAGAACCACAAAATGCCTACTATGATTTATGCCTGGATGATGCCAAGGACTATGCCAAGTTAAAACGGGAGATCCTAACCCGCTTGGGAGTCACCTCATTTGTTCGGGCTCAATGAGTCCACCGCTGGGAGTTCCAAATTGGAAAACCACCATGCTCACAGATGCATGACCTCATCCATCTAACCACAAAATGGCTGTAGCCTGAGACGCTGACAGGACCACAGATGGTGGAAAGATTCGTGATGGACCGGTATCTGTGATCGCTACCTGCGTCTCTGCGCAAGTGGGTGTGCCATGCAGACCCTAAGTCCGCAGACCAGCTAGTCAAACTGGTGGAGAGGTACTTGGCGGCTGAGGAGCTGATGAGTGTGCCCCACCGATGGCGCATCGGCGAACTCCCATTGACACTGGTAAGACTGTTCCAGGGGAGAAGGGTGCTGGGCGGTTGAATGTACTCAAGACTGGGGGTGTGGAACCTGGAGATGGGCCAGCCAGGCCAGAAAGGTTGATACCCCGTAAAAGACTAGATATTAATGTAATTCAATGTTTCCGATGTGGTGGTTTCGGCCATATTGCGGCTAATTGTTCACTTACCTCTGAACATATGCAATGTGATACTGCTCATGTCGACCGCAGGATGTCTTTCTTTGCACAGCCAGCCTGTACTGCTGACCGGCAGGTTGAGACAGATAAGCACATGTGTATACTCACTGTAGAAGGTAACCAAGTAGAGGCTCTGTTAGTTTCTGGTAGCCTGGTTACACTTATGAAAGCTGAACTGGTGAACCCCTTGAAGCGTAAGGGGAGAACTGTTGATGTGACCTGCATTCATGGGGATACCCAGTATTATGATACTGCAGAAATAAACATAGAAACACCATGTGGTTCCGTGATAGTCTCTGTGGGTTTGATACAGGGCTTGTTATATGATGCAATATTGGGGAGAGACTTTGCTCACTTCTGGAAGTTGTGGGAAAGCCGATTTTGCACAGAGGTAAATCACCCTGACTCGTTTGAGAGGGTTACTGACGTAGTAGCAGAGTCAGAGATGTTCCCTTTTTCTAGTATGATTGGTGAATTAGAGAATGCGGAGCCTGATGGTGGCTCGCCAAGTGGTGTGCCTCCCACTAGGTGGGGAGTGTTATTGAGCCCGTGGACCACCTGCATGATCTTGAGGTCAGGAGAGAGGTCTTTGCCGTGGAGCAGTTGAATGACCCTACTCTGGTAAAAGCCAGGGAGAATGTCAAGGTGATCAATGGTAAACCCATAGACCCTGATAATCCTTTGTCATATCCTCACATGGCAGTATGTCAGGATTTGTTGTATCAGGTGACTAAGAAGGGAAAAGATATTGTGGAACAATTAATAGTTCCCAAAGCAGACAGAAGAACAGTATTAGATCTGGCCCATGCTCATATAATGGCAGGCCACCTAGGGGTAGAGAAAACTACTGAGCGAATTGTGCAGAGGTTTTTTTTGGACCGGGGTCCATAAAGAGGTATCTGACTATTGTGCATCCTGCCCTGAATGTCAGTATCATGCTCCAAGGCCACATTTCAAAAGTCACTTGGATCCGTTACCCATTATTGAGGTTCTGTTTGAAAGAATAGCTATGTATTTGGTTGGGCCATTAATGAAAACTGCCTGGGGCCATCAATATATTCTGGTGATACCATTACGCAATACGTCAACCAAGGCCATTGCTAGAGAATTAGTCCATGTCTTTAGCAGGTTGGGAATACCTAAGGAGATCCTGACGGACCAAGGTACCCCATTTATGTCAAAAATCAAGAACGAGTTATGCCGCTTGTTTAAAATTGACCAATGAAGAACCTCTGTGTACCATCCCCAGACTGATGGGCTAGTGGAGAGGTTTAATAAAACTTTAAAACATATGCTAAGAAAAGTAGTGGACAAAGATGGTAGAGATTGGGATTACTTGTTACCTTATTTGCTGTTGGTCATAACAGAGGTTCCCCAATCCTCCACAGGGTTTTCCCCTTTTGATTTATTGTACGGGAGACATCCAAGGGGGTTACTTGACATTGCCAAAGAGACATGGGAGAGGCAGTCCAGTCCGTATAAAACAGTTATTGAGCATGTTTCTCAAATGCAAGAAAGAATTGCTGCTGTAGTGCCGATAGTAAGAGAGCACTTGGAACAGGCCCAACAGGCACAGCAGAGGGTATACAACCGCAATGCTTGCTTACGCAACTTTGCTCCTGTGGACAGAGTGTTGGTGTTGGTTCCCACAGTAGAAAGTAAACTTTTGGCTAAATGGCAAGGACCCTTTGAAATCTTAGAAAAAATGGGGGAGGTCAATTATAAAGTTTACCAGCCGGGGAAAAGAAAGCCAGAACAGATATACCATGTAAATCTTATAAAACCCTGGAAGGATAGAGCAACACTGTCAGCTGTCCGAGCCTCTCCAGTAAACCCAGGGCCCATGGTACCCGAAGTGACAGTGGCAAAAACCCTGTCAGCCAGTCAACAGCAGGAAGTTAAGGAATTTCTGATCAGAAATAGGGTGCTGTTTTCTGACCTACCAGGGATAACCACGGTCATCAAACATGACATAATCACTGACCCAGGGGTTAAGGTTAACCTAAAACCCTATAGGTTACCAGAAGCCCAAAGAGAATCAGTGTCGAAGGAAATTGTTAGAGTTGGGTGTAATTGAAGAATCGCATAGTGAGTGGCAAGTCCCATTGTGCTCATTCCAAAACCCAACGGGAGTGTGCGATTCTGCAATGACTTTCGGAAATTGAACAGTGTGTCAAAGTTCGATGCCTACCCTATGCCTAGGGTGGACGAACAAATTGAAAGGCTGAGGACAGCCAGATATTTAACTACTCTTGACTTAACCAAAGGGTATTGGCAAGTGCCGTTAACTGAGAATGCCAAGGAAAAGACCGCTTTTTCTGTATCTGACGGGTTGTTTTAATACAAAATGTTGCACTTTGGGCTACATGGGGCACCTGCTACCTTTCAAAGAATGATGGATATGATTCTAAGTATGACATAGACAGTATGCTGCTGCTACACCATTGGCAGAGGTTTGATAAAGCCACAGCTCAATAAGATTGAGGCAATCCAAAACTGGCCATGACCCCTGAATAAAGAGCAGGTGAGAGCCTTCTTAGGGATCACTGGGTATTATAGGAGGTTTATACCCAATTTTGCCACCATTGCAGTCTCACTGACTGACCTTACCAAAGGCAAATAGAAAGTCATGGTGGAATGGGGTCCTGAAGCAGAGAAGGCTTTCCAGGAGTTTAAAATAGCATTATGTACCCAACCAGTTCTGATGACCCCTGATGTTGACATAGAGTCTGTTGTACAAACCGATGCATCAGATGTAGGCATCGGAGCGATCCTGTCCCAAAGCAAAGAGGGTGAAGAACACCAGATTTTCTTCTTAAGACGGAAATTAAATGTACATGAAAGAAACTATGCTATGGTCGAGAAAGAAGCATTCGCCATAAAGTGGACGTAAGAGACTCTCAGGTACTACTTGGTGGGAAGAAAGTTCAGATTGATCACAGACCATGCCCCTCTGAAGTGGATCTCACAAAACAAGGACAGTAATGCGAGAATAACGAGATGGTTCCTGGCATTACAAACCTTTCAATTTATGGTAGAACACAGGCCAGGCAGCCAGCTGGCCAATGCATATGCTTTGTCACGTGTCCATTGTTTGGGGGCTGCAGTTGTTCCGCCCCACAGATCGAAACAAAGGGGGGGATATGTGATAGAAGCACTGGAGATGTGTGGAATGGCTTATATGTATGTCTTAGGTTCCTGTCATATGTGTTCTGAAACCCCCAGGAGAAGTCTGTTTGGGGAAAACAGACTAGAAATGTCGGCTTTAGAGAAAAGCTGGTTTGGGTCCTGGGGGTGTGGATGTGAGGAGAGGGAGGGTACTATCCACAGGCCACTCCAGGTTTTGGGCCTTTCAGCCTGGTAACTGGCTCATTAGGGCTTGCAGCTGGTAATGGCTAATATAAGCTGGGTTTGTTTGTGGCTGAGTGTCTCACACCTGGGAGAGCAGGCAGACTAGCCTGTTCAGAGACACTTGGTGATAATCCTTGTAAGTATTGTGCAGTTGTTTTGTTGATGGTGAGGGTAATAGGCCCTACCACTATTATAGGGAGGGAATCTGCTGTGTAGCTAGTGCCCAGCCGGGCTAGGACTTATGTTTATGTTTTGTTTATGTTTATATTCATTTGGCACAATAAAGACTGGCGCCGACCAGTTTGTATGAGAACCCCTAAATTGTATCCTGTTTCTACAGCTGCTGTGTGTGTAAAGAGGGAGTCCATCTACCCCAGGAGAGGGACCCCTATCCTGACTGTGTCACATTTGGTGGAGAATGCGGGCAGTCACACACTGAAGTTTGCAGCAAGGAAAAATTTTCGTTTAAAATTTAAAGGGACAGATACCAATTTGTCAGGGTGGATATAAAGTTATGTCCTTTGATGTCCATAGAGGTGGCGTCCGCACATGCTTAGGGAAGCCAGATTCTGCTTCCAACCTACATCCCAGGACAAAATGGAGGACATGGTTAAAGCCTTGTTCCAAGCTATGGCAGCTCAGCAAGAAGCTACCAGGCAGCAGGAAGCTACCAGGGCTCAGTAGGAATCCACCCAGGTGCAACTATTGGCCTTGGAGGCAGCCCAGAGGCAACAACAAGTCACCATCGAGGAAACCTGCCAGGCCATAGCGGAAAACAGCAAGGCCATAAAAGAGTTGGTACAACAGCTTGTAGTCCGGTCTGGAGATGCTTCCCCTGCTCTTCTAACTAACACTCACACCATACGGGCCAGTCACTTTCTGCAAAAAATGACCCAGAGTGATGATGTGGAGGCATACCACCCGGCCTTTGAAAGAACCGCCGAGAGAGAGAAGTGGCCTAAAGAGCAGTGGGCAAGTCTTGTGGCACCCTTCCTGTCTGGAGAACCACAAAATGCCTACTATGATTTATGCCTGGATGATGCCAAGGACTATGCCAAGTTAAAACGGGAGATCCTAACCCGCTTGGGAGTCACCTCATTTGTTCGGGCTCAATGAGTCCACCGCTGGGAGTTCCAAATGGGAAAACCACCATGCTCACAGATGCATGACCTCATCCATCTAACCACAAAATGGCTGCAGCCTGAGACGCTGACAGGACCACAGATGGTGGAAGATTCGTGATGGACCGGTATCTGTGATCGCTACCTGCATCTCTGCGCAAGTGGGTGTGCCATGCAGACCCTAAGTCCACAGACCAGCTAGTCAAACTGGTGGAGAGGTACTTGGCGGCTGAGGAGCTGATGAGTGTGCCCCACCGATGGCGCATCGGCAAACTCCCATTGACACTGGTAAGACTGTTCCAGGGGAGAAGGGTGCTGGGCGGTTGAATGTACTCAAGACTGGGGGTGTGGAACCTGGAGATGGGCCAGCCAGGCCAGAAAGGTTGATACCCCATAAAAGACTAGATATTAATGTAATTCAATGTTTCCGATGTGGTGGTTTCGGCCATATTGCGGCTAATTGTTCACTTACCTCTGAACATATGCAATGTGATACTGCTCATGTCGACCGCAGGATGTCTTTCTTTGCACAGCCAGCCTGTACTGCTGACCGGCAGGTTGAGACAGATAAGCACATGTGTATACTCACTGTAGAAGGTAACCAAGTAGAGGCTCTGTTAGTTTCTGGTAGCCTGGTTACACTTATGAAAGCTGAACTGGTGAACCCCTTGAAGCGTAAGGGGAGAACTGTTGATGTGACCTGCATTCATGGGGATACCCGGTATTATGATACTGCAGAAATAAACATAGAAACACCATGTGGTTCCGTGATAGTCTCTGTGGGTTTGATACAGGGCTTGTTATATGATGCAATATTGGGGAGAGACTTTGCTCACTTCTGGAAGTTGTGGGAAAGCCGATTTTGCACAGAGGTAAATCACCCTGACTCGTTTGAGAGGGTTACTGACGTAGTAGCAGAGTCAGAGATGTTCCCTTTTTCTAGTATGATTGGTGAATTAGAGAATGCGGAGCCTGATGGTGGCTCGCCAAGTGGTGTGCCTCCCACTGAGGTGGGGAGTGTTATTGAGCCCGTGGACCACCTGCATGATCTTGAGGTCAGGAGAGAGGTCTTTGCCGTGGAGCAGTTGAATGACCCTACTCTGGTAAAAGCCAGGGAGAATGTCAAGGTGATCAATGGTAAACCCATAGACCCTGATAATCCTTTGTCATATCCTCACATGGCAGTATGTCAGGATTTGTTGTATCAGGTGACTAAGAAGGGAAAAGATATTGTGGAACAATTAATAGTTCCCAAAGCAGACAGAAGAACAGTATTAGATCTGGCCCATGCTCATATAATGGCAGGCCACCTAGGGGTAGAGAAAACTACTGAGCGAATTGTGCAGAGGTTTTTTTTGGACCGGGGTCCATAAAGAGGTATCTGACTATTGTGCATCCTGCCCTGAATGTCAGTATCATGCTCCAAGGCCACATTTCAAAAGTCACTTGGATCCGTTACCCATTATTGAGGTTCTGTTTGAAAGAATAGCTATGGATTTGGTTGGGCCATTAATGAAAACTGCCTGGGGCCATCAATATATTCTGGTGATACCATTACGCAATACGTCAACCAAGGCCATTGCTAGAGAATTAGTCCATGTCTTTAGCAGGTTGGGAATACCTAAGGAGATCCTGACGGACCAAGGTACCCCATTTATGTCAAAAATCAAGAACGAGTTATGCCGCTTGTTTAAAATTGACCAATGAAGAACCTCTGTGTACCATCCCCAGACTGATGGGCTAGTGGAGAGGTTTAATAAAACTTTAAAACATATGCTAAGAAAAGTAGTGGACAAAGATGGTAGAGATTGGGATTACTTGTTACCTTATTTGCTGTTGGTCATAACAGAGGTTCCCCAATCCTCCACAGGGTTTTCCCCTTTTGATTTATTGTACGGGAGACATCCAAGGGGGTTACTTGACATTGCCAAAGAGACATGGGAGGGGCAGTCCAGTCCGTATAAAACAGTTATTGAGCATGTTTCTCAAATGCAAGAAAGAATTGCTGCTGTAGTGCCGATAGTAAGAGAGCACTTGGAACAGGCCCAACAGGCACAGCAGAGGGTATACAACCGCAATGCTTGCTTACGCAACTTTGCTCCTGTGGACAGAGTGTTGGTGTTGGTTCCCACAGTAGAAAGTAAACTTTTGGCTAAATGGCAAGGACCCTTTGAAATCTTAGAAAAAATGGGGGAGGTCAATTATAAAGTTTACCAGCCGGGGAAAAGAAAGCCAGAACAGATATACCATGTAAATCTTATAAAACCCTGGAAGGATAGAGCAACACTGTCAGCTGTCCGAGCCTCTCCAGTAAACCCAGGGCCCATGGTACCCGAAGTGACAGTGGCAAAAACCCTGTCAGCCAGTCAACAGCAGGAAGTTAAGGAATTTCTGATCAGAAATAGGGTGCTGTTTTCTGACCTACCAGGGATAACCACGGTCATCAAACATGACATAATCACTGACCCAGGGGTTAAGGTTAACCTAAAACCCTATAGGTTACCAGAAGCCCAAAGAGAATCAGTGTCGAAGGAAATTGTTAGAGTTGGGTGTAATTGAAGAATCGCATAGTGAGTGGCAAGTCCCATTGTGCTCATTCCAAAACCCAACGGGAGTGTGCGATTCTGCAATGACTTTCGGAAATTGAACAGTGTGTCAAAGTTCGATGCCTACCCTATGCCTAGGGTGGACGAACAAATTGAAAGGCTGAGGACAGCCAGATATTTAACTACTCTTGACTTAACCAAAGGGTATTGGCAAGTGCCGTTAACTGAGAATGCCAAGGAAAAGACCGCTTTTTCTGTATCTGACGGGTTGTTTTAATACAAAATGTTGCACTTTGGGCTACATGGGGCACCTGCTACCTTTCAAAGAATGATGGATATGATTCTAAGTATGACATAGACAGTATGCTGCTGCTACACCATTGGCAGAGGTTTGATAAAGCCACAGCTCAATAAGATTGAGGCAATCCAAAACTGGCCATGACCCCTGAATAAAGAGCAGGTGAGAGCCTTCTTAGGGATCACTGGGTATTATAGGAGGTTTATACCCAATTTTGCCACCATTGCAGTCTCACTGACTGACCTTACCAAAGGCAAATAGAAAGTCATGGTGGAATGGGGTCCTGAAGCAGAGAAGGCTTTCCAGGAGTTTAAAATAGCATTATGTACCCAACCAGTTCTGATGACCCCTGATGTTGACATAGAGTCTGTTGTACAAACCGATGCATCAGATGTAGGCATCGGAGCGATCCTGTCCCAAAGCAAAGAGGGTGAAGAACACCAGATTTTCTTCTTAAGACGGAAATTAAATGTACATGAAAGAAACTATGCTATGGTCGAGAAAGAAGCATTCGCCATAAAGTGGACGTAAGAGACTCTCAGGTACTACTTGGTGGGAAGAAAGTTCAGATTGATCACAGACCATGCCCCTCTGAAGTGGATCTCACAAAACAAGGACAGTAATGCGAGAATAACGAGATGGTTCCTGGCATTACAAACCTTTCAATTTATGGTAGAACACAGGCCAGGCAGCCAGCTGGCCAATGCATATGCTTTGTCACGTGTCCATTGTTTGGGGGCTGCAGTTGTTCCGCCCCACAGATCGAAACAAAGGGGGGGATATGTGATAGAAGCACTGGAGATGTGTGGAATGGCTTATATGTATGTCTTAGGTTCCTGTCATATGTGTTCTGAAACCCCCAGGAGAAGTCTGTTTGGGCAAAACAGACTAGAAATGTCGGCTTTAGAGAAAAGCTGGTTTGGGTCCTGGGGGTGTGGATGTGAGGAGAGGGAGGGTACTATCCACAGGCCACTCCAGGTTTTGGGCCTTTCAGCCTGGTAACTGGCTCATTAGGGCTTGCAGCTGGTAATGGCTAATATAAGCTGGGTTTGTTTGTGGCTGAGTGTCTCACACCTGGGAGAGCAGGCAGACTAGCCTGTTCAGAGACACTTGGTGATAATCCTTGTAAGTATTGTGCAGTTGTTTTGTTGATGGTGAGGGTAAAAGGCCCTACCACTATTATAGGGAGGGAATCTGCTGTGTAGCTAGTGCCCAGCCGGGCTAGGACTTATGTTTATGTTTTGTTTATGTTTATATTCATTTGGCACAATAAAGACTGGCGCCGACCAGTTTGTATGAGAACCCCTAAATTGTATCCTGTTTCTACAGCTGCTGTGTGTGTAAAGAGGGAGTCCATCTACCCCAGGAGAGGGACCCCTATCCTGACTGTGTCACATTTGGTGGAGAATGCGGGCAGTCACACACTGAAGTTTGCAGCAAGGAAAAATTTTCGTTTAAAATTTAAAGGGACAGATACCAATTTGTCAGGGTGGATATAAAGTTATGTCCTTTGATGTCCATAGAGGTGGCGTCCGCACATGCTTAGGGAAGCCAGATTCTGCTTCCAACCTACATCCCAGGACAAAATGGAGGACATGGTTAAAGCCTTGTTCCAAGCTATGGCAGCTCAGCAAGAAGCTACCAGGCAGCAGGAAGCTACCAGGGCTCAGTAGGAATCCACCCAGGTGCAACTATTGGCCTTGGAGGCAGCCCAGAGGCAACAACAAGTCACCATCGAGGAAACCTGCCAGGCCATAGCGGAAAACAGCAAGGCCATAAAAGAGTTGGTACAACAGCTTGTAGTCCGGTCTGGAGATGCTTCCCCTGCTCTTCTAACTAACACTCACACCATACGGGCCAGTCACTTTCTGCAAAAAATGACCCAGAGTGATGATGTGGAGGCATACCACCCGGCCTTTGAAAGAACCGCCGAGAGAGAGAAGTGGCCTAAAGAGCAGTGGGCAAGTCTTGTGGCACCCTTCCTGTCTGGAGAACCACAAAATGCCTACTATGATTTATGCCTGGATGATGCCAAGGACTATGCCAAGTTAAAACGGGAGATCCTAACCCGCTTGGGAGTCACCTCATTTGTTCGGGCTCAATGAGTCCACCGCTGGGAGTTCCAAATGGGAAAACCACCATGCTCACAGATGCATGACCTCATCCATCTAACCACAAAATGGCTGCAGCCTGAGACGCTGACAGGACCACAGATGGTGGAAGATTCGTGATGGACCGGTATCTGTGATCGCTACCTGCGTCTCTGCGCAAGTGGGTGTGCCATGCAGACCCTAAGTCCACAGACCAGCTAGTCAAACTGGTGGAGAGGTACTTGGCGGCTGAGGAGCTGATGAGTGTGCCCCACCGATGGCGCATCGGCGAACTCCCATTGACACTGGTAAGACTGTTCCAGGGGAGAAGGGTGCTGGGCGGTTGAATGTACTCAAGACTGGGGGTGTGGAACCTGGAGATGGGCCAGCCAGGCCAGAAAGGTTGATACCCCATAAAAGACTAGATATTAATGTAATTCAATGTTTCCGATGTGGTGGTTTCGGCCATATTGCGGCTAATTGTTCACTTACCTCTGAACATATGCAATGTGATACTGCTCATGTCGACCGCAGGATGTCTTTCTTTGCACAGCCAGCCTGTACTGCTGACCGGCAGGTTGAGACAGATAAGCACATGTGTATACTCACTGTAGAAGGTAACCAAGTAGAGGCTCTGTTAGTTTCTGGTAGCCTGGTTACACTTATGAAAGCTGAACTGGTGAACCCCTTGAAGCGTAAGGGGAGAACTGTTGATGTGACCTGCATTCATGGGGATACCCGGTATTATGATACTGCAGAAATAAACATAGAAACACCATGTGGTTCCGTGATAGTCTCTGTGGGTTTGATACAGGGCTTGTTATATGATGCAATATTGGGGAGAGACTTTGCTCACTTCTGGAAGTTGTGGGAAAGCCGATTTTGCACAGAGGTAAATCACCCTGACTCGTTTGAGAGGGTTACTGACGTAGTAGCAGAGTCAGAGATGTTCCCTTTTTCTAGTATGATTGGTGAATTAGAGAATGCGGAGCCTGATGGTGGCTCGCCAAGTGGTGTGCCTCCCACTGAGGTGGGGAGTGTTATTGAGCCCGTGGACCACCTGCATGATCTTGAGGTCAGGAGAGAGGTCTTTGCCGTGGAGCAGTTGAATGACCCTACTCTGGTAAAAGCCAGGGAGAATGTCAAGGTGATCAATGGTAAACCCATAGACCCTGATAATCCTTTGTCATATCCTCACATGGCAGTATGTCAGGATTTGTTGTATCAGGTGACTAAGAAGGGAAAAGATATTGTGGAACAATTAATAGTTCCCAAAGCAGACAGAAGAACAGTATTAGATCTGGCCCATGCTCATATAATGGCAGGCCACCTAGGGGTAGAGAAAACTACTGAGCGAATTGTGCAGAGGTTTTTTTTGGACCGGGGTCCATAAAGAGGTATCTGACTATTGTGCATCCTGCCCTGAATGTCAGTATCATGCTCCAAGGCCACATTTCAAAAGTCACTTGGATCCGTTACCCATTATTGAGGTTCTGTTTGAAAGAATAGCTATGGATTTGGTTGGGCCATTAATGAAAACTGCCTGGGGCCATCAATATATTCTGGTGATACCATTACGCAATACGTCAACCAAGGCCATTGCTAGAGAATTAGTCCATGTCTTTAGCAGGTTGGGAATACCTAAGGAGATCCTGACGGACCAAGGTACCCCATTTATGTCAAAAATCAAGAACGAGTTATGCCGCTTGTTTAAAATTGACCAATGAAGAACCTCTGTGTACCATCCCCAGACTGATGGGCTAGTGGAGAGGTTTAATAAAACTTTAAAACATATGCTAAGAAAAGTAGTGGACAAAGATGGTAGAGATTGGGATTACTTGTTACCTTATTTGCTGTTGGTCATAACAGAGGTTCCCCAATCCTCCACAGGGTTTTCCCCTTTTGATTTATTGTACGGGAGACATCCAAGGGGGTTACTTGACATTGCCAAAGAGACATGGGAGGGGCAGTCCAGTCCGTATAAAACAGTTATTGAGCATGTTTCTCAAATGCAAGAAAGAATTGCTGCTGTAGTGCCGATAGTAAGAGAGCACTTGGAACAGGCCCAACAGGCACAGCAGAGGGTATACAACCGCAATGCTTGCTTACGCAACTTTGCTCCTGTGGACAGAGTGTTGGTGTTGGTTCCCACAGTAGAAAGTAAACTTTTGGCTAAATGGCAAGGACCCTTTGAAATCTTAGAAAAAATGGGGGAGGTCAATTATAAAGTTTACCAGCCGGGGAAAAGAAAGCCAGAACAGATATACCATGTAAATCTTATAAAACCCTGGAAGGATAGAGCAACACTGTCAGCTGTCCGAGCCTCTCCAGTAAACCCAGGGCCCATGGTACCCGAAGTGACAGTGGCAAAAACCCTGTCAGCCAGTCAACAGCAGGAAGTTAAGGAATTTCTGATCAGAAATAGGGTGCTGTTTTCTGACCTACCAGGGATAACCACGGTCATCAAACATGACATAATCACTGACCCAGGGGTTAAGGTTAACCTAAAACCCTATAGGTTACCAGAAGCCCAAAGAGAATCAGTGTCGAAGGAAATTGTTAGAGTTGGGTGTAATTGAAGAATCGCATAGTGAGTGGCAAGTCCCATTGTGCTCATTCCAAAACCCAACGGGAGTGTGTGATTCTGCAATGACTTTCGGAAATTGAACAGTGTGTCAAAGTTCGATGCCTACCCTATGCCTAGGGTGGACGAACAAATTGAAAGGCTGAGGACAGCCAGATATTTAACTACTCTTGACTTAACCAAAGGGTATTGGCAAGTGCCGTTAACTGAGAATGCCAAGGAAAAGACCGCTTTTTCTGTATCTGACGGGTTGTTTTAATACAAAATGTTACACTATGGGCTACATGGGGCACCTGCTACCTTTCAAAGAATGATGGATATGATTCTAAGTATGACATAGACAGTATGCTGCTGCTATACCATTGGCAGAGGTTTGATAAAGCCACAGCTCAATAAGATTGAGGCAATCCAAAACTGGCCACGATCCCTGAATAAAGAGCAGGTGAGAGCCTTCTTAGGGATCATTGGGTATTATAGGAGGTTTATACCCAATTTTGCCACCATTGCAGTCTCACTGACTGACCTTACCAAAGGCAAATAGAAAGTCATGGTGGAATGGGGTCCTGAAGCAGAGAAGGCTTTCCAGGAGTTTAAAATAGCATTATGTACCCAACCAGTTCTGATGACCCCTGATGTTGACAGAGAGTCTGTTGTACAAACCGATGCGTCAGATGTAGGCATCGGAGCGATCCTGTCCCAAAGCAAAGAGGGTGAAGAACACCAGATTTTCTTCTTAAGACGGAAATTAAATGTACATGAAAGAAACTATGCTATGGTCGAGAAAGAAGCATTCGCCATAAAGTGGACGTAAGAGACTCTCAGGTACTACTTGGTGGGAAGAAAGTTCAGATTGATCACAGACCATGCCCCTCTGAAGTGGATCTCACAAAACAAGGACAGTAATGCGAGAATAACGAGATGGTTCTTGGCATTACAAACCTTTCAATTTATGGTAGAACACAGGCCAGGCAGCCAGCTGGCCAATGCATATGCTTTGTCACGTGTCCATTGTTTGGGGGCTGCAGTTGTTCCGCCCCACAGATCGAAACAAAGGGGGGGATATGTGATAGAAGCACTGGAGATGTGTGGAATGGCTTATATGTATGTCTTAGGTTCCTGTCATATGTGTTCTGAAACCCCCAGGAGAAGTCTGTTTGGGGAAAACAGACTAGAAATGTCGGCTTTAGAGAAAAGCTGGTTTGGGTCCTGGGGGTGTGGATGTGAGGAGAGGGAGGGTACTATCCACAGGCCACTCCAGGTTTTGGGCCTTTCAGCCTGGTAACTGGCTCATTAGGGCTTGCAGCTGGTAATGGCTAATATAAGCTGGGTTTGTTTGTGGCTGAGTGTCTCACACCTGGGAGAGCAGGCAGACTAGCCTGTTCAGAGACACTTGGTGATAATCCTTGTAAGTATTGTGCAGTTGTTTTGTTGATGGTGAGGGTAATAGGCCCTACCACTATTATAGGGAGGGAATCTGCTGTGTAGCTAGTGCCCAGCCGGGCTAGGACTTATGTTTATGTTTTGTTTATGTTTATATACATTTGGCACAATAAAGACTGGCACCGACCAGTTTGTATGAGAACCCCTAAATTGTATCCTGTTTCTACAGCTGCTGTGTGTGTAAAGAGGGAGTCCATCTACCCCAGGAGAGGGACCCCTATCCTGACTGTGTCACATTTGGTGGAGAATGCGGGCAGTCACACACTGAAGTTTGCAGCAAGGAAAAATTTTCGTTTAAAATTTAAAGGGACAGATACCAATTCGTCAGGGTGGATATAAAGTTATGTCCTTTGATGTCCATAGAGGTGGCATCCGCACATGCTTAGGGAAGCCAGATTCTGCTTCCAACCTACATCCCAGGACAAAATGGAGGACATGGTTAAAGCCTTGTTCCAAGCTATGGCAGCTCAGCAAGAAGCTACCAGGGCTCAGCAGGAAGCTACCAGGGCTCAGTAGGAATCCACCCAGGTGCAACTATTGGCCTTGGAGGCAGCCCAGAGGCAACAACAAGTCACCATCGAGGAAACCTGCCAGGCCATAGCGGAAAACAGCAAGGCCATAAAAGAGTTGGTACAACAGCTTGTAGTCCGGTCTGGAGATGCTTCCCCTGCTCTTCTAACTAACACTCACACCATACGGGCCAGTCACTTTCTGCAAAAAATGACCCAGAGTGATGATGTGGAGGCATGCCACCCGGCCTTTGAAAGAACCGCCGAGAGAGAGAAGTGGCCTAAAGAGCAGTGGGCAAGTCTTGTGGCACCCTTCCTGTCTGGAGAACCACAAAATGCCTACTATGATTTATGCCTGGATGATGCCAAGGACTATGCCAAGTTAAAACGGGAGATCCTAACCCGCTTGGGAGTCACCTCATTTGTTCGGGCTCAATGAGTCCACCGCTGGGAGTTCCAAATGGGAAAACCACCACGCTCACAGATGCATGACCTCATCCATCTAACCACAAAATGGCTGCAGCCTGAGACGCTGACAGGACCACAGATGGTGGAAAGATTCGTGATGGACCGGTATCTGTGATCGCTACCTGCGTCTCTGCGCAAGTGGGTGTGCCATGCAGACCCTAAGTCCGCAGACCAGCTAGTCAAACTGGTGGAGAGGTACTTGGCGGCCGAGGAGCTGATGAGTGTGCCCCACCGATGGCGCATCGGCGAACTCCCATTGACACTGGTAAGACTGTTCCTGGGCGGTTGAATGTACTCAAGACTGGGGGTGTGGAACCTGGAGATGGGCCAGCCAGGCCAGAAAGGTTGATACCCCATAAAAGACTAGATATTAATGTAATTCAATGTTTCCGATGTGGTGGTTTAGGCCATATTGCGGCTAATTGTTCACTTACCTCTGAACATATGCAATGTGATACTGCTCATGTCGACCGCAGGATGTCTTTCTTTGCACAGCCAGCCTGTACTGCTGACCGGCAGGTTGAGACAGATAAGCACATGTGTATACTCACTGTAGAAGGTAACCAAGTAGAGGCTCTGTTAGTTTCTGGTAGCCTGGTTACACTTATGAAAGCTGAACTGGTGAACCCCTTGAAGCGTAAGGGGAGAACTGTTGATGTGACCTGCATTCATGGGGATACCCGGTATTATGATACTGCAGAAATAAACATAGAAACACCATGTGGTTCCGTGATAGTCTCTGTGGGTTTGATACAGGGCTTGTTATATGATGCAATATTGGGGAGAGACTTTGCTCACTTCTGGAAGTTGTGGGAAAGCCGATTTTGCACAGAGGTAAATCACCCTGACTCGTTTGAGAGGGTTACTGACGTAGTAGCAGAGTCAGAGATGTTCCCTTTTTCTAGTATGATTGGCGAATTAGAGAATGCGGAGCCTGATGGTGGCTCGCCAAGTGGTGTGCCTCCCACTGAGGTGGGGAGTGTTATTGAGCCCGTGGACCGCCTGCATGATCTTGAGGTCAGGAGAGAGGTCTTTGCCGTGGAGCAGTTGAATGACCCTACTCTGGTAAAAGCCAGGGAGAATGTCAAGGTGATCAATGGTAAACCCATAGACCCTGATAATCCTTTGTCATATCCTCACATGGCAGTATGTCAGGATTTGTTGTATCAGGTGACTAAGAAGGGAAAAGATATTGTGGAACAATTAATAGTTCCCAAAGCAGACAGAAGAACAGTATTAGATCTGGCCCATGCTCATATAATGGCAGGCCACCTAGGGGTAGAGAAAACTACTGAGTCAATTGTGCAGAGGTTTTTTTGGCCCGGGGTCCATAAAGAGGTTTCTGACTATTGTGCATCCTGCCCTGAATGTCAGTATCATGCTCCAAGGCCACATTTCAAAAGTCGCTTGGATCCGTTACCCATTATTGAGGTTCTGTTTGAAAGAATAGCTATGGATTTGGTTGGGCCATTAATGAAAACTGCCTGGGGCCATCAATATATTCTGGTGATACCATTACGCAATACGTCAACCAAGGCCATTGCTAGAGAATTAGTCCATGTCTTTAGCAGGTTGGGAATACCTAAGGAGATCCTGACTGACCAAGGTACCCCATTTATGTCAAAAATCAAGAACGAGTTATGCCGCTTGTTTAAAATTGACCAATGAAGAACCTCTGTGTACCATCCCCAGACTGATGGGCTACTGGAGAGGTTTAATAAAACTTTAAAACACATGCTAAGAAAAGTAGTGGACAAAGATGGTAGCGATTGGGATTACTTGTTACCTTATTTGCTGTTGGTCATAACAGAGGTTCCCCAATCCTCCACAGGGTTTTCCCCCTTTGATTTATTGTACGGGAGACATCCAAAGGAGTTACTTGACATTGCCAAAGAGACATGGGAGGGGCAGTCCAGTCCATATAAAACAGTTATTGAGCACGTTTCTCAAATGCAAGAAAGAATTGCTGCTGTAGTGCCGATAGTAAGAGAGCACTTGGAACAGGCCCAACAGGCACAGCAGAGGGTATACAACCACAATGCTTGCTTACGCAACTTTGCTCCTGTGGACAGAGTGTTGGTGTTGATTCCCACAGTAGAAAGTAAACTTTTGGCTAAATGGCAAGGACCCTTTGAAATCTTAGAAAAAGTGGGGGAGGTCAATTATAAAGTTTACCAGCCGGGGAAAAGAAAGCCAGTACAGATATACCATGGAAATCTTATAAAACCCTGGAAGGATAGAGCAACACTGTCAGCTGTCAGCTGTCCGAGCCTCTCCAGTTAACCCAGGGCCCATGGTACCCGAAGTGAGAGTGGCAAAAACCCTGTCAGCCAGTCAACAGCAGGAAGTTAAGGAATTTCTGATCAGAAATAGGGTGCTGTTTTCTGACCTACCAGGGAAAACCACGGTTATCAAACATGACATAATCACTGACCCAGGTTTTAAGGTTAACCTAAAACCCTATAGGTTACCAGAAGCCCAAAGAGAATCAGTGTCGAAGGAAATTGTTAGAGTTGGGTGTATTTGAAGAATCGCATAGTGAGTGGCAAATCCCATTGTGCTCATTCCAAAACCCAACGGGAGTGTGCGATTCTGCAATGACTTTCGGAAATTGAACAGTGTGTCAAAGTTCGATGCCTACCCTATGCCTAGGGTGGACGAACAAATTGAAAGGCTGAGGACAGCCAGATATTTAACTACTCTTGACTTAACCAAAAGGTATTGGCAAGTGCCGTTAACTGAGAATGCCAAGGAAAAGACCGCTTTTTCTGTACCTGACGGGTTGTTTTAATACAAAATGTTGCAATTTGGGATACATGGGGCACCTGCTACCTTTCAAAAAATGATGGATATGATTCTAAGTATGACATAGACAGTTTGCTGCTGCTTATCTGGATGATGTGGTCATTCATAGTCCTGATTGACAGTCTCACTTGCCCAGAGTACAAGCAGTGTTGGACTCCATATATAAGGCAGGTTTGACAGCCAACCCCAAAAAGTGTTGTCTGGGGATGGAAGAAGTAAAATATCTTGGGTACACCGTTGGCAGAGGTTTGATAAAGCCACAGCTCAATAAGATTGAGGCAAACCAAAACTGGCCACGACCCCTGAATAAAGAGCAGGTGAGAGCCTTCTTAGGGATCACTGGGTATTATAGGAGGTTTATACCCAATTTTGCCACCATTGCAGTCTCACTGACTGACCTTACCAAAGGCAAACAGAAAGTCATGGTGGAATGGGGTCCTGAAGCAGAGAAGGCTTTCCAGGAGTTTAAAATAGCGTTATGTACCCAACCAGTTCTGATGACCCCTGATGTTGACAGAGAGTTTATTGTACAAACCGATGCGTCAGATGTAGGCATCGGAGCGATCTTGTCCCAAAGCAAAGAGGGTGAAGAACACCGGATTTTCTTCTTAAGACGGAAATTAAATGTACATGAAAGAAACTATGCTATGGTCGAGAAAGAAGCATTGGCCATAAAGTGGACCTAAGAGACTCTCAGGTACTACTTGGTGGGAAGAAAGTTCAGATTGATCACAGACCATGCCCCTCTGAAGTGGATCTCACAAAACAAGGACAGTAATGCGAGAATAACGAGATGGTTCTTGGCATTACAAACCTTTCAATTTATGGTAGAACACAGGCCAGGAAGCCAGCTGGCCAATGCATATGCTTTGTCACGTGTCCATTGTTTGGGGGCTGCAGTTGTTCCGCCTCACAGATCGAAACAAAAGGGGGGGATATGTGATAGAAGCACTGGAGAAGTGTGGAATGGCTTATATGTATGTCTTAGGTTCCTGTCATATGTGTTCTGAAACCCCCAGGAGAAGTCTGTTTGGGGAAAACAGACTAGAAATGTCGGCTTTAGAGAAAAGCTGGTTTGGGTCCTGGGGGTGTGGATGTGAGGAGAGGGAGGGCTCTATCCACAGGCCACTCCAGGTTTTGGGCCTTTCAGCCTGGTAACTGGCTCATTAGGGCTTGCAGCTGGTAATGGCTAATATAAGCTGGGTTTGTTTGTGGCTGAGTGTCTCACACCTGGGAGAGCAGGCAGACTAGCCTGTTCAGAGACACTTGGTGATAATCCTTGTAAGTATTGTGCAGGTGTTTTGTTGATGGTGAGGGTAATAGGCCCTACCATTATTATAGGGAGGGAATCTGCTGTGTAGCTAGTGCCCAGCCAGGCTAGGACTTATGTTTATGTTTTGTTTATGTTTATATTCATTTGGCACAATAAAGACTGGCGCCGACCAGTTTGTATGAGAACCCCTGACTTGTGTCCTGGTTCTACAGCTGCTGTGTGTGTAAAGAGGGAGTCCATCTACCCCAGGAGACGGACCCCTATCCTTACTGTGTCACAATATATATACATAGTATCCACAGAGCCGGCACTCCCATTCACATAACCAATAGACCGAGGTGCCAGTCATGAGTTACAATAGCCAGATCAAGAAAGCGGCACTCAGCGGGTTTAAATCTAATAGAAAGAAGATTTCAAACAGGCTCAATCAATTCAACATCTCGGGCTTAAACCTGTTGAGTGCCGCTTTCTCGATCTGGCTATATATTATATATATATATATATAAATAAATAAATAAATATATATATATATATATATATCTGGAGCCAGTCCTGGGTGAAGTAGTGTGTGCAGGAGTTGGGTGCAGTGCAGGGTTAGGGATAGTGGAGTGCAGAGTTAGGGGTAGTACCTGTCCTGTGCCTGGCCAATCCATGGAAGCTGCTTGCAATGCTGGAGAAAAGAGAAAGGACGAGGAAAGCGTTTCAGAAGGCGAGCAATTATAAACTAATTAAGCTATTTGGAAACTTCCAATTGCTTAATTAGTCATTGGGGGGGGGGGGGGGGGGTGATGTAGTTGGGATCCTGGCGCACAGAATGCTGGCACTCAGCATCCCGGTGCCGAGATCCTGACAGGGTTGAGAATGCCGGTAGCAGTATCCTGGCACCTGCGATCCCAGCAGGTATGTAAGTATGAGGGTTAGGTTTAGGCACTAGTGGGAGGGTTAGGGCTAGGCTGTGGGAGGGGAGGGTTAGGCTGTGAGGAGGGTTAGGTTTACGCTGTGGGAAAGGTGAGCTAGGGTTAGGATAAGGGATAGGGGATAGTGCAGAAGTACTTACCTTTGGACGTTGGTATTCTGACTGTTGGGATGCCGCTGTCATAAAGTAGTAAGACAGGCTTCAGCAACTACAGACACTTTGCACGTGACAGAATGAGACAAAATATGTCAGGTGCTATCCTTGTAGAATTCTGTGACCTTTCCTACAGCGTGATCATATTTGTAAAGAACGGCTGCATGTGACACAGGTATTGTCATGATGGGGGGGAGGAGGGGATAGTTCCACTACTTTGCATAAAATGTCACCTGTATTAGTAATACGCTGCAAAGGAAAGGAAGGAGACATGTAAATACACATAACATATTTTAAAATGAATATAAACATGGCCTTTAATGTTCTGTCTATAAAGAAATTGCTAATTTGTGGCACCAGGTCTACAATGCAGACAGGGTTAGCAGGGGAGAAGGAAATACTGGATATGACGTGTCATGCAGAGAAAAATGCATAGATTGCAAATCCTACCCACAGAGCGTATTATTGTGTATTTAGCCAATACATGATATATGTGGCCCTTTATTTATCTACAATAAGCCCATTCATCTTAACCTGTCTCTCCTTTCTTCTTTCCATAAACTAATTTAAGTAAGTAGGGTAGGAACAAACACTGTAAGAAGGAAGTAGCAATTACTTTGCATAGTGAAATACCTCCGTCTCTGGCAGGAAAATGATAAAGAAATAGAATAATAGTAATACACAGCCATCGGGTGCCAACACTAACAGGACTAGATTTCAAATAAATAAAGTAAAATATTTGTAATTATCCAGGAATCCGGGGTATGCGGCAGATGAACACATAGCTTTACATTAAGGCAAACAAACAATTAATCTAACTTCATATTACATCATCCATTCACAATGAGCTGAATGTTAACTTATTCACAGACTACACAAGTCTTCAGTCTACATTTTAGTTTGTTCGTGCATTTCATGTGATCTAATTGGGAATTAAATGCATCTACAGTAACTGATTATGAGAGTCTTGATATTCCAGTCATCAGCACACACTCCACATTTGTATACGACACAGTGGGGGTGATAGAGGGGGAAGCAATCGGGAAGCCGACTGCCTATATATTTACCGGCAGCCGGCTTCCCGACTGTCTTATCCTGGCAAGGGTGAAATGCCGGGCGTCTAGATGTAAACGCCGCATTTCCCCGACGCCGGGAGACGAACAGCCGTGGTTTAGGTTTAGGGCTCCCGGGGGGGACTTAGGGTTAGGCACCCCCCCGGGAGGGTTAGGATTAGGCTATGGGGAGGGAGGGTTAGGGTTAGGCACCCCCGGGGGGGACTTAGGGTTAGGCACCCCCCCGGGGGACTTAGGTTTAGGTAGCGGGGAAAGGGGTGGTTAGGGTTAGGCACTTAGAGGGGGGATTAGGGTTAGGCACTTGGGGGGGAAGTTAGGGTTAGGCACCCCTAAGGAGGGTTAGGGTTAGGGGGGTTAGGTTAGTGGATACTTACCTATCCATGATCAGGATTTCCAGCGCTGTCGGGCTTCCGCTGCGTCGCACTCTGCTCCTGTTAGGCTGCCGCTGACGGGAATGTGGTCGGCGGTATTTCATACCCATTCCGATAGAGGTGCGTATGCTGCATATTTATGTTAATACCGCGAGCCAAAGGGCAACCTATTGAGATATCCACATTCATCAGCACAAATCCGCCGATGTGTGTATAAAGACACATTATCGGCAGACCATCAGCCACAGCATTGGATATTGCACTTATGGCAGACACAGTTTTAGAAGTGGAGATGTTGCCCATAGCAACCAATCAGATCCTAGCTATTATCTTCTATAAGGTGCTAGATAAATGTTAAGTAGAATCTTATTGGTTGTTATGGGCAACATCTCCACTTCTAAAAATTCTAATTTTTTGTAAATATACCCCTTAGTCTTAACAAACAAGAATCCTATAGAACGGGTAAGAGTTTGCACTGTGCTGATGCAAAAAAGGTTAAATTGCTGCTTTTTGGTGTAAAATTGTCATGGAGAGTTTTCTTGTTTACATTTGAAACATTTAATCATATAATTCTTACATACAAATAAACAATCAATAAAAAAAGGAAAATGAAAATAGTAACATAACAAGTATTGCCACAACACATTGCTTTACAAGATGGTACAAGCAATAATCACATAAATAGACTCACTACATTAGTTAAGCAAGGAGAGATATAACGCTCAATAGCAAATAACTGTTCTCCCCATAGGGGTAGTTGTTCTATTATAATCAGTACAATATAGATCTCAGTAGATTCGCCCATTGTTTAATGCCTTAGGATTCCGGTAGCCCAGGATGTATGTCCCCCCATACATACATCCTGGAGATAATTTCCAGCAAATTACTTTAATAAATGTGCCACTATGTATCTTCCCTATATACCCAGAGAACATTTGTGGCACCATAGAGAAAAAAGATAATAATAGCAACAAAAATATAAATATGTATTAATATGTATCATAATGTTAAATATGAGGGAAAAAATTATAAAGTACAAACCAATCAGCTCTTAACTGTTACTTTACAGGCTTTGGCCAGTATTCAATTTGGAGCAAAAATCTGTTTTTGCGTGTTTTTGGGAAAACTTTTCGCCGATGACGTAATTTTCACCTTTTTGGGTTTTACTCCGTATTCAGGGCCTGATTCAGAGCCAGACGCTCTGACCAGAGCGCTCGCTCTGAATCAGGGCCCTCCTACATGAAAATGGAGGTGCCTCTTGGACGCTCGCATAGCTGTGGGTGACCACCCACAGCTATAGCGAGCGTCCATGATGATGGTCGCGATGGTCAAGACCATCGCGACCATCGGGCTTGCGACGGAGACCCTGTGGTAGGGTCTCGCTGCCGCAAGTCCTGGAGTGATTTTGGCTCTATCAGAGCCAAAATCACTCCCACTGACATCACTACTGATGTCAGTGGGGCCGGCTTCAGACGGTAGGCGTTCCCATGGGAACGCCTACCGTCTGGCCACCACGCCCCCGGCACGCCCACCAAAGGGGGCGTGCTTTCAATCAACATCGACAGCACGCCCACTTTGGTGCGAGACCCGGAGCGACGGCTACCCCGTCGCTAGCCGGGTCTCGCGCATGCGCACCACGGAGCTCCCTCCGTCGTGCACATGTGCAGTAGGGCACCATCAACCCGCTTGCGAGCGTCCTGCGCTCGCGAGTGGGTCTGAATCAGGCCCTCAATTTGAAAGACTTTCCACCTAGGCGGAAAGTCAATGCAATGTAATAGGCAGAAAAGTTTCGCCTATGAATGGCAGGCGAAACAAAGTGCAGAATTGGGGTTTTGGGGTGCAACGTTGCGGGAACCCCCTTGCAGCCTTCAGACAGTCCCCCAAAGGTAAACTGTGTAAAAAAATTAAAAAAAAAACCTTAAGGACACCCCAAAAAATGACTTTGAAAAAGGGGTCGGAAAAAAAAAGTTGGGGTACAAACTTAAAAAGTAGCGAACTTGACTCTGGGGGGGGTCCCCAAGTATGCCCCAAGTGTTTTTTTGATTGCAGGTGCTTGCGGCAGGTGGATTTTTCACGTTTTTTCAACTTAACTTTAGCAACTTTTAAATATGCTGACCCCCATTTTCAAGTACCCCAAATTTGCTGGGATAAGTTATTTTCTGAAAAAAATACTCCTGAATACTATTCTGCATCACGTATAGAAAAACACTATTTAGCAGCTATTCAGCCCGTTTAAAAACACAAAATACCTTCAGCAAGCCAAATCAGGGGGTACCATAGGGAAGCCCCATGTCAGAGCATCTTTTGGGGGGTGTCAGGCTGATTTCCCCAAAACTGATAGTACTTTCCGCCTGTTCAAGTTTCGCCGGTCCCGTTTTCGCGTACTTTCAAATTGAATACGGGGTAAAGCGTGCACGCGCGCGATACTTTTCCACCTGCAAAACAGATTAAGTAAAAGTATTGCAGCTCGGCTCAAATTGAATACGAATCTATGTTTGAAAAATGACAGCTAGGAGCTGATTGGTAAGTACTTTATCTCCATCGACTTTATCTCTCTTCAAGGGTTAGTACATAAACCCCTGTGTTCCCTTAAGAACTAAAGTTATTTTCAAGGAATAAAGTTTTAGGGCTCTTTAATGTGCATCTCTCTCTGACAGACAGACATACAGTATGCAATTTAATGTTCGGTACACATTATACGATGTGTATACCCAGTAATGGGGTGACGCAACGTGACGATATATCGCGTTCGAAGTTGTTCAATATGTTTGTAAAAACATTTTAACTCTATCCATTTAATAGCTACTTCCACTGGTTTAAAATTCTTGCCCATTAGTGGAATGGTAAATATAATATAACTAGGGTATGTACTATGTACTGTAACCTTGGCCATTCATTTTCCTGTTGCTGACAGCTACAGATAGGTTTGCATAGTGTTGCAATTACTTGGATAATGAAACCTGTTCATGACGTTATTGTCCATTATAATTGCCAATGCTTCAATACTCCGACAGTTTCTGTCTACAGCAGTGGTTGGTTCCCAAACTTTTTTGAATCATGGCGCCCTAAAGTATCAGCATTGTTATCACGGCACAGTTTAAGTTTGTTATTTAGAGATTCAGAAAAAATGTAGTAAAGTGAAGTAAATTGTGCTTATCTGTCATCCTTAGGCTCAGTTATGTGGTTGTAGACAGGTTTGTGCTTCTGTTTGTCCATATATTTACATTACATTGACCATAAATAATATGATTTGGTGCTAGACCACCAACCTGAGGCACCCCTGCAAGTGTCCCGAGGCACCCCAGGGAACCACGGCGCACAGTTTCGGAACCACTGGTCTACAGACATTCATTTTCAGATCTGAGTAATTGTTTGAGATTTGCAATACATTGGGTTTTGTTACCAGCTAACAAATAATAAGTAGAAAGGCATTCATTAAATATTTTTACGATGTTGTCTGGCAGTAGCATGCGATGCTGACAGCTGAGTAACAAGCTGTATGAGGAGTATCCGCTATGCGTACAGTACCGTGCTTTTCATACAGGACAACGTAAGCTATGCGTACAGTACCGTGCTTTGTATACAGGGCAGTGTAAGCTATGCGTACAGTACCGTGCTTTGTATACAGGGCAGTGTAAGCTATGCCTACAGTACCGTTCTTTGTATACAGGGCAGTGTAAGCTATGCGTACAGTACCGTGCTTTGTATACAGGGCAGTGTAAACTATGCGTACAGTACCGTGCTTTGTATACAGGGCAGTGTAAGCTATGCGTACAGTACCGTGCTTTGTATACAGGGCAGTGTAAGCTATGCGTACAGTACCGTGCTTTGTATACAGCGCAGTATAAGCTATGCGTACAGTACCGTGCTTTGTATACAGGGCAGTGTAAGCTATGCGTACAGTACCCTTCTTTGTATACAGGGCAGTGTAAGCTATGCGTACAGTACCGTGCTTTGTATACAGGGCAGTGTAAGCTATGCGTACAGTACCGTTCTTTGTATACAGGGCAGTGTAAGCTATGCGTACAGTACCGTTCTTTGTATACAGGGCAGTGTAAGCTATGCGTACAGTACCGTGCTTTGTATACAGGGCAGCGTAAGCTATGCGTACAGTACCGTTCTTTGTATACAGGGCAGTGTAAGCTATGCGTACAGTACCGTGCTTTGTATACAGGGCAGTGTAAGCTATGCGTACAGTACCGTTCTTTGTATACAGGGCAGTGTAAGCTATGCGTACAGTACCGTTCTTTGTATACAGGGCAGTGTAAGCTATGCGTACAGTACCGTTCTTTGTATACAGGGCAGTGTAAGCTATGCGTACAGTACCGTGCTTTGTATACAGGGCAGCGTAAGCAGACTTTTCTGACTGTGACACAGCTAATTATATTTCCAGCTTCTGACAAACCTCAGCTGCTGAAATCACTTATGTTATGTGAAAAACATTTTTTGCGTGTTAATAAAATCCACTTTCTATATGCCACTTAAATGTTTAACTCATTCAGAGCAGGCCATAAGCAAAGGCATGCAAAGTCCACGTTGTCTATAATAAAAGGTTGTGTGGCAACATAAAGCTGTCAACAATGTGGGTCTGAATGTGGGTGGCTGCTTGTGTTTTGAAGCGTGGCCACCTGGTCACTAGCTAAGCTGTGGGTTACAACCCACAGTTTTAGCGACCGACCAGGTTGATGGTCGCGATGGTCAAGACCATCGTGACCATCGGGGCTTGCGACAAGACCATAAGGTTGGGTCTCGGCAACTGCGAGCCCCAGGGAGCTTCCTGCTCCGTTTGTGAAACCACCCCCCCTCCCCGCCTACTAAACGGGGCGAGCTGTCGACAGCCACCCCGTTGGTAGCGAGCCCCGGAGCAAGAGAATTTCTCTCTCGCTCCGGGACTTGATGGTTATACTTGCGCAGGAAAATGGGGTGGAGCCTGTGGAAAAGGGGACGGAGCCTTGCGGCTCCTTCTGTCAACGTCACTGTGGGGGCATGCCCAGCACTTTCCAAGATGCTGGGCTGCCAACAGGCTCCCCCTACACTGAGAATAGATACCGTGCACATGCACACAGCATCTATTCTCCTGCTGCTCACCCGCTGCTCTGCTATGCAGAGCAGCGGTGTGTGCTCACCCCCCCAGCCAGCCATTGGATGGGCATCGGAAAGCTGCATGGCTGGCAGCTATCGAATTTCCAGCATTCGATGGAAAAAGTACTTCCAAATCGGTTTCATCGCTTTCCGATGTCCATTCCTACACCACTATTACAGGGAGTCTCACTGACACACAGGTAGAGTCGACAAGTATTGTATGCACTTTACCAAAGAACATGGGATGAATTCTCTATTGAGCTAACATAACCTTTTAGTTGAAACAGTGGGTATCAGTGATGCATTGTGCTACAAATCCCTTTTGAATAGAGCTAAAAATATAGGGGGTCATTCAGACCCACTCGCGAGCGGCAGTACGCTCGCAAGTGGGTCGATGGTCCCCACTGCGCATGCGCATGACGGAGGGAGCTCCGTCGTGCGCATGCGCGAGACCCGGCGAGCGAAGGACTTTCCATCGCTCCGGGTCTCGCACCAAAGGGGGCGTGCTGTCGATGTTGATTGACAGCACGCCCCCTTTGGTGGGCGTGCCGGGGGCATGCCTGCCAGACGGAGGCGTTCCCATGGGAACGCCTACCGTCTGAAGCCGGCCCCACTGACATCACTAGTGATGTCAGTGGGAGTGATTTTGGCTCTGATAGAGCCAAAATCACTCCTGGCCTTGCGGCTGGGAAACCCAACCGCAGGGTTTCCCTCGCAATTCCGATGGTCGCGATGGTCAAGACCATCGCGACCATCTTTTTGCACGCTTGTATATGCTGTGGGTGGTGACCCACAGCTATACGAGCGTCCAGGAGGACGCTCCATATTAATGGAGGAGGGCCCTGATTCAGAGCGAGCGCTCTGGTCAGAGCGTCCGGCTCTGAATCAGGGCCATAGTTACAAATCAGTAATAACTCCTGAGTATGTAATAAGGTTTCTCCCTGGAGTGGAACAAAATAACCACAGTAATGTATACTGATGGAGCGCTAATAGGGGGTGTGTTAATCCATACAATAGAGAGCAGTTGTATATAAGAGGATAGTCAGTCCTTAATAGAGAAGGGAAATATAGCAAAAAATAAATACTAGCGCTCCAATCAGGATAATCTAAAAAGTCAGTAAGAATTTAATAGCTAGGTATAATTACCATAGGGAAATACACATAAATTTAATTTATATAAATATAAAACCATAAAAATACAGGTACATCACCCAATCCACCAATCATAGGACTAGTCAGTCATATGTATTAGGAGCCATTATTTGTAATTCAATGCTTAATGAAGCTTGTGTGTTGTTGATAATAGTCCAGACCAATAGTTACCAAGTCCAGTGTCCAAATTTTAGATAGGGTCCTAATTAGCAATGCTGGCAGCCTTTGCATGAATCCAGTCCCCTAAGCACAGGTACGATGATAAGCTGGTATAGCTGGTATAGCTGGATAAGCCTGTGGTTCCCCTGACAGCCGTCACCTCCTTATTATTGTTAATGTTTCACAGCATCTTCTACCAGACCTTACGTATGAGGTGTACAATGAAGAATTTACAAATAACCTCATTAATCCTGGCACGCGCACTGCTTTGCCTCAGTTTATCAGCATTCTGCAGTATCACAGAGTAAATGCATCAGACAGCTCTGCACATAAAGTCAGCGGCCTCTTCCTCTGCCAGGAATCCAAAAGGACATTAAACTCTTAAGTCTGTCGTCCTGCAAATCATGTTAGTATACACAGTAAGAGATAGGGAGACAGTTTCAGGATTATTCTTACTCACTACTGTTCCTATTTTTATTATTAAACATTTCATTAAATTACATTTCTCTTGACACAAAACATTTCACAGGAATTTCATTGTCTATAATTCAGGGATTCCCAAATTTGGTCCTCAAGGCGCCCTAATAATGTGAGGTACATACTTGAACGATGAATCGGTGGTAAGGGCAGATATGCACAATTTATCTTTCAGATATCTTGCTTTTGTCAGCCATGACGACAGCCAATGCAATATATCTGTGGGCGACGTGGTTCACAGATACATTGTATGTACACACCGGCCCAACAGTCGGGACGATATATATCGTTCATATGCTGTACTAATGATATATCATTCAGTGTGTACCCAGCATAACAGTAGGGATGTGCGCTGGACCATTTTTACCGGATTTGGATTTGGTTCTAATTCGTCGTCCGGCTTTGGATTTGGATTTGCCAAACTGTGGTGACTGGCTTTGGATTTGGATTTGGATTTTTTTTACAAAAATTGACAAAAAATGCTAAAATCACATAAATTGGTCCTTTTTTTCTTCTTAGAGTATCATTAACCTCAATAACATTAATTTCCAGTCATTTATAGTCAATTTAGACCCCCCCACAGCTTATAATATTGTTTTCAACATTATTGGCCAAAGGTTGCAGTGAGCTGACTGTTTACTAAGCGACAAAGCAGCGGCGCAGTGGCACAGACACCACAATTTAAAGCACATCTATGAAACATTGCCACACAGCAGTGGCAGAAATGAAAAGTAGTGCACCCACCCAGTGGGGTACGGCCAGCAAAATCACAGTACTTGTTACATAGTGGCCTACGGCCCAAGGAGTCACAGTGTGCAGTCTAATTCACATTACACCGCACATAGGCCATGATTCACATTACACCATAAAGTTGTGCCTCTTATTTATGTTACGACACACAGCAGTGCCCCTTTTGCACAATGCCCACAGTAGTGCCCCTTTTACACAATGCCCACAGTAGTGACCCTTTTACACAATGCCCACAGTAGTGACCCTTATACACAAAGCCCACAGTAGTAATGCCCCTTATACAATGCCCACAGTAGTAGTGCCACTTATACAATGCCCCCAGTAGTGGTACCCCCTATGCAGTCCCCTTAGTAGTAGGGCCCCCTATGCAGTGCCCCCAGTAGTAATATGCCCCCCAGTAGTATTCCCCCCATTAGCATGCCCCCCAGCAGTATGCCCCCCCAGTAGCAGTGCCCCCATTAGCAGGTCCCCAGTAGTAGTGCCCCCATTAGCAAGCCCCCAGTAGTAGTGCCCCCATTAGCAGGCCCCAAGTAGTATGCCCCCCAGTAGTAGTGCCCCCCAGTAGTAGTGCCCCAGTAGTAGTGCCCCCATTAACATGCCCCCAGTAGTAGTGCCCCCATTAACATGCACCCAGTAGTGGTATGCCCCCCATTAGCAGGCCCCCAGTAGTAGTATGCCCCCCCTTAGCAGGCCCCCAGTAGTAGTAGTGCCCCCATTAGCAGGCCCCCAGTAGTAATATGCCCCCCCTTAGCAGGCCCCCAGTAGTAATATGCCCCCCACTAGCAGGCCCCCAGTAGTAATATGCCCCCCCTTAGCAGGTCCCCAGTAGTAATATGCCCCCCCTTGGCAGGCCCCCAGTATATGCCCCCCCCTTAGCAGGCCCCCAGTAGTAATATGCCCCCCACTAGCAGGCCCCCAGTAGTAATATGCCTCCCCTTAGCAGTCCCCCAGTAATAATATGCCCCCCTTTGGCAGGACCCCAGTAGTAATATGCCCCCCCTTGGCAGGACCCCAGTATATGCCCCCCCTTGGCAGGCCCCCAGTAGTAATATGCCCCCCCTTAGCAGGCCCCCAGTAGTAATATGCCCCCCACTAGCAGGCCCCAGTAGTAGTATAACCCCCATTAGCAGGCCCCCACTTAGCAGGCCCCCAGTAGTAATATGCCCCCCACTAGCAGGCCCCCAGTAGTAGTATGCCCCCCAGGAATGCCCCCTTACACACACGCATAAAAAAAAAAAGAAAACTTACCTGAATCCCTGCTCCCGTCGCCGTCCGCTCTGCTCTGCTGTCACACGCTGAGGAGGGAGCTGGAAGACGAAGCTCATGAGTGAGCTCCAACCGGCTCCCTCCGTACAGCAGCCAATGAGAGTCTACCTGACTCTCATTGGCTGCTATTACAAACACACAGCTGGCGCTAGCGGCTGTGTGTTTGTGTCTGTGTAGGGCAGACCGCTATCACAGCGGTCTGCCCTACACTAGAGGAGCCGACAGGAGCCGACAGAATCCGAGCTGTGGCTCGGCCTCGAATGGGGATCCGAGTCAGGCGGGGATCACCCGAACAGCGTTTCTTGTGGACTCGGATCCCCAATGTACGGAATAGTTCGGATTCCACAGAATCCGAACCGCTCATCTCTACATAACAGTCCAGGTTTTAAGAATATGCTTGTGCACAGATGGTATATTCAAACTGACTGAGGTACTAATTAAGGGCCTGATTCACTATGGATCGCACTTCTGCTTATATGCACGTACGCAGTTGCTAATATCAGCGGTGGTATTTAAATGTTTGCATTCACATTGCGAACACAGCCAGACATAAGGACACCCACTTCCCCTTACTCACATCTGTATACGAGGGCAACATAGCGAAACAAATCGGTAACATCGAATAACATCGTCACTTCCTGTCATTCACTCTGTTCTGGGTCTGCGTAGCCTCTGCAAATGCCTTTCTCATCGCAATTGCTAGTTTGCGCACGTGCACTGCGATGCATACGCATGCACAGAACGCAACAATCGACCGATTGTGTGCATATTAGCGTCTTTCCTTGCTGTACCAGGCCCTAAGGGCTCTATTTACTACAATCCGCATATTGAATGCAGATTGTAGTGTGATATTATCGACTGAATTCGCATTGCTAATTCAGGCAATATCACAGGGATTTACTACAAATCCCTGGCAGGGACAGAGCTTGCGATAAAGCTCTGTCCTTGCGGATCCCCTTCGGAGCCTTGTCACGGTATAAATACCTGCACATATGCCGACCGTCTGCCGCTGCTACCCACCCCCAGCGCTAAGCCCCGCCCCCGCGATTGCGGACCCCCCCGCGCCCCCCCTCCCTTAATTACACTTACCTGCATGGTCCGGGCCTCCGGTGATGTTCTCCATGCCTCCGGTCAGGTGATCTCCCATACTTCACTGGGACCCGATCACCTGATGACCGGGCAGCAGTGCACTATGGGAGACCAGCTGACTGGAGGGGAGTCATGACTGGAGGTCCCTCTCGGTATACATACGATTGACAGGCGGTCGGGATGCCAGCGGTCAGAAGAGCAACAGCGGCATCCTGATGTTCAGGATCCCGACAAGGACCCTTTCTCCCCCCTATCCTTCCCCCTCCTCCAGTAGTATCTAACCACCTCCTCCCAGTGGTGCCTAACCCTAACCTCCCCCCGGTGGTGCCTAAACCTAACCCCCCCTTCCAGCACCCTCAACCTAACCCCCCCTTCCCGCACCTTAAACCTAACCCTCCTCCAGCGGTGCCTAACCCTAACCTCTCCTCGGTGGTGCCTAAACCTAACCCCCCCTTCCAGCACCCTAAACCTAACCCTCCCCAGTTGGTGCCTAAACCTGACCTCCCCCCAGTGGTGCCTAACCCTAACCTCCTCCCGGCGGTGCCTAAACCTAACCCCCCCTTCCTGCATCCTAAACCTAACCCTCTCCGAGTTGTGCCTAACCCTAACCTCCCCCCGGTGGTGCCTAACCTTAGCGCCTCTTCCCCGCAGCCTAACCCTAACCCTCCCCAGTCAGTCCTTAACCCTGACCCACCCCGGGAGGTCCCTAAACCTAACACCGCCATCCTCGGCCTAACCCTAACCTGCATACTTACGTCGGTACCTTGAACTCTTCGGGACGGCGGTGTCGGCATTCTGATGGTGTTAGGATTCTCATTCCGGCATTGGTATATTGACGTCCGGCATCCCGACGACATCCCGATCTCTCATATAACGCAAAGGATTATATAACTTGTGTTTGCCTTTTGGAGGAATCATTAAGGGTTCAGGCTATCTGTCCACAACTTCAGCACAGTGCAGTTATACACAATGGGCTTGATTCAGATTTGGGAATAAGTAAGAAACAGCAAATAACTGCATCTTGGTAAAACCATGTTGCATTGCAGGTGGGGCAGATATAAAATGTGCAGACAGATTTGGGAGTGGTGCAGTGGCGTTTCTATAATGGATGCATGGTGTGTAGTGCACATGGGCCCCTGGGTCCAAGGGGGCCCACACTGCACACCCTGCATCCATATAATTAGTATGCTTACCTCCCTGGAGTCCTGCGTCAGCTGGTTCTTCTGTCTTCATTCAACGGAAAAATTTAGCGGCAGCCATTTTCCCGTTGATTTGCGAAAGCGCAATAGTGATGTCCCCAGGAACAAGACGCGGGCGCCATGTTCCCAGATACCTGCACAAAGCCAGAGTCTACTACGCTGCCAGAGAGGAGGGGGCCTGCATAGAGGCTGCACACGGGCTCCCTCCTCTCTTAAAACGCCCCTGGAAGGGTGTGTCCAAACTAGGGGTGTACATTGGCGTCTTTTCGTGTTTTGTGTTTTGGTTTTGGATCTGGATCTTTCTTCATGTTTTGGATCTGGATTGGTTTTGCCAAAACCACCCTTCCGTGTTTTGGGTTCTGGGTTTTGTGTTTTGGATCTGTATTTTTTTGGAAAAAACTTAAAAACAGCTAAAATCACTGAATTTGGTTTTATTTGTTCCTACGCTATTATTAACTTCAATAACATTAATTTCCACTCATTTCCAGTCTATTCTGAACACCTCACAATAGTGTTTTAGGCAAAAAGGTTGCACTGAGATAGCTGGATGACTATGCTAAGCGACACGAGTGGGCGGCACAAACACGTGGTCCATCTTGTAGTGGCACTGCAGTGGCAAATAGGATGGCAGTTTGAAAAACTAGGCCCAAAAGAGTAGATACTTGGCGCTGCTACTTTGTTGATGCACATGCAGCTAATGTGCACACAAACACAGAAAAATAAACACTTTTTAAATGTTTTCTTTTTTTTGTGCACTTTGGGGGTTACACCACCCTTAAACAGACCAGCCGGTCCTTGACTTATGACACAGACACACACTTGGCGCTGTTACTTAGTTGATGAACGTGCGGCTAAAGCGCACACAAACACAGAAAAAAAAATTTTTTTTTTTGCACTTGGGGGGAGCACTCCTGATGGACAGAGCAACCCCTGGACAACACTACAGCACCCCTTTAGGACTACAGTGACACAGGAGCCACTGAAGCCCTCCCTCTTCTTTTTGCCCACAGCTCCTATGGACAACACAGCCTTTATGGGACAACAGCACTGCACAACACAGCCCAGCCAGTTCCTATGGACAACACAGCCTTTACAGCTATGCGCTCGCGAGCGGGTCTGAATTCGGCCCATAGCCCCTATGGACAACAGCAGCACCAGCACAGCAACCCCCACCCTCCCTCTTCACTGTCCATTGCCGGAGTGAAAAATGGTGCCAGCGCGGGGACCTTTTATAGAATCCAAAACTCGCGAGAATCTGACAGCGGGATGATGACGTTTTGCCTCGATTTCAGTTCCGAGCCAGACAGGAAAACCCGAGCCTGACTTGGTTCCCGGCTCGGATTGGGGGGGCTCGAGGGGGTTCGGATTTCTAAAATCCGAACCCGCTCATGCCTAGTCCAAACTGAGATCTAAATTGCAGTGTAAAAATAAAGGCATTCAGACCCGGACGCAAGTGGCCGGTCGCACGTTCGGCGTACGTGCAGAAAAATGGAAATTCAAGCGCTCGCTCATAATTTCGTACGCAGCTAATCTTCCGCCCCATAGTCTCCCAACCCCTCCTCTAGCTAACGAGCGAGCCAAATTGCGACCGTACATCTCCAATTTTGCATGCAGGGAACGCTCGCACAAGTCCAAACCGGAAGTGGGCCTGTCAGTTTTCGATTACCTGCTCGTTCATTCTGCATGCATCCTTTAATCGTATCATGCCAATCAAGAGATCAATTAGCTTAATTGCTCTTCACATGTTTTTTTTTTTTTTTCATTTGCAATAAACTTTACTCTTGTCCGTGTTTGTTTTTTCACGCAGAATACGTACGGATTAAACAATGGTTTCCTTTATCCAAAATACATGTTTGTGTCAATTTTCATATTGTTTTCCGTGTTTTGTCTGACGCATATTTTACTTGTTTCATTTTTTGATTTAAATTAGCTAACGCATGTCACTGCATTAAGCCAATCATAACTCACATTAGATTTTTAAGCCTGTCGAACACATGACTCATATACTAACCAATAGAATGTTTCCTGTTAATTTTCCAAATACATTAGCCAATCAAAATTATTTTCTTGGCTTTATTAAAACTGTTTTTTCCTAAATCCACCATTGCCATCATGAGAGCCTCTGCGTTCACCATGCGGGAGCTTCTAGTCCTGACGGAGGTAATGGACCGGCGGATAACCAGCCAGCCTCCCCCCATCACCAACCGAGAGTAGCGATCCGCCTATGCGGAGGTTCGCCGCCGCCTGCGCTCCTTCGGATTCAGATTGGCCAGCTGGAGCGCAGGTGGTCGGATCTTCAACGACGCACGCCACTCTTGCTGGCATGTTTCAGACAGCAGATAGCTGAAAGTAAGTGGTTTTTTTTCGCTTTCCTTTTTTTTTGTGGCCCTATTTGCGTGTGCATGTTTTCCTTCTTGCCCTGTTTGTTTATTTACTACATATCTGCGTGTGCATGTTTTCCTTCTTGCCCTGTTTGTTTATTTACTACATATCTGCGTGTGCATGTTTTCCTTCTTGCCCTGTTTGTTTATTTACTACATATCTGCGTGTGCATGTTTTCCTTCTTGCCCTCTTTGTTTATTTACTACATATCTGCGTGTGCATGTTTTCCTTCTTGCCCTGTTTGTTTATTTACTACATATCTGTGTGTGCATGTTTTCCTTCTTGCCCTGTTTGTTTATTTACTACATATCTGTGTGTGCATGTTTTCCTTCTTGCCCTGTTTGTTTATTTACTACATATCTGCGTGTGCATGTTTTCCTTCTTGCCCTGTTTGTTTATTTACTACATATCTGCGTGTGCATGTTTTTTTTTTTGGTTTTTTTTTTATCGTCTCTAAATAATTTTTTAGGATGTTTTCAAGTTTAAAAATTAATCCAACCTTAAATTGTTATCCATCATTTGGGGCAGAGCGCAGAATATGCTGTCATCGGCAGCGACGCCGTCGGCCATGTCCCCTATCCCCAACTCCCAGCCAATCCTCCTCTCCCCACCCTACCCCTAATTCACCCTCCAATCCAGCATGGCCAGCCCCGGACGCCCCTCCCTCTAGTATACTTCCCATCCCTCAAAATTCCCCCTCCCCTCAACCCCCCTCTCTCTTTTCATCACCCTCCCCTCCAACCACCCCTCTCTTTTCCACCCCCTCCCCCCCTTCAGAAATGACCCCTCCTCCTACAGACCTGCATTGGCCTACCGCCGAGGAGGACGATGGTGGGGCTACAGGTCCAGGCGGCATTGTCAACGGTATGTTTCCATTTTACTTGCTTTTTCATATTTTTGGGGGGGATGTTATCCTTTGCCTGTGGGTTTTTTTTTTTGGGAATGTTTGTTATATATATATTGTTTTATAAATGTCTATGATGTTTGGCCCTTCCATATATCACACATGTCCAAACACTCATACTTGTATATCTTGTTTACGGTACCCACCAAAGTATTTTTTCGGCATATTTCTCATTTTTAACAACTTCTAGTTTTTGTAGGGCTTATTTCGAATTTACTTGGGCAAAGAATGTTGGTTTTGAATTGTAATGTTGGTCCAAATTGACACTTTTTTGCAAGTTGCATTTCCTTTGGCAGTTGTTTCTCAAACAAAATTATGTTTTTTTTTATTAAGAACCTCAATTTTTTAACCCACAGAGGACCAGAGGCGGCTGATGGAGGCAGCAGCGTGTGTGCAGAGGCTGAGGGGCCATGTTATAGGCATACTGGTGGTCCTCGATCACATGGCAGGGATCCTGCGGCATTAATTTTTTCCCTTTTAAAATTTTTTGTCAGTTTAAAAAAAAAAAAAAAAAAGTTTAGTTTGAAGTCTCATTCCTTCTCTGTAAATATTATATTGTTTAACCTTACCTAAGTCGACTATTGCAGCAAGTTTGTTAAAGTAATGTAACTTAAATTCGAGAAAGCTGAATTAGGTAAGCTGGCACATTCAACACCTAACAATACCAACAAGTTTTATTTTGGTTTTGTTTAAATAAATTTATTTTTTTGGGGGGTAAGGTAATTATTAAATGAAACCTGTTTAGGCCGAGAATCCAAAACATACTGATTCACCATAATACCTTGGGGTGTTTGATTTGAGCCACTAAGCATGGTAAAATACTGCACAATTTAAATCATTACTGGATTAGCCCTTAATCAAGTTTCCATTTTGGGAACCAGGTTACACTTGCATGTAATTTAGAATGGAAATGTTTTTTTTAACTTAACAAAAATGTATTTAATAAAAAATTAGAAACACAAAGTGATTAAGGACAATCAATACACACAGTGAAAACACTCGTCAAAAATCAACCGACACCCAAAATATACAAAAACAAAACAATCAAGAACTGTTTGACGAAGTAGCATGCCAACATGATTCCACAAATGAGTTGATGACAAATTTGGTCCAGAAGTTAAATCCAATGTGTCCACATGAAGTCAGTTTTTACGAACAGGTAGTAGTCATGGTTTTCACGAAAAATATTATGGAATAAAATACACAAACAAAACAAAAATTAAAAATGGTAATTACATTATTACATGTCTACATTGTGTCATCTAACTTCATTTTGGACAATAATTACCTGAAAAAGCGTGCCACAAAATCATCGCATATGGCCCCCCCACATACAGACCTCCGACCAACCTCGGGGGGGCCATCCTCAGGCAAGGCATCTTCTGGCTGCATTGGGACACCACTCCTTATGGCGATGTTGTGAAATATCCCACACAGGACCACAATTTTCGAAACCATATCCGGCAAATACATGAGCTCGCCGCTAGAGCGGTGGAGGCATCTGAATCGGCCTTTTAAAAGGCCGATAGAGCGCTCCACCACTTGCCTGGTGGCTGTAAGTGCAGAATTATACTCACTTTATGGCCCTGGTGTGGGAGCCAAATAAGGAGTGAGCAGCCAGGGCGTGCAAGGGTAGCCACTGTCTCCTGTGAACAAGAAATTACAAAATCAGGATCACTGTGTATCAAGCTTTGCATTGGTATCTAAAAAAGGTCTCCACTTACCCAGAAGCCACGCATCACCAGCTTGTAGGTTGTTTAATTTATGCCAAATCCCTGATTGACGGATGACGAATGAGTCATGTGCACTCCCGGGTAATTTTGATTCAGGTACAGGATCTGGAGGGAGGAATCACATACCACCATTACAGTCAGTGAGTGATAGTGTTTTTGGTTCTGAAAAATGGCCTCCAGCCGTGCTGGAGGCTGAAGTGGTATGTGAGTACCATCCACAACCCCTATGATGTGTGGGAAGCCAGCAATTTGGTAAAAATTGGCCTTCGCCACATTAAGGAAACCCATATCCAAAGGCATTTTAATAAAATGATGGAGGTGCTTGAAAAGGGCCTCCATCACTGTCCTCAGGATCCTTGAAAAGAAGGATTGGGAGATTCCCGCAACTATTCCCACTGTGGTTTGAAAGGATCCTGAAGCACAGAAATGTAACACCGCCATAAATTGCGTAAGTGGTGGTATTGCTGTAGTACTGTCAATTTGCCGCTCAAGATCACTCTCTATTAATGAGAGAGTGTCTATGATGATTTGGGGTGGAAGACGGTAGCGCCTTAACACCTCATCATCGGGCATTCCAAAAAGGGTGACACGTGTTCTATATATCTGGGGCCAAGCACGCCTACGATGCCTACGCCTGGGACGAGATTGAGGTTGGTCGGCTTCCGGCAGCATGGCCACAATAATACGACCAACATCAACCTGAAATGGTAAGAATTGTAGTTAAGGTATGTTGCCCCCCAAAAATTCAAAAAAATACTTATCTTTACGATACAATCCAAAGATGCTTACATGCCGGGGTATTGTCATGATTTCAAAAACCTACATTTCAAAAGACCAAAAAAAGTTGAGATTTTGGGGTGGCCATTTTGTAAACTTGTTTATTTAAAATGCACAAAATTAAAGGGGGTAAACACACATTTCGAACAATATTAAACCGACATTGAGAGGACTTCCACAATTTGGCCCCCCCAAAAAACCAAGATTTTGAACGCTAAAAATGGTTTGCATTTTTACATCGGAATCAAGCCTACAAAAGTGCGCTAAATGGTTCGCATATTTACAAGGGGACTCAAGCCTACAAAAGTGCGCTAAATGGTTTGCATTTTTAACATCCCCAAAAACCCGGAAAAAAACCGTAATGACCCCAAAATATGTGAAGAACAAGACATGAACATTTAACAAACAAGTTAAAAAAAACCCTTACCAATACACAATAAATAAGTCACAGAACAAAAACGTCGTTGGGGCACAGCCAAAAAAACCCTACAAACAAAATTTAACAAAAATATTATTTTTTGGCCAAAACCAAAAAAAAATAAGATCCATATTTTACACAAGGATGACGGGAAAAAACTTACACAAAAAAACAACACAACTAAAAGAACCACACCAAAAAATGTGAACGGAAAGTTATCAAAAAAAAAACGCCTCTAACACAATCCAAAAAACCTCCAAACACAACTCCCTCCAACAATCCACTCCGAACAACGTAACCTCCAACAAACAACACCCGCCACCTCGACTCGAGTCGCCAAAAGCCATAAATAGTGTTTTTTTTCCCGCTCAAATTAAGGACGGATCATAGGAACGCACAATCAATGATGCGGCCGAATAATAAGGACGCATGTATAAATACGTCACCGAAAAAAACAAACGGTCTGGTGTAGTTCAAGTGTTTGCATGAAAAATGGCTACAGACCAGCCAAACAATGGCCAAGAGGCGGCCGGTAAGTATTTCTCACATTTCTAATCAAGGCTTATTTTGAACCAGAATATAGTGAAAGTAGTATAGTAAAATTAATTTAATGTATATAGGTGTTGAGGATGACATGGAAGAGGCTGCTGGGCCCAGTATTCCGGCCAAAGCTGGCAAAAAGAAAAGGCAGCCACAATTCACAAGAAAGGAGATGGAGGTTTTTGGTTCAGAAGTGTGTGGACATCCTGCCACAGGCAGACAGGAATAAGAGTGTAAGCCAGAAGTGGAGAATGTGGGAGGAGATAGCCAGTGCTGTCAATAGGGTGGGTGATTATGTCCGTCTAGCCCGGGATGTAAAAACTTCCCAAAAAAAATAAAAAACAGGGTCAAATAATGCAGGAATAATGCCTACTTTTTCACCCACAGATGGCAAGACTTCAAATATCGCCTGAAGCAAAAACTGGCTGACAGGGCTAGGCATGCAAGGGGGACAGGTGGGGGTCCCACCCCTGTGTTATTTCAGTTGAATGATTTGGAAGAGCTGGCACAGGGGTGTGTGCAGGATGTGGAGGTGTTTGGCGTGTCCAACATAGATACGGACATGCCAGACTTTGCGGCTCCTCATGTTGTCCCAGGTAAATGTTGTGATGTAACCAACTCTGAAATGTTATTGTGACAATATGTAGATTCTAATGTTCCTCTTTTCTCTTTTTGCTCACAGAGACACAGGCGGATGAGTCTGCTCCAGAGGGGAGCCTTGGCCACAGAATTTCTGCTGGCTCTGCAGGGGAGGAACCAGTACATCCGGCTGAGGACCCTGCAGAAGCCAGTCCAGGGCAATCCCCCTCGCAGGCAGTGTCCCTCCTCACAGAACTCAATTTTAAATCGGATTACCATACGGAGATTCTGCAGAGGATGGACGCCAGTCTGCTACGGGTGGGAGGCCCTGGAGCAAAATGCTGCGGCCAACGTGACCATTGGTCAGGCCCTGGCTGAAAATACCAGGGCCAACATCAGAATAGCCAATGCCCTGGAGCAGCTCGTTCGCCAGCACATGGTGGAGCCGACCTCCCTTCCTGCCGGAACATCAGGATCCTCCACCTCTGGCACAACAACAGCCATTCCTCCAAATGTGCCTAGCCCTGTGCCTAGTCCAGAGGCCACAACATCTGCCTCTGGACAGGCCAGCCAGAGGACATCCCGGACCCGGTCTGGCGCCTACCCTACCCCAGCCAAACGTGGAAAAAAACGATGACAGCACTGGCTACTTTTCCCACACTCCTTCTGTGCTTGCCCCATATTCCTTTAGGGCCAAAACTTCCCTCTCCTTTCTTGTGAATTGTTTTTAATGTGTTTGTTTAAGTTGGCCAACACTGGTAATATGTTTTACAGATTTATTTACGTTATTATTGCCTAACACTGCCCAAAAAGTGTATTTGCAAAATGCACCCCAAAACTTGAAAAATTTGTCTCAGAAATTAAAAATGTGAAAAATGTTCTCCATTGTATTGTGACATTATTTAAAAAATGGTTTAGAGTTAATCCTGGCCCACAAGACAAAAACGTCCACCCAAAAAGAAAAAAAATGTGTTTTTAAAAAAAGGGTTCTTTAAGGAACACTGTAAAATTAAAAAAAGGATGCAAATTCTCCTTGCCAGAGCAAAATGGTAAAATACACACAAACATGATGACATTATTGTTACAATAGCACAAAACCAAAATCCAAAAATAAAAACATTCAAACAAATGTATGCTAATTGATTGTGTAATCCTGAAATTAGCAGCTGAGATTTTCACCTGCGTACGGTTTTGTGCCAACCCAAAAAACTCTTTTCAAAACACATTACAAGCTGGTTTGCAATTCAAAGTTGATTGTTTTTCTGACAAGCCGTGATAAATCGATGAAACATCGAGGAGTCCCGGACCGGAGGACAAGGCCATCGCCATTGTGGTCGAGTAATCCACACCCCAAGCTGTGCGAGCAAGTTGAACGGAAAGAGGATCAGCCAGTGACGTATGACTTGGTACGAACACATTTGACTTATGCCTCTGAAAATTTATGCACGCCCCAAAAACGCCTCGCCACGCCTGCGTTTTTCCATCTCCACCCACGTCAACGCCCAAAAACGGCCTGTTCTGTCAATCACATTTGACATGTCACTTCCTGTTCGCAATTTGACGAACGAGACAAAAAAAGCTCGCAATCTGCCATACGCACATGCGCAGTGTAACACCGGCGCATGCGTGGTTTCACAACATCGGAACGCAACGAGCGTACTGATGCTAACGAACGGCTCTGAATGAGGGCCAAAGCTTCCCAGCATTTGAGGGTTACATGCAAATGCAGCCAGTATTTAACCAACATGCAAAAAAAATTATATATTTGTACCCCTTGCATTGCAATATGGTTTGTCCAGGTGCACAGCTGCTATCTATTACTCTATTCCCAAATCTGAATCAGGCCCAATGTGTGCAGTTCTAAGAACACCTTGCACACACTCTTCTGCCGCTAATTCTAAGCTTGTGATTGAGGCTGAGACAATAAAGACCCTGCAGCAGTGTCTCTATTGTCTCCTGCTGTACTCACCAGTGTGTCTCCTACTGACCAGGGACACAATCAAAATTTGCAGACCCCTTTTCACCCAGTTCTTGTCTCTGGCTGCTCGTAAGGAAGGTTTTATTTAAAAAAATGAAATATAAATAATAAATAGTCTGCAACAGGTTTCTGGCAGTTCCACTAAGACCCACTGGGCTCTAGGTGATAATCCAAAAAGGCTCTAGTGTAGTTAGTAGGGGATATAGTCAGGAAGCCGACGGTCTAAATGCCGACCGCCGACTTCCCGACTTTCTACTCCCGGCAAGGTGTGGGGGGGAGGGTTAGGTATTAGGACTCCCGGGGGGACTTAGGGTTAGGCCCCCCCATGGGAGAGTTAGGTTTAGGCTAGGGGAAGAGGGGGTTAGGGTTAGGCACCCCCACGGAGAGTTTGGGGGTAGGCACACCCCGGGAGACTTAGGTTTAGGCTGCGGCGAATGGGGGTTAGGTTTAAGCACTTAGAGGGGGGTTAGGGCAGCACTTGGGGGGGGGAGGTTAGGGTTAGGCACCCCTAAGGGAGGGTTAGGGTAGGGAATTAGGTTAGCGATACTTACCTAATTAGTAGTCAGGATCTTCACCTCTGCCGGGCTGCCGCTGTCGGGATTTGAACCGCTGGACTACACCCGTTAGCAGTGTTCACTGGGCAGGCACATACAAATGGGATCAGTGGTGTTACCAATTACAGCATTATTGTTCCCCCCCCCCCCCCTGTTGAGACAGGCCTGGCCTCTTGGAGTCCTCCTTGAATCTGATTCAATGTTCTATAGTTCTAGTCCCTGGTACACATTGGCGCCCACTGCACTTACAGTTACTGTGCAAATATATTCTTTCTCCTGTTTTGATACAAATTACATGTACTCTGTCATAGACAAGGTAGATGAGTGGGTCCTGAGACCTCACCCTCTCGCTGCATGGTATGTTTACCCTCAGGCTGATCAGCGGGTTCATAGAACTGTAGTTATAAATATAATACTCCACACAGCTACTTGGGCAAAGAAAACTACAACACCCAGAATTCCTAGCTGCGTATGTTAGACTGGTATACTTTCACATCCATCAGCCCCTAGGTAAGGAGCTATTAATGACGGCATAATAAAATCCAGCTGTCACTGGATTTAATAAATATATATTTTTAAACATTTTTAAAAATCTACCTTCTCCAGGCTTTGCTTGGGAAGAAGAGGAATACACACTTAAGGCTCCTACACACTAGACGATATTTTGAACGATTTGGCCGATTCCGACGCATCGGAACGACAAATCATTCAAATCTTCAAGTGTGTTCGCACTATGAGCGTTCCCGTGGCGTTGCTCGTCGCACCTTCAGATCTTTTGTACATGCAGGAAGATCTGTCAATCTCGATAACGATTCCCCTCAGATCGTGCAGTGTGTACACTCTACAGAACGACCAGGTGATATGTTTACATCATATAGTTAACGATCTAACCACCCGTGTAGATCATTATACTATATATTGAGAGATAATTTGATTGTTAACAGGGTCATTCTGCAAATATAATACCCTTGGTGCGACCCATTATTCCAATTTTCCCTTTCCTTTTGTTTCTAACCACCAAACGATGAAAGATATATTGTTTGATCGTTTGTTAGATTGCACAGTGTGTATGCACTAGATCGTTTGCCCTGGAGTTCAAGGGAAATCGGTGACGACATCGCATCGCTTGCAAGTCGTCTAGTGTGTACCTAGCTTATGTTCTGACAACCATTCCATTAGTACAAAATAGGTAAAAACATTTTATCAATGACCCTGATTTTCTACTCCAAGAAGCGTGACATTGTTTCACCATTTCATCCTGAGATATTTGGGACTATTGTCTGTGCAAACCCCTGTGCTGATGTCCCAGTGTCTCCATCAGTTATACTGTACAAACATAATAATGTACTGGAATGTAAGATGATGTTACAGCTCTGGTCTAGGGGTCATTGCTATAGTTACAGCACACCGTCCGTAGCGTGGGCTTTATCTTTTTAATGAAAAGCAGCAGAGAGTAGACAACGTTCCACGTGGGATAATTACTACAATTTGTCTAGTTGGCTGTGTACTGATAGACCACACAATAAACATAATGTATTTTATTTTATCATCTGTGGCCAACCAACAAATATGGAACAGAGAAAATAGAATTGCGAGGGATTTAAGAGATTTATTTGAAAATAATCAGCGCTATATGGGGAGTTCATGTACGGTTCAGGGGGAAGGGGGGGGGGGTTCCAGCTAGCAGCCATGGGAAAACAGCCATGAAAAGATAGAAAATGAAACAGAATTATTGTTTTGAGATGAGGATGTGGTCATGCAGCCAGTTTTCCTGGCATTCTTCACACTCCTAAGTAAAGTATAACATCACCTCCTTACTCCTTATTTGTAAGCAGTGCCAGATTAAGGTCCACCTGGGCCAGGATCTGACATTTAGGAAGGGCCTATTGTGTGCCACCACAGGAGGTGTGACCAACATGCGATGTGGAGGTGTGACTAGTGATGGGGGGATATAGTTAGCAGACCGGCGGCTAGGATGCCGCCGGTCTAAATCCCAATGGGGGAAGCCTAACCTGGGATTTAAGAAATACCGACGCCTATCTTAATCCCGACGCCAGAATCCAGGAGCACGCCATTCCGATTGAGGTAAGCCACGAGGGAGGGGGGGGGGAGTGTTAGGTTTAGGCATCGCAGTGGGGTTAGATTTTGGGGGGGTTAGGGTTAGGCACCCCTAGGGGGGAGGGTAAGGGTTAGGCATCGTTGGGGGGGAGTTAGAGTTAAAGGTGGAGGGTTAGGGTTAGGCTACAAGAAGGGAGGGTTAGGGGGAGTATGGGGGAGGGTAAGTATACTTACCCAACCCCTGTCAGCATACCGGCCATCGGGATGTCACTGTCAGTATTTTGACAGGAGGCATCCCGGCTGTCGGTATTACATACCCTTTACGCTTCGGGTGGGGGGCATGACCAGTGCTGCATACACAGCATAGCGTGTTACATACCTTTGCGATTGGAGAAGCTGGAACTTGTGCTGTCTTGCTGGCTGGAGTAGTTCCTGGGCTGCCTTCATGGAACTCACTCTCTCCATTTGGGTGCGCCAGACTTTATAGGCTCTGAAGCAAAAGTTGAAGAGGCCCTTACTGCATCTAGAGAAAGGCCTCTCTACGCATCTCTCCACTGCAGCTGTTTATAATGTTGCCTATCGGATAAACTAACCGATTTTTATTTTGTCTTCTATATGTACGAGCCCTGTACATTCAGTCTCCCTGCTTATTTTAAAAAAATGGGTGGCCTCTAGAGCCTGGGTGGTGGTAGGTAAAACACCCAGGCCAGATTCAAACACACACACACACACACACACACACACACACACACATCCTTATATGCCATCACAGTCAAACCCCGCTACAAGACCCCAGAGTCCACAATTGCTAACTGCATCACAGCAGGCAATATAGTGATAAGAAACAGGAGGCTCCCTTATGTGACACTTCACAGCCCTGTAAGAAAGGATTGCTGAAATCATCTGAGGAAGCTCTGATTCATATTACCTATGATTTCTCACAAAGTATATAGGGCCTGATTCAGAGCCACTCGCGAGCGCACAGCGCTTGCAAGCGGCTCGATGTTTATGTTCTGCGCATGTGCTGTGTCCATGCGTGCGCATGCGCGAGCTCCGTTGAGCGACTGAACTTCAGTCGCTCTGGGGCTCGCTTCAAGACGGGGCAGCTATCGATGACAGCTCGCCCGTTTTGTAGGCGGGTAGTGGGGGTGGCTGCACATACGCAGGCATTCCCTTAGGAACACCTGGCATTTGTGGGAGGACCTACTGACAACACTAGTGATGTCAGTAGTGGACTTCCTGCTCTATTAGAGCAGGGAGTCCACTCAGGCTTGCGGCAGCCGAGATCCTACCCCAGGGTCTCGTCGCAAGCCCGTTGGTCGTGATAATCGTGACGGTCTCCAGCCTGCTCGCACAAGCTGTGGACACCCACAGCTTTGCAAGCGGCCTGGAGACAAAAAAATAAATTAAAAACCGGCCACAGACCCTGCGAGCTGCCTGCGGCAGCGAGCGGGTCTGAATCAGGGCCATAGTGTGAAGTGTTACTAATGAAACCAGACAACAGACTATCGCAGGAAGTGTATCTCTATAAATACTGTATGCAGGGGCAGATTGGATGGAAAAGCAGCCTGGTAAATTTCTGGAAGCAGCCCTATTTGGGGCGGATCTGTTGAGAGGGCAGGGTCTGTGGAGGAGGGCAGTATTCTCCCTCCAGGGGCGTCTTAAGAGAAGAGGGGGCCCGTGTGCACTCCCTGTGCAGGGCCCCCTCCTCTCTTCCCGGTGGCCGGCAGTCGACTGACGCAGCTGGCCAGCCACCGGACCATTAGTAGACTCCGGGCACTGGAGTGTGCCCAGAGTCTACTGCACATGCGCAGAACACCGGGAAAATGGCCGTGGTGGCCATTTTTCGGCGTTCTGTGCATGCACAGTAAACTCTGGCCACTAGAGTGTGCCCAGAGTCTACTGCACATGCGCAGAACACTGGAAAAATGGTCGCAGTGGCCATTTTCTGGTGTTCAGAGCAGCGCTGAAACCCGCCGCGGGACCACGGACAGGTCAGTTTAAAATAATATGGGTGCAGGGTGTGCGGTGCGGGGTCCTCCTGGACCCGGGGGCCCGTGTGCCCTGCACACACTGCACCCATTATAGATACGCCACTGACTCCCTCCTCTTAGGGCCTGGAGAGGTTTTTGCAAGCCACTGAGGGGAGCACATAAATCTTGGTGAATGATACCGTCTTTTTGGGGCCCCCCTTCCAGTGGTGGACTGGGCCGAGGGGGCAGGGTGCCATCTGCCCCCCGGGCCGGTACAATTGTGCAGCACAGGGCCGCTGCCGTCGCGTGGGAGGGGGAATAAGGCTATTTCCGGTCCAGTCATCGGACGAGTACTGATGACTGGACTGTAGTATGTTCTTTCTTCCTCCTCCACACAGCCGCCGGCACCACTGCGGAGGAGCTACTGTGCTGTCGCGAGATGATGACATCATCATCTTGCGACTCGAGTCTCTCTGGGAAGGGATGGCAGCGCTGGACCTACCTGGGTGGGCTGCCTGAGACAGAGTGACATGGCCTCCCTGAGTGTTTGAGAGACTAAAGCCCCGCATGCCACCATGGGGCTGACAGGTAAGCAGCAGCTCTCAGCACAGTGCTTCACCAGGCTGGCACTTAATATATATATATATATATATATATTATACAGTGTATGTATATATTTATATATATATATATATATATTATACAGTGTATGTGTGTATATATATATATATATATTATACAGTGTATATAATACGGTATGTGTGTATGGACACAAGGAGTGGACATAGCCCCTATGGACAACAGCAGCACAGCGCAGCACAGCACAGCACAACACTACACTGCACTACACTACACTACACTACACTGAACTACACAGCCCAGACAGCCCTAACTCCCACCCTCCCTCTTCACTGTCCACAGCCGAGTGAGAAAATGGCGCGGACGCGGGTACCTTATATAGAATCCAAAACCAGCGAGACCCGGAAGGCGGGATGATGACGTTTTGCCTCGATTTCAGATCCGAGTCAGGCGGGAAAAGTCGAGCCTGACTCGGATCGGCCTCGGATCGGGGGGGCTCGGATTTCAGAAATCCAAACTCGCTCACCCCTGGAGTATATATATATTAGCGTTTGTGTGTATATATATATATATATATATATATATATACATACATACACATTATACAGTGTATGTCTATAGATATATATATATATACATATAGATTATACAGTGTGTGTATATATATATATATATTATATACTGTATGTGTAATGTACAGTTTAAATATATATATATTATACAGTCTCTCTCTCTCTCTCTCTCTCTCTCTCTCTCTCTCTCTCTCTCTCACCACAGATATGTATTGGCTTGAGAAAGGGGGTTGCACCCCGAAACGTCGCCTCACTTTGATCTTAATACATTGGATTTTTTGATAGTCTCTGAGTGTTGTCTTCTTTTTGCGAGTGTGTGTATGTATGTATGTATGTATGTATGATTGTATATATATATATATATATATATTTTGCACTGCTTAGTATATGTGAGCTCTGTATATTGTAGGGTGCTATGTATGTGTATAGCATAATGCACAGTGATGTGCAGTATTGCTCAATTTTGTGTGTAATGTGTGCAGCATAATACTGCACTGTGCTGTGTATGTGTATACTGTACAATGCCCAGTATATTTTTGTAAACCAATTGTAAATAAATACTGGGATTATCCAATATATTCAAGTTCAATGTTAATTACCCTGAGTGGTGGTAGACATGCCCCACAACACAACACACCCTTCGATGGCATGCTGCAAGTGGCAGACTGGCAGTAGGCATCACCAGGAAGTTCCCTGGGAGCCGCCTGTTGGCTGGGTGACTTTTTTTTTTTTAAGATGTGGACTAGAGCGATATGTCTATACTGCAGACTGTACATACACCAGCCTCTACATCCCCTTTTGCTGCAACTAGTGGCAGGAACACTTCCATTGTTATTCTGACAGATACCACCTTCTGCCCTGTACTCTCTCCCACTGGCCCCTTAACCCCTGCAGCCTCTCCCCCTTCTCCCCTGCACTCTCTTCCACTGTCCCCGTTTTCTCATCTGTAACTGTGCCTCCTCCTCATCTGTGCCTCTGCCCCCTTACCGCATGGCTGCGATCAGATTTGGCATGGATGGACGGTTCACATTCAACAACACAAAATTGAATCTAAGGATGGCAGGTAAGCACAAATTTCTGTTACTAAGGGGCATATTTATCACAATACGCATTTTTAAAGCGGATGCGATAAATATTTTACACCAAAGGCTCAATGTGTAAATTAATATTTTCATCCAAATTTACTGAAATCCTCTTGCTGGAGATGGGCTATAATAAGAGCCTGCCCTGGTGAAGAGCTGGAAGCTTTCAGGTTTGGTCTGTGCATGTGCGGCTGTCGGCCTGCACATATATCACCATGGGCCAACGGAGAGGGATCCGGAGCACCCCTCTCCGGAAGAATTTGCTAAATTGTAGCCCATAGGCTTCTATAGGGTAACGCCATCTGGACATGGCGTTAACCTAACGGGGCCAAGCTCGGGAGTGTTTCACAATGTACTAGTAGAAAAGCCGGGGCCACTTGCTTGTGTTTGCCCCCCAGGCTGAAAGTTGCCAGCCAGCCCCTGCCCCCTTCCCTCTGCACTATGTTCAAGGAGGGACGGACAGACCTGATTATAGCTGGGAAGCTGCACATTTTTTGTGCGCCTCCCTCCGCCTTCCCTCTCCCCTCCCTCTCCAAAGCCAGAGCTAAGGCGGATGGGCAGCATATTATACGAGTCTGCACCATTCAGGGTGCCTGGTGCCCTACATGCCCGTGTAACATTCTTAATGGTCAGTCCAGCGCTGGGTACAGGCCAGTCAGTTTGAAAGTGTTTTCTTACCTATATGGTGGAACCTCTGAAGAATTTGAGCCTCACTGCACAGCGTCTTCAGCCGGTATTCACTATTCATGTAGGAGATCACATTGTCTGGAAGATGCCTGTTTACGTAGAAATATAACCCATGTCATCATCATAACCAGATAATGTATATAGGGCTCTATTTACTAACATTATTTTGACTAAAATAAAGTGAAAAGGGGTGTTTTATCACCTATAGTTATTACAGGGCAATTGGAGTAGAATTCGTAAAATTCTACTCCAACCCCTTAGTATCACTTATTTTTAGTAAGCAGATCGCATTTCCCATAATTGTAATGTTACTAAAAATAAAATGTGAAAAAAATACCTAGGGAGGCCCTGTGATAATAACGCCACCTGGAGGTGTCGTTATCCAGGGTCTACCCCGGTTACCGGACTCCTGCTCCGCTCTAACTGGGAGAGCAGAGTCGGGAGTCGGTCCCAGTAATCAGCTGTGTGGTCTAAACAGACCGCAAGCTGATTACTGTAAAAAAAAAAAAATAGTGAAAAAAAAATTAACTTACCTGACTCCAGGGACCGGTGATCGGGGCTCCGGGTGATGTCCTCCCTCCAGTCAGCTGGTCTTCGTATAGTGCACTGCGGCCCGGTCATCAAGTGATCGGGTCCCAGTGCAGTATGGGATATCACCTGACCGAAGGACATGGAGTACATCACCGGAGGCCCGGATCATGCAGGTAAGTGTAATTAAGGGAGAGGGGGCCGCGGTGGGGGGGAAAGTCAGGGCAGGGGGCCGCGATTGCAGGGGCGGGGCTTAGTGACAGGGGTGGGGCTTAGCGCCCTTGGGGTAGCAGCGACGGCCATCGGCGCATGCGCGGGCACTTTGCCACGGCATTTTTTCCTAAAATACCGTGACTAGTGTGCAGATGGGATTCGCAGGGACAGAGCTTTTTCGCAAGCTCTGTCCCTGCAAGGGATTTGTAGTAAATCCATGTGATATTGCCTGAATTCGCAATGCGAATTCCGGGCCTGATTCAGGGCCGGACGCTCTGACAGAGCGCTCGCTCTGAATCAGGGCCAGCCTTCTGTTTTTTTAGAGCGGTCTCCTGGCCGCTCGCATAGCTGTGGGTGACCACCCACAGCTATAGCGAGCAGCCAGGAAGATGGTCACGATGGTCAAGACCATCGCGACCTTCGGGCTTGCGACGAGACCCTTGTGGTAAAACCCCAGAGAGCTGTCGGCTTAACAGAGCCGAAAGCTCTCCCACTGACATCACTTATGATGTCAGTGGGGCCGGCCCCAGACGGTAGGCGTTCCCATGGGAATGCCTCTGCCTAGGCAGCCACGCCCCCGGCCCACCCACCAAAGGGGGCGTGCTGCCACTCAACATCGACAGCACGCCCCCTTTGGTACGAAACCCGGAGCGACGGATTGCCCGTCGCTATCCGGGTCTCGCGCATGCGCACGACAGAGCCGGCTCCGTCATTCGCATGCGCACTGGGCCACCAACGACCCGCTTGAGAGCGCATGCGGAAGCAGGTGAGGGTGAATGGGGGGCGGCTGCCAGCCACTGTATGGACCGGCCCAGCGTGAACCGGCCCGGTGTCCTGGTGGCCCAATCCACCCCTGACTGTATGCACAGGAATATCTAACCAGTATAAGTCAGTTTTACACAAACTCAGAGCAAGAACCTTGATATGACCTGACCATTGTTACTGAAGTCACTCAGGGGCACATTTAGCAAAGAATATTTGAAGGATACCCAGCGAAAATACAAATTTTTGGGGGGTACCTGCCAATATTAAGGATCCCATGAATGTATCTACTGTATGTGGGGATCACTGCAAATATATCCTGTTTGCTATTGCAAAAATAGCCTCCAGAGGTTTCTATGGAGGCTGCACATTGTTTCCAAGCTCGGCGCCGGTAGCTAACGCCATCTATAGGCTACACTGAACAAAAGTTACTGGGACATCTCCACTTGCACATGCTCGTCTGCACACTGAGAAAATGAAAGTAAAGTGATCGCATTAGCCTATTAGAACCCTTGTCCCTTCATGTGCATTTTAATACTTCCTGGTGGTAGGTAACTTCTTTGTGAAGCAATAAGCAGAAATAACAAATTACAATTATCAAGTCTAAAATCCTATAATTAATAAATGTGCCCCTCAGTGAGGGCCTGACACACCAGCTACATAGTAACATAGCTACATTGTAAATGCCATTCAGAATAAGAAAAATATTATATATAAATAATGCTCTTCCCATGCCCCATTATATAAATAATGTGCTTCCCATGCCCCATTATATAAATAATGTTCTTCCCATGCCCTGTTATATAAATAATGTTTATCTCATGCCCCATTATATAAATAATGCACTTCCCATGCCCCATTATATAAATAATAGTCTTCCCATTCCCCATTATATAAATAATGTTTTTCTCATGCCCCATTAAATAAATAATGCGCTTCTCATGCCCCATTATATAAATAATAGTCTTCCCATTCCCCATTATATAATGTTTTTCTCATGCCCCATTAAATAAATAATGCGCTTCATTTGCCCCATTATATAAATAATAGTCTCCCCATGCCCCATTATATAAATAATAGTCTTCCCATGCCCCATTATATAAATAATGTTCTTCTCATGCCCCATTATATAAATAATAGTCTTCCCATGCCCCATTATATAAATAATAATCTTCCCATGCCCCATTATATAAATAATAGTCTTCCCATGCCCCATTATATAAATAATAGTCTTTTCATGCCCCATTATATAAATAATAGTATTCCCATGCCCCATTATATAAATAATAATCTTCCCATGCCCCATTATATAAATAATAATCTTCCCATGCCCCATTATATAAATAATAATCTTCCCATACCCCATTATATAAATAATGCCCTTCCCATGCTCCATTTTATAAATAATGTTCTCAGTTCCCATTGTATTTTACTATGCAGCCATTCTTGTATGGAGGCTGTTATATTGTAAGATCTCCCAAGCTCCGGAATTGGACACGTTAGCTAATGCCATCTTAACACTTTCATGCACAGAGGCCACTACAGTGGACAGCTGTTTTTAAGTCTTTATCTCCTATAGGAACTCTCTTTTGACATCACTAGTGCATGGTGTCCTCTTCTTTGGACCTCTACCAATCTTAGAAGGTATGCCACCTAGTGGCAGCTTATCATTCCTACAAAAACAGTAAGGTCAAACTAAAATGGGCGAGAAAAGTTTACCAGCACTGGTAAACTATGTGAACAGTGAAATATTTTAGTTACAGTAGCAGAGCAGATAAAATAAATTCAAGGAAAGTAATGTTTAGGGCATTAGTATTGTTTTTATTTTCTCCAGACATCAAGAGCATCTAGCAATAGGGTTAGGTACAGAGTAGTAGAGGAGATTTCATCAAATTCCAGTGATAATGACACTTACAGTGATGATGGTGAATGGCAGCCAGACCCAAAGGGTGAAGGTGCAGGGAGCTTTAGTAGTTGCAGTGAACTTGGCAGTGAAACAAACAATGATGATGATGACGTAGTTGAGGTAGCAAAAGGTAGACAGATACACAGTACATTGTAGAAAACCAAAGACAATTATTTTGAAGGAGTCTTGCCCACATTCTAGGAGAGCACAAAGTGAATGTTGAGGGTACAGAACCCATACACTTCTTTATGCACCTATTTATGATACCATGATTGATGAAATTGTCCACAAAACAAATTTGTATGCGCTTCAGAAAGGGAAGGAATATCTGTCACTGACCAGCCATGAATAGAATTTAATTTGGTAATGTCCTATATCCAATATTCCAGATCCATAATGTACTGGGCTTCAAATGATGGGCTTTGTCTTAACCTGATTACAATTGCAATGTCTGTAAACATATTTGAAGAGATTCTTCGGTACCATCACTTTGTAGACGATTATTCTCAACAGCCAGAAAATGAAGACAAATTTGTCAAATTTGGCCTGTGTTAGACAAACTGAAGGCAGTTTAGTGGAGCAATTGATCCTGAAGAGTTGGGATGTACTAAGCATCACATTGTGGATGCGATATATCCCGCCACTTAACGGGTAATACCTAGAAATGCAAATAAAATAACAAAGGACAGCTCCCCTGATAAGTGTTGTCCTTTGCGATAGAGGGACTTCTGAGTTTATGACCCAGAAGGCTCTCTGCGCATGCGCTGCGGGGGTGACTAGGAGGGATACGTTTGGATCTCTCTCAGTGCAGAATGCTAAGAACAGCCCATAGGCTTCTACTGGGAAACGCCATCTGTAGATGGTGTTGCCCACTGGGTTCAAGTTCCATAATGTATCGCATTCCAGAGCTTGGTACATATGGAAAATGTGTCCAAATTCCGAAAATGGCAGTTTTCGGATTTTTTTCCCAAATATTCCTTTTAGTACATCCCGCCCTTGGGCTCTTGATGAGCAAATCATTCCATTCAAGACACCAAAGCTGTGGTTTGAAGGTGTGGATGAGAGCAGGAACATCTGGGTACATGTATAAGTTTGAGATGTATCAGGGAACAAGTGGAAATGGCTGAAGTTAATGCACTGGGCATGTGTGCTGGTGTGGTTCTTCATTTGTGCGATGACATACAATACAAAAATTACAAGGTGTTTTTTTTTTTTATAACCTGTTCTCTACCATTCCTATCCTCCAGAAGTTGCACAACCAGGGTATCTATGCAACAGGTATGTGTAGAGCTTCAGCGCCAGACCTAGAGAAGGGCACTCCAGGGCATGCCCAAAAATAAGGTGTGGCCATGAGAAAAGGGGTGTGCCCGAAACTTACGGACATGCTGGGCTGCCCCTAAGGTCTCCCTTCTCTGCATGCGCCAAGCATCTATTTAGCTGCGGTGATCACTACACCGCAGTTTTCCCCACCCACAGGGACACTGCGGCCTGTTGGTGGGGACAGCATATGCAGACTGTTTTAGCAGAGCAACGCCAAAAGGGGTACATTCTGCCCTTCTGAAATCGGGCTTAAACAGCCTAGTGGGAACGCTAAGCTAACAGGCTCATAGGAGTACAATCAAAGTTGAGTGAGAAACAGCTGTAGGAAGAAGGAAGAGGAGCATCATCAATTGTTACCAATGGGGAAAACATCACCATTACATGATGGCTAGACAATTCAGTGATTCATGTTGCATCGTCCTGTGCAGGCATGCAGCCACAACAGAGGTGGAGCAAGAAAAAGGAAGTGATCCACAAAAATGTAAATAAAAACACATTCACGGTCAAAATACTGTACCACGATGATTCGGCAATTTTTAATGTTATGGATGCATGCTGTCCATTCAAGTGGACATGTATCTACCTTCTTTAGCGGATCCATTAGCGCCCGAACAATGTTCAGGGCTAATTGGATATCCCCCAAAGTCTGCAAGACTGCATGAAGCTCTAATGTGGTAGACCACCCTGGTCCCCGGGAGATGCAGATGCAGTGGGTACCTGGTGAAGGGACCACCCGGAAGTGCAGTTGCGTGAGGAGTCATTTGCCGGGACTTTTTGTTGGCTCCCAGTTCAGGTCCGGCATTCGTGCAGACTTGGCTCCAGTAGCGAGCCAATATCGGCTCATGGACTGGCAGCCAATAGAAATTGGGACTCGTTGCATCATAGCTTCGCCCACTGGCAGAGTCTTATATTAGATGTTGCTGGGTGGGAGAGCTCAGTCCGTTGGCGGTGAGTGTAGAGGATGGACCTCCCTAGAAGAGCTCCAGCGGCCCCGAGAGAGGCCAGAAGACTTTGGGATCAAGCTGCAAGATGGCGGGTGCGCCATTGAAGACAGGAAGATGGCGACCGAGCCTTGATGATGGCAGAAGTTGGTGAGAGGCGGAGCTTCGGCTGAGGACCACAGAGGACTGCAGTGGTGGGCTGAAATAGAGCTTAATGAAGCACCCCACTGCAGCCTCTTCCAATCGGACGGGTAGGCGGCCTTATAATTCCCCCTAGACCGCCAGGGCTGACAGGTACTAGGCCTGGGGGTACACTCAGGCATTAGACCTGCAGGTAAATAGGCGGGCATTAAGCCCGGGCTCAGTAGCGGGCACCAGACCCTACAGAAATAGGGATTTTTTCCCAAATTAGGAGAAAGTGACCTGGGCCCAGGTCACTAATTGAGAAAGTAGGTGGGCAGTCTGCAGTAAATAAAGTGGACCTGGGGATGAGGCCCAGGCCACTAGGTGAGCCCCTCCATTAGGCAGGCCCATTCGCCTGAGGCCACATTGAATAAAATGGGACTCTGGGCATTAGGTTCAAGTCCCTTCTGTGCCCTGTAGTAGGCAGGCGTATAGCCTGAGACACCTGTAAGACCCTGGGCATTAGGCCCAGGGCACTAAGCCCTTGAGAGTGACTGGGCAGTTGGCCCAGGTCACTAAAATTATAACTGGATAGGTGAAACCCTGCATAATTATATATATCAGAGGTGTGTCGTTAGGCTCTGTGGCACCCACCCTCAGATTGCATTCTTTTCATCCACGTGCATCGCCATTTAGGTGTATCTGGTTTATGATTCTTGCCCGTTAATATGGGTTTTAGTGTATCTTTTTGAGATAGAGCGCTTGGACCCTCCATTATTGCTCTCCTTGTAGGATTTTTCTTGGTTCGGCAGGGCATGTAGGTGTGGCTCGAGGATGACCATTTTCTTTCCTTTTAGTCCTCCGCCTTTGTGCTCGTGATCGGACAGCATACCAAGGCTTCCGGTCATTTAATTACTTGTAAGTGAAGCGGTGCGACATAAGGTAAGTCACTGGACTACACCTGCACGCCAGCAGGCAGCGACACTCACTGAACCCTTCTTACACTAACAATGCACAGATGATATTTTGAATGATATGGCCGCCACGGAACGAGAAATTGTTCAAATCATCAAGTGTGTACGCACTATGGGCCTGATTCAGACCCGCTCACAAGCGCTATGCGCTTGCAAGCGAGTCGATGGCTGGGCAGTGCACACGCGCGAGCCCTAGAGTGAGCGAGAAATCATTCGCTCTGGTGCTCGCATCCAAAAGGGGAGGATTTCAATGTTGATCGACAGCCCACCCCGTTTGGTAGGTGTGTCGGGGGGGTGACTGGCCAAACGGAGGTGTTCCCAAAGGAACGCCTGCCATTTTGGGGCGGCCCCACTGACATCACGAGTGATGTCAGTTGTGAGCTTCCAGCTCTATTAGAGCCGGAAGCTCACTGGGGCTTGCGACGGACGAGACCCTACCACAAGGGTCTCGTCGCAAGCCGATGGTCGCGACCATCGCGACCATCATCTGGTCACTCACTAACGCTGTGGGTGGTCCCCCACAGCTTAGCAAGCAGCCAGGAGGCCGAACATAAACAACAGGCAGCCGCCCTGATTCAGAGCGACCGCTCGCTTTTTGCGAGCGGCTCTGAATCAGGCCCACTGTGCGCGACCGTGGCGTCGTCTGTCGCATCTTCAGATCTGTCAATCTCGTTACTGATCCCCCTCAGATCGTGCAGTGTGTATGCTCTACTGAATGACCAGGCGATATGGTTACATTATATACACGATCTAACCACCAAACGATGCAAGAACTATCGGGCCAAATGTAATAGGGTGAGAGTTTTGAAAATGTGAGAGTTCAGCAGTTCAGGTCGAGTTTTATCTTCAAAATGGGAAAACATCTGGATGAGATTTTAAATCTTGAGTTTGAAAAACACACGAGTTTGCATGTTCTCTGACTCTATTGCATTGGCCGCGTTTAAAAAGTGTGAGAGTTTACTGGTAAACTCTCACATTTTCTAAACTCTCACCCTAATACATTTGGACCTTCGTTTGGTCGTTTGTTAGATTGCACAGTGTGTATGCACTAGACTAGAACGTTTGTCTGGGAGTTCAAGGGAAATAGTTGATGACATTGTATCGTTTGCAAGCCGTCTAGTGTATAACTAGCTTTACACCCGCTCGGAGGGTTTGTAAACAATTAGATATTTAGCCAAAGTGATTGACATTTAGATGTGCACCTGGGAAAGCAATATAATAAAGAAATAAACACTTACCAAGAAGACATGTGATTGGGAGGGGATGTAGTCAGCAGCCCGCTTGACAGGATGCCGATGGTCTATATACCGGCACCGGAATCCCGACAGCAGTCAGGATCCCGGCTCCAGAATACCGACAGTCGGTATCCCAAAGGTAAATATTGGGGGTTAAGGGGAGGGTTAGTGTGCGGGGTTAGGGATAGGCACTAGGGGGAGGGTTAATATTAGGCACTGAGGGAGGAGGGTCAGGTTTAGAGTGCAGGGAGGGTGGGGTTAGGTTCAGGCACTAGGGGTGGAGGTTAGGGTTAGGCACCTGGAAGAAAGGGTTAGGATAGGGAGAGGGGATGGTTAGCATACTGACCAACAAGTGTCGGTATGTTAACCTGTGGGATGGCGACGTCGGGATTATGACCGCCAGGGATCCCGACTGCCAGCAACCCATACCCAACCAATTGATACACATCCTGTTTATCACTGTCCTGAATAAGTGTTCAGGTAGGGTTTGCAAAAGGATCATAATGCTTTTAACCATTTGTTTTGCTTGCAATATACATATTCACTATAAGGCTTCAATATACATTCAAAACCTCTCTTTCATGGAATGGTAATAAAAGCAACTAAAACACACATCAAAAATATGTGTTTGAGCAACCAAGATAGCAGCACCCATTATAATCAGCCAATAGTGGTGTAGTCATGCTGGTGACGCCATAGGGTGCACCATGAATGTCAGAAGATTTAAAGCAGCAATAATTGAAAAGGTAAAACCAACCTTTGTCACATTATATCTATGGGCTAACTCGTCAGAATCATATCTGCAACTCACATGCTGTCACATAATGGCACATGGGTGCATTTGCACTTGCCCTTCACCACCTACCCCTTCCATTGACCACTTGCAAATAATACAGCACTATAATGCCCTAACTGTACTCTGCCTACATTAGAATGCCTCTGCCCCATAGTACCCACTCTGTAGAAACCTGCAGCTCCTGTTGACCTAATTGTAGGGACACCACTGCCCAGGATACAAAACAAGCAGCACAGAGCTACCACTTGCCAGAGCAGACGTTTTCTGTGCTTTTTCCAACAACAACACCTATACATAATAATAACACTAATAATAACAACAATAATAATCATAATAATAATAATAATTAAAACATTTTTTAAAAATTCTCCCACTGACCATGCTCAAGTGTTTACAGCTGACTGTTCTCCATGCATAGGCTTTTCAGGAAGCGCAAACAAAGGGGGAGTCCATCAAGTTACAGAGGGCTTCTGGTTGTCACATTACAGAGCACAGGGAGCAATATTACCAGCGCTGTGAAGAAAAACAGGATTCAATTAAAAGTGTTCCATATGAGCATTTAACTGCTATTATGGTCTTGTGGCAACAGTTAAAATGTTATAATAACGTAATAAAATACAGTTATGTTGTAACAATCCACTGTATGATGCAGTTTACCATTAGGCCGACAAATAAGTATAATCACAGAGGAAACAAATAGCTCTATTTGGCATTATATTGGTTGTTGCAGTGATTTTCTGCAATTTTATTATTATTTTACATTGCTATTAACATCCCGAGCAGTAAGATTTACTTAATGGTCCGGAGACCGCCACTCAGCGCGATTGAGCATGTGTAGGTGCCTGGGGCTCAAGCTGTACTTCCCTTTTTACTCATTAAATGGGAAAAATAACTACAAAATACATATTATTTTAATATGAGTATTATTTCAGCACAATACTCATATAGGAGGCATGTAATTGCTACAGATGGCATTGGATAAAATAGCAGGCACGCATTACAGCAATTATTCTTGTGTTACCTGAATGAAACTGCAATGTTTTTAAACTAAGAATGGGCCTTAACAATTGTAATGTCTGTTAGTTCCTATCCTACCTTTCTTGAAGTTAAATTGCTCAGGATACAGTAGGCTGATCATTTGTAGTATGGGTCCTCTGTACTGTACACACCACATTGGATTTGCAATTAAACAATGGGGATACAATATTGTATGGAACGTTTAGGAATAGCATCCATTTTGTATATACGGTGCATTATTTTCAGGGGCTCAAATATAATTGGGCAAATTACCATATTCATAAATAAAATGTGTATCTTTAACACTTTGTTGGGAATCCTTTGCTGGTAATGACTGTCTGAAGGCTGGAATCCATGAACATTACCAAATGCTGGGTTTCTTCCTTTGTTATCCTTTATTGCGGGTTGGGTACGAAATGCCGGCGCTCAGGATCCCGGCTTTCAGAATCCCGTCGCCCGTATCCCAATAGGGTTAGGATACCGACACCTGTCGGTAAGTATCCTAACCCTACCCCAAACCCTCTCACAACGCACCCTAAACACCCTAGTGCCTAAACCTAGCCCTCCCCCCTAGTGCCTAACCCTAGCCCTCTCCCTAACCCCACTACTTAAAGTCGGGGATTCTGACTGGCGTGGGAATTCCGGTGCCGTCTTTCTGAGTGTCGGCATCCCAACAGCCGGCATTTTAACTACATCCCCTTTACTGCAGCTGTCTTCAGTTACTTCCTGGCTCTTTCTGCCTTTGGTTTTGTCTTCAGCAAGTGAAACGCATGCTCTCTCAGGGATGAGATCAGGTGATTGACCATGATGAAGGGGCATGTTGGTACTGGTGTGACTAATTCATGATTGCTGTACCCTGTAACATGATGAGTCTACAGCATTTCTGCACGTTGTTTTGTGACTGATGGCATGAATGATGTTACATTAATATACTTCTTGTCATTTTTGCAAATATGGTGTGTTGGTTTACTTCTGGACATTCTGGAATATTCTTGCTGATTATCTTTCATGACTAAGCACCCAGTGATTGAATACAAGACACACACACACACACACACACACACACACACACACACACACACACACACACACACACACACACACACACACACACACACACACACTTCTCTGATCACTAAGCTGTGTTTATCAGAGCAGTAACTAGACTTTTTGGTGCCCTGTGCCAGAAAGAGCATTGGCGCCCCTCTCATTTTTCAAAAGGCCATAAAGCACAAAAATAAAGGCCCATGGCTTCATGGGGAAGGGCCAGGGAAGAGATAGGAGAGGCCAGGAGATGCTGGGGATGAAATAAGAGGAAACTACAAGAAAGAATTATAATAAACAGAAATTTGACAGGCCCAAACAGCGCCCCCTGACCTGTGGTGCCCTGTGCGATGGCACCGGCCGCACTACCCTAGCTACGGCCCTGGTGTTTATACTCCTATTATATTATTTCCCATTGTGATAATGTGTTTGTGGCTTGCTCATAATATTTATTAGGGCAATTTACCATTATTTAGCAGTGCTGGTTAATCTTTATATGCTATAATCCAATTACTATACATCATGCCTATATTAATTCTTTACACTATACCTACATCCCCCTAAACTCCTTTCAGAGATTATTCTGATTCTCTTTATACATTTTATTAGGTACCTAGCAAAGACTTTGAGGCCAATGAAATTGTTATTATTTAAACAATCAGTTAACAAGGCAACAGTACAACTGTTTATTTCACACCTGTGATAGAATGTGTAAAAGAAAACTTGTTAAATGTAAAAATGAATCCACTCAAGGGAAAAATAAATAAAATAAACCAAGACCAATGTGATTACTGGTGTCTATCATCCAGCATATGCGTCCTCTAATTACATATGTTTGGCACATGATTTTTAATCCTAGAAATTATCTGAGCACATGGTGAGACTACCGAGATTAAAACAGATTAATGCATGAATATGTAAAGGTACCCCATACAGCTGTGACGAATCCTCTCGATGTAGCGATCGGAAATACTGATCCGCCGGTCTGAAACGCCGACCGGCCACCATCGATGTTCAGTGATCCGTCGCAGGATAGCTGAAATTTTACCTATTAAATTTCGCCGATTCCCCATATCGGGGAAATCCAACATGTTGGATTTCTGCGATCCTGCGATGCCGGGTTGCAGCATCACAGGATCGCGGCAATCCGTTGCAGATGTATGGGGCCCTTAAGGGAACCTGATCTCTGGCCTGTTACAGGGGCCTCTGTACACATTCTCTGAGGAGGGAGGAAGCACACAGAGGCAGTTACTTGGCAGATTGGCGAGGCAGACGCTTCTATACTGCACATTCTGTAACCTGAACAGCAAAATATGGTAAAGTCATCAAAACAGCTCTGCAGATCATAGTATTTATGTTTGATGTATTAGTCATTTCTCAGTGAGCATTAGTCTCCCCAGCATGGGCTGCTCCTGCAGTAGCAATTCAATTGCCGTCAAAAATTCCCGGACTTTTCGCATGGTGCACTTTCCGCCGTCATCACTTGTTTTGCCTCCGGAAAAATATTGCGCACATTGGCGCTTTTCGCCCTGTTCAATTGCAAAGGACATGAAACGCGTCCCGGTGAAACTCAAACAGGCGAAAAGTGCTGTCAGATTTTGGGAAATCGCCCTGACACCCCCCAAAAGATGCACTGACATGGGGGATCACTGGATGTATTTGGGGTGCTTAAATGCTCTCAATTGCTGCTAATTAGCGTCTTTGCACAAGTGGTGAAGAATAGCATTTAGCAGTTTTTTTTGCAAACATAAGTTTGCCCAGCAAATTTGGGGTACATGAAAATGGGTGCAAGCATGGTTCAAAATCGCTAAAGTGAAGCTTTAAAAAAACGTATAAAACGCACCTTCAGCAATCACCTGCAATCATAAAAACACCTGGGACATACTTGGAGGACCCCCTGGAGTCTATTTCGCTAGTTTTTAACTTTATCCCCCAACTTTGGATTGTTTTGCCCAAAAACAAAAGTACTTTTTTGGGGTGTTCTAAAGTATTTATTTTTTTATTTTTTGATGCAGTTTACCTTTGGGGGACTATCCCAAGGCTGCAGGGGTGTTCCCGCAACTTTGCACCCCAAACCCCCAATTCAGCACTTTCTTTCGCCTGCATTCAGAGGCGAATCTTTTTTGCTGGTTACAGTGCGCAGACTTTTCGGACCGGCGAAAAGTCTTTGGAATTGAATACGGGGATAAGTTTCCGCCTGGCGAAAACGTCTTTTTGCCGCTAATTGATTATGCTCCTAAATATCAAAACTACAGATCTGCCCAGCTATTTTGTTGCTCATGGCGTGGCGTGAGTCGCGCCATGGACTTGTGGCGTGGCGTGCAGGCCTCTGAGTCGCGCCATGGACTTGTAGAATACCGTGGTATTCTTCAACAAAGGATATGCTACGGCATGTAATTCAGTGCTTAACCGCTGGGTGGCGAGTGCTCCACTTTTGTAATTGCATGTAATACAGTGCTTAACCGCTGGGTGGCGAGTGCTCCACTGTTGTACTGTAATTTGTAATGAATGCCTTGTACAGAATGCCATACTGTTAAACTTACAGTAAATTGGATGGATATCACATTCACAGCATTTGCATGTACGCACAACCCATACTGTATTTTTAATGTCACATATTATACATACTGTATACAGTACTGTACCGTACAGTGAGATCTTATAACAGGATGCAAATCACTGCACATACTGTATTATACATACGGTACGGTGCCGTATCTGAATAGTAGAGAAGTTGCCCGAGTTGTTGTCACGGTATAACCGATACTGTAGATTAATGAGATGCACGCACAGCTTTCACTGAGATGGGATGAATTACAGTATGACAATTTTTTTTAAAATTAAAAACAGCAGCGGGAGGAGTGCACAAGGATGAGGCCGCTCTGTGCGGTTCACTGTAGCTGTCGTGTGGGCTAGTGGTTAGGTGATCACTTTGGTAGAATTATGGTCCCAGGTTCGATCCCTGGAAAAGAATATACTGTACCTTACCGTATATTTTTTTTTATTGTCACTGTCTGCTCTGGACACTATAGTGAAACTACTTTAGTAGTGTTTTACTGTACGTGTTGTTGTTTAAATGGCTGCTTAAAAGTAAGACATTGCAAACTGATTGTGTGTTTAAATAGTGCAAAACTTTCGTCAATGTCTGCGCTGTGGTAGCTGTCTGCTTCGAGGGGTTGCAATGGGATTTCATGCGCATGCCCAGTGGAGGGTTTACAATGGGATCTGTAGTGCCAAGAGAGGGCTCTGTATCACAAACTGTGCGCCCAAAACGCAAAAATGCGACAGCGTAGATGCAGTCTCAGCCTTACGCACCATGGCTACGTCCCTTGGACTGTGTCTGAGAGTGGTTTCCGACTGTGAGAGAGCGCTCTGTGTTCAAAGCTGACTGTGCGTTTGAAGCGCAAAATAGCGTTTCATAGCAAACTTATGACATTGGTGATGCTGCTCCGACCATGCACACCAAGTACGGTAGTAGTGGGATCTGTATGAGAGAGAGCTCTCTGTATTACACGTTTGGCGCTATGGTGGCTGTCAGCCATCTGCGATGGATTAGAAATGGAGGGGGGTATAATGGGATCTGTGGCGCCAAGCCATACGCCATGTAGCGCTATGCCATCACTGAGCATGCGCAGTTGGCTGTATTACTGCAGTCGGTACAAGTACTGTATGCTGTTGAATTTCCATCTCTGGCGGGTGCATGCCCAGTAGGAGGGTTGCGATGGGATTTCTGGCGCATGCCCAGTGGGGCCGAGAGTCATACACAGTGCGCATCAGGTCCCTTCCCCCAAAGCAAGCAAGAGCCTCACCTTACCATAATAAAGGAAGCTTTGTTAATCCATTTACTGTAAGCAGTCAGCTCTGCCCTAGTGTCATGAAAAATGCTACGAATTGTGACCATTGCTAAGGACACCATCCCCCGTCTGCTAGGACAACTAGTGTGCCACAGAATAGTGATTTCATAACTGCAGAAACTGCTAGTGAATCTACTGTCTAGAATGAGAGACAGGGCTGACGGTGCTGTGTATAGCATTACACCACAAACTTGTGACAATGTAGTGATAGTGATTTCATGACTTTAGAAACTTTTCAATCCCGTGATGCCCACACTACTTTGCCACTACGGTTATGACTACATTACAGTGCACCACAGACGCCTGTCGTAACAAGTGAATTAGTGTCGACGTGAGTCGTTACACTATATAAAGCTATACTACTATATAGTGCCTATATAGGAGCTTGTTAAAGCTCAGGTATGGCTTTAAGGAAAACTCAAACAATTACACACTTCCAGTATATGAAGTCAATATATATTCCATTAGAGAATTATTATATACACACCCACACAGGCCCCCTTCTAACAAAGTTTTAACCTTACCTACATTTCTTAAATAAATCAAATATTGCAAGGTGAATGGTTTAGTGAACCTGGGTTCATATAACTGACTGTGTTGATGGCAAAGTATTATCTGTAAGTGATATGTCCAATAGAGTTTAGGTTTTCTCCAAGTTAAATGAACCTGAGTAGTAAGTTTATGCTGACAAGCAGTAAATGTTTAAGGATCCTCATATTAAGGTAGCAATTTTTCTGGCAACTATTCCTGGCTTGAACTCAATATAGCACAATTCCAGAGCTGTTCCAGAAGTAAGAAGCTCACCATGCAAATATAATATCTATGTATCTTTCATTAGCTGAAACGGCTTTTCACTGAATTATTTCTCTGAGAAATAGGAGACAGATGCATACAGTAATGCCGGGCATATACTATACAATTATCTGTCCAATCTGGCTGGTTGGAATGAAAACCTAGTAATGTATGGGAGCAAATGACAGTCGATCACATGGTTTTAAACACTGGAAAATGGACAAAAAAACATTTGTTCAAATTGGTTAAATTTCGGTGTTTTAACCAATTTGTTTGAACAACCATTTTTGTCTGTTTTCCAGTGTTTGTGAGCAAATAGTCGATTGTCATTTGCTCCCATACATTACCAGGTTTTCATTTCAACCAGCTAGATTGGACAGATATCTGACAGATAATTGTATAGTGTATGCCGAGCATAAGGGGTTGTCAGAGGGATGGTATGCATTCATTATGATGACATTTACTATGCTGGAATTCATAATGCTGACACCAGAATGTCAACAGTTATGTCGACATGTTTAGAATGTCAACACATAAAATGTCAATATAGTGAAAATGTTGACAACGCGGTTGGTTTTAAAGGTTAAGGTAAATATTAGGGCTACAGGTAGGGGTTAGGTTTAAGGGTGAAAGGTACAGTGGTGATAGGGTTAAATTACCTGAGGAATGAATTGTCAACATTGTGACCATATAGACATGCCGAATGTCAACATGGTGAATATCATCATGATGAACATGAAAATATGGTCTATGTCGAGATTATGACCATGCCGACATCCTCAAGTCGTCACATTGTCACTGTCAACATTATAGATAAAACCCTGAGGAACGTATGGGGAGACAGGTACACATATTAAAATAGAGACACAGAGACAAAAGCAAAGGACAGAGAGAGACAGACACATAATAAGTACCTGCACTGGGTCACAATCTTTTGTAATATTCTGGTCACATTATACCACCGTTCATTGTTTATTTTGTATTTTATTTACTTTTTTTAACAGTATATGATTCTATTAAACATGGAGGTGCCAGCAATAATCGCCAAACACAACATACTAGACACAAAAGAAGGATAGGGAGACATATGGGGCAGTGCACTTATTGTTTCATTTGTATTTAAAAATTAATCTTTATTTTATTTTGCAGTTAAGTTGCCAAACTGCCAATTTCTTTGTAATGAAAGTGTATGACTTCTCTCTTTTCAATTGATAGTATACAAAAGAAACAATTAAAACCCATAAATAACTTAACTGTCTGTTGCGCTTGGATCAGGCCTGTGAGCACTTCCACCACTTGTGGACATTCCAAGCAGAGCAGAGAGGAAGACACACACATTCTTTAACGGTCTTCTGCCTGAAGCTAGCCTGCCCAATAGAGAATGCAGGCAGCGGATCAGCAAGAGATATAGAGGTGGCGGGGCCATGCGTCTGCACTGTACTCGTGGAAGCGTAACTTCCTCTGGCAATAGACACCGCCCGGCCCATTACCAGCGGCCTGCTCAAGGCACTGAACATGGGACCAGACTGGGTGGCATCTGCCACCCTGCCTCCAGTCCTAGCCTGTCCCAGACTCCTGGTAAGGTCTGTCAAATACAGAAAACTAATTATTTATACATATATATATATATATATATATATTTTTTTTTTTTTTTTGCAGCAAGGTCGGGGAACTGGTACCATCTCCTGGGGTAGATGGCACTGCACAGCAGCTGAGATATCACACAAAGTCCACTGGTCTGGTGCAACTGGCCTCCGCCAGTTTTATTAGGCAATACAAACTAAAATAAGCAGAAATAAAAACCTTGCCGTCTGGCACTAGCTATACAGAAGTAATCCTAGCTCACTAATAAACAAAGTATAAGAAGGTTTTTCCAGGTTTAGTTTACCTGCTTTTTATCAACCTGATTCTCTCACAGAGACACGAAAGGCTGTCCTCTTCCCAGGCAGTGTCTCCCTGTAATGATCAGCCTCACAGCACTAAAAAACAGCCACACAGCTGAAAACCCCAATTAGCCTCATGTGAAGCTAATAACCCAAAAAATGCCTAACACAAACACCTTCCTGAGGTTTCAAAATACATAGGTCAGGAATCTAGGGCAAATATACCTGCCCTCTACTATGATGCCAGTGACCTTGTCACAATATATATATATTAGGGATGTGCAGGCTCGGTTTTACTCGGATTTACTCAGTTCTTATCGCCACTTTACCGCAAATTCGGATTTATTATATTGGCTATCCAAAACACATGATAGGCGATAGCCAATAAAATGCCGTTTAAAGATCCGAGTAAATCCGAGTAAAACCGAACCCGCTCACCCCTAATATATATATATATAAATACAAACAATCAGCGGCACTTGGAGACTGGAAAAAGATCATTAAATGTGTATCTAACACATATCACCGTCACCAACATTTCGGGGCAGCGCGCCCCTTGACACCGCTGATTTTTTGTATTTATCTCTTAACTACGGAGGGCACTGGAGCACCAACCCATCAGGATAGCAGAGTGCCGGTCCAGTGGATGTATATATATATATATATATATATATATATGTTTATATATATATATGTTTATATATATACGTTGCACATATCATGTTACGATCAGGCTGACTACTGCGCAGGGTAACTCCCCTGGTAGGAATATGGACTTGTGCAACGTAGGAAACATCAAAAAAGGCCTTGAAGAATGGGCATCTGGTGTCAGACAGATCTTTTATACCAGGTGCAGGGCTGGTGCAGGTGCGGACTGATAATGGTGACAGCTATTTGAACAAGATGATGTACAGGGAGGTGCGGTCCCTTTGAGTCCTGAGCCAATATTTACAAGAACACAACATAATAATTTCATCAGGAATCAGTGATAGATGCAGCTCTCCCATGTAAACCATATGACCGTTTCCTTTCAAGTTAAAGGCAAATATAAAGAGAAATCATGTTCTCTGCGCAAAATGCCTTACTGCTAATGATTCCCTTAGCATGTATAGAAGAATAAAGAGAAAATAATACTAACCTATTTATAGTATAGGTGGACGTGCTCACAGGCCTGATCCAAGCGCAACAGACAGTTAAGTTATTTATGGGTTTTAATTGTTTCTTTTGTATACTATCAATTGAAAAGAGAGAAGTCATACACTTTCATTACAAAGAAATTGGCAGTTTGGCAACTTAACTGCAAAATAAAATAAAGATTAATTTTTAAATACAAATGAAACACTAAGTGCACTGCCCCATATGTCTCCCTATCCTTCTTTTGTGTCTAGTATGTTGTGTTTGGCGATTATTGCTGGCACCTCCATGTTTAATAGAATCATATACTGTTAAAAAAAGTAAATAAAATACAAAATAAACAATGAACGGTGGTATAATGTGACCAGAATATTACAAAAGATTGTGACCCAGTGCAGGTACTTATTATGTGTCTGTCTCTCTCTGTCCTTTGCTTTTGTCTCTGTGTCTCTATTTTAATATGTGTACCTGTCTCCCCATACGTTCCTCAGGGTTTTATCTATTATGTCGACAGTGACAATGTGACGACTTGAGGATGTCGGCATGGTCATAATCTCGACATAGACCATATTTTCATGTTCATCATGATGATATTCACCATGTTGACATTCGGCATGTCTATATGGTCACAATGTTGACAATTCATTCCTCAGGTAATTTAACCCTATCACCACTGTACCTTTCACCCTTAAACCTAACCCCTACCTGTAGCCCTAATGTTTACCTTAACCTTTAAAACCAACCGCGTTGTCAACATTTTCACTATATTGACATTTTATGTGTTGACATTCTAAACATGTCGACATAACTGTTGACATTCTGGTGTCAGCATTATGAATTCCAGCATAGTAAATGTCATCATAATGAATGCATACCATCCCTCTGACAACCCCTTATGCTCGGCATACACTATACAATTATCTGTCAGATATCTGTCCAATCTAGCTGGTTGAAATGAAAACCTGGTAATGTATGGGAGCAAATGACAATCAACTATTTGCTCACAAACACTGGAAAACAGACAAAAATGGTTGTTCAAACAAATTGGTTAAAACACCGAAATTTAACCAATTTGAACAAATGTTTTTTTGTCCATTTTCCAGTGTTTAAAACCATGTGATCGACTGTCATTTGCTCCCATACATTACTAGGTTTTCATTCCAACCAGCCAGATTGGACAGATAATTGTATAGTGTATGCCCGGCATTACTGTATGCATCTGTGTCTCCTATTTCTCAGAGAAATAATGCATTGAAAAGCCGTTTCAGCTAATGAAAGACCCAGAGATATTATATTTGCATAGTGAGCTTCTTACTTCTGGAACAGCTCTGGAATTGTGCTATATTGAGTTCAAGCCAGGAATAGTTGCCAGAAAAATTGCTACCTTAATATGAGGATCCTTAAACATTTACTGCTTGTGAGCATAAACTTACTACTCAGGTTCATTTAACTTGGAGAAAACCTAAACTCTATTGGACATATCACTTACAGATAATACTTTGCCATCAACACAGTCAGTTCTATGAACCCAGGTTCACTAAACCATTCACCTTGCAATATTTGATTTATTTAAGAATTGTAGGTAAGGTTAAAACTTTGTTAGAAGGGGGCCTGTGTGGGTGTGTATATAATAATTCTCAAATGGAATATATATATTGTCTTCATATACTGGAAGTATTTGTAATTGTTTGAGTTTTCCTTAAAGCCATACTGAGATTTAACAAGCTCCCATATAGGCACTATATAGTAGTATAGCTTTCCTCACAAAACTTTGTTTTATATTTATATTGCTGTAGGTATAAGCTTTTATTCTAATCCAATCTAATAGTTTAGCTCGATTGAGGAAAAGGTTGCTGCTGTGAAGTTAACATACATACAGGGAACTGATACAAATGTATACATAAAGGGTAATTAATTGTATTGAAATGTCAAATTCTGATTGTTGCTAACTGAAAGTGCTATATTTGCTATGTGTTGACATTTCTAGCAGTAAGACAGCAGAAGTTTGAACGAATACATTCATTCTTTTGCAAAATGTTTATTTACTGGGTCTATTCTGCAAATGCTGCAATGGAAGATGCAAGCTGAGGGCTAAGGTTTCATGAGGTAATATCTAGTTTAATAATATAAGAGTAAAGGCCCCCATACATCAGCAATTGATTGCAGCAATTCTGCAATTTGCAATCGATTGTGTACAAAAATCTCTCCCTTGTTCAATCGATTGTGGCAATTCTGAAATCGATTGAAAAAGGGAATGATTTTTATACACAATCGATTGCAAATTGCAGAATTGCTGCAATCAATTTCTGATGTATGGGGGCCTTAAAGCTGCATACACATGTAAAGATTTTCTGTCCAACCATCCAACTAGTTGATTGGTTGGAATGAAAATCTGGTAACGTATGGGAGTAAATGATGATCAGCAATTTGTTCCTAAATGCCGGAAAACAGATGAAAATGGTCGTTCAGACAAGTTTGATAAATGTTTGATCTAAACAATTTGTTCAAACAACAGTTTTTGTCCATTTTCCGGCATTTGGGAGCAATTGCTTACCAGATTTTCATTCCAACCAATCAACTAGTTGGATGGTTGGACAGAAAATCTTTACGTGTGTATGCACCTTAATAGGTACTTCCCTTGGAGATGTTCCTAGGTTTGCTTCATGGATAATGGGCCTGGGTGGAGGCACTAAGAGAATAGAAAATGAATAACCGATGTATGTTTAATAAAACTATCCCTGCACCCAGTTACACCAGTAATGTCTGTCTAACCATGGAGAATATATAGAGATTATGTTATTGTGATTTATCTTATTCTTTTGTTGGTAAGTAAATATGCTCCACACTTATTCATAGAATGTTAATTCTACTATGACTCACATGCACTGCATGTAGATGAATTGACCTCTGTGTACACAGATGAATAGGAAGTTTAATTAGCATGTTGATTCAATCAGGACACAGCTATGAGGACATCCTGGAACAAGGAAACTCCAATTACCTGACAGGACTTGTATATTGCACAGTCTTTTGTCTGTGTATGCAGCTATAGGAAGAAAACTCAGTGAGAGGTAAGCAAACCACTAAGTGTATTCAGACATAAGAGATTAAAAAGCCTTTTCTCTGGTTTATTATGTGAAAGTAATATTTCCATAGTAGCTAGGAGTGTTCAGAATCATAAAAGAATGTATGAAATCAATACGCAGATGTAGTGTAATTTGGAAATCATATGGTTTCAGGTATATGAGGTAGCTAACCTTTCTCACATCACTGCATCCTATTTACACTTATACTGCAGTTAAAATAACAGAGATTAATGCGAACACCCTGTATCTTAGGTAATCATTCTGCAGGGGAAGTTATGTACACTTATTTGGATATAAGGTAAAAGTGACTTGGGCAGCTCTGAGAGGGTCCCGGATTTAATTAGCCAGTCAGAAAAGACTTGGTTATGACATCACAAGTGGGGGAATCTGTATGATTTAACGCCGGACTTGAATCCCGACAGCGGCTGCCCAACATGGGTAAAAATCCCGATCGTCCCTAAGGTAAGTATAGAGTAGACTAACCTAATTCCCTTCCTTAGGGGTGTCTAAGCCTAACCTTCCCCCCAGTGCCTAACCCTAATCCCCCTTCTGTGCCTAAACCTATCCCCCTCTTCCCCGCCGCCTAAACCTAAGTACCTCCCCGGGGGGGTGCCTAATCCTAAATCCCCCCCGGGAGCCCTAAACCTAACCCTCCACCCCCCCCGCGGCTGTCCGCGCCCGGCCTCCCTTCGATTGGGATGCCGGGCGCCGGTCTCCCGGCGTCGGTAAAATGACAGGCGTCTAGATTTAGACACCTGTCATTTAACCCTCGCCGGGATTAAGCAGTCAGGAAGCCGGCTGTCGGGATTAGGTCCGCCGGCTTCCCGACTGCATATCCAATAGGGGAAGTAAGCTTACAAAAGGTATGAGCACCCTTTGTTCTGGGTTCAGGCTGGAGGATCAATGCCTGAGTTGATGTTTGTAAACTGAATTTCCTGCATTCACTATGTGTTAAATCTGTAAGTTTCACTTTTTATTTGACATTGCAACACATGTATAACCTGGTAACTTTTTTCTTTGTAACTTTTTTTTTAAAAACTAAGCAATGTAGATAAAGCAATCTTAGTTTCATTCATATCTGCTCCAGAACCCAGTCTTTGAGGAGACTATTAGGCCGCTAGGGTTACGCTATATAAAATGTTATTAATTTCTAGAAGAGGGCCACCAATTAACTGCATGGGAGTTGTCACCTTGCCTGCGCAATTGTGTTATAGAGTAAGGGGACCTTTGGTTCCTTTAATTATCACAGGTGATGGCAGTAAAAGGAAGTGTGGTACCGTTTAGGTATGCAAATTACGGCTCTCTGACCATAGTCAGGGTGAAAACCATCAGGTATATTTACTGAAGATTAAATATTTATGAATTACATATAACAAAGCTCTGCCACAACTCCAGCCACACCCCCAACATAGACCCTTTTTATCTTTAGGAAATATGAAAGCCCTTCTGCTTTGTCACATTACTGGGATTGCATATGGGGCCTTATGTAATAGCCTATAAGATGCACGCACGGGCATGTTTCCAGAGAGTTTGTCTGTATTTTTAAAGTCACAATAATTTAAATTTTAAAACCAGGTTAGTTTTAAGTTTTAAATGATTGCTGCTTAATAATATGGGCTAATTCACTAAAATTGTTCCTGCATCTTTCAGGCTAAATACATAAGGCCTATATTGTGCATAACAACCCAGAATGATTTGTTCACCTTGAAGGAAGAGTGCCTTGGAGGAATTGCTGCCAGACATCGCCCTGATGCCTGGCTGTGCACATATCAGCCAGTTACAGTATTCCCTACAGCACAAGGTTTCCTAATCAGCTTTATGGGAATGGCAAATTGTGTCCATCGTGCTCAGTTGAATTCACACCTTTGTGATAAACTCTGTGAAGATGCTGCCAAGCCGAGTGCTATTATTTAGGCCTGAAGTTCTCCCTATGTTGTGTTCCTGAGCCTTGTACCTGCATGACTGACAATTAACGTACAAGTTTGGAAATTCCCTTTTTCCTCAATACTGAACAAACAATGCACTCTACAATACCCCCTAGTAAAATAAAAGTTTGCATTAAACTCCGCACTTTAAATTAAATAATTTGCAACTTACTGGATCAAGATCTGGGCTGAACATTACAGTGGTCTTGCCAGTGGCATCACTAGGGGCGTCTAAGGTGTGACAACACTATGCCGACTCATCCTCAGTGACCGTAAACGCTGCACTGTGATATTATTGTGCATTGATCGGCTTCCAGTCATTAAGGAGCAGCTGGCAGTGCATGGAAGGTCTCTAAGCACTGAAACTGTGGGTATCTCCTGCAAGATTATGCCCATGCCTCTGAGGTCCTTGTGCATGCCTCCGGCACGCGCATGGGGTCTATTTGGTGCGCTTGGTGTCAGTGACGCCACTGGGTCTTGCGTAATGACATACTTAAAACATACATAAAACCAGAGCTCTCAAAGGAACATGAGTAGGAAATAGAATGAGAAGATTATTTAAAAATGTTGAGCCTAGTGTGCCATTTAATCGACTTATACTGCCCATTTGTGTACAGATACCTATCTAATAGGCGACAGGCTCATCTGGCAATATTTTGGCTTACGGAAATATTTTCCTCCCACTGGAAAAATGTTGTTTGAGGGAAAATGTCTCAAGCTAAGTAAACATCGTAGAATGTATGTGTTGTGGTGGCAGTCAGTTTTCCACTGGAAATCCTCCAGGCCACTTTGGCTGGTTTATGTGGAAGGAACAGAGGAAAAAATACAAATTATGTTTAATATTCAGCAAATGAATAAACTGATGGAGAAAAAAAACCAGGACATTTGTTTGACATTTTCTCTAATTCTCCAGTTACAAATTTTTTTTATTGAAGAAACACAAAAACAATCAATACAATATTTGCCTCATCTCCTGCACATGAAAATACTATCATGTTGGCCGCATCTGCTGTTAGGATTAAAAAATACTTGATTATGCTTAGCACATAGTAGGACTGAACGTGATGGAAACCAGGACAGGACATAGGGCCTGATTCAGACTTGAGAACAGAGGGCCTGATTCAGAGCCGCTCGTAAGCGGCCGCTCGTTCGCTCTGAGCGATGTTCGCACATCTGCGCATGCATATGTGTCGTAATGCGCATGCGCCAACCAGTCAGTGCTGTCGGAAATCGAGCGCTCACAAAATAGCGAGTGCCTGCTAATTTCAGTGACAGAATGAGGCGTTTGTGGGTGGTAACAGGGGAAGGTGCTTGAAAACGGGGAGTGGAGATCTGAACGCAGGCGTGCCAAATGGTCAAAACGGGCGTTTTAAGGGTGTGCATAATTAACAAAGTAGCGTCATCGGCCACGTCACTTGGTTGTCTCTTAGCCTGAACTGTTCGCAAGATTGCGGTAGGAAAATCCTACCACAAGCACTGCAAGCAGTTCAGACGCCTTTCGATGTACTCGATTAATCTAATAAATAGCGGAGATGACGTAGGATGCGAGCGGCCAGGGGGCGTCTTTACAAAATAGCGAGCGCATGTTTCGTTCGCTCACTCACACATAGAGGCGTCAACAGACCGCAAAGCGCGAGCGCTCAATTTAAATAGCCAACCCCTTTTTCTGAACGAGCGAGCGCAAATAGCGTCCGGCTCTGAATCCGGCCCCCAGTGAGATATCTCTCTCTCAACTGATCATCTTGGTGAAACCATGCTGCACTGCAGGTGGGGCAGATTTAAAATGTGCAGAGAGATTTAGATTTGGGAGGAGTGTTTCCAAGCTGACATCTAAATTGTAGAGTAATAATAAAGCTGTGCAGTATTTGTGGACTACATGCGAAAGCAGCCAGTATTTACCCCACATGTAAAAAAATTTCTTTACACCCCTTGCACTGCAACATGGTTTGTTCAGGTTCTCAGTTGAGAGAGATATCTCACTCTATTCCCAACTCTGAATCAGGCCCAAGGTGTTTAGCGTGAGGTGAAAATTGTAGAAATGTTTTTGTGCTGTCTAGGGCTCAGGTGTTTCCTCCACCTGCTGCACCATCATTTTACAGGAAGCAGTCATACAAACAAGATGTCTTCCTGCCCTGTTATGCAGGACAGTGACAGAAAATTGGAAATTATAACATACAGTACACTATTTGTTTTTCTTGAAATTCCAATTACACCTGCAAATAGATTGATATAATTATTGAATTACACTTGGTACTCAAATCAAAACATGTACCAGCTTTTATATGTCAGGAGTGTCCAGGCAAACTTTGTATGTCCTGGTTTAATGCTTTGGGCAAAAGGAAGGGAAGCCCCAAAGTAAAAATATATTTATTTTGAACCTGCAAAAACATGTCCCTGCAATGTAAAACCAATGTCTTGGTGTCATGTGTCTAGTGCTGTGTTAATGTTTTCTTATATCAAGACTGAGGATGACAAATGCAGGAGTGTAACATTTTGGTATTTCTGGCTTTATTTGGGCTAGGTGCAGACAAGCACCTCACTGGTTTTACACATCCTAAGAGCTGCTGATAACATTTGGCCTATACTATACCAAAGAGCTGCTGGGATTTGGCCTATACTTTCAGTGACATGACCACTAGATTAAAAAGGTGTACTTTTTTTTTTTCCCAAAGGTTGCATGATTCCATGACACAAGTAACAAAGATAGATCCAAAGTACCCTAACATAAATATGGAAAATTGTAATGAATTAAAAGGTAGGCAAAGTACAGTAGAAATGCTTTTACATATAAGCCAGGCAGACTATCTGGCACATAATAAAATACACTCTACATGTCTGATGTAGAAAAAGTAAAGAAGCATTTTTCATAGCTGGTAGATCTGGATGCATAAAACTCGGTAAGGACAACATATGCGCATAGGTGAAACTAGACATTTAGTAATGGGTGGTCCCAGTTCTAACCCCTCGCCAGAACTTATGTTACCTTTAGTGGTGCAAGTGGCAAAAACTTGTCAAAGGCACAGTATATGCGCTCCCCAAAAAATAGGCGTGGTCTTGCATCACGAGGGGCATGGTCATCATGACACTCCACCCATTTCTCATCACTATGGGAGCATTCCTCTACATTCGGTTCCAAATACACCTTACCAATATGTCAGTTTCTCTACAATGTGGAACTCTGAAGAACTGATCCTCACTGGGCAGATGGTATCTCTTTAGTTGGTATTCACTTTTCATGTAGGAGATCACATAATCCAGAAAATTCCTGTTTGTGTAGAAATATAACCATGGCATCATAATATAACAAAGGTTCAACCAGACTTGTGCCCGTGTATCCTCTCCAGCCCCCTGTGTCTCTCCAACCTCCTTTCTTTACAGTCTCCTGCCCCATCTCTCCAGCCTCCTGCCTCATGCCCCATCACTCCAGCCTCCTGCTTTTCCAGCCTCCTGCCTGTGTCTTTCAGCCTCAATTCCTCCCTTGTCCCTTAGCCTTCCCATCACACTGTGTCAATCAGCCTCACCCCGTGAGTCAATCAGCCAGCCTCCCCCTGTGTGTCAGAATACAGTGCAGCGGCGGCCGACTTATAAAAATATCACAAATTTACCAATTGGCCGTAGCTGCAGGGGGTCGGGTTGACAGGCCCCTACAAGCTTTGGGCCCTTGGGCAACTGCCCAACAAGCCCAATGGAAGAGATGGCCCTGTAAGCACACAGCCAAGATATCAAAGGAGTGGCTTCAGGACAACTCTGTGAATGTCCTTGAGTGGCTCAGCCAGAGCTCAGACTTGAATCCAATTGAACATCTCTGGAGATATCTGAAAATGGCTGTGCACCGACACTTCCCATCCAACCTGATGGAGCTTGAGAGGTGCTGCAAAGAGGAATGGGCGAAACTGCCTAAAGATAGGTGTGCCAAGCTTGTGGCATCATATTCAAAAAGACTTGCGGCTGTAATTGCTGCCAAAGATGCATCAACAAAGTATTGAGCAAAGGCTGTGAATACTTTATGTACATGTGATTTCTTAGTGTTTTTGGTTTTTTTTAATTGAATTTGCAAAAATCTCAAAAAAATTTTTTACACGTCTTTATGGGGTATTGTGCGTAGAATTTTGAGGACAAAAATGATTTTTTTTCCATTATGGAATAAGGCTGTAACATAATAAAATGTGGAAAAATTGAGGTGTTGTGAATACTTTCCGGATGCACTGTATGTAGAGTCACCATGAGCGTTTTCATTTCTCAGTACTAGGGGGTGTGACAAGTGTATGGGGGTGGAGCCAGGCACTGTTGTGATTACCTGGGAGTGACAGTGGCGATAAATGAATATATGCACCTGATGCTGGAGATGTGGCTAGAGTTAGCAGTAAGTGCTTTGTTACAGAATACAATGTTTAAACACTGTAGTACTTAATGAGTATCACATGTATAAAACATTGTGCAGTGTATTTAATAAATAATAACCAGGTAATAGACAATTACAAACAGATGCAAACATGAAATAAAAGACAGCCATCTGTTGTCTTCAGTGGCCTTCTAAAAGAGGAGGGGTCTCTTGTGCAATCATGCTGGGCTCACTCACTCCCTGGAAGATATTGCACCAGTACAGTACGTCCATTGAAGACACTGGCACAGTCCCAGATTAAAGAGGGGGAAGGGCTGGATCAAACGAACACAAGAAGAAATGCCCACAGGCACCTGTTCCTGGGTGCGGAGTCATGCAGAGTGCTGATTCCAGTGGCTCCTGAGTCCCTGAAGCGTTACGTCAAGTACGCGCTACTTAAGGGAATCAAGAGTTGCTCTTTCTGCACTGTATACAGCTGCAGCAATATAGATGAGTCAGTGGTTGTCTTCTCCATTAAAAAAACGAAACAAATTGGATTTTACTGTCATGTCAGAGATTGATTGCAAATAAATAAGGGGAATACACCTCAGCAGCTACACTAATAATTGTCATAGTATAACCTGGCTCTGTCCTCACCTTCCCATCTAAAGAGTACTACTGTATAGTGACTGTACTCCTTAGACTGACTGGAATTACATGCGTGCACACAGAAAAACAAAATTATTATAGTCCACTACTGTCCCTCATTTTTAGCAATAATAACTTATTTTGAAGATGTGTCCCTGATATTTAATATTTTGAGTTTTAAGCAATTGCCAAGTACTACGCTCTTGTTTTGTCAGAAGCAGTTTTCAATATACGTCCTTGTATGTGGTCAAAGGTAAAATGTATAGCATTAGGTAGTCAAAATGCAGAGTACGTGTTGCGTCCTGTGTCCTACCGCTTCTCCTGAATACAATGAGTGCATCTCCCCAGAGGCATAAGTGGAAACTGTTTTTAATTGGTTTTAAGTATGCAGTGTTATCATTGGTAGCCAAGAGTAATGCTTATCAGATCTCTGTCTCAGAGTTTACTCTTCTTAAATAGAATTCAATCTGCGCTTCAGAGATTCCATTACGGCTGCAGGAAATGATGTAATGGATACAGGAAGGTGTTATGTATTTAAATGTCACAGCTGGGCACTTGTCGCTCTGGCCTTGCTATATGACAAACACATTCCCCTTAATTAGACATCTGTAAAACGAGCCTAACCTTTTTTATTTCCATATGGCACAAAAATTAGTCAATGCAACCACTAGAAGCCAACAGCACAGATAGCTTTTTAATGGATGTGGTCCCGGTGACATAACCTGTGCCTTGTATAATTTCCGACATTCTTCCTAATTATGCTTAAACTGGCATTTGGGCAGGATTCCTCCATATTCATTAAAGTACCTTTTAAACTAAATTGATCCAAACAATGTACCTCAAGTGGCTTACCAGAATAAACAGCTCTCCGTCTTGAATTCACAAATTCAAATATTTATTTCACTTAGATATTGTTTATTTCCATTGCCAAGAGCTAAACTTAGTATCAGTTTTAATCCAAGTTCATTGCAGTAATGACAGGGTTAACAAACATGGGAAGAATCAGACAGAAGAACCGCCAGCCCAGCAGGAGTGTGAGGGAGGACTATGAAGTGTGGATCCAGTGTATGAATCAGTACCAGGCTGACGCAGATGTTCTAAGTCACTAATCCCCAGATCATCCTCGTGGCTCCATAGTTTACTGACACTACTTCTTCCTGGCAATACATTCTGTGCTCACTGTGACCTCCCCAGTCTGGCCTTCTGCATGCTACCGAATACCAATTCTATCTGGGTCTACAGATATGGGAAATAAGACTCTGTAAGGTGGTTCTGCATCAGGGGCTATATGGTGAAGGGCCCTGGTGAATACCAAAGTGTACTGGACATATATACTTGTATATAAGCACTCTGCTGTCCAACAATATACCTAACAATAAATCCAGAACTTAGTGCAAAAAGAATGTTATTGCAGCAAATAAAATTAATTATATCAATCCAGGCACATAAGCACACTGCATTGTTATTGTTACCCATTGTATACCATAATTTTTATTTCAGTAGGTTGGCATTTATTTCTGGCTTGTTATCTTCTCCTGTGGAGACTGATCAGAGCATGTCGCTGCTCTCCTGCAAGAAAGAGAAAAGTCTTTTCCATTAAGAATGCAGTCTATCAACTCGCTACGGGCCATATTTATCAGATTAATCTTGCGGGAAATCGGGTACCAGCAAAAATTCAGTATCTCCAGGATTTAAAAAGGGATGACTGCAGCAGATATCAAATGACGTAAATATTAAGAATGTGGATGCAGGCACTAATGAGGTATGCTGTCATAATCCTATTGCAATCACACAAAAAAAATCAGTGCAGAAACTAATGCATGACATCATAAAGTACTCGTGTTGCATGCCTTGAAAATTTGATGCAGGTACTTAGCAATGATGATGCAGCTGTGGCAAAGAAGATAATGGTCAGGTAAGTTAGAATCTGTTACATCTGCTGACTTCCAAGCACACATTTCAGGAGACCTTTACTTGGCATAGGAGGATTCTTGTGATGAAGAATCAACAAAAGAAATGTCTTAAGCTGGGTACACACTGACAGATACATTGGCCGATCAATTGATTGACAGGGGACTGTAATCATCAGTAAGACAACAATTCTAATGAAGACATATCACTGATGCAAATGGTACCAAATGAGCAAATATATTTTATTAATATATAATTGTTTGATATGGGAAACTCCCATTTTGTCCGGCCCCAAAACTTCTGTTACTATGTATAATCTATTCAACCTCTGTTGCATGATGATAACATTGGCTTTATTGCGACACAAACAGGCGGTTTCCAGACCATGTGATCTCCTGCATGAATAGTGACTACTACACTGCCTGTCCTGGGAGGATCAATTTCTTCAGAGGTTTTTATGTCACAGAGAAATCATATAGGTAAGAAACTACTCATTCACATGCTTTGTTTGTTCACTGGAGAGAGGGACTGTGGGCATGCATGGCTGAAAAAAGAGGGAGTGGCTTGTGGGTATGGAATTTCACATTAGGCCACACCCCTTGATGTGAGGTCACACCCACTCTTTCGGCGCGCGCACATAGGGCGACTATCCAAGTTTTTTCCAGGGCCACTTTCAATTCCCAATCCGCCCCTGGCTGTGCTGCACAGCCGAGGGATAGATATGTCTGCAGACATATTTGTCCATTGGCAGGTGTGTACGGGCAGTCGGCAGACCGGCCCGTACACACACAGCGGCAGCTGCGAGGAGGAGGGTGGGACACGCCCCCCACCCACCGGAACATGCCCCCGACAGACATAGATGATGGTTGTTCAGTCTGTACGAACAACCATCATCTACAGATATATCTGTAAAGTGTGTACCCACCATTAGGGTCTGTAACCTCATCAAGTCTACTAATTATTGACATTTTACCTGTAGATTCTACTGTTGAGATTTGGAGTGCGCTATTGCTCAGTCTCCATGATGCTCCTTTATGAAAACACCAATCCTTTACCAAGATGCCCGCTGTTTGGTCTTCTGCGCGCATGCAGCAACATCTTGCCACCGTATTAGAGCACCACAGTGGGACACGTACAAGTTCCACTTAGCTCCTAAAGACCCTGAGATATCCTGAGATACCAGTAACTGCTACATACCGCTTCCACTTGTATATGCACCACTACCCTCATACATCACAGAGTGAACAAGCACAGAGTGTTTACAGCACAGCATGTCAGTTCAGAGTGTTAACCAGAGAAGCACTGAAACTGCATAACTATTTCAGTGTGCAACATGCATATAGGAGCTACATCTATGATGGGATTCATTAAAATAAAAGGTGCAGAGAATTATACCACGTGGACATTTGCAATGGAGATGCAATTAAACGTGAAAGGTAGTGGAAAGTTATAGTTGATCCAGGTGACAGTTCAAGACCAGATGAGGTAGAAAGAGCCATGGGAACAATTAACTTAAGTGTTGAACAACACATGTATTCTATCAGACCTGGGAAAGTTTCAGCTAAAGACATGTAAACAACAATGCAGGCGGCATATGCATTACACACTAAAAGTAAGAAGCCCAGAAAATTTAAGTACAAGTGTTATATACTGTATGTCACAAAGCATCTGATTGTAAATGCTACACAAAATAAGTGCAACAGCAAAGATGCGTCAGCTTTCAGTGTCATAGACAGTCGCAGAAAAGATTATTGGTACACTGACTCAGGTGCTACAAGACATTTTAGCTGCAATGAAGAGTGGGTCACATTGGCCAATGTAAGATCCTATAACAATCAGAAAGTGGAAATCCCCATGTTGTTTGTTTTTTGATTGTTTCTGTTCTTTTAACACTAAGAAACCTGTATAGATCATAGTGATCTGTGCAGTACTTTTTTGGATTTGTTTGTATTCTTGTTTTGAAATGTATTTGCCATCAGTTTTGAACTGAAAGATAAAAACCAACTGCATTTACATCTGCAAAATCCGACTGACATTGATGTAGGTTTTCAAACTGAATTCAAGACTGACTGTTAGCAAATATGCAATCTGGACAGTCAAACACAATGTCGGTTCAGTTGATTTTGAAATCAACAAAGAAATTGACCATTAGTAAATATACCCCTGAAAGTGTTAAGGTCTGACAATGGAGGAAAATATCTAAATAACGATGTAGAAATCTTCCTGAAGTATATGGAATTGAGCATCAATTGACCATCAGATACATGCAGAGCAGAATGGTGTAAGTGAGCATCCAGATTGTACATTACTGGAGAGAACCAGATCTATGCTGAAGGATGCAGGCCTAAACAAGTATTTTTGGGCAGAAAGAGTGTCCACAGCAGTTTAGCAGAAGAATAGTGTTCCCACAATTGCCTTAAAAGATAAACCACCAATTGAAGTGTGGTCTGGAAAAAAAACAAGTGTCAAGCATCTGTGTTTTTGGGTGTACTGCCTATATACACATATCAAAAGAAAGATGCAAGCTGGATTCAAAGTCCATGAAGCAGGGTTGTATCTAGGGGTCAGAGCACCTATGGCAAACTAAGGGACTGGCGACCCCCTCCAATGATTGCTCCCAGTGGAAATAAAATAACACACACTGATTCATTGACCCCACAGCCAGAAAATAAATAAAAACAAACATTAACCTCACCTGCTGGGCTATCACAGATAGCTGCAGAGCTAATTGCAGGAAACCAGCCTCCAGTCGCTTCAGAAATTCCAGACCAGTGAGTGTCTCTCTCCAGAGAGTCCAGACCAGGCCAGTGGGTTGGAACTTGGTCCCACTCCCTCCCTCAGCCCCTCATCATTGTCATCAGCCCCTCATCATTGTCATCAGCCCCTCATCACTATCCTCAGCCCCTCATAACTGTCCTCATCACCATCCTCAGACCCTCATCACCTCCTTCAGCCCACATTCCCTTCCTCAGCCCACATCCCCTTCCTCAGCCCACATCACCATCCTCAGTCCACAGCCACGTCAAATTCCTCAGACCAAATCCCCTTCCTCAGTCCACAGCCACATCACATTCCTCAGACCAAATCCCCTTCCTCAGTCCACAGCCACATCACCATTCTCAGACCACATCACCTTCCTCATCCAGCCCCCATCACCTTTTCAGCCAGCCCCATCACCTTCCTCAGCCCCATCCCCTACTCCAGTCCACAGCCACATCACCTTTCTCAGCCAGCCCCCATCAGCCCATCACAGACAGATCCCAACTTCCACGGCCCGAGTCCTCACCCTGTTACACACTCTTCCTACCTGCTCAGTCCTCACCCCCGCAGGACCTGGCCGACGGTCAGCAGTGCAGTGCCCTGACTGCTCCCTGACCCCTCCTGTGAAGGGCATATAGATGCTACCATTAGGTGTGTGTCCTCTCTATCAAAACACGCATGGTGTGTGACACGTCACTAAGGGGTCATGCGGTCACCCAGCACCGCCAGATCCAGACTGAGTCTGTCACTTTGTATAGTGATTGTGACAAACTCAGTGTGTATGTGTATGCTAAGCACCGAGCAGCAGGGAAATCACTGGGACGGGCAGCAGGGATAGAACTGACTGTGGGCGGCGACGGCGCCCCCCCTCGGGCGGCGCCCCTGGCAAGGGCCATCCTGGCCAATGGGTAGGTACAACCCTTCCATGAAGTGTATCATGCTTGGATATAAGTAAAAAGGGTATAGACTAGGGAAGACAATCCCGTCCCATTTTTGCAGTCCTGGGATTCAGTATTGAACAAGTCTCAATCCTGGGATTGAATTGTACAAATAATATATGTGTATTAGGTATATTGACAGGCAGTGTAAGGAAACACCTTAGGACTTGTGGGATTTATTGATACCGCCACCCGCCCTTCCTTTATATAACTCCGGCTTTGAACGGTATAATCCTATGATGACTTCACATATTCTGACGCATATATTCAGACAAGCATCCCCATTTCATCCACCGCTTTGCTTGGTGCACAGCAGGTGAAGGCTGGCTGCTCATTATCAGCTTTATACAGACCAGAGTCAATCAGTGCAGGATCTGACAATTGGATAAATACCACTGCTGCTGCTCAGATATTCAAACCATCGGCCTCACACGGGACCTATCCTGTGGGGATCCATTACTAGGTGCTGCTTAAATTTGCATTTGTGTTCCAGATAGATTCGCTGTCTGGCAGGACACCATCTAACATGAACTCGCTCTGCAGAAGCAGAGTCTAAATTGTTCTTATTGAGAAAGCAGGTAAGCTGGAATTATTTCCTACAAACATACGTTTATCTTGGAAACAATGATACTACTAATCTCCAGTAGTAGTATGGTATATTATTTTCGGATTTATACAGTTCACTCCTCTGGGGTATACCCTGCAGCGTAACCTTTATGGGATATCTGCTATTTGAAACATTACAGCAACTTTGAATTTGACTGAGGCTGATTGTGCCACTGGATGATGAAAAGCTACTAATTAATTGGGAGGCTCTGAAATCTTTAATTCAGTCTGCACTGATTTGAATATTATTTTTTTCAGTAGCTGGTTATAATATTGTGTGCTACTGTATTAAGTACTGATTTTAAATATTATACTTTTTTCTCTTTATGCCCCCCCCCCCCATTTTGTAAATATTTGATTTGTGAATACATTTTTCTTATCTTTAAGATACTACACTCCATTCCTCTATTGCAGGCCTGGCCAACCTGTGGCTCTCCAGCTGTAGTGAAACTACACATCCCAGCATGCCCTGCCACAGTTTTAGCATTCCCTAATAGCATAACTGAAGCAGTGCATGCTGGGACTTGTAGCTTTACAACAGCTGGAGATCCACAGGCTGGCCATTCCTACTCTATTGTATGCCATTACTCAGATATAGTTCAGCGCAGATCCTCCCCTTTTTTATTCTATTTACCATTGAGAGCAATGCAGCACCTCTTCGATATCACTGCAGACCTGTTTATGTGTTTGACGTATTGGTAAGGAAATATATGAGTAAACACATTGTAATTAGTGCCTTTGGATCTATTCTTTTTTCTCAGGTACGATGGTACATTACTCTGCCTTTATCTCAAAAATGTTATTTTTATTTATTTTTTTCCTTGGAAAACTAATTTGAAAGTTTTATTTTACACAATTTTTACAAACCATTGTCTACATATGAACATATTTAAAATGGGATAATAAATGTCCCTGACAAGTGGAGACTGTGGGTTAGGGTCACACTTGTTATTGGGATCAGTGGTGAACAGAGAACTGTATTTGTATATACTGTACTCACCTGGCAGACACAACCAGTCAACCGGCAGAGCAGTCACAGTTAGGGATGGCTATTGACCATTGATGATTACAACCCATTGATGGTTAACCTCCATTGGTCAATGGTTTTGCCATTGATGGCAGAGATCCAATGGTTCCCCGCCATCGATGGCACAGAGCCCTGTGATTTTTTTCCCAATCTGGCGCTGGGACATGGAGCAAAGCTCCACCCCCCAGCACTACCCACGAAGCCCCGCACCAAAATCTGATTTGGCCGTTTCCCTATGGAGCAGAGTTAACTAATAGTGTAGGACTGACCATCAATGGTTTCATGCCAATTGTTACACACCATTGATGTCAACCACTAATTGTACCATTGATGGTTAACCCATTGGCTATCCCTAGTCACATCCTCTCGGTCTCCGATGAATCACTTCTATGAGGCTGCACTGCTGTTGACCTCACAGGTCAGAGGAGCAAGTGATGTGATCCTCCAATCACAGCTCATCACATGCTCCTCTGACCTCTCTGCAGAGTCTCATGGGATTTACCCAGTAGTGCACTGCAGTGTGCCCCGATCTCCTGCATGTAGGCGGGCCCCTTTTACTAAACTAGAAATCACAGGATTGCTGCCTCCAATTCCAAAATTAAAATCCCAGACTTTTTGGGGGTGATTCAATTGTTTTAGATGCCCCCGCTGGGCATCTATATGAATAGGCGCTCGATGGAGCAATTCAATTGTTGCTCTGTTTGGATGCCTAAAGCTGTGGGGGAACACTTTTCTTCTCGCAGCCTCCTGAGGTGTGAGAAGAAATATGTCTAATGTCCATTTTTTTTGGTTGCCAAACTGCTCTAACCACTTCATTAGACAGGTTTAGCCACTTTGTATGGCTTAACCAGGTGCTTGTAGCCGCAGTTAGTACTAATGGGCACCCAAATGGAGAAACAATTGAATGGCTCCTTCGAGTGTCTATTTGCATAGACGGCCAGCAGGGGGTGCGAGAAACCTTTGAATCGTCCCCTTTGAGGCTAAATCCCGGGCTCCTGCCGATCGGGATCCCAGGATTAGCTTCCCTACTCCAAATACTAGAAAGCGTGTCAAGTCAAGAGATGATATGTTGTAAGAAGCAGCACCACTTAAATAAAAGCTGGAGTTAGAAATGCAGAACAAGTATCTGTCACTGGATATGCCAGGAGCTGGAGACATGTCTGAACCAGAGGCTTCCAGCTTGGACATTCAGCCAAATAATATGAGGAATTTGCTAATGTAGTATATTCAATGAACCTCAAGATATCCAAGAACCAAAGTGAAGAAATTTTGGATATCCAAAATACCCAAAAAGTGTGTTGAATCTCATAAGCAAGGGAGACACCATCAACACTGAGAGTGACAACAGTCCTGCTTTTGTGAGGAAAGAGACTGTTCATATGGTTCATGCAGTCAGTGAGAAGGATATATAATATATATATATATATAGTGATGACTTGGGGTGTTTAGCTCGGCAGAGGGTGGATGGGTGCAGTGTTTAGGTGCTTATTGAGGGTCCACACACGTCTTTCAAGTAAACAAATGATGCTTTTACTTCCAGCTTGTGAATTCAGGATACAGAAAATAACAAACAGAAAATAACAAAACAACCTAGCCCCTGTTTAGGGCATCTAGCTCACTTCTTGAGCCCTCTCCAGTGTGACGCAGCTAGTCTGCCAACAAAGTCCCTGCCTGCTTCTTGCAGGCCTATCGCCAGCTCCAGCCTGGCTTGGCTGCCACAGCTACACAAACACAATCCTGGTGGCCTTCCCTGTATCACACAGATATAGGCCCTGGCTTTCTCAGCCCGCAGCTTTACTGCTTCAATGTCCCATGGTCAGAGAGTTTTGTAGTCCCCACTTGCCTCCCGCAAGGTCCAGACACCGGCCTCCTGGCCCCCAATGGCTCGCTCAGCTTCACTGGGCTCTCTGGCTGTTACAGGCCCAACTAGACTGTCTCCACCAGCCTGGCTGCTCGGCCTTTCTCACTAGCTCACACCTGAGCTCTCTCCACCTGGCAGGTGTATCACCAGTCAGTATTTCAACCCTGCGTGGGAGGATCTCTCCAATCCCACACAGAATCTGCTGCTCACCAACACCACCTCTGGTGATACTGCCACAATATATATATATATACATATATATATATATATATATATATATATATACTGAAGGTAAAAAATAGCTGTTTAACATGGAGAAGCTTGTAGCAGGGGGGGGGGTGAGGGTGTTTAGATAGGAAGTGCCCCTGTAGGGATGCATCAATGGCCGCAGTTTGGTCTTCTGCACAGGGTCATCTTGTCACTGTGTTATAGCACCACGATGGGACACAGACATATTGCACTTAGATCCCAAACACCCTGCAATATACTGAGCTATAATTTACTTCTGCCTACTGCTACTGCTTCCATATGCACAGCTACTCTCATACATCACTGGGTGGTGCTCTATACAGTGTATACTATTACTCTGATTATACCATCGACAAATAGTACACACATATGCAACATCTAGAAGAGAGCATATCCCTGGGCTTTACCCTCCAACTGTTCATCCACTAGAACAGGAGAATGGAAGAGAGTGGTATGGCAATAAAGAGGATTGTTAATGCTATTGTATGTTGAATATTCAATGGATTTTGAAAAAGGAAGAGAGTTCCAGGTGTACAGTGAAAGGTCACAGCTTCTCCAGGACCTTATGGGAACTAATATATGATGGTCGTAGGTTAAACTTTATTTTTGTTTATTTGGGTTTGATCCACACATTGTGCCTAATTCAGATTATCACGCTATGCCTATATTCACGCAAACAGCCAATGTCTTTTCTTCTGCGCATACGTCTGAGACGCACCCCGAGCACCTCCCATGTGTCCTGATTTTGTACATAAGAGTTGCAGTACAGATATGGACAAAAAAGTATCAGAAATGTAAGGAGTTCCTGGACGGTGACTGGGGGGCAACAGGTTGGTGGCTATAAACACTCACAGAGATGTTACATCTTATGGGAGTGTCGCTGGCGTGTCACTAAAAGCGGCTGCGTACAAAGACACAGATTGGAGGCCATGCTCGGACAGAGAGACTGCACCTACCATAGGGGTAGTGCAGGATTTGATGGTGTGACTGATGGGACGGCTAAAAACGCAGCAGACGGTAATTTAACATCTATAGACGCTTCAAGTGGGCGTCTCAGGTCTTGTACATTCGGGAAGGGCTTTGTAGCTGCATTAGTATAAAGACATAGACCATCAGCAAAACATTCAGCCGTGGCTAAATCTATGTCTGACTCATCGTCTCCTGGAGAATTAGTGGGGATAACAGTTATCATATCGAAATGTTACGCCAGAGGGCATATTCAATTGTCCATGGGAAAATCTTAGCTTAATATGTCTATCGCGCAGTAATTTCACTTAGCAGGGCTTGGCACGTTACCGTTTATGGTCCAAATCAATTGTAGAAAATGGTGGCGTGGTAATTTTCATGATAGATGTATTAAGTGTGGGGAACAATGGGGAAATCAGCCTGTGCACCAAAAACGTGCAAACTAAACATTGTAAAACAGTTTATAAGTATAACAGTATATAAGTATATTTAGTGGTCAAAAGTAATTGCCGCTCTTAAAAGTTGTCAAATGGTTGATTTTTACACTTTTTAGGAACTTTGAGAAAAGAGAAAGCGAGTGTTTTTCAGCAAATTAAATGCTCTAAATTAATTTAAGGTTCATAAAAATGCTTGTAAGTTGATTTTTGCGTAATTTTAGCAACTTTTAAAAATGTGTTAAAAAAAAGTATAACTCCCACCTGCCAGCATAAAAACACCTGTTTCTAGCTATCAGTTTCTAGCTAGCATAGATAGGTAGACACCACTTCTAAACTCTTTAGAAGGTTTGATACATCTCCCCCAAAGACCATTATAGTGTAGTTTAAGAAAAGTTCTCTGAATGAGGTCACACGTAAGTTTAGACCCTACATGACCTGCCCATTTGGAATTGTCAAATTAGTTTGAGGTTTAGACTGAAGCTCAGGTGGAATAAGCATTTCTCCTTCATTAGCAGGAGGAGAAAGAGGTTGAGCTTCAGAAGTTTGGGTTCATAAATCCAAATAAATCAGAGCCTCAAAGCAGATTGGAGGAATAATTGGTTATATCTCCACAGAGGAAGTTTTTAATGGAGAAAATTGTTTTGAGAGAGAATCTTCTTTACTATTTTTGAACCAGAAAAAAATAAAATAAAAAAGTGACAGGTGAAAGAGAGCCCTGCAAGCTTGTCTGGGGTCATGTCTCTTGGCCTTCCCCGACGGTTCTACATTTTTGCAATACAACCAGATTGTCGTTGAGATACAGTATATGTGGCTTCCAGCAAATTCTTCTATTTCTATAGAGACATTTTAATAGTTGATAGTCCCTTGCTGCTTATTTATTTTATTCAACAGAGGAAAACTGCTTGTAAGGAATTGCACAAGGTAGCAATTTCCATTGAAACAGTGGCTCCCAGACTGGTGCTGGTAGGCACTTGCCGGTGTGCCATGGGTTGGTGGTCCAAGACCAAATTCAATTATTTATGGTCAATGTGAAAGGCAAAACCAGTGCTGGTGGCTGCGAATCATAAAACATATAGATAAATAGAAACACAACCCTGTACAGGACCTAAGGAGGACTGGTAAGCACAAATGACCTAATTTAATCATTTTTCAAAATTTCTCAATAAGAAACTTTTGGCCTAGTGGTGCCATGAAGAAAATCTAATACTCTAGGGCACCGTGCTTGAAGAAAGTTTGGGAACTACTGCCTTGAAATATTTTTTGCTCTGTGAATGGAAAACTCCAATCCTATCTGCATTATCTGTCAGGAATATAGGTAGACTAAAATTCAGGGGGAATCAGGATGGCCATTGAGAAAAATTTATTTTTTTGTTTGAGGAAAACGTCAGATGAGAGATGTGATTGGAAATATAACTATTGAGGAAAGAAAGAATTTGCAAATCTAATAAGACAATCCAGGTCTGTTGTGTTCTTGGCAATGTCCATCTGATATCCTTATATATCGCACAAAGGGAATTTTCCTTTGTTTGAATTGGCATTTTTATATTTTTGCAAATAAGCAACTCTCCCATAGTCTCAGTAGGACTTATATCACCTGGGGGGACATCAGGTTTAAACCCAATAATTATAATTTCGTAATGTTGCTTATCGTGGCAATAAGTACTCAAGGATCCCACCAATGTATTAAAATATACAAACGCAGGAACAGGAGCAATCCCTTCACTTCTCCTTTGGGGCCCCAGCGTAGTTCTGAGCATGTGTGGTCTGCCGACCACAGATCTGAAGATGACGTTAGCTAACAGGGCCAAGTTCTGAAATGCTACACATTCTAGAGCTTGGTAAGTTCCGCAATTAAGAAGCCCCCATGGAAACCAATGGGGGCTGCTTTTGCAATGCAAATGGGGAGTTGAAGAAGATATCGACCACTTTGGTGTTTCTGGGTTATTTTAAATAAGTCCCTTTATTATTGGTTAAGAGAGAGTTTCCTGAGTGAGAATACAGTACATACTCATAAGTCAAGTAGACAGCATGCGCAGGAGCAAATCAGAGGTCAGCAACAATAATCCAATAGAAGAAATAGCACAGGATCCACGATAGTAATACAACATCACTGAGGAATGGTGGAAATACATTTTGCCGGGTCCCATAGCAAAAATATGGATAGGGGCCTGGTACTGTCTCTCTAGCTTCCCTGGCTTCTTCTGAGCATGCACGACTGTCACAATGCATTTGCAGCTTAGGGTTTTTAGATAGACCATCAAAGGTTTGCTTCTGATAGTCAATGTTTTTCCATTGATGACTGAGTTTTGATGAAGTAGTGATGTTTTTTTTTTTGGCTTGTTGTTTAGCCCTGACTTCCGAATCTGATTGGTCAACTGCAGTCACATGGCCGCAACTGTGCCAGATACTGATGGTTCATGTCATCAATGGCTTTCCATTTATGGTTTCCTGCCATCGATGGAAGGCACCACTGAAACATTTGATGCCCATCCCAAAGGCAGCTCATAACAGACCTGCAGACTGTCATTTAGGAGGTCTCAGAAGGGAGAGGGGAGCTTACAGATGTGTCCTCATGCTCCTAGCTTCTATACGCTGTGAGACTTTTCCGCGTGACTAAGGCGCTCTGAGAGGAGTAGCGTACCGTATCTTTCTTTACATTTTGTCTCTTATAAGCATTGCAGAATCAGCGTACAGCCACTCATTGTACCAGAGATGCTAGACTGCGACTTTAGCTGTACAGGAATTTTCCTTACATTTTGTATGTACAAAGTTGCAGATTAAGCACAACGGATGCCGCTCACATCTAAGCCCTTTTTGCACAGATTCAGACTCAGTCACACACAGGTGTACAAATGTTACTCATCAAAATTAGCAGTGTAATCTAGCAATGTCGTTTTGTCACACAGTTGTATTTATATGAATAAGATGGACATTTTGAGTGAGAAAGATGCTCGGCGCAGCCTAGTCACATGGGACCTGGCATGCTGAGAGGTGCTATTTGGCGCAACTGAAGCCACCGTGTAAAAGGACACATATGTATAGTGCCAGACCAATGCCCCCGCACCTACTGTAATTCCGCTACCTTCACTGACAATGTGGTATTTATAGGTCTGTGATCACATGTAATGGAAAGGTATAGCCCACTTTATACTGGATCAACTTGCATTTGAAACAACTATTTTACTTTTAGCCAGATTGCCATAATATTCCTGTTTTCACAAAGATGAGTACATACAGAGAACAGAAGCTGGGTTACAGTTTATGCATCTTAGAACTAATGACACAGACAGATGTGTATAGACCGTGGAAAGTTACACATTTGGCAGATACTCAAATAAACTAAATGAATGTATTGCACACCCCCACTGACGGTATCGTACATAATTATCCATTCCAGCAGAGATGGATGCCTAATTCTCATCTCATTGTGACGTGCTCTTGGCTCTGTACCAAATAAACACAAGTGACATGAGGAAAGCCAAGCTAAGCCCTCTGCTTCCTCTATTGCTCACAGGCATGAAACAAATCTCAACAGAACAGGATAATAACAGGATCATAAATCTTGTATGTTCTCTCATACAAGACACTTCACCTGTTATTAACATCCTTACCATGTGTAACAGCAGAAGAGATACAGGGCCTGATTCAGAGCCGTTCGCTATTTGCGGTCGTTTGTTCAAAAACAAGGGGTGGCTATTCAAATGATCCCTTCGCAAATTGCAGTCTGTTCCCACCTCTAAGTCTGAACGAGCGCGCAAAACATACGCTCGTTTATTTGATAAAAACGCCCCCTGGCCGCTCGCACCATACGTCATGTCCGCTATTTATTAGATTAATCGAGTACATCGTACAGCGTATGAACTGCTCGCTATTCTTGTGGTTGGTTTTTGCTACCACAATTTTGCGAGCAGTTCTGGCTATAAAATAACCCAGTGACGTGGTCAATGACGCTGCTGTTTTAAATATGCACACCCATAAAACGCCCGTTTTGACCTTTTAAGCACGCCTGCGATCGGATCTCCACTCCCCGTTTTCAAGCACCTTCCCCTGTTACCACCCACATACGCCTCTTTCTGTCACTCAAATTAGCAGGCATTCGCTATTTTGCGAGCACATGAATTTCGGCTGCACTGACTGGTTCGTGCATGCGTATAACGATCCGTACGCATGCGCAGTTGGGCAAACATCGCTCAGAGCGAACGAGCTGCCGCTTACGAGTGGCTCTGAATCAGGCCCACAGTCAGGTCCATAAATATTGGGACATTGACAGAATTTTCATATTTTGTCCTCTATTCATCACCACAATGGTTTTGAAATGAAACAAACAAGATGTGATTTAACTGCAGACTTTCAGATTTAATTTGAGGGTAATTACATCCAAATCAGTTGAATGGTGTAGGAATTACAACGGTTTCTATATGTGCCTCCCACTTCTTAAGGGGCCAAAAGTAGTGGGACAAACTAAACAATCCTAAATCTAACTTTCACTTTTTAATACTTTGCTGCAAATCCTTTACAGGCAATTACAGCCTGAAGTCTGGAACGCATAGACATCACCAGACGCTGGGTTTCATCCCTGGTGATGCTCTTCCAGGCCTCTACTGCAAATGTCTTCAGTTCCTGCTTGTTCTTAGGGCATTTTCCCTTCAGTTTTGCCTTCATAAAGTGAAATGCATGCTCAATCGGATTCAGGTCAGGGGATTGACTTGGCCATTGCATAACATTCCACTTTTTAGCCTTAAAAAACTCTTTGGTTGCTTTTGCAGTATGCTTCGGGTCATTGTCCATCTGCACTGCGAAGCGCCGTCCAATGAGTTCTGAAGCATTTGACTGAATATGAGCATATAATATTGCCCAAAACACTTCAGAATTCATTCTGCTGCTTTTGTCAGCAGTCACATCATCAATAAATACAAGGGAACCAGTTCCATTAGCAGCGATACATGCCCACGCCATGACACTACCACCACCATGCTTCACTGATGAGGTGGTATGTTTTGGATCATGAGCAGTTCCTTTCCTTCTCGTCTCTTCCCATCACTCTGGTACAAGTTGATCTTTGTCTCATCTGTCCATAGGATGTTGTTCCTGAACTGTAATGGCTTTTCTAGATGTTGTTTGGCAAACTCTAATCTGGTCTTCCTGTTTTTGTGGCTCACCAATGGTTTGCATCTTGTGGTGAACCCTCTATATTCACTCTTGTGAAGTCTTCTCTTGATTGTTGACTTTGACACATATACGTCTACCTCCTGGAGAGTGTTCTTGATTTGGCCAACTGTTGTGAAGGGGTTTTTCTTCACCAGGGAAATAATAATTTTGTCATCCACCACAGTTGTTTTCCGTGGTCTTCCAGGTCTTTTGGTGTTGCTGAGCTCTCCGGTGCGTTCTTTCTTTTTAAAAATGTTCCAAACACTTGATTTGGCCACACCTAGTGTTTTTGCTATCTCTCTGATGGGTTTGTTTTGATTTTTCAGCCTAATGATGGCTTGCTTCACTGATAGTGACAGCTCTTTAGATCTCATATTGAGAGTTGACGGCAACTGATTCCAAATGCAAATGTCACACCTAGAATCAACTCCAGACCTTTTACCTGCTTAAGTGATAATGAAATAACGAGGGAATAGCCCACACCTGTCCATGAAATAGCTTTTGAGTTGATAGTCCCATTACTTTTGGCCCCTTAAAAAGTGGGAGGCACATATTGAAACTGTTGTAATTCCTATACCGTTCACCCGATTTGTATGTAATTACCCAAATTAAATCTGAAAGTCTGCAGTTAAAGCACATCTTGTTTATTTCATTTCAAAACCATTGTGGTGGTGAATAGAGGCCAAAATCTGAAAATTCTGTCAATGTCCCAATATTTATGGACCTGACTGTACATACATTATTCTGCTGCTTCAGCCTGGTCATGGTTAGAACAAAGGCAGCAAATGATTGGATGATCATAGTGGGCATCTGCTGAATGTCTGAACATGCAGGGTTGAATTTACTGTGCAAAAACATACACATCATAGTAATAGTAGTAGTAATAATAATAATAATAATAATAAAGATGATAATAATAATAAATAATTTACCAGTGGCTTTTCTGTGTACTGGCACTAAATGCACATGTACTGGTTCCTTTTTTTATCTTTTCATTGATTTGCAACTTTGATGTGATAACAATATAGCTAGCACAGACAAAGATGTTATCCTAATTAGGGTCATATGTAACTTTAGACTATAAATGTAGGCATGATTATGAATGTAGCATAGATATCAACATGACCTGTTTCAGCCAGAAGTTGTTTGTCAGACATCCCCATATACACTAGCACCCAGTGTACACTTCCTTGGCTCTTACCAGTGGCAGCTCCTGCCTATTTATTTAGGGGGCTGTCTGAGCTTTAGTTCCAGTTGGCACCTCAGTGGTCCGGGCGGTCCTCTTGCCCTATAAATTTTGCATGCGCCTACCAATCACTACTCACATATGAGCATCTGCTCAAAGACAACTTCTAGGTGGTATGGCTATTGCAGACCCTAGAAACTAAGGAATTCTGGCAATTTAGCACAGTGTGGACTTCCGCTGGAAATTCTTAGTGCTAATCGCACTCCAGACTGGCAGTCCCAGGGGGCAAAGTTTCCTCTCCCTGGAATGAGATTAGCAGAAAGAGCTTCCAACAGGAAGCAATTTACTGATAGTTTACTCCTCCCCATAGCGCTAGTACTCACTGAGATGGCCTGGGTTCACTGGAGGAGGTGATGGATTTTACTGGCGGGGCTGTAGCCCTGCAGCACCTAAATAAAATGCCCCACTGGCTCTTAATCATATTAGACATTTGTGGCACAATATAATGAAGTGAAAAGCAACTTTTTGTGTTAACGTGCTTTCTTTACAAAAGTAAATTTCTCCATTTTTCATAGTTCTCTTCTTGCAGTTTATTAACATAGTTAAGGCTGTTGCCTAATGGCATCCATTGCCACCCCACAGGGCCTTTGTATTAATACCAGCAGATTGGAGTGGTATAGATAGTGACAATATTACTTCAATGACATGTTGATGTGAAAGTGTTAATCAAAACTAAGCCCCCTCTTCTGTCTGAAAATTACTAAAGTCCCTTAAATGTATTCTTATTATTTTTCACACTTAGGGGTACATTTACTAAAGTGAGAGTTTTTTGAAGTGAGTTTTAAAAGTGATGTTGCCCATAGCAACCAATCAGATTCTAGCTATTATCTTCTAGAAGGTGCTAGTTAAATGTTAAGTAGAATCTGATTGGTTGCTATGGGCAACATCACTTCTAAAACTCTCTTCTAAAAACTCTCACTTTAGTAAATTTACCCCTTAAGGTGCATACACACACAACGATTTTTTGAACGATTATCATTAAACGATATCGTTTAAAAAAATCGTTCACTTTCTGAGTGAAACGATGAACGATTATTGTTCATGCACGTTCACATTTGTAGTTTGTAGTTCAGTCAGACTTGTCAACTCAACGATTTTCATTAAGTTAATATGCAAAAATCGTTTGTAGTTCATAAAAATCGTTCATTACATTTAAATGAACAACTTTAGTAAATGATTTTAGTTCATTTTTTCAAGGTAGAAAATCGTTTACTAAAATCGTTCATTAACTCAATCGTTGTGTGTGTATGCACCTTTACAGTTCAACACCTAGTTCTGCTACAACTCAGATTTAGCTCAAGAATTTACATCCTTCTCAAACTGCAATCACAATTAAATTATTTATTTATTATTAGTATCATGATTTAATCAGAGTTACAGTAAACCGAAAGCCTTACATGCTGTATATAATTAAAGCCTAACTGACAATATTAATTACTTAACAACACAAAGACAGAACATTTTTAAGTTAAAGTTAATATCATAAAAAGCCACAGCAATAGAAGTGTTTTTCATGTAATTAGATTACCTGAGGATAACTGACCCCCTAAATTTGACAATCTCTAAAATAATTTATTTACATTTAAACAGCCTTCCTTTCCACTGTGATCACTGAACAAGTGTGTGGGTAAGAAAATCTGTATTACATTTTGTTTTATTACTCTTTTGTTCAATCAACTTTCTACTGGTAAGTTCTATACATATTTTAACTATCTTCTAAAATATAGCAAAGGTATGATGATAAGACAATTAAACAAAATATTATTTTCTACACTTATAAATAGGAAACATGATTATGCTGTATGATTCCTTAGGGAGATATTTAAATTATTTTGCTTCCTTATGATGTGATACTTATTGAGGATACATGCCATGTGGCTAGTACTGTGTTTATGTTTTTCAGAGATATCTGCAGTGGTACAAACAAAAAAATCACAGCGCTGGTAGCAGTATTGAATGAATTGGAATAATGATCTGGAGCAATTGTGCGATAAAAAACTATTTATTAAAAATAGCAACTCATATATTAAAAGTAACCACTAGCCTGTAACATTAACAATTCATACATGTAATAATAAATCATAGGTGTTCAGTATGGCTAGATTAAGACCACAATAATATTTACCGGCTGGGCCCCTTTGATAATTATCCTATACTGGTTCCCACAAAATGATATTCCGCAATGCAACAGTGAATAAAACTCCAGTGGGAGTAGTGTGGGAAATCCTGAATGACTGGCCAGTATGTATGTTTGTATGTTTATTGGATTTGTAAGACTCAATTAGGGTGTTCACATCCCCTACACAGCTGCAGGGCATTATTGATTAGCGCCTTTAAGAGGGTTTATTCTCTTTACCTTATATTGTTATATCTGCAGTGGTACCCTGATCGTAAATGGTCACAATAATACATAATACGCCAAGCCTTCAAAATTATTATTTTGATAAATAGGCCTATAATCATTTATAAATGCTGGTATCTTGGGTTTTGACTCAGTTGGGGGCTCTCACCTCTACCCATGTTGGGGAAGGTGCTAATCTTTCAAGCAGTAGTGATTTAGAAGTCGCCCTCATTCATAACTAGAATAGAGCACTAATATAGTTTACAAGCCAATAGGAACAGATGGTGTGGATTCCCCATCTTCTGGCAGGGACTGCTGTGATGCCCATTCTTAATTCCTTTACTGTGATATACTATATTGTAGTTGGTTTAAAAGTCCACTGTTTCAGTAGAACAAGAAATTAACATTACCAAACCTGTTACCCTGGTATACTACTATACTTAGTGCAGATTATATAAAGTAGTATTTTAGTGATTATATGAGTAATAAAGGCACCATTTGTGTTGCTACATCAGGCAGAGACATTTCTATATACATCCATAACAGCACACATGATTACATAACTATTGGTAGTGATTCTGTTTAGTTTAATACTCAGGAATAGATTTACTGAAGCTTCAAAAAATTATAGCTATCATCTCTCTATTGCATTTTAGAAAATGATAGAAATAATTTGATTGGTTGCTAAGGGAAACACCACCACGTCATTTTTTTTAGAAGTTTTACCCCTCCTACTTTTGAATTGATTTTCACTGCTGTACTGCGCTGGCATTTGTCACACCAACAATGATATAACATAATCTAAGAAAGATCACAAGCACCTGTCTGCAGCACGAATCAAAGCTCACCGGAGGTTTCCAAACCATTCTCCTGTGGTTACCATTACTCCATCTAACAAGTATTCAGAGTATTGTGTGGTTTTCTGGAATGCACATTATGGTCCAAATCCAAACTAAGTCAGTTCATGGGGACTCTTAGTAACTTCGCAAAGATTTTTTATCTCTTGGGGGAATAATAATTCGGGCTGGAGGAAGTACTGATTTCAAAACCAAGTAATGGAATGTGAACTTTTCTATCACATGGTGCAGAAGAGAGACTATTTTTGATGATGAAGATGTTCGAAGGGATGAGGTCAGCTTCTTCCACTCTCTTAAAATGACATTTCCAGGGACAATAGCTTCTTGTGAAAGTGATTTCCTTTCCATCTGTCTGGCAGGAGCAAAGAGACGGTGGGTTTCTGAGGAAGTGATTTGCCGTGTTCTGTCTGTTCGGAGCAGTGCATTAAGAAACCGCAGATCTGTTCAGCCATTTCCAGCTCTGTGAATGGTACCTTTGTATAATATATTTACCAGGACAGTTAATGCGCAGTGTCATGTACATCATAGCGAGCAAACATTCAGATTACTTTACATGTTGCAGTAATCATTTCCTTGCATCAATTGAATACACTGCTTATTCTAAAGGAAAACTAATGTGACATTATTTTTGTTCTATGCGTTTAATCATAGTTATCTGTCCTACAACACATGTTACAAAATAAAACATACATTTAATATTTTTCTTTGTTTTACGGATTTGGAATCACTGACTGTGTAGGCCCTGTGCTCCATTCATTAAGTTACCTTATATAAGCTATCTACTGCAATATTAGACAGTATTATTATCTAACTACTAATAGTGCAAAAGTCACAGGCCACAATATTGCATACAGGGACATTTCTATAATGGGTACAGGATGTGCAGTACACACGAGCTCCGGCACAGCATGCAGAACACCTAGCACTCCAGAACAAGGCGTGATATGTAGCACACCTAGCACTCCAGAACAAGGCGTAAAAGGGAGCACACCTAGCACTCCAGAACAAGGTGAACTATGCAGCACACCTAGCACTCCAGAACAAGGCGAACTATGCAGCACACCTAGCACTGCAGAACAAGGCATAATATGGGGAACACCTAGCACTCCACAACAAGGCCTAATATGCAGAATGCATAGCACTCCACAACAAGGCCTAATATGCAGAATGCATAGCACTCCAGAACAAGGCCTAATATACAGAACACCTAGCACTCCAGAACAAGGCCTAATATACAGAATGCATAGCACTCCAGAACAAGGCATAATATGCAGAACACCTAGCACTCCAGAACAAGGCCTAATATTCAGAATACCTAGCACTCCAAAACAAGGCCTAATATTCAGAGTACCTAGCACTCCAGAACAAGGCATAATATGCAGAACACCTAGCACTCCAGAACAAGGTATAATACTTCTAAAAAATCACCGGAAATATGCTGCATGCGTACAAGACAGCAAGGATTCTGGAACAACAACTAAATGTTTCCCATTTTCTGCGCATGCATCGGGCCATTTTTCCATTGGAGGAAAAAATTTTTTCACATGGGCTGATTCTAAGTTAGCCGCAAAGTGCCTGTGTTTGCTTGATGCCTTACTAGCAAGAATTACCATATTATGCTAATGCCGTAATGCAGGCTGCTTTAATTGGGAAGTAGCACCACCCACTGTTTTTATGTCCACAGCCTTCATCATTAGCATTTAATCCATGGTGGGTGCAAGAGATTAATCAGAAACAGGCTTCCCTTCACTGTACACATCAGAATAGCACAGAAATCTAGCTACATGCAAACAACACTCCCACGAGATAGATTTCTTGAATGCGTGCTAGTGCAGCGTTACCACAGAGCTGCCGCCCTGAAATGCCCATTTCATATAAAGTGAGATCCAGCCAAGATCTGTCTGTCTCAGAATCAGCCGGAGATGCCATGTTCCCGAAGACCTGAGCATGTGCAGTACACTCTACTAGTAGAATCTAGTGTGCTGACACAATGGAGGGGGCCCACACGGTGTTTTTTAGCGCTATAAAGGTGGTCACACACTAAGCATAATATTGTCCAATCTTGGTAGTTTCAACCAATCTGCTCGACCATCGTATAGTGTGTACAGTACATGCAATCTATCATTTACACACATCATGTGATAAGACCCACCTAGAAGCCAACTTTACCCTCAGACTTACCAGGTTGGTAACTCCCTTTACAGATAGGCAAGTTCCCTATCAAAACTTGGACACGAAATTGGACCCCAGTCTCAGATAATAAATACAACCTAGGCTAGAATGTTCAGTTTTATTATTACAGGAAAGGAGCAATTGACGTCCCCACGATTCAATACTTTCTGCAAAGTAAGAGAATAGTTTAGGAAATACAAATGTAAGTACAACAGCAGAATTGAACACAATTAAGTCATTGTTACTTTTACACTACATTACATGTACCACAGTTTATCTAATACCCTAACATCTAACATACATATTACTATTTCTAGATACTCTATATACTGTACAGTACAATTCTAATAACTTTCACAAAACTAATTAACCTTATTACTGTATTTTATACTGCAGCATAAATAATTTTTACACTTTGGAACTTATCCCTTTGGGACATTTTGTAAAGTGCGAGCTCGGTGGTGCACTGAGTTGGTTGCTTCCTTTAGCTCAGCACTATTACCGAGATTATGTTTAGCTAGAACACAACAAGCTGATGTAGACTTTCAATGATGTTAAATGCGATGAGGAAGCACCTCCATAGCCATTTTGCAGCTCGTTGTTTAATAACTACATTGTTGCTAATTGTTGGCCTGGATAGAAAATTACAATTTCCCTCTATGTTAGCAGTCTGGGCAGAGAGCCAAATGTGGCCAGGTGTAATTAAATAAATGTGCACTAGATTTCCCTTTTGCTGACTATCCCTTGCTGGAATTCGCCCCAGTCTGAACTATAGTTAGATGGTTAGTTGATCCTGTGAGCAGGGCGAGGTTAGGGTCCACTCTCACCTTATTTTATAAGTCCATGGGGTATATTTACTAATGTTTGATTTTTGATTTTATTGTGATTTCACATTCAATTTTCTTTAGATTTTGCATTGGAGATTAACTAAAGGCAAAATTGAATTTCAAATAGAACATAAAACCAAATTTCACTCAAATTCCTTCTCCCTGTAGGTATCGTTGGTCTTCACAAAATAAAAAAATGTAAAATACCGACCCACGAACTAGGTACCACCCTTGAAGGATGATACCTCCCGAATGTCGGGCTCAGATGCGGGTTTTCACTCTGTAGTGCCATGTCTGAATGTTCATTGGCTGAGAGAGGTCAGCCCCCGCCTCTCTTAGCCAACGTCTCCCACCATTGAAGTCAATGGTGAGAGCAGCAGGGTTACTAAAGGGTAGCCTGTGGTTCTCACCGGTGCTGGTTGTGGAAATTACAGGGGAACTCTAAATTTTTTTCCCCCCTGTAATTCCAGAACCAGGACTGGATCAGAGCCTGGTGCTGGTTGCGCTAAGTACAGGGGAACCCTACGCAATTTTTCCCCTGTACTTACACAACCAAGACTGGCTCTAAAAAGTCCGGGGCTGGTTGTGCTTTTATGGGGGGACCCCACGTAATTATTTTTAATAAAATGAACACTTAACAAGCTTTTTACAGTAGGATACATGCATGCATCTCACTGATGTATGCATGCATCTTTGTCAAATCGAACTGCTCATGCTGAAAATGAAAGCATGAAGCAGTTCTATTCATTTGGGGCTTTGAAGTTTGTTTTGAAGTGGGATTTGCTGTTCGATTTGTACACGAACATGCAAAATCAAACATCAAATCACTGTTCAAAATCGAACCAAATAGAATTCGATTTAGAAAAGGCTTCTAAAATCGAATTTTAGTTAATGTGGGATTTAATGAGGGATTTGTACATTCCATTTGATTAGATTTAAGGTGAGCTAAATCGAACATCGAATATAAAATCGGACTTTGATAAATATACCCCCTAGTCTCTCCCTTCCTGTTGCTCTCCCTGGCAGTTGCTGGGGACTGTGCTGTCAGTTATATGTAATGGAAGGAGAGCTGTGAGAAGTAGGGCTGGCAATATCAATGATGGCTGATGTCAGTGTGTGCAGGGGTTTACTAAGCTCACCACTCCTGCAACCAGTTACATGCCTGGAGTCTCTGCTTCGAATCTGTAGTGAAGGCTCAGCTGTTGACAAGCACCGAAGGTTCTCCCCTGCTGGTTGATGGACGTCTATCCCTCGTTCTTGTCCCTGCCTTTCCACTGCTGACCGCCCTCTCTCTCCTGCCGCTCAGAGTTTCTTGATCGGAGAAATAACTGGGAGAAATCAGGCGCCAAAACTCTACTAAAATACCAGTGACCAAATGCTGCTCCCTCGAAGGAAGGGGGGGGGGGGTAGTCAGCCCCTCGATAAACACAATGAAAAACCAAGCAAAATAGAGGGAGCGCAGTTGAACTGATGAAACATAAATAACATTTGACTTAAAGTATTGAGCCTCCAAAGTCAATGAAACAGTAAATAATAGAAAATAAAATATAAACCCAATACAATATAAATATATAATATAAAAACCCCTTGTACCACTGTTTCAGAAGTACACATATGCGCATATGGTTTAAATGTAAATTTAGAATGATGTGCATATCCCAGTCAGAAAAAGACACATGTAGTGAAACTATTGGTTAAGTTTCAAATTGCAGCATCAGCAGCAGTCTCAGCCTGTGGGGGAGAGAGATCACACTGATCGCGCCCCTCCCATGTGCCAAGCTGGGGGGCTCTGCAACTAGGATTATTATTTATTTTGGAGGCGGCGTGGCCTCACCTCCCACAATTAGGCCCGGCGTGGCTCTTAAATTTTTGTTCAGATATCCATATACTGATGCATTAGTAAATATGGGTCTGATTCAGAGATGTAGGTAAACCCCTTGGTTTATGTACATCTCCGATGGTGGAGCTCCTGGACATTCAAAGAACACATTCTGCGCCTGTGCAGAACAAGTCCTGCGTGATTGCATGCAGTGCCCCTATGTTGCCCATTGACATACTGCGGTCATTTGGGGGCAGGAAGGGGGTGGAACTGGCCTGCGTTCTCAAAAAACGGGGGCGTGTTACCCCAGTTTCCTGGGACTGCCAAGGCCAGGGTCAGCATCAGAGGATGCAGGTTTCCTGGCCTCACAAGAGCCTGTCTGAGTAAGCTTCAGCTTGCTCATATGGCCGATGCTGGAAACTTGCGTACTATGGTCACAATGTAATGTTGATCCAATGCAGCACTTGGGGCCTGATTCAGACCCGGTCGCAAGCGCTGAGCGCTCGCAATCGGGATGATGGTGGCCCACAACGTATGCGCACAACGGAGCCGGCTCCGTTGTGCGCATGCGCGAGACCCGGCTAGTGACGGGCAATCCGTCACTCCGGGTCTCGCACCAAAGGGGGCGAGCTGTCGATGTTGAGTGACAGCTCACCCCCTTTGGTGGGCGGTCCGAGGGGGTGGGTGCTCAAACAGAGGCTTTCCCATGAGAATGCCTGCCATTTGGGGGCGGCCCCGCTGACATCAGAAGTGATGTCAGTGGAGAGCTTCCGGCTCTTAGAGCCAAAAGCTCTCTGGGGCTTGCGATGAACGAGACCCTACCACAAGGGTCTCGTCGCAAGCCCGATGGTCGCGATGGTCTTGACCATCGCAACCACCATCATGGCCGCTCGCTATAGCTGTGGATGGTTACCCACAGCTATGCAAGTGGCCAAGAGGCCACTCCAAAAAAATAAAAGCCTGGCCCTGATTCAGAGCGAGCGGCTCTAAATCAGGCCCTCGGTTTGCAGATGCTGACCGACGCCTCCTTCAGCATTAGCGTATTTACACATTGCTGCTGTGTCCAAATAAGCTGCAGCGATGTGTTCTGCGTCCATCTCGAAATCAGGCCCAATGTCACCAACATTGCTATCAGATGATTCCTTCTGCATTTTGTACATGGAGCCCTAATGGTTTGAGAGGAAGGACTGGTAGAATCATATGCTTGTCATCAAGACGCTGTAGCATGCGCAGACGGAATCGGTATGTAATACCGCCGGATCAATACCGTCGCTGGCAGCCCGGTGGGTCGAAATCCAGACAGCTGAAGGTAACTACCCTAACCCTCCCCTCTCCCACCCTAACCTCCCCCCTAGTGCCTAACCCTAACCTCCCCCCGTTAGTGCATAAACTAACTCCCCATCCCCGCACCCTAAACCTAATCCCCAACCCCCCTAGTAGTGCCTAAGCCTAACCAACCCATCCCCTACCCTAACCCTCCCGGGGGGTGCCTAACCCTAAGTCCCCCCTGGAGTCCCTAAACCTATCCCCCCCCCCCCGCAGCTAGACGCTAAGATACCCGGCTTACCTTAATTTGGTAAACCGGGTGTCGGGAATCCGTAGTGGGGCTAATGATAGGCGTCGGGATTTCAACGTCTACCTTTAGGCCCATGTCGGGATGTAAGTATCGGGATAGCGCCCGCCGGTATACTGACTGCATCCCTGCGCAGACACATGGCAGGAATTTGTGTACACTGATGCTAACACTTCTTACAGTGGGTGAGGCTCCAAAAATATTTTTTACCATGTTGAGGGTCTGCACCAATCTATCGCTGATCTTTTACCCCCTAAGTGAGGAATCGGGCAGAGATGTCCTTTGCCTCCAGCCACTAAGACGCCGTTTTATGCAGAATCTGATGAGTTTATTTGTAATCTTATTCTCGTTTCACAACCTTAATGAACACTTTCTGAGGTGCTGATAGACTCTCTGACAACTACTGCTAACTGTATTACTTAGCTCTCACCCTGTCTAGTCTCTTCACACCAATCCATCTGTAACTGTTAAGGCAAACTGGCTCAAATAGTGATACTTGGATAACAGCCTATACTAAAAGCTGTGCCACATTACTCTGTACTTTTAATGTTCTATCACAATAAAGGAAATAATGAACTTGTTACAGGGTATCATATGATGTGCTAACTGCCAATTTTGATTTTAAGCGGGTTTGTTCCTCTAAAATGTAATAATACCATGTGTTATATTGAGCCATTGCACACACTCGTTATTAGCTGTGTCTCTGAGACTATCAGCGCCATACACAACATATGACGTTTCACTGAACTCTACCACTAGGTATTAGACTGGTCGCGTGGAGGTCAAGTGACTCATTCACATTAGTGTTACTAGTATGTACTAGACTGTTGCAAAATCAGTTAGTTGTCTTTGTACTACACCTTGGAAAGAAATAAAGTTGACAGAGATAAAGTACCAACCAATCAGGTCCTGTCAGGACAGGCTGTGTTTGAAAAATGACAGTTAGAAGCTGATTGTTTGGTACTTTATCTCTATCCACTTTATCTCTCTCCAAAAGCTTATAGTACATAGACCCCTTATTAGTACTTAAAAGTCAGTGGCGCACACAGGGAGGGTTTCTGAGTATCCAAACTGACCACAACTGGATACCTGGCCCCTTGCTGCATAATGCCAGGCAAATGACAGAGAGAGTATCAAACCTTCTAAAGTGGACAAGTGGAGTAGTTGCCCATAGCAACCAATCAGCTTCTAGCTAGCATGTTATAGACTGTGGGCCTCATGCATATGCACCACAGTTCACATGGGCAGGTCAGCATTGCGATCGCACTGCAATTACGCATGCAGACAGGAATCCATTGCAGAGTGAGTGACGGGACGTCAGCATTTGGTGGTGATGAAAGGGAATGGTCGTAGAAACGCAGGAATTTGAACGCCGTTGCATGGGCGTGCATAAATTAGCCACTGCGATGGCATACGCAGCTTTAGTACTCACTGCGTGCGACGTGACTTGCAATTTCTGAGACAGGTCAGAGCTGCTGTAATTCTGCGTGAGGTTCCGATGTTACTCGATGTTACCGATGTATACGCAGGACTGCAAGGGATTACGGATATGAGAAGAAGTAGTGGTCGTCTCTAATGATGGCTGAGCGGTTGCAAACATTAGCATATTTTCTTAGATGAATTGCATGCGATTATGCAGCCACGATCACAGTAGCGATCCATGCTGAATCAGGCTCTGAATTAGATAAATGATAACTAGAAGCTATACTGTAGCCGAAGTACAGTGCATCTGGAAAGTATTCACAACTCTTCACTTTTTCCACATTTTGTTATGTTACAGCCTTATTCCAAAATGGAATAAATTAATTTTTGTCCTCAAAATTCTACACACAATACCCCATAATGACAAGGTGTAAAAAGGTTTTTTTTTGAGATTTTTGCTAATTTAATAAAAAAAAAACCTAAGAAATCACATGTACATAAGTATTTACAGCCTTTACTAATTACTTTGTTGATGCACCTTTGGCAGCAATTACAGCCTCAAGTCTTTTAAAATATGATGCCACAAGCTTGGCACACCTAGTTATGCCACTGGTCATAGGTCAACTAACTTGTGAGGATCCCTTCCAATAAAATTGTCAAAATGATATACTAGCGATGTATTAAAAAATGAATAAATACTCCCAGCACCACAAATGTGTTGACACACTGTAGTGCTCTAGATCACATTATGCCAAACTGCAGTCCCTAGTTCACATTATACCACACTGTAGTGCACCAGCACTGGCGATACTAGGGGGTGGTCTGGTTGTGCACCGCCCATTAGCCAGATCATTACATATTAAATCTAGCCTTCTGCCGGTGCGGCTGCTGCCTGCCTGGCCAGGACTGGGAGGAAGAAGACTAGTCCGGACTGGTCCCATCCCTAGTTGTGCCTCCTGTTGTTTACATGCGTGACGTGACGTGATGATGTCACGCCGTGCACACTCTGTGTTGCCGTGTCTGAGAAGAGCCAAGCCTGGAGGAGCAGGCACACCAGCAATCACTTGACCAGGAACAGGAGGACCGGACTGAATCACCCGAGGAGGAAGATGAGCAGGTAGGCAGTCTTCAAGTGACACAGGCAGCTGGAAGATACCCAGGAGGCTGGGAGGTATCCAGGCAGCTGGAAGGGTCTCAGGAGGTTGGAGGGGACCCAGGAGGCTCGAAAGGACACAGGAGGCTGGAGGGGACCCGGGAGGCTGGAAGGGACACAGGTGGCTGCAAGGGACCCAGGAGGCTGGAGGGGACATGAGTCTGGTTGATGCCTTGTATGATGATGACATTGGTTATATTCCTACACAAACAGACATCTTCCGGACCTTTTGGTCTACATGAATAGTGAATATACTGTCTGCCCAGGGAGAATCAATTTCTTCAGAGGTTGCAGAGTAACCACCATATAGGTAAGGTGTACTTTAATTTAATACAAAAAACAGCATCAATTAAGAAAATAAAAAATTAAGGCGGATGCCACAGGGACTTTTTGCCTGGGCTGTACTTGGTCTAGAACTGGCCTTGGCCACACTGCGTGGTAGCAGTGATCAGCTCACTGAGGAGATGATTCAGACCGCGCGCTAGATGTGTTCGCTCGCACGATGCGTTTGCAAATTGCGTAGGCAGGGTGATCGCACAGCAAGGCATTAGCACTCCCATTATTTCTTAGAGTGCGATCACATTGTGTATGGAGACGCCCACCAACCTGTCTTAAGATGCCCACGTGCACACGTCATCTCCAGGAAGGGTATGCAACCATCGGTACATCTGATTAGATCGCAGCGCTTGAGGTTGACCATACCCCGCACGCCACCACTGCGATCACTTCAGTGTAAAAACCAGCCAGGTGACGTGTACAATGACGCTCCCTCTAAAGTATGCACGCCTCTAAAATAGCATTGGGACGTTCAGGCACGCCTGCATTCGCACATCCACTCTCCCCTTATTAATGGCCAGCCCCTGTCACCACCCACAAACAGCTTCTGTCACTCACACTGCTGGACTGTCTATGCGCAGTGAGCAAACGCATTCTGATATTTCGCAGTGGTTCGCGATGCATAGGCATGCGCAGAATGCGAAAATCGGCCAGCTACAAATGAACGCATCCTAGCGAGCGGGTCTGAATCAGGTCCTGAGCTCCAATAATTAAGGGAGTGCACAACAGCAAATGGACCCTCTGACTGGGATTGATGGAGTTAAGGGGGCTGGTTTTAATTAGGGTTGTGCACCGGCCACTTTTCGTGTTTTGGTTTTGTATCTGGATCTTTCTTTGTGTTTTTGTATCTGGATTGGTTTTGCCAAAACCACCCTTCCGGGTTTTGTGTTTTGGATATGTATTTTTTGGAAAAAAAGCATAAAAACAGCTAAAATCACAGAATTTTTTTTTTTTGTTCCTACGCTATTATTAACCTCAATAACATTCATTTCCACTAATTTCCAGTCTATTCTGAATACCTCACACCTCACAATATTGTTTTTAGGCCAAAAGATTGCACCGAGGTAGTTGGATGACTATGCTAAGCGACACGAGTGGGCGGCACAAACACGTGGCCCATCTAGGAGTGGCACTGCAGTGGCAGACATGATGGCAGTTTGAAAAACTAGGCCCCAAAGAGTACATAATGCTAAGACCAAAAACAGGTGCAAGATGGAATTGTCCTTGGGCCCTCCCACGCAGCCTTATGTTGTATAAACAGGACATGCACACTTTAACAAACCAATCATTTCAGCGACAGGGTCTGCCACACGACTGTGGCTGAAATGATTGGTTTGTTTGGGCCCCCACAAAACAAGATGGCAATTAAACAGTCCCTGCACAAACTGGCTCTACATAGGCAAGATGTCGTTCTCATCCTCATCCACCGATTCATCACCCTCGACAGTGTCGTATACTTCCTCATCCTCACAGAATATTAATTCGTCCCCGCTGGAATCCACCGCCACAGGTCCCTCTATACTTTCTGGAGGCTGGTCTTCCCGGAAGAATTGATAATTCATTTTGATGATCATCTTCTCCACGTTTTGTGGAAGCAACCTCCTACGCCTTTCGCTGACAAGATTCCCGGCTGCACTAAAAACTCTTTCGGAGTACACACTGGAGGAGGGACAACTTAGGTAAAATAGAGCCAGTTTGTACAGGGACCTCCAAATTGCCTCTTTTTCCTGCCAGTACAGGTACGGACTGTATGACATGCCTACTTGGATGCTGTCACCGATATAATCCTCCACCATTCTGTCAATGGTGACAGTATCATATGCAGTGACAGTAGACATGTCAGAAATTGTTGGCAGGTTCTTCAGTCTGGACCAGATGTCCAAAGTTGGTCCTGTTTGCCCTGCATCACTGCCAGCGGGTTGATTTGGATATCTAAGTTGTTTCTTGGAAGCCCCAGTTGCATGAGAAAATGAAGAAGAAACTATTGACATGTCATGTTCCGCTTCAGCTGACAGTGTTTTCACCAGCAGGTCTTTGCCCCTCTGCAGGCTTGTGTCTGCCGGAAAGAGAGACACCACGTAGGCATTAAACCTAGGATCGAGCACGGTGGCCAAAATGTAGTGGTCTGATTTCAACAGATTGACCACCCTCGAATCTTGGCAAAGCGAATGAAGGGCTTCATCCTAAAGTCCCACATATCGAGCGGAATCGCTCTGTCTTAGCTCCTCCTTCACTTTCTCCAGCTCCAGCTGCTTCTGCAAAAGCCTGATGAAGGGAATGACCTGACTCAAGCTGGTAAGTTCGAAGGCCTGGAGAACCTTGCACAACACAGAAATCATTCTCCACTGTGCTTGAGTCAGGTGCATACCCCCTCCTTTGCCTATGTCATAGGTAGATGTATAGGCTTGAATGGCCTTTTGCTGCTCCTCCTTCCTCTGAAGCATATAGAGGGTTGAGTTCCACCGTGTCACAACCTCTTGCTTCAGGTGATGGCAGGGCAGGTTCAAGAGTGTTTGCTGGTGCTCCAGTCTTTGGCATGAAGTTGCTGATTGGCGAAAGTGGCCAGAAATGTTCCAGGCCACCCAAAGCGTCTCATGCATGCCCTTGTCGTTTTTCAGAAAATTATGTACCACCAAATTTATTCTGTGGGACGTGCTGCAATTTGCCCAGATGTAATGCCCACACAATATTGGTGGCGTTGTCAGCTATCACAAATCTCCAGGAGAGTCTGTGGGGTAAGCCATTGGGCGATGATTTCCCTCAGTTTCTCTAAGAGGTTGTTGGCTGTGTGCCTCTTTCTGAAACCGGTGATACCCAGCGTAGCCTACCATGGAATGAGCTGGCGTTTCTGAGATGCTGCTACTGGTGACGCTGCTATTGTTGCTGTATAAGGCGATACATCTACCCAGTGGGCTGTCACAGTCATATAGTCCTTAGTCTGCCCTGTTCCACTTATCTCCTGATGGTGCAGATAGTATTTGGTTGGTATGTCACTTGATGTTCCTCTTTCCGTTCATCCGACCCAGTTCATGTATACATATATGAAAATGAAAGTACAAAAAGACAAGAGATGTTTCTCCAAGTCGTAGTTTCTTAGATATGTAGATAGTCACTATTAAAAGTTGTGATGGATATTCATCCCCTATATATCTGGGGGGTAGATCTGTCACACCTACAGATATTCACTACATAAGATCGATATAGTTAAAGTGTTCCCCTAAAAATTTAGGTGAATGTACTTGAATACTATCTACTAGTAGCGAATAAACAAAAGTGTTCCGGATGAAAGAGTAAAGTTGTATCACAGAAATATCTTCTAAAATAACGCACCTAACTTATGGATGTAAGGTGCAATTGGAAGCTTGTAAAAGGTTTCTTTAGCTTTTAAGTGTATTATACCAAAGACACAGAATTAAGCTGATAGCATATCTTTCCACTATCAGGATAACACACCTGACTTACGTATGTACGATGCAAGCAAAAAGCTTGTAAAGGTTTCTTTATCCTTAAAATGTGAAATTTCTTAAGACATTTAATGAAGCTGAGGATAATAAATTCCAATTATTCACGTACCCATACTCACACTCTGTGCTGTGTGGTAAATCCCATCTAGGTATCTTTGTATCTCCACCAGGTAAAAAATGTATATGTACCCAATCAAGGGTAAAAAATATATTTATTCACTCTAAACAGAAAAACACCATATCTGGTGTATAAAAGACATAACAATAGATGATAAAATATGCAACAATTTGCAAGGGAATAGGGAACTGCACCCAAACAGAAAAACGTTATGTTTGCAGAGGTATGTGTAAAAAGAGGAATATATGGATGCCGGCAAAGGAAACCGGAAATGTCAGATATAATACACACATAGAAATAAATGCAATTCCAGGTGATGTCGTTTTGTTAAAAATTTTTCTTGTAATAACAAACATAGCTGGTTTAAATGGAGCTTATATCAATTGTCAAAGGGACAAAATATTTGAACAGAATGATAGATATATACATTTCATCCCTGAGTATATCTCTACCTTTTACCAGATGCATACTGTAAATGCAATATGGGCACAGTGTGTATAAAACATGTTTAGGTTCTAATAGTGGACTAAAACCGCAGAACTATAAAAAAGGAAATATAAGTGGATCTAATTGGGCCAATATAAACAGAAAAACCATAATATCCAGAGAATAAAGATTATCACAAAAACCACTTCAATTCGAAACCCTGGTTTAAAGCCATTTGGACTCAAAGTATTGAGTTTAAAAATGGTCTTCATCTCAGTTTTAGCTATGTTTTTTTCTGTGTTTTTATCTCTCCAGCAGGCTTTGATATGTTGAATACCCACAAATCTACGTACTGTATAGTGGAGCAATTATGTTCTGACTTAAAGTGGTTTGACAAATGATGTGTCTGAAGGCCTTTTTTCACATTTCTCAAATGTTCCGAAATCCTTATCTTCAAAGGTCTTGTGGTTCGTCCTATATATGTAAGGCCACATGTGCACTCAACCAGATACACTACATTTGCGGTATTTCATGTAAGGAAGTTTTTGAATCTCATAATAATTCCATTTACTGATACTTCATTGTATTTGGTATGAATATCCTTAATGTTCTTGCATCCAATACACATCCAATTCCTGCATCTGATAAAAGGTAGAGATATACTCAGGGATGAAATGTATATATCTATCATTCTGTTCAAACATTTTTTCCCTTTGACAACTGATCTAAGGATGAATCCCTTCCCTTGTTGCAAAAACTTACATTTAATTTTCTCCCTAGATGAACTCCAAAAAATAGCTCCATTTAAACCAGCTATGTTTGTTATTACAAGAAAATATTTTAAGAAAACTACATCACCCGGAATTGCATTTATTTCTATGTGTGTATTATATGTGAAGAACTACACCTCCCAAACACCCCTGCGGCCGCACGGACATTTCCGGTTTCCTTTGAATGTGCAAACTACAAATTGAAAACTACATCTCCCAAGCACCCCAGCGGCCGCCCAGATATTTCCGGTCTGGCGAATGGCTGATATAGCCACCAGTACACCAAAGTTCTGGGTAGATGGACAAGAAGGTCTGACTGGTGAGTATTCCCCGGTATTAACAAAGAACATAGGACCAGTAGAAACCACATTTGAGCGATGATCGCCCGCGGACCGGAAGTGACGTCAAACAAACACCGTCCACGGACCGGAAGTGATGTCCTTCTGACAATATGGACCAGCACTATAAATGCAAGACACTTGTGAACATACCTCCACACCTTGATAAAGAGATTGGGATCTCGAAACGCGTTGGTTCTGGAGGCTACACAGGGAAGGGTTTCTGCACCATTTATTGGAACAAGAGGTATGTGTGTTTTTTTTCAACTACCATCTGGAGAAATATAGGAGCCGGCATCCATATACAGTCAGGTTCATAAACATTGGGACATTGACAGAATTTTCATATTTTGGCCTCTATTTACCACCACAATGGCTTTGAAATGAAATAAACAAGATGTGCTTTAACTGCAGACTTTCAGATTTAATTTGAGGGTAATTACATCCAAATCAGGTGAACGGTGTAGGAATTACAATGGTTTCTATATGTGCCTCTCACTTTTTAAGGGGCCAAAAGTAATGGAACAATCAACTCAAAAGCTATTTCATGGATAGGTGTGGGCTATTCCCTCGTTATTTCATTATCAATTAAACCGGCAAAAGGTCTGGAGTTGATTCTAGGTGTGACATTTGCATTTGGAATCAGTTGCTGTCGACTCTCAATATGAGATCCAAAGAGCTGTCACTATCAGTGAAGCAAGCCTGAAAAATCAAAACAAACCCATCAGAGAGATAGCAAAAACATTAGGTGTGGCCAAATCAACTTTATGGAACATTCTTAAAAAGAAAGAACGCACCGGAGAGCTTAGCAACACCAAAAGATCCGAAAGACCACGGAAAACAACTGTGGTGGATGACAGAAGAATTATTTCCCTGGTGAAGAAAAACCCCTTCACAACAGTTGGCCAAATCAAGAACACTCTCCAGGAGGTAGGTGTATATGTGTCAAAGTCAACAATCATGAGAAGACTTCACAAGAGTGAATATAGAGGGTTCACAACAAGATGTAAACCATTGGTGAGCCACAAAAACAGGAAGACCAGATTAGAGTTTGCCAAATAACATCTAAAAAAGCCATTACAGTTTTGGAACAACATCCTATGGACAGATGAGACAAAGATCAACTTGTACCAGAGTGATGGGAAGAGAAGAGTATGGAGAAGGAAAGGAACTGCTCATGATCCAAAACACAAAACCTCATCAGTGAAGCATGGTGGTGGTAGTGTCATGGCGTGGGCATGTATGGCTGCCAATGGAACTGTTTCCCTTGTATTTATTGATGATGTGACTGCTGACAAAAGCAGCAGAATGAATTCTGAAGTGTTTCGGGCAATATTATATGCTCATATTCAGTCAAATGCTTCAGAACTCATTGGACAGCGCTTCACAGTGCAGATGGACAATGACCCGAAGCATACTGCCAAAGCAACCAAAGAGTTTTTTAAGGCCAAGTCAATCCCCTGACCTTAATTCAATTGAGCATGCATTTCACTTGATGAAGACAAAACTGAAGGGAAAATGCCCCAAGAACAAGCAGGAACTGAAGACATTTGCAGTAGAAGCCTGGCAGAGCATCACCAGGGATGAAACCCAGCGTCTGATGACGTCTATGCGTTCCAGACTTCAGGCTGTAATTGCCTGTAAAGGATTTGCAACAAAGTATTAAAAAGTGAAAGTTAGATTTAGGATTGTTTAGTTTGTCCCATTACTTTTGGCCCCTTAAAAAGTGGGAGGCCCATATAGAAACCATTGTAATTCCTACACCGTTCACCTGATTTGGATGTAATTACCCTCAAATTAAATCTGAAAGTCTGCAGTTAAAGCACATCTTGTTTGTTTCATTTCAAAGCCATTGTGGTGGTGAATAGAGGCCAAAATATGAAAATTCTGTCAATGTCCCAATATTTATGCACCTGACTGTATTCCTCTTTTTACACATACCTCTGCAAACATAACTTTTTTTCTGTTTGGGTGCAGTTCCCTATTCCCTTGCAAATTGTTGCATATTTTATAATCTATTTTTATGTATTTTATACACCAGATATGGTGTTTTACTGTTTAGAGGGAATAAATATATTTTTTTACCCTTGATTGGGTACATATACATTTTTTACCTGGTGCAGATACAAAGATACCTAGATGGGATTTACCACACAGCACAGAGGGCTCTATTTATTAACATTATTTTGACTACAATAAAGTGAAAAGGGGTGTTTTCACACCTGTTTCACATTATTTTAGTATCAGCTATAGTTATTACAGGGCAATTGGAGTAGAATTCGTAAAATTCTACTCCAACACCTAAGTATCACTTATTTTTAGTAATCAGATTGCATTTCCCATAATTGTAATGGGAAATGTGATCCGACCAAAGTTACTAAAAGTAAATTGTAAAAAAATATCGGGGAAAGCCCTGTGATTATAACGCAACCTGGAGGTGGCGTTATTCAGGGTCTCCCCCGGTTACCGGACTCCTGCCCTGCTCTAACGGTGAGAGCAGAGCCGGGAGCTGGTCCCAGTAATCAGCTGTGTGGTCTAAGCAGACCGCAAGCTGATACACAGGAAAAAAAAAATAGTAAAAAAAAAAAGTTACTTACCTGACTCAAGGGACCGGTGATCGGGGCTCCGATGATGACTCCCCTCTGGTCAGCTGGTCTCCCATAGTGCACTGCTGCCCGGTCATCAGGTGATCGGATAATGCAGGTAAGTGTAATTAAGGAAGGTGGGGGTTGCCGGAGGGCGGGGCTTAGCTCCAGGGGTGGTAGCCCGGTCGGTGGCATGCGTGAGCACTTAGTCACGGTATTTTTTGCGAAAATACCGTGATAAGGCTCCGAAGAGGATTCGCATGGACAGAGCTTTATCGCAACCTCTGTCCCTGCAAGGGATTTGTAGTAAATCCCTGTGATATTGCCTGAATTCGCAATGCGAATTCAGTCGATAATATCACACTACAATCTGCATTCAATATGCGGATTGTAGTAAATAGAGCCCAGAGTGTGAGTATGGGTACGTGAATAATTGGTATTTATTATCCTCAGCTTCATTAAATGTCTTAAGAAATTTCACATTTTAAGGATAAAGAAACCTTTACAAGCTTTTTGCTTGCATCGTACATACGTAAGTCAGGTGTGTTATCCTGATAGTGGAAAGATATGCTATCAGCTTAATTCTGTGTCTTTGGTATAATACACTTAAAAGCTAAAGAAACCTTTTACAAGCTTCCAATTGCACCTTACATCCATAAGTTAGGTGCGTTATTTTAGAAGATATTTCTGTGATACAACTTTACTCTTTCATCCGGAACACTTTTGTTTGTTCGCTACTAGTAGATAGTATTCAAGTACATTCACCTATATTTTTAGGGGAACACTTTAACTATATCGATCTTATGTAGTGAATATCTGTAGGTGTGACAGATCTACCCCCCAGATATATAGGGGATGAATATCCATCACAACTTTTGATAGTGACTATCTACATATCTAAGAAACTACGACTTGGATCAAACATCTCGTCTTTTTGTACTTTCATTTTCATATATGTATGCATGAACTGGGTCGGATGAACGCAAAGAGGAACATCAAGTGACATACCAACCAAATACTATCCGCACCATCAGGAGATAAGTCATTTTTCCTTGAGCACCTCACTTGTTATAAAAGTCAGCGCCATTTGTTCACACCTGTTGCGTTTGTATAGATTTTGGTTAGGCCTTGAGGGATAGGCCATTTTGGTGTGTATAGGATGAAGTCTTTTTTGCAGCACCATTTTTTTCTCCTACCACCTTGTTTTCGGCCCTGTTCCACTTGTCCACATGTCCGTGGTTAAGTGGACATTGGGTACAACCGCATTTTTTAGGACACCGAGGACACTTTTTCTGTTGTCTCTGTACATTCTTGGTATCGCCTGCCTAGTGAAGTGGAATCTAGACGGAATTTGGTAACGGGGGCACACTACCTCCATCAATTGTCTAAATCCCACTGCACTAATGGTGGATACCGGACGCACATCTAACAGCAACATAGCTGTCAAGGCCTCAGTTATACACTTTGCAATAGGATGACTGCTGTCGTACTTCATCCTCCTCGCTAAGGACTGTTGGAGGGTCATTTGCTTAGTAAAAGAAGTAGTGGTGTTCCAACTTCCTCTCTGGGATGATGATCGACTCCCAGCAGCAACAGCAGCAGCGGCAGCAGTAGGCGTAGCAATGCAGGATCCTCCGGAGGAATCCCGGATAGGAGAGAGTCAGTCATGCCAGTGACATGACTTGCAGGACTACTTCCGATCCTGACTGAGGAGGATATTGATGAGGAGGGAGTTGACGGTGTGGTTTGCAGGCGCTTGGATACAACAGGACAAAGGGATTTAGGTGTCCCTGGACTGCTTATGGTCTTAGCCACAGTTTCTGAACTTGGCAGTAACTTTTTATGAATGCGCTGCAGGTAATGTATAAGGGAGGATGTTCCTATGTGGTTAACGTCCTTACCCCTACATATTACACCTTTACATATGCAACATATGGCAAGACAGTAGTTGTCTGAAATATTTTCAGGTGGAATGTTTGGTCTTCTGCCCAGGCATGACCGTGATGGGCTTTTTCATCCCACGGACAACAACTGTCTCCCCCAGTGCCTGATTTAAACAAACCACCTCACCATCAGAATGCTCCTCGTCAACTTGCTCCTCAGCGCCAGCTACACCAGTATCCTCATCCTGTTGTACTTCAACAGTGACATCTTCAATTTGCATATCAGCAAGTGGACTGTGGGTGCTCCTTCCAGCACTTGCAGAGGGCGTGCAAATGGTGGAAGGAGCCACCTCTTCCCGTGTAGTGTTTTGAAGGTCCGGCATCACAACCGCCGCCACACTTGGACTCTCCTTGGGGATTTGTGATATCTTCTTAGAATTAGAACGCACAGTTCTTTGCTGTGCTTTTGCCAGCATAACTCGTTTAATTTTTCTTGCAGGAGGAGGGCTTCCATCGTCATGTGAAGCTGAACCACTATTCATGAACATAGGGAAAGACCTTAGCCGTTCCTTGCCACTCCGTGTCGTAAATGGCATATTGGCAAGTTTACGTTTCTCCTCAGACGATTTAAATTAATTTTTTAAGGTAATTTTACTGAACTTTGGCTTTTTGGATTTTACATGTCCTCTACTATGACATTGGGCATCGGCCTTGGCAGACGACGTTGATGACATTTCATCGTCTATGTCATGACTAGTGGCAGCAGCTTCAGCACTAGGAGGAAGTGGTTCTTGATCTTCCCCTATTTTTATCCTCCATTATTTTTATGGAGTGAATAACCCCTGTAAAAGTTTTTTTTTTTTGAAGGGCAGCGTACCCCTGCACAACACAGGACAGCACCTGTACAAAATTGAAGAAGGGCAGCGGCCTACACCACAACACACAGGACAGCACCTGTACAAATTATTTGTATTTCATATTTTTGGGCAGCATAGCCCTGCACCACACAGGACAGCACCTGTAAAAATTATTTGTATTTTCGGCAGCGTAGCCCGGCACCATACAGGACAGCACCTGTAAAAATTATTTGTATTTTATATTTTTGGACAGCGTACCCCTGCACCACACAGGACAGCACCTGTAAAAATTATTTGTATTTTTGGGCAGCAGCCCCTTGATAGGAGCACAGCACCCCTGCGCACCTACCTACACCGATGACAGGTGTGGCTGGCTAACACGGCACGCACACAGAAAATATATATATATTTTTATTAACACTGGCGGTGGTAGGTGAAGAGAGCACCCCTGAAGAACGAGCACCCCCTGAACACAGCACTACAGCCAGCCAGCCAGCCCCTATGTACAGGACAACAGCCAGCCCCTATATGGACAACAGTAGCCAGTCAGCCAGCGTCAGCAACAGCTCCCAGCTCCCTCTCTCTTCACAGTAGCCAGCCAGCCCAGTATGTAATGTATTACACAACAGTAGCCAACAGCTCCCAGCTCCCTCCCTCTGCACGCACGCTCCACAGCCGGAATGAAAAATGGCAGCGATCGTGGGACCTTTTATAGAATCCTAAACCCGCGAGAATCCGACAGTAGGATGATTACGTTTTGCCTCAATTTCAGTTCCGAGCCAGGCAGGAAAACCCGAGCCTAACTCGGTTCCCGGCTCAGATCGGGGGGTTCGGATTTTGGAAATCTGAACCCGCTCATCCCTAGTTTTAATCATCACCTCCCAGCACACACTTATATGTTGTATTATTATTTTCAGGAGAGGGGACTGCACAGTGATATATGAGGAGGGTATAATATAGCTCCCAACACTAATATGTGGTATTATTATTATATAAGGTAGAGGGGACTGTACAGTGATATTTGATGAGGAATAACACAGCTCCTGGCACATACTGCTATCTGGTAGTATTATATAGAGGAGAGGGGACTGTACAGTAATATATGGGGAGGGTATAACACAGCTTTCAGCGCACACTAATATTTGGTATTATTATTATTATAGAAGGGAGAGTAGACTGTACAGTGATATAAGATGAAGAATAACACAGCTCCCAACACACACTGATATGTGGTGGTATTATTATAATATAGAGTAGAGGGAACTGTACAGTGATATACACTGAAGAATAACACAGCTCCCAGCACACACTATGTGGTGGTATTATTATAATATAGAGTAGAGGGAACTGTACAGTGATATACACTGAGGAATGACACAGCTCCCAGCACACACTGATATGTGGTATTATTATTATAGAAGGGAGAGTAGACTGTACAGTGATATAAGATGAAGAATAACACAGCTCCTGGCACATACTGCTATCTGGTAGTATTATTATATAGAGGAGAGGGGACTGTACAGTAATATATGGGGAGGGTATAACACAGCTTTCAGCGCACAGTAATATTTGGTATTATTATTATAGAAGGGAGAGTAGACTGTACAGTGATATAAGATGAAGAATAACACAGCTCCCAGCACACACTGATATGTGGTGGTATTATTATAATATAGAGTAGAGGGAACTGTACAGTGATATACACTGAGGAATGACACAGCTCTCAGCACACAATGGTATGTGGTATTATTATTATTAGAGTATACATTGCATTACTGCATAAAGAGAGGTGACTGTACCGAGATTGTTATACAAGTGATTATTATATAGAGGTGAGAGGTTTGCATAGTTATATACGAAAAGGAAAACTACAGATCCCCACACACGTGCTTGTACATGGGGATAATATTTTATAGAGAAGATCCTGATTAAGAGGATATTATTATATAGAGGAGAGGTGAATGTGTATTCATCCGTTTTCTTTTCATAAATGCGTCCCAATTCAGAATCAAGCCCTTTGTTATGTGTTGTGCTGAGGCATTACATAATATTATCATATTATGCCCTGGCTTGGTCTGTGTCTGTTGGGCTCACTCAGATCACTCTGGATAAGAAATGAGCCTTGACCTGAGTCTCAGGGGATCACCTGTTATAGGACAACTAATAGAACCTATTCCTATCGCAAAATGGGCCCGATTCTGACACACTAGCTAGGAAGCGTTCGCACGTAGGCAGCCGATGTTTGCATGTGCCATTATCATGTGGCCTTATATTGGGCAATTATATGACCCAAATTGGATATAGTCATCAGTTTTGGGGATGAGTTTGGGATGCGGTGCTCCTTGGAGTTGGTATGGCTGGGCTGCTCTGGGGTGGCACACTTTAACACTTTATTTAGCACTTTAGCAACTTCAAATTATTATTTAATTTTTTCTTTCTTTTATTGTATATATATTTATTTCAATGTTTTATTTTTTCTTAGCATTTTAATTACACCTTTCACCTATGTATCACCCATTAACACATAGTTTTTGCTTTATTCTTATTAACCCATACTAACACTTTAGTCTCTCACTGGTGTGCTTCACTGGGGTGGCTGGCCTTCGCAGGCTTTTTGGGGGTTCTACACCCCGGTCTCTGACCAAGTGATAGGGACCTCCGGTATCACAGACACCGTGGGATGGCCTGGAGGCGTAGCCATATCTTTCCAAATATATGCAACTGAGATCTCTGAAATATCTACCACCATGTAATTTTTCAAAACCTATTGCTGATTTCATTCTGAGTGCTGGGGGAATACTTTATTTGTGTTTTGTATAGACTAACCCCTCCTTTACATGCACCTGAGTGATATTATTGAAGTGATTGAGCAGCTACCAACATGTATTACCTTTTGAATTATTATTTAGCACTTATTTGTTTTTTTAAACAGAATTGTAGGCTTGTAATGCACAGCTTTACCCTGAGGGTGCAGGAAGCACTTACATATGTGTGGCTGGCATAATATGAACTGGAGGCACTTAGTGTTGCATAAAATGAATTGTCAGCACTACTGTATGACATAATATGAATTAGGGCAGTATTTTTTGTCATAATATGAACTGGGGTAACTATTTATCTAATATGGACTATGGGCCCTACTGTATGGCATAAAAATTTATTGGGGATACTAATGCTTTGCATAAAATGAATTGGAGGCAATATTGTTAGACATAAAATGAATTAGAGGCACGACTGGTTGGCATAAAATTAATTGGCTGCAATCTTATTTGGCATAAAATGAATAAGGGGACTAATGTTTGGCATAACATGAAATGTGGGAACTACTATCTGGCATAATATGTATTGTGGGGACTACTGTTAATGTGAGAAATGCTGCTGCTATGTAGACATGCTCTATTGTTCTGAGTGGGAGAAGCCACACTACTGTGGTTGGTCACACCCCCTCTTTAGCAACAGGATTTGCTTGATGTCTCAGCAGCACTAATAGTTGGAATTGGGACCACCTATTACCAGTTGCCTAGTTTCGCCTATGTGCACCAGTTCACATTATGCCAAATAGTAGTGGTCCCAGTTCACGTTATGCCATACAGTTCCCCCAATTCACATTATTCCACACAGTGCCCCAGTTCACATTGTGATACATTGCCCCATGCCACACTGTAGCTCCCCAGTTTACATTATGCCACACTGTAGTGCCTGTATGCCACTCTAGTGCCCACAGTTCACATTATGCTCTAATGTGCCAATAGTCTTGTATTTAATTTTATAACATAGACAAAAGCACAATAGGTATCATTTACTCTACACAATTCAACAGATATATGGGGCCAAATACAATGGGGTGAGAGTTTAGAAAATGTGAGAGTTTAGCAGTAATCTCTCACACTTTTTAAACTCGCCCAATGTAATTGCAACCTTGCATGTTTTTAGACTCAAAAAACTCTGCTGATTTAAACTCTCATCCAGATGTTTTCCCATTTTGAAGATAAAACTCGACCACATTTTCTAAACTCTCATCCTATTACATTTGGCCCATTGAGATGAGAGATGACACACATGTAACAGACATTGAAACATGCTCCCAAATGTCTCCTCATCCATAGTACTGAAGTATTACAGAGTCCTGCAGACCAGGACTCACAGGTGTCCTAACAGCTCAAAATGCTATACCTCAGTCAATTTGATTCAACTACCTGTGCTCAACCATATATATCTGTAAACCTGAACTGTTGGGGTGCCTTGAGGACCACTTTTGGGGACATTTACACAGATGAAGTACAATTGTTCTTCACTTAAAAGGTGCTTCATGACTGCATACAGATATGTCCTCTTGCACCGTGAGCAGATATGCAGACAGCGTTCGCACCGGCGACCACATAGGATTGCATGGTGCAATCGCAGTGCGTGCCATGGTGTACCGTAGCATACACAGCTGCGGGTAACTGCATGGAGCACTGCGTGTGCATGTTTGTAGTGCGACTGGTAAGGATGTAAGAGGACACATCTGTACTAGTTGAAGAATAAATTCTCTGCAACAAACTTAACTCCATCTGTATGTCATCAATACAGCCTTTGTTACTAAGCAAGCCCAGTATAATGAGTTTTAAATCTACAATGGACTATTAAATTGCTACAAATAAGATGACTTTATACTGTAGGGCATCTGTTTTTATTAAACTGTAATAATATTGACACTCAAATAATCATATAAAACAATAGTTGCATCTGTTTTATCTGGTATTAATGGCCATTGTCTTCCATCTTTTACATGAAGCAGTCAGCCGTCCAAGGCGGATAACTTACTATGCAGTGTTTTCCGTTGGTCATCATGTGGTGAAACTTTACATATACTGTACTTCCCTCCCGACAGTCTGAAGGTCTCTAATTCCGCCCACACGCATGAATCTGTGCTTAAGTGGAGAAACTGTTCCCGAGGGCTTTTTGCTTAATGAATATCCATTCATGTCCAACAATTTTTTGTTTCTGTTCCTGCTCATCGGTGGTCACTGAAGTGTACAGGACAGCTGGAGAAAGAGTTACAGGGCATGTGTGGAAAGGTCGTTTCCATAAAAATGACACTAATGTAAGCAATATGGATGTCTTCGTGCAGCAGTAACAATGGCTGGCCATAAGCAATGCTAAACAGGCCCAGTACATATGCAGGCTATTAGTAATCCTGACCAGCAGTGATAGGTAGGAGAAGTCTGAAAAAGTATTTTGGAATCTAGTAAACAGCTACAACAATGAAGAAAATTATAGTCTTATGCTGGTCTGTGGTCGTGGAGGCACCTCTGTTATCATTTCATTCTGATATTAACTAGAATGCAGCCTCAGCAGGAACCAGTGATATCACTAAGGCTACTTGGAATGGCTCTAGCCACTATCAGGAATGAATATAGCTCTATGTAACCACACTGACAAGTTTTGAGGGCCTGATTCAGACCCACTCACAAGCGCATAGCGCTCGCAAGCGGGGTCGATGGCCGGGCAGTGCACACGCGCGAGCCCCGTAGCGAGTTCATTTTCACTCGCTGCGGGACTCACTACAAGACGGGGTGGCTGTTGATTGTGATTGACAGCTCGCCCCGTTTTGTAGGCGTGCAGGGGGGAGTGGCTGGACAAACGGAGGCACGCCTGCCGTTTGTGGGCGGCTCTACTGATATCACCTGTGATGTCATTAGTGAACTTCCTGCTCTATTAGAGCAGGAAGTTCACTGGGGCTTGCGGTGGACGAGACCCTACCACAAGGGTCTCATCGCAAGCCCGATGGTCGCGATAATCGTGACCATCGCCAGGCTGCCCCCTAAAGCTGACCATCACCAGGTCACCCACAGCTTAGCGAGCGGACTGGAGGCCGGTGAAAAAAAACCCAGCCCACCCTAACTCAGAGCGAGCGCTTGCAAATAGCGAGCGCCTCTGAATCAGGGCATTAGTCTTTGCCATGGTCCAAAATATTGCTGGGCTATACATGGGCTAAAGTAGCTATCATGTAAGCCTTGGCTGTTGCTAGGACACCATGGAAACATGTTAATTTTTTATCAGTTCAGACAGACAAGGTGCACTATCCTCTATTATGCGGTCAAACTCCCAAAAAATGCAGTTTTCGGGGGCTTGATCGCATTTCTCATATGCACCAAGCTTCGAAAAGCAAAGCTTTCCGCAGCTTGGAGCCAGTATGCAAAACCATCTTTAGATGGCGCTGTACAATAAAAGCCTATGGACTTCTTTTGCATTCCGCACTAAGAGGGATTAATCGGAGCCCTCCCAGTGCCCCTGCCGCGACGGGGGTGAGGGTCAAATTACAAAAGTAGATGGCACTCAGGGACTTATTTACTAAAAAAATACTACTTTTTTCATATATCAAGCACATAGTATAGTACAGAATAGATGTGTCCACATACATCTTACCTCGTGCGCTACAAGTCACATTAAACATAAAAAGTGAGCACCGTGTGACTCGGTAGCGCAGAGTCGCTTTGTACAACATTTTACCTTCAAATACATCTTATTCGCAAAGTGGATGCATAAGCAGCTTCTGCTGATTAAAATGATATGTAGCATGCGTATACTCTGTCTGACTGAGGCTGTATCTTCGTGCGAAATGCTGCATTACAGTGTCAGAGGCTGTGACACTGTAACATAGCATTTCATATGCAGATACACCTGCAGTTGTACACAGAATATAGGCATGCAGCATCGCTTTGCAAATAAGACTTATTTGTAGGTGCGAAAAGATGCTCGGTGCTACCGAGTCACGCCACAGCATGGCGTAACTAGAAAGACTGTTTAACACGCAAGGAAGTAAGATGTACAGTATGTGGCCACATCTGTACATAACCACCAACATTTCAGTGGGACTGCACCCACTTTCCTCAGAGTGCTTACTGATATACACCTGCAGAAAGATAGACTGTTGTGTATGAACTGTGATTCCAGAGGAGGAGTGTTTTCACTGACAGTTTTTCCGCTTATGGTGATATTTCACCCGTTGTTTCCTCTTACTGGGGCTGATTCTGAGTCGCACTCTGCTGCGACCACTTTAGCGCCTTTTGCCATAGTCGTATCTGTAACTATATGCTAATGCACCACAGTGTTTTATGTAAAATTGTGACAGGAAAATTTGACATTTTGACCAGACAAAAACAAGTCAAGACCTGGAAATTGGGAATTTGATAGTGAAAATACACCTGAAGCATAGAGTGTAGTCTTTTCTAATATTCTGCAGGTCATCTCTATATAGTAATAAGAGATGTGCACTGACCCTCGTGTTTTGGTTTTGGATCTGGATCTCCCCTGGTTTTGGATCTGGATTGGTTTCGCCAAAACCTCACCTCCGTGTTTTGTTTTTTGGTTCTGGAGTTTTTCTTAAAGAATCATAAAAACAGCTAAAATCGCATAAAATGGGCCTTTTTTTGTTCCTACAGTATTATTAACCTCAATAACATTTATTTACACTCGTTTACAGTAAATTTTGACCACCTCACAATATTGATTTTTTTCATCTAGTTTAGGCCCAAAATTTGCACCAAGATAGCTGGCTGACTGCAGCAGTGTGTGGCACAAACATATGGCAGTTCAACTTCAAACATGGCACATCAGGAAACACTTTTATTATTCAAGAGAGGCCTGAGGGAGTTGGAGTATGTATGTAGTTGAAGGCAGGACAGGGAGGGTTGATTGGTAGTATATTTAATTTAGTTTTTTTATTCATAAGAAAATTTATGAAGGAGAAGGGGAGGGGAGGAGGCATTTACAAAAACATGTGATACAGTACATTTACATCAGTCCTTGCAACAGAAGAATCCTTGAGCATGGCTGCTGCTGCTGGGAGTTGATTTTTTTTCAGCCCAGAAGGGGACCAGGAAGCGTGCTTTCCAAAAATAAATAAACAATTGACTTATATAATGCTTTGCAATCTTCTATAAAGGCATTCCCAACCTGTACGGGGACATAAAAAAAACCCACAGTTAGTTAGTGGCCTCAAAGTGCCACTTAACCAGCACAGATATGTGGACAAGCGTAAGATCTATGATGTAAGGCAGGGGTAGCCAACCCTGGTCCTCGAGAGCTACCAACAGTGCATGTTTTCTAGGTCTCACAGAATCACAACTATAATAATTAACTCCACCTGTGGATCTTTCTAAATGTTTTGGTGAGTAATGAATACACCTGTGCACCAGCTAGATCATCTGGAAAATGTTTTGCTCTCGAGGACCGAGGTTGGCTACCCCAGATTTAAGGCCTTACATTGTATCTTTCTTGATAATCCTGCACCTGCTTCTGCGGCTAGCAGTGGATTTTCATCCCAAAAGGAGACCACGAATAGAGCTTCCAAAAAACAATTGACTTAAATAATCCTTTGCAAACATTCTGTAAAAGCATTTTCCAACCTGTGCAGGAACCCTAAAATAAACAGATTTAGTTAGTGACCTTCAAACTGTCGTTGTTCCCATTGTCCACTTAACCATATCAGATATGTGAACAAGCGGAACAGAGCATTAAATGCAACATTTCAGATTTAAAGTTTGAGTCTTACGTTGTGCCTTTCTTGGGAATTCTTTCTTGAGTGCCATGCCTGCTTACTGGGAGTTGATTTTTTTCATCCCAGAAGGGGACCAGGAACAGGAAGTGTGCTTTCCAAAAATAGATAAACAATTTTCTTAAATAATCCTTTGAAAACCTTCTGTTCTGTAAAGGAATTTCCTAACCTGTACAGGGACATTAAAAAAAAACAGAGTTGGTTAGTGGCCTTCAAATTGCCGTTGTTCCCACTGTTCACTTAACCATATTACTTAGATATGTGAACAAGCAGAACAGAGCATTAAATGCAACATTTCAATCTAAGGTTTAAGTTGTACGTTGTGTCTGGAGATCATTTAGAAAGCAGAAAAAGAGCTCCACCACAAGCGGCAGATGACTAAACTCACACACAAAGGTTTAATAGAAATGGATACAACACCAGATCAGATGTTTACCCTGGAGGATCTGTCTGATTCATCATGGTGCCTCCAAGACCAAGATTGTGCAAATTCTGCCAAAAGAGAGACTGACACCACGGCTAGTAAACATAAGAGTCACCTTCTGGATGTGAATTGTCTCACTTGCATGGGGAAAACCCAACCCTCAGATGAGATTGATTTCAGCCAGTGGACAACATTGAAATCACCATTAAAAAGTCACAATGGAAGACTACAGTGTGGAGAATCTTTCTTCACAGTCAGGAGAGGCCTCAGAGAACATGAAAAAAGATGCTCTAGGTGCTGAACTTCAAGGGATTTCTCCATCATGTTCTGCAGTGTGGAAAAGGTTTAATTCACATGTTTTCTATAAAGCAGTTCAACTTTACAGCCTTCAAAGTGTCTGGCTATAACACCCACCTTTGCCAGGAATTACTAAAGATTATCACAAGCAAAGGATTCATCTTTCCAGAATCTGTCTGGGAATTCATGGATCGTATCTGGCCTGAATGCACTAAGACAATCAGTGATTCTGTGTTCTGTAGCCGACTTTATTCCTACCTGAATCGCAAGCTGAAATACGGAATAGTGAGTACAGACAACATGGAGGCCTTTGTATATACCTCTTCTGGCATTCCAAACAATACCTCCCAGACTACACCCACTGGGGGACCAGGTCTTGATAATGACCATCCCCATCTGTTGTTAAACCTTCTTCTTCCAAAACATCCATCCTGGACTTCCTGTCCAAAAAGGGTGAGCAGGGTACAGAAAGAGGCGCTAGATGTCCCCGATGACATTTTTTTTCATCAATAATAGATAGATGATGTGGAGAGAGAAGAGCGTCAGATGTTGGAACAGGGGCTCCCACCTATTTGGCTTCCTCCAAAGAGCAGAGCTCTGGCCCTGATTCAGAGCCGGACGCTCTGACAGAGCACTCGCTCTGAATCAGGGCAGGGCATTTTTTTTTTCAGAACGGCCTCCTGGCCGCTCGCATAGCTGTGGGTGACCACCCACAGCTATAGCGAACGGCCTCCTGGCCGCTCGCATAGCTGTGGGTGACCACCCACAGCTATAGCGAGCGGCCATTATGATGGTCGCGATGGTCAAGACCATCGCGACCATTGGGCTTGCGATGAGACCCTTGTGGTAGGGTTTCGTTGCCGCAAGCCCCAGAGAGCTTTCGGCTCTAACAGAGCCGAAAGCTATCCCACTGACATCACTTGTGATGTCAGTGGGGCCGGCCCCAGACGGTAGGCGTTTCTATGGGAACGCCTCCGTCTGGGCAGCCATGCCCCCAGCCCGCCCACCAAAGGGGGCGTGCTGTCACTCGACAGCACACCCCCTTTGGTACGAGACCCGGAGTGACGGATTGCCCGTCGCTATCCAGGTCTCATGCATGCGCACTACGGAGCCGGCTCCGTTGTGCGCATGCGCACTGGCCTACCATCGACCCGGTTGCGAGCGCACAGCGCTTGCGACCGGGTCTGAATCAGGCCCTCTGTTCCTCAGGAAGTGTATATGCCTGAGCTGATGATAGGTAGTCTCTGTCTGTTGGTAAACACCCTTCAGGAGATGGCAACCCAGAATAACAACAACTATAATAATGTGTCCACTGATAACCAACCTGATCCCTTAACAGCAACATACCCCATATGGCCAACTCATAAAAAGACACCCAGTTTGCAGCCTACTATTCCTTATGACACTAATCCAGTCACAATGGTTGATCAATCAGCCATGTGTGGTCCACCCAATCTTTGGCCTTCTACATTCTAACATCATAATAACACACTATAACAGGAAACAGTCGGGAAGCTGGTGGACGCAATGCCGACCGCCGGCTTTCCGACTGCTGAATCCCAGGAAGGGTTAAATGACAGACGTCGAAATCTCAATGCCTGTCATTTTACATACGGCTCCTGGGGGGGAGGGTTAGGTTTAGGGCTCCCGGGGGGGACTTAGGGTTAGGCACCCCCCTGGCAGGTTAGGGTCAGGCTAGGGGAAGAGGGGGTTAGGCACCTCCGGGGGGAGGTTAGGGTTAGGCACCCCCCGGGGACTTAGGTTTGGGCGGCGGGGAAGGGGGGGTTAAGTTTTGGCACTTAGAGGGGGGATTAGGGTTAGGCACTTGGGGGGGAGGTTAGGGTTAGGGACCCCTAAGAGAGGGTTAGTGGGTAGAATAGGTTAGTTTATACTTACCTTCCGAAGTTCGGGCTGCCGCTGCCGGGATTTGAGTCGCTGGCCATGCGGCTGGCGGTTAATCATACTGATTCCACTATAACACACTAGACTAATAATAATCTTTGCTTTTGTTTATGTTTTTGAATAGAACAGTTTTAGAATTTAGGATGTTCACTCTATACAGGTTTGTAAATATAGGCTTTAGTTTTTTAGAGCATATACCTTTATAAGCTGTTAGGATAACATTTCTGTTATGTTTAAGATTAAAAAAAACAACTTTTTGTAAACCAATAACTTAAAAACAAGTTTTCATTGCACTATTCATGTTTTTTTTTTAAAAGAGATTTTTATTACTGGTTTTGTTTATAAAATGCAATAAAAATATTTATCAAAATTAAAAAAATAAAATATTGTTTATTTTTTGGGCAGCAGCCCCTTTACAGACAGCAATACAGCACCCCTGCGCTGGTACGCCGATGACAGTGACAGCCAGGTGTGGCTGACACGCACACAAAAAAAATTGTTTATTTATTTTTGGGCCAGCAGCCCCTTGACATCCAGCAGCACAGCACTCCTGCGCAGCTACGCCGATGACAGGTGTGGCTAACACGCCACACAAAAAAAATTGTTTATTTTTTTTTTTAACACTGGGGTGAACCCCTGAAAAGAGGCAGCAGCCCCTTAGCAAAGAGCAGCACAGCACCTCTGCACTGATGACAAGTGTGGCTAACACTAATTTTTTTTTTTTTTTTTTTCACACTGGGGGTGGGTGAAGAGCACCCCTGAAGGACAGAGCACCCACTGGACAACACAGCACTACAGCCAGCCAGCCCCTATGGACAGGACAACAGCCAGCCCCTATGGACAGGGCAACGACAGCCAGCCAGCCTCTATGGATAGGAAAACGACAGCCAGCCAGCCCCTATGGACACGACAACAGCCAGCCAGCCCCTAAATAGACAACAGCCAGCCAGCCCTTATGGACAACAGTAGCCAGCCCCTATGCACAGCGTCAGTGGGCAATTAACAATAACACATATTAAGTATTAACAACAGCGCAGCACAGCTCCCAGCTCCCTCTCTCTTCACTCTCCACAGCCGGAATGAAAAATGGCGGGACCTTTATAGAATCCAAAAAACGCGAAAATCCGACAGCGGGATGATGACGTTTCGCCTTGTTTTCAGGTCCGAGTCAGGCGGGAAAACCTGAGCCGTCTCGTATCTGCCTCGGATCCCCATAATTCGGGTGGGTTCGGTTCTCAGGGAACCGAACTCGCTCATCTCTAATAAAAATTTTAATTTTCATGCCTGACTCCACAGGGGATGCTTAGCTTATCCTCTTCATTCTCCGCCGAAGGGCATGTTTTCATCCTATCGACTTTTTACCTCTGTATAGTTAGTAAGATTATTCTCTCATCTCTGCTGGAAAGTTTTTATCTGAGTTTTGCAAGTTTACTTACAGTAGCCGCAGAGCAAACCTTACCTAGTGCCCGCTGAGTCCCACGCACAAAATACAGGGCTCAGTGTGCAGCATAGTAGTGGCTGGAGTCTAGCTAGTGTTTTGCAGTGCTGCAGAAATGTCTGTTCTCTGCCACTCACGTCATCGTCCCTGCAGCCCCTCACGGAGGGAAACAGGCCTGTTATTCCACAGGAAAATCTGTTTCTTCCAAAACAGTTTGTATGGCTAGAAAGAGGATTAGATGAATGCCGTCGATTTTCTGCTTGCGTCAGCATGAAACGTATAACCCTTATTCATTGATTTTCTTATACAGAGGACTGATCTCCTAACGTGACAAAATGGCAGGCAGATGTAGACTTTCTCCCCTCCCCTCTATCAAATACACTTGTCTACAATCCTTCCTAATCACCACATGACGTCTATATGTAGCCAATGGGCAAACACCCATCATATTAAAAACACATTTTTGCTACACTAGCAGGTAAAATGATAAATATTCCTGACTGTTTGGGGTTTATCTGTTGCGTTAATCAGTAGAATGTGGAGTAAGAAAGTACATCTGGGATAAAATAATAGCTTGTGGGGCTGATTTATTGACTTAATTTCTCTTGAAAACATTCATCATGCCTATTTAACAAAACCTGAATGCAAGAGATATCAGAAATATAGACCCGTGTTAGGCAAACTAATGCTGTACACTGCAGTCCCTATTTTTTCAGTGGTCTCACTCATATCATCAAGCCATTGTAGCCTATGGGCAGAATATTTTCTGACAACCTCTTGTCGGAAGCGTCCCAGCAAGCAAGCATTGTTTAATACAGTTACTCCAATAAATCAGAGCTAAACAAAGCAGAATTAATTGTTATTTACTGGGGTAAAGCAACCAATAAATAATAAATAGACCCCTGTATGACAGATCACATAATGTTAAAGACTATACAGTAGATCCCAATTTTTACATAGTAAGGTACATTGAATGGCGGTAATTAGAGGTGGGCGAGCGTTCCCACGCCCAGGGAGCAAGGCCTAGGGGAGCGACACCGTTGCTGGCTTGCGCCACCTGCATTCGGCTTAGTGCGCTCGGGGCTCTCAGCATCTTCCTGGTCTGGCAAAGGGTGGAGTATGGCCCTGGGGTTTTCCAAACCTTTTCCATGTATTTATCGTCTGTCTACTGGCTCAGCTCCCTCTCAGTCACAGATCTGACATACGGGGACACATGCAGTTTCCTTAACATGTAATTATTCATCCATCTATAACATACTTCCCGATTATTCAGTGGGGACTCTCAGCCTGGCACCCCGGTGGCGAGGTGCTATGTTTGCATCATTGTGGCCATGCCCCCTCGATACAAAATTGAGGACGGGCCACAATGACGCTGTTCAACACATATCGCATCATCAAGTCATCTGGACCGTTAACGTCACGAGTGAAGTGGGCAGTCAACGGACGCCAACAACATTCTTGTAGAATTGCCTGCTCGTCCCAGAGTCCAGAAGAGCCACCCGAGATTTGGGAGTTTCCTGAATGTTCCGGGAGAGTAAGCAAGTGTGAGTTATAGTGTATATAAACCAACATGAAATGGTGTAGTGTTTAATGACAAATAATGTTGGTGTGTGATAATAATAATTATTATTTATGATGAAATAGTCTGTCTTGTGACGTCATGTGCCTTTTGTTGTATACGGTTGTGCACTTGGCACTTGGCTTAGAACATCAGGGTGGCAATGACTATGGGAGTTTGATCTTTCTGATTTGAAGAGCTAGGGAGGTCAGAGCGTTTGTGAAATAGGTGCAGGTAAAGACCTTCTCTCAGCACTCACATATAGGAGATATTCAACTATTTAATAACAAGAGATGAGCGTGTCCGGTTCTCAGAGAACCGGACCCACCTGAACTTCCAGATCTGAGGTGAGAACCGAGCTAGGCTCGGGTTTTCCCACGTGACTCGGATCTCAAAACGAGGCAAAATGTCATCCTCCCCCTGTCTTTGGGCCTAAACCGGAAGAAAACAATATTGTGAGCTGTGAGGTGGTCAAAATTGACTGGAAACAAGTGGAAATTAATGTTATTGAGGTTAATAATACTGTAGGAACAAAAAAACCCTCAAATTATGTGATTTTAGCAGATTTTATCAATTTAAAAAAAAAATACAGATCCAAAACCAAAACACGCAAGGGGCGGTTTTAGCAAAACCAAATCCAGATCCTAAACACAAGGAGATACAGATCCAAAACCAAAACACGGGGGTCGGCGCACATCTCTATTAATAATTGGAGGGCTTTCACTCTGTCATAACCCTAAGGGGTAAATTTACTAAGGCTAGAGTTTTTAGAAATGGAGATGTTGCCCATAGCAACCAATCAGATTCGACCTTCTAGAAGATAATAGCTACAATCTGATTGGTTGCTATGGGCAACATCTCCACTTCTAAAAACTCTCACCTTAGTAAATTTACCCCTATGACTTATAATAATGTGCTCTATAGTACCTGCCGCCATTGCAGGTTACAAACTCAGTAAACATTAGGCCACTACCTGATCCACACTTCTTCTGCCACGCCTCTTATATCATGCTCTCTTGCTAATTTGGGGGTCTGTTCATGTACATGTGCAGTACTGTTCTGTAACTTACCACTACACTTCGCCTGTTTGTTATGCAATAGCTATATTCCACACAGATTGCCTACCGCGGTTACACCTGTGATATCCCTGTGTTATGTTATTTGCTCTTCTGCCAGAATATAATAAATCTAAGAACTGGTTAAGCATACCATGGGCGGGATGTACTAATCTTCCAGAGTACATCCTGCCATGCATCGCATACCTACTGATCACATATGTGATCAGTACTGCAAAGGACAGCTCTCCCGATAAGACCTGTCCTTTGTGATGACCGCTGCTTAGTGGACTTCCGGGTTTATGACCTGGGAGTCCGTCTGCGCATGCGCAGAGGGACGCGGCGGCCGCGTGGCATGTTGGAAGGGATCCGATCGGATCCCTCATACCAGCGCGATGCGGTAGAAGCCCATAGGCTTCTATAGGGTAACGCCAGCAAAAGCTGGCATTAGCCTCCGCATTGGAGCCCCGGCGCCCAGCCGATGATACATATGGATAGTGTGGTAAAACCCCGAAAACTGGATTTTTACAGCATTTTCCATTTAGTACATCCCGGCCCATGTATGGATTAACCAGGCACCAGCACCAACACCTGCGTCACACAAACTGTACCATCAGCATATTTGCCAATACAAGTATACCTGGGTTTAACTCCATATCTGGGGGACTACAGCACCAAGCTCAGGGCCTGATTCGGAGACGGACGCAATGGCGATTTTTAGGCAAATCGAGTGATTGTTTGCTAATATGCATGCGCGAACATCTCACTGCGTGCATGCTGTGATTGCATTGCAGTTACGTGCGCACAGAGTACCCATTCGCAAAGTGAATGACAGGTAGTCAGCATTTGGGGGTGGCAGTGGCGGGCTGGGCCGGGGGTCAGGGTGCCATGTGCCCCCCGGGCCGCAGCGTCATGCGGGCCGCGGGCCGGTGCAGTCTGTGTCACTGTGACACAGACTGCACCGCGTGTGTAGCGCTGACCGGACGGAGTTCGGTCAGCGCTACACAAGTGACAAACACACAGCCGCCGGCTTCGGCAGCTGTGTGTTTGTTGTAAGCAGCAGCCAATGAGAGTCTGTCAGACTCTCATTAGCTGCTGCTGCACCCACTGCAGGAGCCGCTCCATCTTCCGGCTCCCGCAGTGGGCAATGGGAGAGGCGTCATGACGTCATATGACGTCTCTCCCATAATGCAGAGCGGCCCGGCCCGGGAGGACAGACGGAGGAGCAGATGGCGGGAGCGGGGATTCAGGTAAGTGTTTTTTATTTTATTTTGTTTTTTATATTACGTGTGGGGAGGGGGGGTCTGGCACTACTGGGGGAACTACAAGGGGGGGACTACTACTACTGGGGGCACTACAAGTGGGGACTACTACTGGGGGCACTACAGGGGGAGGGGACTACTACCACTGGGGACTACTACCACTGGGGACTACTACTACTGGGGGCACTATAACGGGACTACTACTACTACTGGGGACACTACAAGGGGGTGGGGGACTACTACTACTGGGGACACTACAAGGGGGGGGACTACTACTACTGGGGACACTACAAGGGGGGGACTACTACTACTGGGGGCACTACAGGGGGTGACTACTACTAATGGGGGCACTACAAAGGGGGGGGGACTACTACTACTGGGGGCACTACAAAGGGGGGACTACTACTGGGGGCACTACTGGAGGCCTGCATAAGGGTGTTCTCTCCTGTGGCACACGGGTGCACTGCATATGGGCACTACGACAGGGGGCTGCCCTAATCTTTATTTTTACCTTACATTAATCCCATATGGACCCGCCTCCTGCCTGGAACACTTGAGGGGGGGCGGCGCCGTAGCACGCATATTCTTCGGACACCCTGGCTACACGCTACTCCTCTGCCAGGGCCGCCTGCATGCATTTGCCCCCCAGGCTAAAAGTTGCCAGCCAGCCCCTGGGGGGTCATAATGAGGGGTGGTTAGAAGAAGACAGGCATGTCTGACCCTTTAAACATCATTTCATGGGCGTGCATAAATTAGGCACTGCTATCTTTTTAGCAGCATGAGCGCTCACTGCGTGTCAGGAGAGCTGCCGAGTCTGTGGCTGGTCAGACCTGCCGCAGATGAAGCATGGCTTCCTTACTGTGCGTCGATGGTACCAATGTTTACGCTGTTGCACGTTGTTGTACGGATACGAGAAGGCAGCAGTGAGCGACCCTATGCTTGGATTGTCATATTTTAGCTATTGCGATCTGTGAGAGTACGCAGTTGCGTTTGCATTACCGTCTGTCTCTAAATCAGGCCCTCAATCTGCTATGCCTCTTTGTGACAGTACACTGTGGGCCTAATTCAGACCCACTCGCGAGCGCTGAGCGCTCGCTAGCGGATCGATGTTGGCCCAGTGCGCATGCGCACGAGGGAGCCGGCTCCGTCGTGCGCATGCGCGAGACCCGGATAGCGACGGCCAAGCCGTCACTATGGGTCTCGCTACAAAGGGGGCGTACTGTCGATGGTTAGTGACAGCACGCCCCCTTTGGTGGGCGTGCCGGGGGCGTGGTTGCCAAGACGGAGGCGTTCCCATGGGACACAAGTGATGTCAGTGGGAGTGCTCTTGGCTCTGATAGAGCCGAAAGCACTCCAGGGCTTGCGGCCACGAGACCCTACCACAAGGGTCTCGTCGCAAGCCTGATGGTAGCGATAGTCTTGACCATTGCGACCATCAACCTGGCCGCTCGCTATAGCTGTGGGTGGTCACCCACAGCTATGCGAGCGGCCAGGAGGCCGCTCTAAAAAAGAGAAGGACGGCCCTGATTCAGAGCGAGCGCTCTGTCAGAGCGTCCGACTCTGAATCAGGGCCTCTGTTATTACTATCTGCTGTCAGTCACCCTACACTCTGCTAATATTGCCAAGGTGTAATATTGCTCCATTATCTGCTTTGCTCCCAACTTCAAATCAGGCCCTACAGTATGTCACTTCTTTTTCATAATTCTGTTTTTAATCACGGTACTGTATTATTATTTGAGGGAAACAAACCAAATTTTATTTTAATGTTTAAATGTACAAAACTGACCATAAATGATTGTGCAGGAAGCCAGAAAAGTCCCATTGCTGATCACCAATCTAAAATGAATTTAAAGGTTTAAAGATACCCATTCATTATTCCAATCTGTAATATGTAAGACGTGACAGTTGTAAAGAGATCAATATTATTTTCATATGAATCTATAATATTTGTGAGGTGATTTTGAACAAAGGTCTCATATTTGTGAATATATGCAAAATATGTTATTCCCACTATATATAGTTACATATGCAGTTACAGTACATGAGTACATTTGTTCGTTGCTCTATCTGCTATCAATCTGCATCTAGTGCTGCCCTCTATTGGCGAATTATAACATATTGTCACTTGTCGTTTAGCTCTCTAGACCCATTTATACTGTAACTATAGAAATCCCAATGGAAAATCATAAACACATGGTTTGTGGAAAATTGCAGGGACAGGAGATGACAGTGAAAAAATAAATAGGTTTACACTGATTCATGCGTCACTGCACAAATTAAAGAAAATAAATGTTTTGTAGCTGCACTTTTGTTGCACGTGCACTTCTGTTACCTGTGCATACTCTAATTGCCTACTATTACATGTAGAAGATGTATCTAATAGGGATAAAATGGCAGTTGATTATATGTTGTTCCCACTTTGAAAGAGACAGCAGCGATTACATCATAGGAACCACTTACCTCCTGTGCTTAGACTAACAACAAAGTTATTGAAAATCATACACATACAGCCATGGCTAAAAGTTTTGAGAATGACACAAGTATTGGTTTTCACAAAGTTTGCTACTTCAGTATACCATAGTAACATCTGACAAAAAGGTCTAAAAAGACCTTTTTGTCAGATGTTACTATGGTATACTGAAGTAAAATTACAAGCATTTCATACGTATCAAAGGCTTTTATTGACAATTACATTAAGTTTATGCAAAGAGTCCCTTCTTTTTCAAGACCTCTGCAATTCCCCCTGGCATGCTGTCAATCAACTTCTGGGCCACATACTGACTGATGGCCGCCCATTCTTGCCTAATCAATGCTTGGAGTTGTCAGAATTTGTGGGTTTTTGTTTGTCCACCCGCTTCTGGAGGATTAACCACAAGTTCTCAATGGGATTAAGGTCTGGGGAGTTTCGTGGTCATGGACGCAAAATGTTGATATTTTGTTCCCCAAGCCACTTAGTTATCACTTTTCCCTTATGGCAAGGTGCTCCATCGTGCTGGAAAAGGCATTGTTCATCACCAAACTGCTCTTGGATGGCTGGGAGAAGTTGCTCTTGGAGGATGTATAGGTACCATTCTTTATTCATGGCTGTGTTCTTAGGCAAAATTGTGAGTGAGCTCTAAAAACACTGAAGTAGCAAACCTTGTGAAAACCAATACTTGTGTCATTCTCAAAACTTTTGGCCATGGCTGTGCAATGTAATATA